>CM062294.1:492047118-492728551 GCA_031216915.1 Pictodentalium vernedei | reverse complement strand
GAAAGAAGATAGCTCCCATCTAGGTCACCCCAAACAGGCACACCAAGTTTCAAAGCGATCCAATCATAAATGTGCACTGCAGGGAAATATTGATGCATAACTGCACTAGGTTCATCGAAGGCTATTGCAAGCGGCAACACTGTTTGATGGAAATTGAAGAAAATCAAGAAAGAAGATAGCTCCCATCTAGGTCACCCCAAACAGGCACACCAGGTTTCAAAGCGATCCAATCATAAATGTGCACTGCAGGGAAATATTGATGCATAACTGTACTAGGTTCATCGAAGGCTATTGCAAGCGGCAACACTGTTTGATGGAAATTGAAGAAAATCAATAGTAACCATCTAGAGGTAACCCCAAACAAGCATGGCAAGTTTCAAACCTATCTGATCATAAGGGTGCCCTTTAGGGCATGCCAAACGAATATATTGATGCCTGACGTAACCAAGTTCAAAGGTCATTGAAGAAAATCGATAGCTCCCCTCTGGAGGTCACCCCAAACAAGCATACCAGGTTTCTTCAATGCAATCTGATCATAAATGTTCCCTGTAGGGTGTGCCAAAGGGAAATATGGAGGTCTGACTAAACTAAGTTCGAAGGTCATTGCCAGCTGCAATATTTTTTGACGGGAATAAAAGAAAATCGATAGCTCCCATCTAGAGGTCACCCCAAACAAGCATACCAAGTTTCAAAGCGATCCAGTCAAAAATATGCACTGCAGGGTGTGCCAAAGGGAAATATTGATGCATAACTGCACTAAGTTCATCAAAGGTCATTGCCAGTGGCAACATTTTTCGACAGAAATTGAAGAAAATCGATAGCTCCCATATAGAGGTTACCCCAAACAAGCATATCAAGTTTCAAACCCATATGATCAAAAATGTGCCCTGTAGGGCGTGCCAAAAGAATATATTGATGCCTGACAAAACTAGTTCAAAGGTTATTGACAGCAGCAAGATTTTTTGACGGAAATGGAAGAAAATCGAAAGTTCTCATCTAGAGGTCACCCCAAACAAGCAAGAAAAACTGATATAATGAAGATACAATTTTAGATTACAAATGATGAAATTAAATGAATGCTAGAGGCCAGATCTGGCAACTTCTACAAAGTTCCAAAAACCCACAAAATATTTTCCATCAAATTTGGTCATGGCTGCTCTGACCAGACTAATTAAAAATATAGTCAAACATTATTTTTCTTCGAGGGTTGAATGATCATTCCCAATTAATTCAGCACTGAACCAGTTAAAGGTAAATATGTGTATGATGCTGTTCTGATCAAATCAAAAATGCACCCAAGCATTTACAGTACGTGGAGAGTGTATTATCACTAAATCACCCGCAGAGTGGAGATTCCACCTGAGCAATAATTGCAAATTTGTTGCAAAGCATAATAATCACAAGCAAAGTTTCAGCCAATGGACCTCCGGGTTAAACCCGGAGGTCCATTGGATGAAACATTGCTTGTGTTTTTTGTCCATATGTCCAGAATTCGAAAGTGATACTTTGGGTGGTGACTCCACTCCACGGGTGATTTAGTTACAATCCACTCTCCACATACTGTAGAATCTAACGAATATGGAACATCGAATATGGACGATCACACTTTTTTCTGTTTGTGACCCATGCGTCATATTGAAGCAAGGCTCATAACAAAGATGGAATGGCAGTGTAAACTTGATTTGTTCTAACTGTGATGGCTAAAGTTCTGACAGATAAACTATTCCAAACTATACTAAGTCATGCCCATAGTGGGGAGAGGAAATTCGGGCCCCAGGGTTAATTCTGTGATGAGCTCCCTTTCAAGTGTTGGGATACTGATGCAAGTGCCGAAGTCACAAGAGATGATGGGAGTGGGCGAGCCTCATCCCAAGAAAATTTTTAAATCAGTTACTAAATGGAGACTCCGCCGGCTTTTATCATGTTAAAATCACATTATTTTTTGGCTGTCAAGTTCATCAGTGAGTATACACTGGCTTAGAGTTGTAGCTTTTGACTGCACAGTTCTTGAAGTGATAACTTTATTACGTCAAGTTATTACCTTCAAGAAAAATGCAGTCCAAAATTACAACCATTGGTCAAGTGCAGAGCTCCATTCATGATACAGCCCCCTTCTTAACTGTGGCACAGAAGTCAGAACCGTGGGGGGGGGGGGGGGGGGGGGGGGGGGGGGGGGGAGGAGGGGGGGGGGATGACCAAGTCCAAACTTGGTCTGAAAGCCTGTATTTTAATTTTTTCATTTGGTATTTCCTTTCAAAGGACATACCAACCCCCAAAAATTAAAATACAGTCTTTCAGGCCATGTTTGACTGGGGAAGCAGGCCAAAACCAAGAATCCTGGGCCAAAACCAAGAATCCTGGGCCAAACCCAGGCCTTCAAAGTTGTGGGCCCTGGGGTTACTACCCTGGGCCCCACCCTCTCCCCAGGTGTGGTCATCCCTTTCGTTGAAGCCATCCTTGATGATGTTGTTGGGATAGTAGTCAATTAGGATTAGAGTTCAATAAGACATTCTGCAGTAACAATAATCGAAAGTTCAGTTCTTCGTTCTCTAATTTTGACACGAATTTACATTTTGCATTGAACTGTTTTTCAAATATCAACTATTTACAGTGTATGAGGCACACTGTCTTGTGGATCATAAAGAGATGGTAAAACAGACTTTTAAGCCTCTGGACACTGATATAAAAATTCCAATCAGCAACTTTTTCCCATGATGTACCTATAAATTTAACCAATTTAATCTTGTTTGACAGAACCTTATGAGGAATGAAGTGTCAATCAAGACTGAATTGGTTAAATTCCAAGTTGCATTATTTGAAAAATTTGCCTGTTAAAATATTTTTGTTATTTTGGCATCAGTGTGGGAAGAATTAAAAGAGTTTAACCCTTTACCCAACATAGACAATATTAAAATTTATTATTTTAAATATCATTTTTTGAATTTATTTAAAAAAATTTCAACAAAACCATATCATGTGACCCCTCATTGGAATGAGCTCATTGAGATCGTTCCAATGAGGGGTCACATGATAAGGTTTTGTTGAAATATTTTGAAAAATTTGATTTTTTTCAACTGCTCAATTTGCATATTACGTGGGCAGATGCGGGCGATTCGTTAGGTAAAGGGTTAAGAGGACTGGCTACACGTATGTTAGAACCACAAATCTGGAAAAGAATGTACCAGAGGTCGCTGGATCATAACATAATGGTTTCATTGACTAACAGCATTGCATCTGAAAGTATTACAGGCACATTAACAACAACTGAATTACAAATTCACCTTGTCTTTTTCTGCTTTCTCATGTGCTTGTTGCTTTCTTTTTTTGGCTCTTTGTTGCCGCTTCAACAACTGCTCCTCTGTGAGCTGCACTATTTTATATCCTGATGGTAATGCTTGTAAAATTGGCTTCTCTTGTTTTCCTTCAAGTAATGCTCTCTGAAAATTATAAATTTAAAGTAATTTGTATATTTTTATACTTACCAATGGCCCAGGCTAGCTGGTGCTTAACTCACAGTTATTAAGGGCACAAATTTTGAACCCCCCCAATCCCCCAAATTTGCTTGCAAAAACGAAAATTAAAAGTCCTATCTGGCCCTCCATACATTTACTCTCCGCGCATGCGCAGACCGGAATTGGCACCAACATTCATTAGTAGAAGAGAGTACTACATAATAATTCAGTGGGGAGGAATGAGTGCCCACGTCTGGGCCATTGGTAAGTATAAAAATATACAAATTACTTTAAATTTATAATATTTTTACACTGTAAACCAATGGCCCAGACTAGCTGAATCGTAAAAAGGCAGAGGGCCTAGGACTTCAGAATTAGTAGATCAACATAGTTCCAATCCTGTAATCCAAGGTGAAAGGAAATTAAAATTATTAGGAATTACATGTATGTCTCTGTATACAGTAATAGAGAAGACGTATCACAAAAAAGGAGCCCAGTTCAAGTCATTCCGTAAACTTAACATGAAGACTATGCTAATTGGATGTAACGAGTTCCCAATTTTTAAGGTTAGCCCGGACTAAGCCCCAAAAATTAGGATAGCGTATTTGAGAATGAGAGAATATCCCCCACAAACATACGCCATATATAATAAAACTCCAGCTGTATGCAGGATATAATTACAGACAAAACAGCTTCACTCATAGTTACATATTTTTCAAGCCGGAGGAGAGGTAAAAAAAATCATCCCCACCCCCCTTTTCTTTTGAAGTAATCTTCAAAAAGAAAGAGGGGAGCACTCTGGAAACAGTAAAAGCGGGGTACCAAAAAACAATATAAATATACATCGAACAGGCACTCAGGCATTAATTATTATTAATAAATGGTGCTTAATGCCACTTCAGAAGCTAAGGCTATAGAGACAATCCCAGTAATTAATATCGCCTGCTATATAACGTACACCGGAGTCAGCATACGCAGATAGGTCGAAAATCGGAGATATAATATATAACATACACATGTCCAATAGAACCACAATGAATGATCTCTGGAGAGTAAACACACTTCCCAGGTAACCCACAGTTGACCCCATTCAGGCATACAATAAATTCCAGTAACAACACTCTCCGACGTGTACTATCCGATATCT
Organism: Pictodentalium vernedei; assembly: GCA_031216915.1. Lineage (NCBI taxonomy): Eukaryota > Metazoa > Mollusca > Scaphopoda > Dentaliida > Dentaliidae > Pictodentalium > Pictodentalium vernedei. The sequence goes on along the minus strand of CM062294.1, from coordinate 492,723,952 downwards.
ATGACACTATAAACGTGAGAATATACGAGAGTGTAAAACAAGGTGTATTCAATTGAGTACTGACATTAATAGAAACCAGGATCTAGAAATGGAAGAAGATATGATTAACAGGCTCGACACGGATCGCTCCCGAAATAATTCATAATTTCTAAGGTCCATAACATACAATAATGCGTCTGCCTAATAATTATTATGCGCGTGAGCATTGAAATCCCACATGTAATCATCTGAATACCAGTTAACTGGCTATGCAGCCTCCGAGGTACCCAAAGACTAGCAATTTATTTGTGATGAATTATGCGCTTGTATATGGCATATAGACAAACAATCACAGGAAACCAACCAACTAAAAAGTGGATGTGCCCATGAGGTCGCCATAGAACACGACCCAGCTGCCAATCGAGAAGTCAAGAAATGCATGTATGTATTTAAACTCATATGAGGCTTGCAGGAAAACAACTACGTCTTGCCCGGTAATCACCTCTAAACACATTGGCGGTGGGAGGGGAGGGGGGGAGGGGGGGGGGGAAAAGAAGACTGATCCAAGGTTTCTGTGATGACAGAGGTGCTACTAGTAGGATTCTACATGAGACTGTTTGATTTTAAACGTAATCTACTGAATCAACTGAATTGGAGGATACGCATATCCTATCAAACATCCCAATGAGATCGACAGAACGTCTACTGTGTATGTTCGATGGTCTGGGCAAGGCGACACAAACGACGGAAACTGATTGTTCCAGTGTGTCGTAAACAGATTTATCATGGGACAATCCCTCTGGTAGCAAATCTGCCCAAATACTCACTTGTTGAGCATCCACTCCAATTGTAACAGGCGACCTTTCCGAGAAAGTGAGTCTGCTGGTACGTTCAGACGACCCGGAATATGACGGATAGAAAGTTGAACATGATGATTCATGACGTATAGGAAAATCTTCTCCATTAGTTGGCATAACGGAAATGAATGGGTGCCGCCCTGGTTCCCGATGTACACTACTACTGTCGAGTTGTCCGACCAAATTTGAACATGGACGTCCATTATTATGTGAGTCCAACATTGTAGCTAGCCATATTGACATCATCTCTGGATGTTTATGTGTTTCTCCTGGAACCAAGGGTCCCAAAGACCCTGACATTTCAAGTCTGCGCCCCAACCCGTCTCGCATCCATCGATAATCGTGAAAGGCGGATCCAGCAGTTGCAGCGGAACTTTCTGAGTTAACCACTGAATATCTGCCCAAATCTGAACCCTTGTTTTAATAGGTCCATTAAAACAATACTGGTTCAAGCGAAAGCATCTTCACACTCCAGTTTTGAGTAAAGAATATCTGGAGGGGACGTGCGTGCAGACAGCCCATCGGAATGCGATCCACAGCCGCTCTGCACAGCTCCAACAGTCGCATGAATTCCCTCACTATTAATGCGTCTGAGTGTAGACAAAAGTGAGCATAATGACTGACTAATTTCGCTCTGGGTAACGGCAGACGAACCAGATTGTTGTGAGTCTCAAAGCTCATTCCCAAGTGAATAGATGACTTGTACGGAGCTAGATCTGACTTTTTCTCGTTTACGATAAAACCAAGATTTTAGAGTAATAGAAGCAGACTCTGAATATCATTCTGAAGAATAATTCTGTTGCCGTATCCCCTGTAGAAGTTCATCCAAGTAAGCCGACGTTACTGCAGACCAATGAGCTCCAAAGTATGACATTACCGAGTTCATTAGTCGAGTGAACGCCCAGGGGGGCAGAATCAGACCAAAGCATATTGCTCTGAACTGATACACCTTCCCTTGTATGACGAACCGCAGGTACTTTTCAAATGCTCGCTCTTACCGACCAAATGGACACCATAAATATATTTTTGGAGCCATGATAAGCTTGTTATCCAGCACAAGTCTATTACTGGTCAGAACGAGCCGTCTGGATTCGGTACAAGGAACAGGTGACTGTAAAAATCTTGAGAATCCTGATTCTCGACGACCTGTATTGCTTTCTTTGATAAGAGAGCTTATACCTCCTGTAGGAGAAACTCTCTTATGCAAGAATTTGCTGGAAGATTTGTCCAACGCGGACAACTTGTTAGTGGGGATTTTGCTCAGAATGATAGCCATAAGCCGTCCAAGACTACATTTCTCACCCACCGATCTTCCGTGATTGTTATCCAGTTTTTTGCAGAGCTTGACAACCTTCCGCCAACTGGCCAGCAATAGAGGTCTAAACCATCACCTGTATGACCTGCAAGGCTTACGGGAGGAGGAACCACGTCCTCCCCGCGGAAAACCTTGTCTCATTGGCCTAGGGGCATCTGACCTATAGTCCCGATCAGACCTACGGCCCTTTCCCGAGTCGCTATACTGACGACCTCCAGAGTAATTATAAGAGGGTTTCTTGTACCCTTGTGAGGAATTTCCTTTTGTCTGGAATGCCCTCCTTTACTCTTGTTTGCTGAAGCAGGTCATTGATACGCCGACTTCAAAAGCAGAGCACTAGACGCTTTCTTAGTAGCCTGTTCATAGACTAACGAAAGCTAGTCGTCAAAAATAAAATGTCCGGAAACCAGAGCGACTCGGAGAGCGCTTTTCACCTTGTCATCTTATCAGTGATGATGATGCAAGGGCAGCATCACATCTGATTAACTCCAGATTAGCCACTGTTAGGGCGGTGTTAAACGTGGTTTACATAACTGCCCTGGAAAGAACTCTAAGAGAGGTACGAAAGTCCTCAAATTCCTTTCCTTTGAGACGTTGCACCATAGCTCTTGGAAGGTGATCTGCATAAGACATAATGTCCAAATTTGCTCTATTTGAAGAAGTTGCCATCTCAACTGTGTCTGAGCAAATAGTGAATGATACAGGTAAGGATACCTCTAGATCACCGGCCTGCTCATCCAAACACAGAAGAACTCTCCGAACATCTTCCCCGACTGTTTTTAAATGAATGTGCTCCAAAAAATGGTATGTATTCGGAAGATGAAGATAAGAAACTGCCTTCTTCCTCGCACTCAAGAGGATAAATATGGAGTCGTTGATATGGCCGAAGGCCTGTGACACCTGCATAAACTGAACTAGAAAAAGAAAGGACTTCCTCCTTTGTCCGGATAAAGTCCAACAACGCCAGCGGTTTTTCTCTTGTCGTTGCAGCATTCTGATTCGACGGAACAAAATCAGGGTAGTATTGATGGATGAAAGCCATCGCAACCATGTACCGAAAGGGAAGGGTAATCCTCTTCCTTATCCCTTTCACCATCCAAGAGAATCAGTTATGAATCTCGGTCCATTGCATCTGCATGAACAAACGACTGGACTGACCCAGCACCGTCCGACAGCTCAGATTCTGAGTCTGAGAGAGGCTGCATCTGCACTCGCTGGGATGCTGCGATCAGCTGCGCAATCTGCAACAGCAAGTTCGTCATCGAGGCCTGAGGAGCAGCGGTCTTCCATTTCTTAGCCGCATGCTGCTCCTGGGACAGTGTGTCGGAAATGGATCATTCTCTGAACGTCCCAAAGATCGAGGCCTCATCTCCCTAGCTACTGGATGGTCCAACTTCACGGGCGAAGAGCGGTTCCTTCTTCGTGCAACAAGCTGGATATCTGAAGTCGGGTAGTTAGTGTGTGCTTAAATAACGTAATGGAGGAAGCCATGAATGAAGCCGACCCTGGATGCAGACTAGACGGAGCGTCCCGAGTGGCGGGCGGACATATGCTCCGTCTCGTGCAAGTTTCCAACCAGAAAACTTCATTTCGGCCTTGTGAAACATAGCGGAGGAAGCCTTGACTGAAGCCGACCCGGCTGCAGACTGAACAGAGCATCCCGAATGGAGGGCGTACATATGCTCCGGCTTGTGCAAGTTACTCAAAACAACATCTGACCCCAGACGTTGCTAGATTACAGAGGGGGGCCTCTCCCGCTCGCTGTCTACCAGACCTCGCCAAGTAAAAGAACGTGCTGACTTCCTCCCTATTTCCGTCGTCGCTGGGTGAGCTATATATATTATAGTGTTCGCTCTACCCACATCCACTTCCTATGACCGCAACGGACTTACCCGGCATCAAGGCACCCACGGACAGAGTACCGCTTCACTGGCCGAGTTAGCTGCTTGCAATACCTATAGACTATGTTAAAGGTTTGGGGGTTTTGGGCTCGGGCAGCCATCAAGGCTGAATGATCACGGCCAAAAGGGGACATTCTCATCTAGAAATTATTTGGAGTCATCCTACCAAGGTACAATGAAATTCCTTCATAAATATCACCTGTAGACTGTGCTAAAGGTCTTTGGGCTTCAGGCCCCTGTAGTTTCACAGTTGCCTAATGGTGTCCAAAAGGGGCTGTTCTCATCTAGACATTATATGAAGTCAACCTACCAAGTTACAATGAAATCCGTTCATAAATATGACCTGCAGACTGTGCTAAAGGTTTTCGGGCTTTGGGCTCGGGCAGCCATCATGGTTGAATGATCGCAACCAAAAGGGGACATTCTCATCTGGAGTGATCCTACGAAGTTACAATGAAATCCCTTCATAAATATGACCTGTAGACTGTGCTCAAGATTTTCGGGCTTCGGGCACCTGTAGCCATCACAGTTGCCCAATCACGACCAAAAGGGGATGTCATCATCTAGGCATTATATAGAGTCAACCTAACAAGTTACAATGAAATCCTTCCATACATATGACCTATAGACTATGCTAAAGGTTTTTGGGCTCGGGCAGCCATCAAGGCTGAATGATCGCGACCAAAAAAGGACTTTCTCATCTAGACATTATTTGGAGTCATCCTACCAAGCTACAATGAAATCCCTTCATAATTATGACCTGTAGACTGTTCTACAGGTTTTCGGGCCCCTGTAGCTATCACAGTAGCCCAATAGTGTCCAAAAGGGGACGTTCTCATCTAGACATTATATGAAGTCAAACCTACCAAGTTACAATGAAATCCCTTCATAAATATGACCTGTAGACTGTGCTAAAGGTATTCGGGCTTCGGGCTCGGGCAGCCATAATGGTTGAATGATCGCAACCAAAAGGGGACATTCTCATCTGGGCATCATCTGGAGTGATCCTACGAAGTTACAATGAAATCCCCTTCATAAATATGACCTGTAGACTGTGCTCAAGATTTTCGGGCTTCAGGCACCTGTAGCCATCACAGTTGACCAATCACGACCAAAAAGGGGATGTCATCATCTAGGCATTATATGGAGTCAACCTAACAAGTTTCACTGAAATCCTTCCATAAATACGACCTATAGACTATGCTAAAGGTCTTTGGGCTCGGGCAGCCATAAAGGCTGAATGATCACGAGCAAAATGGGACGTTCTCATCTAGACATTATTTGGAGTCATCCTACCAAGTTACAATGAAATCCCTTCATAAATATGACCTGTAGACTGTGCTAAAGGTTTTCGGGCTTCGGGCTCGGACAGCCATCATGGTTGAATGATCGCAACCAAAGGGGACAATCTCATCTGGGCATCATCTGGAGTGATCCTATGAAGTTACAATGAAATCCCTTCATAAATATGACCTGTAGACTGTGCTCAAGGTTTTCGGGCTTCGGGCACCTGTAGCCATCACAGTTGACCAATCACGACCAAAAGGGGATGTCATCATCTAGGCATTATATGGAGTCAACCAAACAGGTTACAATGAAATCCTTCCATAAATATGACCTTTTGCCTATGCTGAAGGTTTTTGGGCTCGGGCACCCATGAAGGCTGATTGATCGCGATCAAAATGGGACGTTCTCATCTAGACATTATTTGGAGTCATCCTACCAAGTTACAATGAAATCCCTTCATAAATATCACCTGTAGACTGTGCTAAAGGTTTTCGGGCTTCGGGTCCCTGTAGCTGTCACAGTTGCCCAATCACGTCCAAAAGGGGATTTTCTCATCAAGACATTATATGAAGTCAACCCACCAAGTTACAATGAAATTCCTCAATAAATATGACCTGTAGACTGTGCTAAAGGTTTTCAGGTTTTGGGCTCAGGCAGTCGTCACGGTTGGCAGATCACATCCAAATGGGGAAATTCTCATCTAGACATCATAAGACAGCCTTCATCTAATAACAGCCTTGTATTCACCAATTCTTGCATTGATTTGTGTCTGGCATCCAAGTTACAATGAATCCCTACATATTAAACATGACCTGCAGACTGTGCTAAAAGTTTTTGGGTTTCGGGCTTGGGCAGCCATCATGGTTGACAGATCATGCCCAAAAGGGGACATTCTCATCTAGGCATTATACAGAGGCATCCTACCAAGTTACAATAGAAATCCCTTCATAAATACGACCTGTAGACTGTGCTAATGGTTTTTGGGTTTTGGGCTCGGGCAGCCATACCACTTGACCGATCGCGACCAAAAGGGGACGTTCTAGACATGACCCCAAACCTGCATATGAAATTTTGTGACGATCAGACAAGAACTGCGGGGTGTAGCCCGTGCTAAAGGAAAATGTGAACAGACTCCCAGACTAACAGACTTCCGCACGCAATGGCAATAGCTTATCTTGACTTTGTCAAGTTGAGCTAAAAACTACCTATATATGAGGACACTGACAATGTAAACAAATTCAATGTAAACAAGACATCAGGCACACAAAAAGGCCCAAAGTCAGAAACAATTGAAATGCTATCAGATGCAAAGCTAGATCTTCATACGAAGAAAAAACAATACATCGGATAAAAGATGCAAGACTAAACGACTTAAGAAGGGTTCATGGAAGGATAGGGAAGGAATACTTAACAAACAGTGGAATAATCATTATCAAAAATGATGATGCAAGGTGTATGTCCCGAAATCGGGAAACATAAAATAATTTTATAAATATTATAAAGTTACAGCTCAGAACGTCCAAAACCACCGTTGAACACTTCCTTCATCCAATAACAGCCTTGTATCCACCAATTCTTGCATTGATTTGTGTCTGGCATCCTCAAAAAAGAAGATTTTAAAGCACAGATGTCATTTCATTGTTGATGACTTTAGGACCAAACAAAGAATGATGTTGGCACCAATTCCGGTCACTTCCTGACGTCTGCCCATGTGCGGAGAGTAAATGTATGGAGGGCCAGATAGGACTTTTAATTTTTGGTTTTGCAAGCAAATTTGGGGATTGAGGGGTTCAAAATTTGTGTTTGGCCCTTAATAACTTTGAGTTAAGCACCAGCTAGTCTGGGCCATTGGTTTACAGTGTAAAAATATGAACAAGTTATCATACATTAGTTATTAAACTCATCAGAGGTTTGGAGGATCATTTCGCCCTTCGTGCAAGATTCAGCTGTTGTCAGTTTCAATTTCTAACACTTTACCTAACATAGCGGCCAAAAATGGCTGGAAATTGACCAAAATAAGCCTACCACAGCCTAAAATATCTTACAAATGTCTCGATAAAACTATACAAACATAAATATCATTAGAACCAGCTCATCAAATTGTGAGAATTTTTTTCCGAAAACTGCAAAATTTAATTTATTTTTTTAAAAAGCTGTGTTAGGTAAAGGGTTAATCTACAGGAGACATCTTCCTCTGAAACCACCACATACCTGACTTTGAATTGATGAAAAATTCCCACAACTAAGGCCACACAAAGTAGATCTTCTGTTTCTCGGACCATTATTTGTAAAATTGCATGCGGGCGAGCGTTTTTTTATTTTATTTTTTATTTCAGTAATTACTTCTTTGCCACCAAAAGTTCATGTTCTTGGTTCAAGTTTTAGGCCTCATAATCTACAGAATAGCATGGGTGATGGTGTATTTCATCCCTTGAGTGCTAAAGCATTGCAAAGCCTTCTTGCACTCAAGGGACAAATTCAACAATTTTTTTAACTTGGGTAAAATATCAGACATGAACCATTCAATTTTTATTTTTTTTAAAGTTTAAATTAGTTATAAAAGTTAAAAAGTTTATAGTAATTTATATATTTTTTATACTTACCAATGACCCAGACTTAGCTGGTGCTAACTCTAACAAAACCAGGGCCAAACACAAATTTTGCCCCCCAATCCCCAAAATTTGCATCCAAAACAAAAAGAAATCATGTCCTAAAGGACCTCCATACTACGCCTCTACTGCGCATGCGCAGTGACGCAGACGTCCCGAAATTGGCGCCAATTATCATTCTTACTGGCAGTGCCTGGTCAGCGCTATGTACTCAGCGGGGAGGCAAGAGTTCCCAACTCCAGGGAGGGCCATCCCCGTCTGGGTCATTGGTAAGTATAAAAAATAAATAAATTACTATAAATTTTTTAACATTTTTATACTGTACCAATGACCCAGACTTAGCTGAATAGTAAACAGGCTGGAGGGCCTAGGACATAGAGGAAAATCCAATAAGCTCAACTATATAGTAAAGAGGTAACCCCTTAAGGAGAAAAGGAGTATTAGGCTTTACATGTATCTTTCTTATTTAATATTAAATTAGAAAGATACACTACCCTTAATAATTGAGCACAATAACATTCATGTTCTCTATTAACATCCAGTATATCCCTTATACTAATTATTTTTAAAGCAAGCCAATAAATAAAGTAGTCCAGAGAATTGAGACTCTTTATAGTCATTTAAAAGTGTCCGAGTATTGTATATTAAAGCCCGTTTGACACTTGACATTTACAAATGCTTCACACCGAGCTACACTTTAAAAATAAGACATGAATGAATTTTAACATTAATATTACACGTTAAAACCATCCCGGAAGCGACTCAGAAATACTGACTTGGAGGAGGCATTCCCTTGCTTTTCACTATAAAGCAGGTGACCTAAGGGAACACCCCCCCCCCCCCCCCCTTCCCCTTGCCCTGGGTCAAATAGCCCAGAGCGAAGAGGGCAGCCGGACGGAGTCACTGCCGGAACAGAAAGCCTGCATAACTATAGTTGCAACTGTTTAGAGGACGACATTCTGAGCAACAGATAACGGACCTAAACAATGCAGGTCTCCAGAAATGGACTCAATATTTCTGAGATAAAAATTTGTAAATGTGGATGGCTGAGACCAATAAGCAGCCTTCATTAAATCTGTAATAGCAACACTATTAGCATAAGCCCAGGAAGTAGAAAGAGCTCTTACCTCATGAGCAGAAATCTTAAGCACAGACTGCTGAGAAGAAGATAAATCTTCATAAGCAGTACGGATAGTTAATTGAATCCATCTAGCAATAGAATGGACCGAAATGTCCTTTCTATTAGGCATCAAAGACAGAAAGAAACGTTTCCGTCCCTTTCTGATAAACTGAGATCTCTGTTTATAGATACGTAACGCTCTAACAGGACAGAGTAAAGGCCTACGCCCGTCTGAAGACGGAAGAGCCTTAATAACAATAGGTTCCGGATATTTATTAGGAGCCTGATTCTTAGCTAAAAAACCCACATTAGTAGTGAAGGTGATAGTGTTCCCAACACTACGATAATGAGAATCATCCACCGACAGTGCATGAAGTTCACTGACTCTTCTAGCAGAAGAGAAAGCTAAGAGAAAAGCTGTCTTATAAGATAAGAATTTGAAATCTACTGTCCCAAGAGGTTCAAATGGCTTTTCCTTCAATTTAAGAAGAACCCAAGCTAAATTCCACTTAGGAATTAATCTAAGAGTTCTGGGTCTATTTATCGAAAAGTTTCTAACCAACTTAGATAAAGAGACATTAGATCCAATTTGTAAACTATCATGATGTGCATAGGTATCAGATAACATAGATCTATAACCCTTTATAGTAACAGGCTGCAGTTTGATTTCGTCAAACAAGTATACTAGAAAGTTGCAATGTCTGGTATAGAGGGATCGAATATATCTACAGAATGATCCCTACACCAACGATGAAAAACCTTCCACTTAGCCGCATAGTTTAGCGAAGAGGAGGTCCTCCTACAGTTAGAAATCGCGTCCACTGCTCGTCCTGTAAAGTGCTTGCCATGCAAGAAGGACCGCACAACGGAAAAACGTGAAGGTTGAGACCTTGCGGGTTGTGATGGAGTTGGCGCGATTTCCCCTGTGAAAGAAGATCCTCCCGTGGAGGAAGCTTTCGCGGTAGGTCCCACAACAGACACCTGAGTAGATTTATCCACGGTCTCTGTGGCGACAGAGATGCTACCAACAGAATCTTGCATTGAGATTGTTTTATCTTTAGCAATACTTGTTGAATTAACGGCGCTGGAGGATACGCATATCCTATCATTCCGTCCCAAGGGATCGACAGAGCGTCTACTGCAAATGCTCTTGGATCCGGACACGGAGACACATACGTCTGCAACTGATTGTTGAGATGTGTCGCAAATAAGTCTATCATTGGCCGTTCCCATTGGTAGCAAATCTGATTGAATACTTGTTTGTTGAGAGTCCACTCCGACGGCAACAAGCGACCCTTTCATGAAAAGGAGTCTGCTAGCACATTCAGACGACCCGGTATGTGACGGACCGAAAGAAGAACGTGATGTTCTAACGCAAACAGAAGGATTCTTTCCGTTAGATTGAACAACGGAACTGAATGAGTGCCTCCCTGATTCCGTATATACGCCACTACTGTCGTATTGTCGGATAGGATTTGGACATGAGCATTGTGAATAATGTCCATCCAGTGACGTAACGCAAGCCAAATTGACATCATTTCCTTGATGTTTATGTGCTTGCACAGGAATTGCGGATCCCAAAGACCCTGGCATCTCGAATCCGTTGGGATTAATGATGCACCCCAACCTGTTTGACTGGCATCCGTCATAATGGTAAAACTCGGATCCGGCAACTGCAGCGGAACTCCCTGAGTTAACCACTGAATGTTTGCCCAAGTCTGAATCTCTTGTTTCACTTGATCTGACAAGAGAACGTCTACATCGAGCTAATGAATTTTCACACTCCAATTCTGAGTCAAGAAAATTTGAAGAGAACGTGTGCGTAACCGCCCCATCGGAATGAGATCCGCGGCAGCTCCGCACAGACCTATCAGTCTCATAAATTCTCTCGCCGTGACTTTGTCTGCGTGCAGACAATAGCGAGCGTAACAACTGACTAATTTCGCTTTGGTTAACGGCAGACGAACGAGATTGTTGTGCGTCTCGAAGCTCATTCCCAGTTGAGTGAATGACTTGAACGGCACCAGATCCGACTTCTCCTCGTTTACTATAAAACCGAGACGTCGGAGCAATAGAAGAAGATTCTGAACATCGTTCTGAAGCGTTAACTCGTTGCCGTACCTCTGAAGAATGTCGTCCAGGTAGGCCGACGTTACCGCAGACGAATGAGCTCGGAAATAGATCATTACCGAGTTCATTACCCGAGTGAAAGCCCAGGGTGCTAGATTCAATCCGAAGCACATCGCCCGGAATTGATACACCACTCCTAAGACTGCGAAGCGTAGGTACTTTCGGAATGTCGGATGTACCATGACGTGAAAGTACGCATCTTTGAGATCTATGCTCGTTGCATAATCGTTCACCCAAATACTCGCTCTGACCGATCGAATCGTCTCCATATAAAACTTCGGAGCGACGATCAGCTTGTTTATCCAGCTCAAATCTATGACTGGACGGAACGAGCCGTCTGGTTTCGGAACCAGAAACAGATGGCTGTAGAATCCCGGAGATTCCTGGTTTTCTACGACCTCTACCGCGTTCTTCATTAAAAGAGACTGCACCTCTGATAACAGAGCATCTCTTTTCTGCGGATTTGACGGAAGATGAGTCCACTTTGGACTTCGAGTTAATGGAGGCTTTCGTTTGAAGGATATCTTTAGACCTTCCGAAGTCACTCCTCTCACCCAAGGGTCGTCTGTAATCGACGCCCATTCTTGTGAAAAACTCGACAACCTTCCGCCAACCGGTACGCGATAGAGGTTTAAGCCATCACCTCCTGGACCTGCGAGGTCTGCGGTAGGAGAAACCACATCTTCCACGGCCCGCACCTCGCCCCGTCGACCTCGAGGCGTCCGACCGATTGTCCCGGCCTGAAGGACGTCCCGAACGAGAGTCGCTACCCTGACGGTCTCTCGAACAAGACCAAGAGGACGCACCGGAACCTCTATAGGAACCTCTCTTGGGCGCATTAGACCCAGAAGTGCCTGTCTTATTCGTGTCTGCTGTATCCGACTTCTTAGGAGCAGATTTGAACAACAGAGAATCCTTAGCTTTCTTTGTAATTTTATCATAAATAGCGGAAAGCTTGCCGTCAAAGAGAAGTTCTCCTGAGACCGAAGCGACTCTAAGAGAGTTCTTCACCTTAGAATCCACTAGTGTGGATGTAGCTAGGGCTGCGTCACGTCTAACCAACTCCAGATTTGCCACTGAAAGGGCGGAGTTACACGTGGAATAAGCTACTGCCCTTGAAAGAAGTCTTAAAGAGGATTGTATATCCTGAAACTCTTTCCCCTGAAGGCGCAGTGATAACGCCTTAGTAAGGTGATCTGCGTAAGATAAGGCATCTAAATTGGCTCTGTTAGACGCAATAGCTGTTTCCAACACCGCGGTTGGAATAAAAGCCGACGACGGTAATGATAGCTCTAAGTCTTCCGCCTCGTCGTCCATACGCAGAGGAACTCTCGGTATACCCTGTCCTGCCGAATCGAATTTATTCCTTGCATTAATGAAAGGCAGGATGAGAGTATTAGCGGACAAGAAACCTGCTTTCCCCGTCCTGGAAGCAAGTTTAAATATAGCGTCGTTCAATAATTCAAATGTTCTTGCAACATTATTGGACTGCGACAGAAACTCGGGAGAGATGTCCCTGAACCGCTCAAAAAAATCAGAGTCCAATGACGCTATAATTCTCTTGTCCGGAACCGCAGCAGTCTGGCCCGACGGAACAACTTGAGGGAGAAAGTGCCGGATGAAGTCCACGGCAACTTTATGTTGTTCCGAAAGGGATAGCTCCAAGTCATCCGTATCCCTTTCACCATCCGGTCGGACCTCATGATGTTCCCGGTCGTCCGCCCCCGATGCTTCGGCGGAGCGTACCGACCCAGCGCCGTCGGATAATTCTCGATCCGACACCGTTTCTGTCGGCTGCTGGGATGCTGCAATAAGCTGTGCTATCTGCACAAGAATGTCCGGCGTCGAGACCTGCGGAGGCGCAGTCTTTCGCTGCTTCGCCGAGGGCAGCTCTGCATCAGATGGCTCCCGCATACTTTTCCTATGCGAACGTCCGGAGTCCATCGGTCTCGAATCCCTGGCTGCCGGATGGTGTGACCTGGTCGCTGAAGAATCCTTGATCGGCAAAGCTGGTAATATATCGGCGGTCACGCAGCCAAGGTGTGGTCGTGTGCGCTGACGAGAAGAGGAAGCCTTAACAGTCTCCGCGGACTGCTTATACAACGGAGCGTCCCGAGCGACGGACGTATGCTCCGCTAAAGACACATTTTGTACCACAACATCTGGTCCCAGATGTTGTTGTACGAGAGAGGGGCCTCTCTCGCTCGCAGCCCGGCTGGACCTGGACGAGCTAGGAACCGGACTCAAAGGCTTCCTCCGTTCTCGCTTACTATCCGCCGTCACTGGGTGTGCATCTATTATGTTTATAGTGCTCGCATCACCCAAAATTTCCTCCTGGACCGCATCGGACGAACCCGGCTGCCGAACCATTCATTTGTGACGACGGACGCACACTTGTAGAAGATAACATGGAAACATCACCCTGTTCTGGTTCCTCTGAAATAGAAACTGAGAGAGTAGAGTGACCTTGCGGAGAAAGAGCCGGCATAGCCCTTTCTCCAGAAACAACATATCGTGACACACGTTTCCAATGTTTCTCATCCCAATATTCACATATAGGACAGGGATTAATGCGAGAACACTGACTACAATTAATACAATGATCATGAAAGTCAGAGGAAGATTTCTTCCTATTACAATTTGAACAATGTCCCTTCATTGTGAAAGAACAACAATAAGTCCTAGTTACTCGCAAAAACCCCTGACACAAAGATACATAATAACATGATCCATTAATAAATGAAAAAACAATTGCAAATCAAAATAATTTTGAAAAAATATTTTTTCAGCGAAGCCCAAGTTGCTGAAAAGTAACGTTGAGCCCCGATGGATCCGATGGCAAAGTGTGGTCAAAAATTTTAAATTTATATTAAATAATTAATGAGACACTTACGGATAATATAAATGTATCTTATAGTGAGATAAACTACAGCAAAGGCAAACAGCCCCCCTCAAAAAGGCTGTTGCCAATGTAAACAAACAGTGTAAAAACACCAGAAAACATGACTCCAGTCACTGAAAAAACTGGTCCGGAATCAGTCATCAAATTACACTCTATCTGATGCAAAACAGAGACTCCCAGGGAAGAATCTGCAGGACATCAAATGGAAGATGCAGAACACAAACGTTATACACCCATGGGTGAAAACGTAACTATGGGGAAAATAACAGAAAACATTCTGTAACCAAGCAACTCTCCCAGGAAATTTTAGAAATGAAATTTCTCAAAAATATGCCAAAAGCATGGGAGAATTGCAAGGGGGGACTTTAGAAGGCTAGGGGAGAGGAAACACTGAATAAGCAGTGCAACAATTAGCAAGAATGACAACAAGAGGCCCATGCCTCGAAAATAGGCAACTTAACATAATTTCATCAAAAAATTTTAAGTACAGCCCTGATTATTTTTTGTCACTTCTTTTTCCTCTCCTCCTTCTATCCTCCTTAGAATCACATTTTCTCCAAAAATTACGTGTCTGGCATCCTTTAAACTGAGATTTACAAGCACAAAGATCAGTGAGATGTTGACTGATGAAGGGCCAAACAGAGAATGATAATTGGCGCCAATTTCGGGACGTCTGCGTCACTGCGCATGCGCAGTAGAGGCGTAGTATGGAGGTCCTTTAGGACATGATTTCTTTTTGTTTTGGATGCAAATTTTGGGGATTGGGGGGCAAAATTTGTGTTTGGCCCTGGTTTTGTTAGAGTTAGCACCAGCTAAGTCTGGGTCATTGGTACAGTATAAAAATATATAGCATGCGGCAGCCAAAAGGACCATGCGGGATGGCCTGAGAAACAGATTTTTTATTTTTTTAGGCCTAAACTCTATGTACTGCAGGTTATGATGACATGGGAATGGATTTAACCCGTTACCCAACGAATCGCCCGCATCCGTCCGCGTAATATGCAGATTCTGCAGCTAAAAAAATATTATTTTTCGAAAAATTTCAACAAAACCATATCATGTGACCCCTCTTTGGAACATGCATGGAAGTTTGTCTCAAACTTCCATGCATGCAAGGGATAAGAGCAACTTTAACTCAACTGAAAGGAAATCCAATGGTTTGTCAGAAAACTTTTTCATGATTTGATTCTTGACTATTCAAATGAGAAACAAGAGGCCTCTCGGCAAAGATAGCTCCGCCCAGGACAACTACTTTCAGGGGCAGCCATATACAGGGTAACATTTGACCTCCAATCTCTAATTCTGATAACCCTTTACCCAACACGGATAGCAGGCAACATCATCATTTTTTGTCTCAAAAACATAGCTTATGGCCCCTCATTGGAACAAGTTTGTTGAGCTTGTTCAATGAAGGCTCATTAGCTTTGTTTATTAGACAAAAATTGAAAACATAATAAAATTTCGCAAATACATTGGTGTTACTTTGACCAGGTAGTCTGTGACCTTAACGTTGATGGATACAGACCTTATTGTGATTGATGGCACACTGCCTAGTGACAATACATACTGTTATAAAGTTTTGTTAAAAAATATCCAGTGGTAAAGAAATTATGGCTCAGACAAACAAAATGTTGACATTTTCCTGAGTGTTACCTTTACCATGTCGCCTGTGACCTTGACCTTGATGGATACAGACCTTATTGTGATTGATGGCACACTGCCTATTGACAATACATACTGTTTTAAAGTTTTGTTAAAAAATATCCAGTGGTAAAGAAATTATGGCCTGGACAAACAAAATGTTGATGCCGGACGACAGATGGACGACGGACAACTCGATATCAGAAAAGCTCTGCTGACTTTGTCAAGCTGAGCTAATAGACGGACGGATGGATGGACGACGGACAACTTGATATCAGAAAAGCTCTGCTGACTTTGTCAGGCAGAGCTAAAAATAGCATGAAGCTTTGCACATGCCCCTCCTGCAATACCACAGTTAGCATATACTGATCATTAGAGTACATAGTGGCATTTCTTACAGGTAACTCATTTATAAAAGAAAATGTGTTTTCAATGAAAAATGTGGGAGATAGTTGGTATCTAAAACCCAAGATGACTTAAATGTCTACCATTTTGAACAAACAAATGAACACACATGTTGACTGACTTGGTTAAACTCCCCTCCCCACTTCCCCTGTATACCCACTCAACAGGGGTGATATAAAAATTATTCAATTTGCTGCTGCCATGCAATAAAATTATTTCAAACAAAGTTCATAGGGACCAGGCCTGGCATTCTTAAAGATGGAGGAGGGCGAAAAATTGCTCCCCTTGCATGGCCTTGGGGAGTGATTAACTCCCCTCAAGCTTACAAAAGCTAAAAGTGGCAAAATGAAGTTTTACTATTCATGAATTCTGCCTAGTGGGCTTTGAACATTTTATTTGGTGCTACTAACAAGGTAGTCTTAGTGAGATGGCTACACTGCCTCCCTCACACCAGGCCTCAGCAGTGTGGCTGTCTTACAGAGATCACTAACATAGCAAAGATCTGAAAAGATGTGGGTTTTAGTAATAGGCTGCTTTGGCGATAATTATTTTCTAAGGCCAGGAGGGCTAGTTTTCTCCCTCCTTAATTTTTTAACCCTTTACCTAACATGAAAAGCAGACGACACTTGCAAACACAATTCTTGAATAACTAATTTTTTTCATTTTTTGTCTCAAAAAAATAGGTTATGACCCCTCTTTGGAACGAGCTCAACGAGCTCATTCCAAAGAGGGGTCATAACCTATGTTTTTGAGACAAAAAGTGAAAAAAATAATGAAAATTAATTGGCGATTTTTGTGAATAGCGCTGGCCGGTTTTGGCCGTTACGTTGGGTAAAGGGTTAAGGCAAGCAGTAGGCGATCGAATAAATTGCTCTCCTGAAAATGCCAGGCCTGAGAGACAGTTTTCAAAGTTTAACAAGAGGCCATCCAGTGGTAAGTATGCATGTTCGAGAATCCTGCAATATGTGGATATTCTTTCCCCCATTCTGGGCTATCATAAATACCAATGGACATAAAAACCAAACAACCAGTTCTTGAATTATAATGGAAAACATTTGTTGGGACAGATTTGCAGGTTTAACAAGGGACATAACTCTGGTATTTATTTATTGGGGTTTGACGCCACTTTTGACAGCCAGAGTCACCTCGTGTCAGACAGTTTTACAAGTGGAGGAAACCTGAGTACCCGGAGAGAACCACTGAGCATCAGCGAGCAACTGCCAGACTCCCCAATGTACCAACACCACACAAGCAGTGTTAGCATTGGTTGAAGACAAGTGCACCATTGCCTTAGTACACAGTGCCACCATGTCCCCACATGGACAATCAGGATGAGCTAAGTTTACAGCCAAAATAAAAAAATTTAAAATTCCAATTTAACCACCCCCCCCCCCCCCCCCACAGTAATTTTTTTTGGCATAAAATTACTCAAAATAATACTTTAAACCACATTTCACAGGAGAAAAAATTCACCACATGTATTCCACTGCCGCCACACTAGATTTTTTTTTTTTTAAACAAGATCAGCTTAATTCTGTGAGTTAGGTTATATGCCCAATGTGAAATCCTTTGAAGCACATTTTAAAGAAATTAAAGAAAAAAAAGGTTTAATGGATCCAGTTCCTACCCCCTCGTTCCAATACAGGGGGGGGGGGGGGGGTCATTTCTGCATTTTTGAACATCATCTGCCTTCCATGTGATTGTGGTTAAATGATCTAGTATGTCATGCACATCTAGAGTTATCAACTAAAAATCTCGAATTATGGAAATTTGACTCAATAAAGAGCAATAACTGCCCAATGAAATGTCGGGAAATGATCTGCATTTTCACTGGTTAAGGCAACTGGCCAAATATTAATGGGTTATATCAAGTAATCATCTGGAAACCTAAAAGAAAATAAAGTGCAAAAACTCCACAACAGAATGTCGCACATGAAAATTGAACTTGATCTGCCTTTTGCTCAAGCCAGTGGATTGGCTATGTTGAGTATAGCTGCAGTTATCATCTGGAAACCAAAAAGCAAGACCTAAAATAACGGAAATTGTAAGAAAATAAAGGGCAATAACTCAACAATAGTATGTCACAAAAATGTCAGAATTGACCTTGATATGCCTTTCACTTGAGTAAGGTAGTAGACCAAAAATGGATTGTCTTTGTCAAATATAGCCTGAATTATCATCTGGAAACCATAAATAATAGAAACTCAAGACAATGAAGGGCTATAACTCCCCAACAAAATGTCAGACAAATTTCAAATTTGAATTTCATTTGCATTTTCTGTGGGTAGAGTCATATACCAAACATGGATTGAATGTGACAAATATACAAGTCCAGAAAGCAAAAAGTGAATGGATGAACAGACAGATGGACGGACAGTCAACGTCATACCATAATACACCCTGTTACCCAGGCATATAAAACCCACAATATGTGAATATCTTCTTCAACATATTGGTTTATCATCATATCTATCACCATACTGAAGGACATCAAAACATGACAACCAATGATTGAATACCCATATTTACTCTATGTATTGGGACAGCTGAAAATAATTATTTTCATAGGTGTCCCAATTCTTAGAAAATGGGAAAGAACACAGCCTGGTCTTGATTTGATGCTGAATAAAGTTGTGTGTGATTCATTTTCCATCACTATTATAAAAATCGCCATCCAATTTTTTTTTATATTTTCATTTTTTGCTTCCAAAACATAGCTTATGATCCCTCATTGGAATGTGCGCACAGCGCTCGTTCCAATGAGGGATCACAAGCTATGTTTTGGAATCAAAAAATGAAAATTTTTAGTTACTCAAGAATTTTTTTTATGAGTGTTGTCTGCTACTAGCGATGGGCCAACTAGAAACAAATCTCCTGAATGTCCCAAACTTTGGAGCATAAAAAAAATATAGTTTTCTGGAAAAAATGTGTGTCCCAAATTTATAAAGTGTCCCAAGTCATAGAGTAAATACGGTATAGTGCGTTTTCTGAGTCTAACAAGGACATAACTATGTTAAGTATATCTCAAGTGTTTATGTGAAATATTTGTACAGACAGTTTTCTACAAGGGCAATGAAAAGCGTGGGCCACTGCCCCCGACCCATATTCAAATTCAAAGTAACCTTGAAGGTATTGTGGGACAGAAAAATTTTCTAAGTCGAAAGAGTGAAAACAGAAATATTTTCTAAGTTGAAAAAGGGCCATAACTCTGTGACAAATTATTGGACGGAACCTTGTGCATATCTATTCCCCCATGCAGGCCTATCAGCATACCAAAGGAGATCCAAATTTCGAGCAATGGCTTTGAAATTACAATGCAAAATGTTTGGACATATGGATGGACAGATGGACAGACAGATGGACAGACAGCCAGAAGGCTTCACTAGATGCCCCCGAATCCTCCTTCAGAGGTTGGGGGCATAATAAGTCTAACAAGAGTCATAACTCTATTGAGTATATGTAAATGAAATGTGCCATGTGTGATATCCTTTCATCCACACTAGTTTCTCACCATACCACAGAACATCAACATCTAACAACCGATGCTCAAGTTATAATGCAAAACATTCTTATGGAAAGTTTTCTAAGTCTAACAAGCATTCATACAGACAGTTATCAAGGCCTAACAAGGCCCATAACTCTGCTATGAACTTATGGACAAAACTAACAGCATGTGGATATCCATCATCCGTGCTGGTCTTTCACCATACCAAAGAATATCAAAACTTGACACCCAATGCTTGAGTTATAATTTATAATGCAAAATGTTCAAACAGACATTTTTCCGAGTTTAATAAGGGCCATAACTTTGGTAAGAATGCATGGACAAAACCTCCAACACGTGAATATCATTTTCTCCATACTGGTCTATCACCATAACAAACGACATCAAATTTCCACAACCGGTACTTGAGTTATAATGTGAAAAGTTAGTGCAGTGGTACAGATGAAGACTATATGCCCATCGTAACCTCTGGAGGAGACTGGGGGCATAACTGGTTGTGTGAATGCTGGCTTTAAAATTTGATGAAGGAACTGAAGAGAAAGTGTTGGCCAAATTTGCTTAGATTTTTTTTAGCTGGAGGGTAGATGGTTGAGATCTGTCTCAAAATATTATTACAAGGTGCAATATTATCAATAAAATAAAAACAGGACTGAAACCATCTTTCTGCAAAACTCCCATAAACAAACAACCAAACAAAAAAAAACAAAACCATCTTTCAGTGGATAAACAACTTCCTCTGGCTCTTGAGAAAAAAAATTCTAAGAAATTTTCATGTAAGGTCACACAAAGTAGATCTTCTGTTTCTCAGGCCATTATTTTATGCATGCGGGCGAGCGGTTTTTTATTTTATTTTTTATTTCAGTAATTTCTTCTTTGCCATCAAAATTTATGTTCTTGGTTCAAGTTTTAGGCCTCATAATCTACTGAATAGCATGGGTGGTGGTGTGTTTCATCCCTAGAGTGCAAGAAGGCTTTGCAATATTAAAGCATTGCAAAGCCTTCTTGCACTCAAGGGACAAATTCATCAATTTTTTTAACTTGGGTAAAATATCAGACATAAACCATTTAATTTTTATTTTTTTAAAGTTCAAATTGGTTATAAAAAGAGAGCATGAGGCAGCCAAAAGGACCATGCGGGAGGGCCTGAGAAACAGATCTTTTATTTTTTTTAGGCCTAATGGGATCTGCATTTTTCTTTTGCTCAGCAAACATCTTTCCAGCACAGGTATTGTAGTGAAATTTCTTTCTAAGTCACTTTGAGCTTGATCAATGCAAAAAATGAAAAATCAATAACCTGTCTAGCTGTCATTAATGACGGATCTTTGTGCTTCTTCTTTTCACCATATTCATCCAATTTTCCAGACTCTAGTGCATCTAGCCATTCTCTTTCTTCATCAGATGTGTCTTCTCCTGGCTTCTTAACTGGAAAAGTAGGCTCAGCCTCATCTAAAATAATTTCTGATTAGTAATAAACATAATATTACTGTTTCACCACAATATCTACTTTTTCACCACAATTCTCAGTAGTAAAGAGCAGTTTTTAACCTTTATAAGGCATCAATTAACCCTTTACCCAACGCAGACGATTTCAAAATTTATTATTTTAAATATCATTTTTTAAATTTTTTCAAAAAATTTCAACAAAACCATATCATGTGACCCCTCTTTGGAACGAGCTCAACGAGCTCGTTCCAAAGAGGGGTCACATGATATGGTTTTGTTGAAATTTTTCGAAAAATAATATTTTTTTCAGCTGCTGAATTTGCATATTACGCAGGCGGATGCGGGCGATTCGTTGGGTAAAGGGTTAATAAATCAACTGTTTTATTTTTTCTTCTGCCACCGCTGATCAGAATCGACCAAATTATTCCAAATGTAGCTCGGTTCGAGACTGCCGCAATCATGTGGTGAATACCGGTGTGTTTATAAACATCAACAGAAAACTCAGAATACAAACCACAGGATTGGTGCTAGGATCAGCTCAGATCTTTAAAAAAGTATGCAGAGGATGATTTTATAGCGGAAATTATCAAATATCTTCCTATTATGTATTGTGAAGATATATACACATAAGAGGAGTGGGGGAGTATTTGATAAATTTCACTATAAAATTATCATTAGTGTTTTTTTTTTTAAATGAGCCAAGCAATGATTATATGTGTACAAACGATATAATTTTTTACACATTTTACCATAAATACAATCAAAAGCACTGTGGATTAACTTATCGCATTCAATAACAGAGGTTTGTACAAGTTACAAATCACTTCTTAAGTTATAACAGTGTCAGGGATAGGGCTTCACGGTATTTCGATATACCGGTAATACCAGTATTGAAATCTTAACCAGTTAAATATCGTCCTTTTTTTTTTAATACCGGTATATCGTCTGTGATGATATTCATTTCGAGCCACGGTTTTTAGTGACAGACATTTTCCGTAAAAATTCTATTTAATCTCACAGCTGATTGAAAAAAAGTGTATATAAACAGAAACTGTGAAAGCAGTTTGTTTGTTTGTTTGTTTATCAATACACTTCATGTCCTGGTACTAGTAAAATATTCTCCCATAAGCTGTTTTATTTCTGTTTCTCCGATGACACAGGTAAGTACAGATTTTCCTCAAACAGTATGGCTTCGAACGTAAACCGTGAAGAATGATTACCGTATTTCCATTAATAATGGCTTTTGTTGGACCGGGAAATTTCTGGTTTAATACTAATAGTTCCTTCCACTTCATTGCACTTGTTCTCGCAATTCCAAGCACTGCAGTAATATTTTCAAAGTTTTTTTTATTACCGGCACACTTGGAATGTGCTTTTCAATATGAACAAATCGCATACGTATTAATGAACCCACAATTCCAAGCGCTGCGGTAATGAATATTCATTTTTGTCAACACCAGTTCGCAGGTGTTAATGTTTTGAAAAGTAGGTGAACATTTTGATCTGACTTGTATGCCACATCTTAAAAATTAGACAGATTGTCATAAAAACACTAATAAAAATATAAAGGGAATAATATTGTTTATTTTCACTTTGTTAAGAGTGATTTAATATTGAAATAGTATTTATACATCGCCAGCATTCACCCACTGCACGAGGTGGTTTACCGGTACATCAAAACGTGCCTATCGAGCATGTGTGTTTCAGCTGTTTGTGATACCGCGTGACAAAACTGACTGCTTTCATTTGTGGAAAAGTGTACAAACTACTAGCCCTCTAGCGGCATCCTGCTTAACCAGTACATGGCACACGCCCTCTAGTGGTGATCTATTCACATGTATACAACAAAACGCAGGTTAAGCGTTTTTGTTTTGTAAACGATGGATCAAATAGTATATATTTATTTGAAATTATTGACTCAAAATAAACGATATTTGTTGTGCCATCATGAAGTTTATTTCCAAATATTTATACAGGAATGAATTAAGACAAGTTAGGCTTATTATTTCAATGCTTTTAAAACGTAATTATTTGACTTCGAATGTCAAAAAAATACTGGGACAATTTGGGTGAGAATCTTACATGTTTTGAATTTGTCGATATACCGGTATATCGCGATATTTTTTTAAATATCATTACCGGTATTGAAATCCGAATATCGTGCAGCCCTAGTCAGGGATTCTTCTTCTGCCCTCTTTGAGAAAGGGTCCGGGGCCCATGCATTTGGGAACATTCTCGTCATGAAGGCTCCAATTTGTTTGGGAGAAGAAACATACAAAGAATAAGATATGATGCCTTCATACTGAATGGAGAATATTAATACAGAATCTACTACATGTATAGTACATGTAAGATGTTTTTTAACTGGTAGAGTCCTCAACCAATCTAACCCTGCCTGTGCTGCAGTGCGGAGTTTTGATGTTGGGGAGCTGGCAGCTGCTCGTCGTTGCTCGGTGGTTCTCTCCGGGTACTCCGGCTTCCTCCACCCGTAAAACTGTCACGGTCATGATTAGCCATTGTGCATAAATATGTGACCTTAAACATCAATAAATAAATAAATAAATAAATAACTGGTAGAGTGCTAAATTATTTTTCTGTGGTCATTTGTAACGCAAGTATTTTTTTCAAAGACACTATGCTACCATCAGGAGGAGACTTAGTTTAGCCAGTTGGAACTCTCCAATGAATTGTAACAAAACTAATTTATATTAAGATGTTTTTCTACTGCTGAGCCAACAACAAACTAGTGTATAACAGAGTAAAGCCACTAAAGTGGCTTTCAGCACTTTTCAGTAGAGCCATGATAGTGGCTTCTAGCACTCAACCAGTTAACAAACAGTCACATAAAATAATGATCAGGCTCTGTAATTTCTATTAGATAAATTGTTCTCATACACTTAAATGATGAAGATATTTATGCATTTTGCTACACTTCAACAGTCTACATTCTGTGTAGAGCTGTAGGTTTTTAAATTTCTTGTTCGGTTTCGGTTTTGGTTTTTCAGGTGGAGTAAAACCTCGGTTCGGTTCGGTTTTCGGTTTGTTCATGAGGCCAAGTAAAATTCAATAAAACTCATTCATATGTCCGGAGTCATAACTGAATGGTAGTGAAATTGAATGAAACTCAATGAATGCCCGAAATAAGCTATAATACATGTACATGAAGTATCAGGAAGGCCAATATAATAATTACCTAAATATACAGAACTTTTATTGCGCTTGGCCATTTTCCGAGGTCTGACACCTACACGCAACTTGAGGAAAGCTGCAAACACAACTAAGCTGAAATGTCGGAAATCCACAGAATGTAGCCTTCCCAGAGTAGTGAGAGTACCCAGACACTGCCATTGGCAGTGTCTGGGTACTCCAACTACTCTGGAATGGCTACATTCTGTGAATTTCTGCAGCAAGAGAGCATTTAATAAAAAACGCAAAACCTTAGATTACGGGATGTCGACGGTTTCGGTTTTTTAAAAAAACTAAAAACCTCAGTTCGGTTTCGGTTAACCTACAGCTCTAATTCTGTGGCTTTGCACTTGTCTCTAGGCAAGTCTTGGCTGCCTATGTAGGCAGCCAAGACTTGCTGGAAACAACTGACAAGGTTATTTGGATGTAACTTGCAAATGTTTATAAAAACTGCCTTTTGAGGCACCTTTTTTGTTGCAGTAAAAAGTGATTCAAGTCAAAGTTTGGCCTTCAAGAATTAAAGAAGAATTAAACTTTTACTTGAATGAGGACTGAGATTGGGAGTCTTTGGTTTGAATTGGGGAAAATCATGCCAAAATGCTATTGGGAAAGAGTGCATATTCACCCCCTGTAGACACCCAAAAGAATACATGAAGTATTTGTTTTTTTAAACAACATTTTATTCATTTGAAAAGGTTCGGTAAACTGGCTAATGCCTGTATAAATACCTCACCATTACATATAAATACTTATAATATTGTACAATCAATGGTGCATGAGTACATACAGTGCATGAGTGGCGTCACAGCAAATTGCCATGCAAATGTACTACAGAAGAGTTTAGTGTGAGTGCTTTGTCGGACATTATTTTGAATGAACTAAAAATGATGTGGCTTCATATGTACATGTATGGCCAGAAACATATCAGACTGCAAGGCTTATATTTCGACGAGAATCTGAGAATCAATTCACGCAATGATTTGCCCCAAAAAACAAGCGAGAATCCATGTAGATTCTTGCTGCTCCCCTGCCAGGACTCGCGTGAAAACAACTGAGTCAATTTAACCCTTTAGCTAACATAGCAGCAGCAAATTAACCAATATAAGGCTAACATGACCTGAAATATCCTGAGTTTTATCAATAAAATTGTACAAATATGGCTGTCATTGGAACCGGCTCAATGAGCCGGTTCCAATGACAGCCATATTTGTAAGGTTTTATTGGTAATTACTGTTTATTTCTTAAAAAAGTATCAAATTCAGTCTATGTTTTAAAACTTAAAAAGCTGTGTTTGGTAAAGGGTTATCATGTGTTATCAGTATACAACAGAGGTTCAACCATGGTGGCCTCATGGCATCTTGAACACTCATAACATGTATGAATTCTCACTACCATTTTCGCGAGAATCCAAATGGATTTTCTCAAATTTAGATGAAATATGAGCCATGGATTGACATTAAACAAAGGATTTATTAACATGGCCCTAATAGATTTACAACAGGGTTTCTGCTTGAAAACAAATACTGTGGTTGGTCGATGAAAAAAAACAGGTTTTCATCCAACATGTAAATTTATTTCAACTGTCTGAAATACCCTTACATAGCCTGAAGGCAAGAAAATTTTACTTTAGTGTAGACTGTTGACATACAATTGCCACAAACACTCTGACATTACACCACCCACTTCCTTTAAATTTTCAGGCATTGTAAACTTGAAATGAAAGTGTCAATGACACTGTAGCTTAACTTGACTGTATGCAGTGTTTGATGAAAAGGATAATGTTCAATGTCTATGAAAGGATTATAATATAAGACAAGAATTGTGATAATAATTGAGAATATGTTAATTTATGTTCTCTGTATGCTATGTTTTTAATAAGAATAATTTGAGGTATACACTGTACTAAAGAATTGAGGCCTAGGTTAATGTGACCCTCACAGTTAATGTATGTTAAGCAAAGTTACAAAGTTACCAAGAAAAATTATTTCAGAAACGAGTCATCCTACCAAGTTACAATGAAATCCCTTCATAAATATAACTTGTAGACTTTGCTAAAGGAATCTAGACCATGTGATGGTTTGGCGGTCACGGTTGACCGACCATGACCAAAATAGGATAGTCTCATCTAGATATCATTTCAAGTTATCCTACCAAGTTACAATGAAATCCCTTCATAAAAACAACCTGCAAACAGTGCTAAAGGAATCTAGGTCACCTGACCAGGCGGCGGTTACAGCTGACCGATCGTGACCAAAATAAGATAGTCTCTTCTAGACATCATACTGAGTCATCCTACCAAGTTACAATGAAATCGCTTCATAAATATGAACTGTAGATTGTGCTAAACAAATCTAGGTCACATGCCTGTGTGTCCGTAACAGTGGACTGATCACAGCCAAAATAGGACGTTCCCATCTAGACATTATACTACATATTTGCAATGAAATCCCTTCGTAAATGCAAGCTGTATACTGTGCTAAAGGAATCTAGGTAACATGCCCATGCAGCCATCATGCTTGACTGAGCCCGACCAAAAAAGGGCGTTCTCATCTAGACATTATACAGAGTCATACTACAAAGTTACAATACCCTTCATAAATACGACCTGTAGACTATGCTAAAGGTTTTTGGGCTTTGGGTCGGTGTAGCCATCACAGTTGACCGAATGCAACCAAAGGGGACGTTCTCAACTAGACATTATACAGAGTCATCCTACCAAGTTGCAATGAAACATCTTCATAAATACGACCTGTAGACTGTGCCAATGGTTTTCCGGTGTTGGGCTCATGCAGCCATTATGGTTCATCGATCACGATCAAAAGGGGAGGTACTCATCTACACATTATACAGAGTCATCCTACCAAGTTACAATGAAATCCCTTCATAAATGTGACCTGTAGACTGTGCCAAAGATTTTTGGGTTTCGGGCTTGTACAGCCATTACGGATGACCAATCACGACCAAAAGGGGACGTTCTCATCCAGACATGACAAAATAGGGCATTCTCATCTAGTCATTATACTGAGCCATCCTATAAATTTGCAAAAAATTCCTTCGTAAATGCAAGCTGTTGACTGTTTTAAAGGAATCTGGGTAACGTGACCCTGTGGCCATCATGGTTGACTAAACCTGAACAAAAAAAGGACGTTCTCATCTAGACATTATACAGAGTCATCCTATGAAGTTACAATAAAATCCCTTCAAAAATACGACCTGCAGACTGTGCTAAAGGTTTTCGGGTGTCAAGATTGTGCAGCCGTCACAGTTGACCAATCGTGACCAAGGGGGGGACGTTCTCATCTAGACATTATGCAGAGTTATCCTACCAAGTTACAATGAAATCCCTTCATAACTATGACCTGTACACTGCGCTAAAGGTTTTGGAGTTTCAGGCTTGTGCAACTGTCACAGTTGACCGATCGTGACCAAAAGGGGACGTTCTCATCTGGACATGACCTTAAATCTGCATATGAAATTTTGTGATGATTGGACAAGAACTACGGGATTTAGCCTGTGCAAAAGAAAATGTGAACCGACTCACAGATTTCCGCACACATGACGGCAATAGCTAATCTTGACTTTGTCAAGTTAGGCTAAAAATGAACACATAACAAAATGTGATTGTTAAATGCGATCACAAAAAATATGACATTTTCCACATACTTCACATTTTATGCTCATGTCACATTTTATACTAATTGCACCATCTATTGCAATGATTTTTTATTGAGGTTTAATGACACTTTTGACAGCCAGGATCACCATGTGTCAGGCAGTTTTAGGGGTGGAGGAAGTGAGAGTACTGACAGAGAACCACTGAGCAGGGGCAGGCAACTATCAGACTCCCAAATGCACTAAATACGCACAAGTAGGGTTAGCATTGTTTGAAGACAAGTGCATCACAGATGTGCAGTACGCCTTAGTACACAGTTCCACCCCCACCCCCTCCCCCTCCCTTTCACCACTTCTTGAAATTGAATATGAGCTTGTAAGTTGAAAACATTTCTAAATTTAGTAGGATTTTCAAATATCAAAGTCTTGACTCATTATCATTTATTATAAAGCTTTCCAATAAATGATAAGCAGACAAAATTATTGTCTGATCTGCATGCACAATTACTATGCATGTGAATATTATAAACTTAACATGCTATACACTTTGCCCTTCGAATTTAGAAAGAGAAAGGGATAAGGCCCCACAAAGTAGATCTTCTGTTTCTCAGGCCATTTTTTGTAAAATTGCATGTGGGTGGGTGTTCTTTTTTTATTTATTTTTTATTTTTGTAATTATTTCTTTGCCATCAAAAGTTCATATTCTTGATTTGTTTTATGTTTTAGGCCTCATAATCTACAGAATAGCATGGGTGGTGGTGTATTTTGTTCCTTGAGGGCAAGAAGGCTTCACAATGATAAAGCATTGCAAAGCCTTGTTACACTTAAGGGACAAATTTATCAATTTTATTAACTTGGGTAAAACATTGGACATACAGTTAAGAAGTCCTGTCAGGAAATGCGCACAAATAGCACGTTGATCTGCACGTTAACCTACGCATTATGACCATAGAAAGGATATCAAATTCTGTACATATGGCCTGTGCACAAGCAATGTTTCAGCCAATGGACCTCCGGGTAACCCGGAGGTCCATTGGCAGAAACATTGCCTGTGTTTGCTATGAGTAACCAGGAGAATCTGCCATGCTTTGGATGCCATTCGATATGGCAATTGCGCGCAATTCCTACGCGCAATTAAGCCTAGATTAGCACACAGTTCGTGACAGGACTTCTAGTTTTAACTGTAAGCCATTTAATTTTTATTTTTGCATTGGTTGTAAAAAGAGAGCATGTGGCAGCCAAAATGACCAGGGGGGGGGGGGGGGGGAGGTCCTGAGAAACAGATTCATAACTTTTTTAGGCCTAAGCTGCATTTGACAAACAGAAACTACAAATGTCTTCTCTGCCTATCATGCTGTCAAGGTAAGACTTTAACCCTTTGCCTGCATCTGCCCATGTAATATGCAAATTGAGCAGCTGAAAAAATATTATTTTTCAGAACATTTTAACAAAACCATATCATGTGACCCCTCTTTGGAACGAGCTCATCCAGCTTAATTGTATATCACTTAATTGAATAACCCTGTTAACTGAATATAATTCACAAACACCAAACCATTTACCATACTTTCAGTACAAATTTTCCCTGTTAAATGCATATGGACAAAAGAATAAACTCCTGTTAATTGAATAAAAAATCTTCAACTATGTCATGGAATTACCCCGAAAATGACCAAATTCTCCTTGTTCATAGATCTATTTGGCCTCAGTAAATCCATTATAGGCATTTAATCTATTATAACTTGTAGAGCTCCTTAAGCTCTGTCAAACATGATGTACTAGAATAATTGTGCAGTTTATCTCTTAATTGGATACTCCTGTTAATTGAATAATTTTGACTGACAAAGTGGTTATTCAATTAACAGGATTTTACTGTACTTGCAAACATTTTTTTTAAATAAGGCTATCCTTACAAACATTCTTGTTTCTCAAGCAAGTTTTCCTGAAATGTTTGAAGAAAAATAGAGGCATTTTTTTTTTCTCTAATTCCTGTAAACGGTTTCAATGTCTCATAAATTTGAAGTATTTTCTCTTCAGGGACTCATTAAAATTGGTTTTTCACACGTCTAGAGTTTTTTTTTCATCAAATAAAATACACATCAAAGTTTGAAAAGAATTCGCTTTAACCCTTTAAGACCTGGAGATTTTATACATTTTGGCAACATTTTGACAGTCAACATTCTGAAAGCTTTGCAGTTGTTTCTAGGTAAGTCTTGGCTGCCTATATAGGCAGCCAAGACTTCCCTAGAAACAGCTCCCAAAGTACTTGGATTGTATCTTGCAAGTTTATTCAAAGGCGGCATGTTAGGGCACCTGTTCCATTACAGTAAATGTGATCAAAGTCGGAACTAGGCCTCGAAGGGTTAATCAGTGCAGATATTTACATATTAAAAAATAAAACAGGAAATATTTTAATTCCTTTCATGCTGCTGGCAGATATTCTTGCCCAGGAAGGAAATTTCTTGCCACAACAATAAGTAAAATTTGACCACATTTAATCAAATTGTCACCTACAAATTGCAAAGACTTTGTGGCCAGAGATTACTTTGGCAAAACTTTAAAGAATTTTTCATCAAATCTAGCGTTGAAACAAGATTTCTTTCTGATCGCCTGAGGATTTTAATTTTTCAACTCAAACACATAGCTTAGGCAAAAAAAAATAAAGGTTTGGTTCCGGTTACCCGACCGACCCTCATTTTGCGTCCCACCCTAATGACTTTTTTACTGAAATTGAAAAAGAAACAGAAAAAAACTCTAACAAATGCCAATTTTTACGACACAAATAGTGCTGGGCATTTTTTTGGGTATTCCAATTTATATGTATAATCAGTACCATATTCAAAACTGTCATCGGCAAATTAAATCATAATTGGTAATTGTATACCGAAGTTGTTTCAACTCTGGCAATGCAAATTTCAGCTTGTTTGTTTATCACGATTTACAAGAAGTGAATTCACTTCACTGGTGCAGATTACCGTTGGTTTAAATTTGGGTCTTTCCCTATTTACCACCCTGTCTAACGTCGCAGGCTATGGGACCTTTCTTTATTACTTTTATTCCAAACTGTTCAAGTGGTTTGTTTAGACAATCACCATTATTAGGAAAACAATAGAACATTGTTTACCTCTAATTTGTCAAAAACAAGTCGAGATGAAAAGCCACAACCATGTGTACTGTATTACTCGAAGGTTGCATAGTCAGTCAAATTGAACATTCGACCAATCGCATTCCTGCTATTTAAAACCAGGAAATTTTTCTGGGGAAACTCCAAGAGATGGGGCGCGGTGGCTCAGTTGGTAGAGGTGTAGGCTGCAAGCCGAGAGGTCCTCGCTTCGAATCCCACCTGCGGCAACCGCGTTGTGTCCTTGGGCAAGACACTTCACCCCGATTGCCTACATGGGGGCACGATGACGCTGTGTACTGAGACGTACTGCACGTCGATGGTACGCATGTCTTCAACCAATCTAACCCTGCCTGTGCTGCAGTGCGGAGTTGCGATGTTGGGATGCTGACAGCTGCTCGTCGTTGCTTGGTGGTTCTCTCCGGGTACTCCGGCTTTCTCCACCCGTAAAACTGTCACGGTCATGATTAGCCATTGTGCATAAGTATGTGACCTTAAACACCAATAAATAAATAAATAACTCCAAGAGATTCCCTGTAGTTTTACACTTGTACTTCAAAGTGATTGGCTGTTTGCACACGGTGACGTCATGATAGCATCTTGCCTTCAAAATAGTGTGCACACAAGTGTTTGATATAAGACCGACGCAAGGAACATTGTTTTCAAATAAACAAAAGCAAGTCATTTGTGCTTCCCCTGACAAGATAAATATGATGATACTTAACCAGTCCATTACCACAATCACTTAAAATGTTAATTTATTTCATGTGCTGAAGTGCGTTAATTTTACCACTTCCCATGATAAAGTGAGACGTACGAATGTACACTTCACTTCAGAATCTGAGGGCAGCTGATGATAAAATTATCAAGACACCTCTGAGTCTGTTTTATTTTGAAGTTGCAGAATTACACCCGAAATGACCACTGCAATCGCGAATAAAGCATCTGTTGATAAACTGCCATTTTGGGTGTAATTTTGCAATTCAGACTCAACAGAATATCAAAGCAGTATATTTCAGTCCCAACTGTTGGAAGAATTTGCTCTTAAAAATTAACTCAAGCACAAATTCAAGGGGAAAAAAATATATCTTGACCTACCAACCCAATTTTTTTCTGCTATGTAACCAGAATCAAACCATTAATTTTTTTGGGCCGTATGACCACCTGTTGGAATGAGTTCATGACGAAAATTCCATTGAGAGCATATAGGCTATGTTTTGAAGACAAAAGTTATAAAATTTTAAAATTAGAATGTTGAAATATGAGCTAAGCAGTCTTCACTGATATGTATGTACCAAAAATGTATATGTTCTGTATTTTCCATACCTTCCCAAGGTTCATCTGTAACATTCACAACAGCGTCTTCATCTGTTTCAACTATACGCTGGGTATTTTCCACTGCAGTTAAACTACAAATAAAAACAGAGAGTTATAATTTCTGAAATTTCTTCCTCAAAACAATCACATATTTGAACAACTCCATTTTCTTTTTTTGAATAGTTATTATTACCACCTTAACAGGCGTTCTGTAGTACATTAACAAAGTTTCGCAGGGCATTACAAGAACGTAACACTCAACTTAAAAGGGTCACTTGACCTGTTGGGCTGTTAATGAGTGAAACATCTCATTAACAGCCCGACACGTTAAGTGACTCTTGTTCCTCACTGTCGTACACTCGAAAATGGAAACAGTTTTCAGAAATGGTTTCAATTAGCAGGGTTTCCACTAGGGGAAAATTTGTGGGTCCAGTGGTTTAAAGAAAGTGAAACTCAACGCTTTCGGCATCTGCCGCACGTGCCAATTTTTATTTTTAGGTGCTCTCTGGTGGCCTGTGGAGACATTCTGGTCACTAAAATGCTGAATAATTGAAGTGGAAAATATGAAATTTTTTCCTCCTACAATTCTCTAAATTCCCATGGGACACACAATACACATCTGGTCGGAGGTTTCATAAAAATACAAACCCAAAACAACACCAAATCCACGAATCCAGACAGTGACTGCAATGCTTGACCTCAATTTTTTTTATACAACCCAATATTCGAAAAGAACCATGATGTGGACGTGTGACGTCATGCACGTGCAATTACATCATTTATCGCTCAAAAAAAAGCCAGTGATTTTGGACCAAACATGACAATTTGAGTCTGGAATTTTATAGGCGACGTTTAGGATTTGAACTTTGTTTCCCCCTCTCGTCTGAGGGTTATAAAGTATCAGGTTGTCGCCAGTAATAGTAGGCATAGTATACAACATAATTATGCCTATATTACGTGGAAACAAAGGATCCTGAGTGCCGTTACGATACAGCATTGTACTCGACATTTTAACCACTAGCTTTTCTGACAGATCATAGTATGATCGGCGGGGAGAATGGGTCCGTTCGACAGACCCGCCCCCGGTCTAGCAGAAACTCTGCAATTAGTAAACAATATGGTTTTTATTTTAAATTATTAAATATTTACTTAGATGTGAGTCTTCCATGGAAGACGTGTGTCACCTGCACTATATTTTAATATTTCAGACAGAATTCTAA
The DNA here is from genome assembly GCA_031216915.1 of Pictodentalium vernedei. NCBI lineage: Eukaryota > Metazoa > Mollusca > Scaphopoda > Dentaliida > Dentaliidae > Pictodentalium > Pictodentalium vernedei. The sequence goes on along the minus strand of CM062294.1, from coordinate 492,690,402 downwards.
GTGGAAAAGGGGCATAACTCTGGAAAAAATACAGCGAATCAAAAAATAAAATAGGAGGTGCACAATGTCATTATGTGATAAAGAAGCACTGAAAGTTTCATCAAAATCCATTCATAGGTTAAAGAGGAGTGGCGGATAAGAGAAAGTGTGACGCGGACGATGACGCAGACGATGTGGACATCGCAAGACGACAAAAGTAATCCCTATATGTCGCTTCCCACTTCGTGGGGCGGCGACACAAAAATGTCCAGCAAAGTTAGTCCCATAAGAACAAGCGGCTCTATATAGTAAGTAAGTCTGCAGACATTTTAAGCCTTTATTCCTGACTTAAAAGCGGTTAATATCGGGTTTGTTTTTAAGTTTTCTAACTTCGTTGCAATTGAAAGAATACAGGTGCCGATCACGTAATAATCAGGTCACACCAGTTTGTTTGAGAACAGACGATAATATCATCAGCCAAAATTGAAAACATTAACACTCTACCCAATGAAACGGCCAAAACCAGTCAGCGCTATTCTCAAAAATCGTCAATTAAGTTTCATTATTTTTCTCATTTTTGTCTCAAAAACATGGGTTATGACCGCTCATTGGAACGAGTTCTTTGAGCTCGTTCCAATGAAGGGTCATAACCTATGTTTTTGAGACAAAAAATTAAAGAAATTAGTTATTCAAGAATTTGGTGGGCCTTGTGGTTTATTAACAGCCCAACAGGTGTGAATAACAGCCCTTCAGCTTATTAACGGCCCTCGACTTCATCTCAGGCCCTTTATAAGCTGTCGGGCTGTTATTCACACCTGTTGGGCCGTTAATAAACCACAATGCCCTCCAAAGTCATGTTAATGTTATATTGACAAATTATGTAAAAAAAACTGGAAAGTTAAAAAATTTATAGTAATTTATATATTTTTTATACTTACCAATGACCCAGACATAGCTGGTGCTAACTCTTAAAATATAGGGCCAAACACAAATTTTGCCCCCCAATCCCCAAAATTTGCATCTAAAACTAAAGAAAACATGTCCTGAAAGGCCCTCCACACTTCGCCCCTACTGCGCATGCGCAGTGTCAAGGACGTTCCGAAATTGGCGCCATTAATCATTCTAATAACCAGTGCCTGGTAAGCGCTATGTACTCAGCGGGGAGGCAAGAGTTCCCAACTCCTGGGAGGGCCATCCCCGTCTGGGTCATTGGTAAGTATAAAAAATATATAAATTACTATAAATTTTTTAACATTTTTATACTGTACCAATGACCCAGACATAGCTGAATAGTAAAAAGGCTGGAGGGCCAAGGACATAGAGCAAAATGGAATACGCTCAATAAAATAAAATAGAGTCATCCCCTGTAGGGAAAAAGAAGTAATAGGCCTTACATGTATCTTTCTTATTTATGATAAATTAGAAAGATACAACACCTTCCAAAATTGAGCTTCATACATCCATGTACTCTATTAATATCCAATATAATCCTTATACTAATAATTTTTAAAGTAAGCCAATAAATAAAGTAAGTCTAGAGAATAGAGACTCTTATACTCCTAAAAGTGTCTGAGGATTGCATAATCATGTCCGTTGACATATGCAATATTCAAAAGCTATACTTTAAAAACTAAGACTTGAATGAATTTTAAAAACCTAAACTTCTCACTAAACAACCATCCCAATAACAGCTCAGAATTACCAACTCCGGAGGAGGTATCCCCTTGTTTTCATAGTAAAACAGGTGACCCAAGGGAACACCCTCCCCCCCCCCCCCTTTTTCTTGCCCTGGGTCAAATAGCCCAGAGCGAAGAGGGCAGCCGAACGGAGACACTGCCAAAACAGACAGCCTACCTAGCTATAGTAGCAACTGTTAAGTGAATGACATTCTGAGCAGTAGATAATAGACCTAACAATAGAGGCCTCCAGAAATGGACTCGATATTTCTAAGATAAAATTCATGAATGTGGATGGCTGAGCGCAATGAGCGGCCTTCAAAAATCTATAATAGCGACACTATTAATGTAAGCCCAAGAAGTAGAAGAACTCTTACTTCATGAGCCGAAATCTTAAGCACAACTGCTAAGTCAATGATATACCATAAGCAGTACCGATAGTTAATAGAATCCATTAACAATAAAATGGAGCGTAACGTCCTTCTACTAGACATCAAAGACAGAAGAAGCTTACGCCCTTTGTAATAAACAGATATCTGTTTATAAATACATAAACTGTACCCGGAAAGAGTAAAGGCCTATGCCCATACGAAGACGGAAGGACCTTAAAATAATAGGTTCCGGATAATAGGAGCCTAACTCTTATGCAACAATCCAACCTAAATAGTAACGGAAGTATTGATTCCGAAACTATGAAAGTGAAAATCATCCGTCGATAGTGCATGAAACTCACTGACTCTACAGTAAAAGAGAAACCAACAACAGAATTACTGTCTAAAAGGTCAGAATTTGAAAACTACTGTTTCCAGAGGCTCAAATGATTACTTAGCTAAATAAGAACCGAAGTTAAAATCCGTATAGGAATTTAATCTAAAGATTCTAAGTCTATTTATCAAAAAGTTACTAACTGACTTAGATAAAGAGACAAAAGACTCAATTGTAAACTATCGTAGAGTGCATAGGTATGAGGTAACATAAACCTATAACCTAAATAATAACAGGCTGCAGTAGATCTTGTGAAACAAGTATACTAAAAAATAGCAATGAGTAGTATGGAGGGATCAACAATATGAACATAATGATCCCTACACCACGACGGAAGAGCCTCCACTTTAGCCGCATAGAATAGCGAAGAAGAGGATCTCCTATAGTAAGAAATCGCGTCCAAAGCTCGTCCAGTACAGTGCTTACAATGCAATACGGACCACACAACGGAATACATGAAGGTTGCGACCTTGCTGGTTGTGATAAAGATGACACGATTTACCCAGTGAAAAAGATCCTCACATAGAGGAAGATTTCACGTTAAGACCCACAGTAGACAAGAGAGTAAATTACTCATGATCTCTGTGAAGATAGAGATGCTATCAACAGAAATGTATTGTGGTTGTTTATCTTAGCAATACCTGCTAAAACAACAGCGCCGGAGGATACGCGTATCCTATCATTCCGTCCTATAGATCAATAGAGCGTTAACAATATTAGCTCAGAGATCTGGACAAGCCAACACATACGTCTGCAATTGATTAGCAAGCTGTGTCATAAATAAATCATCATTGGGCGCTCCCATAGATAGCAAATCTGATTGAATACTTGTTTGTTGAGAGTCCATTCTGACAGCAAAAAGCGACCCGTAAGAGAACGGGAGTCCGATAAAACAATTAGACGACCCGGAATATGACGGACCAAAACTGAACTTGGTGTACTATAACCAACAGACGGATTCTTTCCATTAAATTGAATAACGGAAACGAAAGAGTGCCTCCCTGGTTCCGGAGATACGCCACTACTGTCGAATTAAAGGACAGGAATTTGGGCATGCGTTTCTGAATAATGTTCATGCAATGACATAAAGCAAGCCTAAAAAACATTATTCCGCGGAAGTTAAACTGATTGCTAAAAGACTGCGGAACCCAAAGACCCTGGCACTTCGAATCCGTAGGGATCAGTATTATATCCCAATCTGTTTGACTGGCAACCGTCATAACAGCCACACTCGGGTCCGGCAACTGCGGCGGCACTCTCTGAGTCAACCACCGAATGTTTGCCCCAGTCTGAATCTCTTGTAACACTAGATAGACAAGAGAACGTATAAATCGAGCAATTCATGGATTGCCGAAAAGTTGCCGTCGAAGAGAAGCTCCTCCGAGAACGAAGCGACTCTGAGAGAGTTCTTAACCTTACTATCCACGCGTATGGATGTAGCTAGGGCTGCGTCACGTCTAACTAACTCCAATCAGCCACTGAAGGGCGGAGTTATACGTGAACAAACTACTGCCCTCAAAAGAAATTACATTGAGAATAATATCCCGTAAATCTTTTCTTGAAGACGTAATGATAACGCCTCAGTAAGGCGGATTACGTATAATAAAACGTCTAAGTTAAGTCTACTATACATAATGTCGTTCCCAACATTGAAATTGGAAAAGACATAAACGGCGAAAAAGAATATATGCAGTCTTTAATCACACCGTCTAGACGCATATGAACTCTCGGTATGCCCTGCTCTGCCAAAATAAACTATTTGTATAAATGATAAAATGGCAGAAATGAGCAACGCGGACAAGAAACTAAACTATCATGCTTAGTAGCAGGCTTGTATATATATATATATATAGCGTCGAAAAATAAAACACATGTTGTAATGACAATATTGGACTGCGTCGGTAAGTCAGGGACAATGTCCCTGAACCGATCGAAAAATCCGAGTCCAATGACGCTATAAGTCTCTTATCCAAAATCGCAGCAATGAAGTCCGAAATAATAATCACTGGAAGATAATGCCAGAAGATATGAAAGGCATCTTCCGCTACTACTAAAGGGAAAACTCGAAATCTTTCGAATCCCTTTCGCCATCCTGTCGGACCCTATAAATCGTTCGGTCGTCCGTAGCTGATGCAACCGCGGACCGCACCGACCCAGCGCCGTCGGATAATTCCTGATTCGACCGAGAAACTGTCAATTGCTGGGATGCTGCGAAACAACTGTGCTAACTCGGATAGCACGTCCGTCACTGAGGCCTGAGGAGAAGCGGTCTTACGATGCATTGCCGCTGGAAGCTCCGTGATCGTTACCCCGTGCATACTTCCAATATGCGAGCGAACGGAGTGTATAGGCCTCGTGTCCCTTGGCTACCGGATGGCGCGACCTATTCGCCGTGGAATCACTGAATGCCGAAACTGATCGGATACTCGAGGTCACGTAGCCAATGTGCGGTCGTGTGCCCTGCTGTGAGGATGAGGAAGCATTAAAGACAGTCTCTCGGACTGTCAATATAACGGAGCGTCCCGACCAACGGACATATGCTCCGAATGTAAAATATCTGAACCACAACATGCGGTCCCCTATGTTGTTGGGCGAGAGAGGGACCTCTCTCGCTCACAGCCCGGACGGACCTGGACAAGCCAGGAACCGGACTAACAGGCTTCCTCCGATCTGTCCTCAATCTGCCGTCACTGGGTGAGAACTAAAGTAATTAAAGTGCTCGCATCACCCAAATCTCCTTCCTAGACCGCAACGGACGAACCCGGCAGCCGAACCATTCGATGAATGTACGCTACACCGGGTGAGCTAGCGAATGTCACTCCGTAGGCGATAGACATATTCCATGAGCACTTATTGCCGCTAACTCTTCATTAACTATGACGACAGAGGCACACTTTAGAAAGACATCTCCATAACTCTTCGAACAAGAAACCAGAAATGCTTGGATAGCAAGCATAAAATAATAATATATATAGCGTCGTTCAATAATTCGAAAGTTTGTGTGACATTATTGGACTATGTCGGAACTGAGGGACGATGTCCCTGAACCGAACCAAAAATTTCTAAGTCCACCGACGCTATCAGTTTCTTATCCGGCATCGCAGCATTCTGGTCCGACGAAAGAAGCTGTAGAAGACCAAGTCAGATGACATACACAACAGCATATGTTGTTCCGAAAGGGAAAGCTCGAAATCCTCCGAATCCCTTTCGGTATCCCGTCGGACCGGATGAAACTTCGGACGTCCGTACCCGCTTCCGCGGAGCGTCCCGACCCAGCATCGTCGGATAAAATATATGCGACAGATTCAGTTGATGCTGGGATGCTCGATAAACTGTGCTATTAAGGAAAGCACATCCGTTCCCGAGGCCTGTGCAGTAGCGGTCTTACGATGCATTGCCGCCGGAAGCTCCGTGTACGTTGACTCCCGCACACTTCCTATGCGAACGTCCGGAGTCTGCAGGCCTCGTGTCCCTGGCTATCGGATGGTGTGACCTGGTCGCCGAAGAATCCTAGATCGGCGAAGCTGGTAATATATCGGCGGTCATGCAGCCAAGGTGCGGTCGTGTGCGCTGACGAGAAGAGGAAGCCTTAGCAGTCTCAGCGGACTGCCTATACAACGGAGCGTCCCGAGCGACGGACGTATGCTCCGCTTGCGACACAATTTGTACCACAACATCTGGAGCCAGATGTTGTTGAACAAGAGAGGGGCCTCTCTCGCTTGCCGTCCGGATGGACCGGAACGAGCTATGAACCGGACTAAAAGGCTTCCTGCGTTCTCCCTCCGATCCGCCGTCACTGGGTGTGCATTAAGTTAATTTATAGTGCTCGCCTCACCCTAAAATTCCTTCTAGACCGCAACGGACGAACCCAGCTGCCGAACCATTCGGTGAATGGACGCTACACCGGGCGAGCTAGCGGACGTCAAAGGCCGTCGAACCTACTAGGGTCCTCTTAGGCAATTGGCGTATTTACATGAGCACTTTTCCGCTAGCCCTTCATTAATTGTGACGACGGAGGCACACTGTTGGAAGACATCACAGATACATCACCCTAATCTTGATCGTCTGAAATAGAAATTGATAAAGTAGAGTGATCCTGCGGGGAAAGGACCGAAGTGTCCAAATCCCCAACAACATACCGTGACATACACTTCCCATATTGTCATCGAAATCATACGATACAGAACAGGAGTTAATGCGAGTACACTGACCACATATAGAATGATAATAAAGTCAGATGAAGACTTCCTCTTAAAACAATTGATCAATATCCTTTCAATGTGAAAAGAAAACAAGTCCTGGTACTCGCACTAACCCCTGGCAATCAAAATACATAATAATAATATGATCCATTAATATAGAAAAAAAAATTGAAATCAAAATATTTTGAAAAAATATTTTTTCAGAAAAGCCCAAGTTTCTGAAAAGTAACGTTGAGCCCCAATGGATCCCAAGCCTAAGTGTGGACAAAAATTTTTAAAATATTTTAAACAATTTATTCAACACTTACGAACAATAATAATGTATCTAGTTATGATTAAAATAACATAAAGATATTATTTTTTAGAAATCCCCCCCTCACACAGAGGGCTGTTGTAAATGTAAACAATGAGTGTAAAAACACTAAAATAAGACTCCAGGCACCCAGGCCCGAAATCAGTTACCAAAAATACACTATCTGATGCAAAACAGAGACTTCCAGGGAAGAAACTGCAGAACATCAGATGGTAGATGCAGAACACAACGCCTAACCACCCGTAGGTGAAGACGTAAACATGGGGAAAGAACAGAATTCATTCTGTTATTCAGCTAAAACTCCCAAGAAATTTTAGTAATAATAATTACAGAAACTATGCCAAAAGCATGGGAGAATAGCAAGGGGGAACTTAAAGGACAGGGAGAGAGGAAAACACTTAAAAAAAACAGTGTAACTAAATAATCAGAATGACAACAAAATGGCTGCTGCCTTGAAAATAGGTAACTTAACATAATTTCATTAAAAAATTTTAAGTTACAGCCCTGATAATATTCTGTCACACATTCTTTTCCTCTCCTCCTTCTCTATCCTCCTTAGAATCACCATTTCACTAATATTTATGTGTCTGGCATCATTTAAACTGAGATTTAAAAGCACAAAGATCAGTCAGATGTTAACTGATGAAGGGCCAAACTTAGAAATGATTAATGGCGCCAATTTCGGAACGTCCTTGACACTGCGCATGCGCATTAGGGGCGAAGTGTGGAGGGCCTTTCAGGACATGTTTTCTTTAGTTTTAGATGCAAATTTTGGGGATTGGGGGGCAAAATTTGTGTTTGGCCCTATATTTTAAGAGTTAGCACCAGCTATGTCTGGGTCATTGGTACAGTATAAAAATATCCAGAACGCTTTGTGCAAAATGTCATCTTCTGGTATTATATTAATCTTCTGTATCTCATCCAACCAGATGTCGATGTGATCTTTAATTAGTTTTAACCCATGTCAAATTCTGGCATTGCCTTGTTGTATACTGACATAGTACAGTGAATCCCACTTGATTAGATATCTCTTAACTGAATAACTCAGTTAACTGAATATAATTTCTCAACACAAAACCATTTACCATACCTCCAGTACAAATTTGACCTGTTGATTGAATATATGTTATAGAGTAAAGTCCTGTTAATTGAATTAAAAATCTTATAGTTATAACCTGTCAAGAAATTACCCTGACCCTCCCCAGTTTTCCTTTATTTATAGACCCATTTGGCCTCAGTACATCTAATACAGGCATTTAATCTATTATATCTTGTTTGACAGAGCTCATGGAGCTCTGTCAAACAAGATATAATAGAATAAGTGCTATGTTTATCTCTAGAATACAGAAAAGTGACACAATCCCTGTTAATTGAATACTCCTGTTAATTGAATAATTTTCATTGGCAATGTGGCTAATCAATTATTAGGGTTTCACTGTGTATAAAAACCAAACGTATGAAATTTATATTACTTCATTTCAGATCACTCTTTCAGTTCAACTCAGCTTTGATCTTAGCTTACCCATATAAAATGCTTTATGTCAAACATGTACCACAGGGACCAGCCTAGAGGGTAATTTGAGGGAGAAGTCACTTCTCCCTCCACTGACTTTAGGGAGAAGTCAGATGAAACAGGGAGAAGTGAGAAGAAAATGTAGAGCGATGATTCTGCATTCGCATGATCTACCGGTGTCCCACAGTATCTTAGCCCCCCCCCCCCCCCCCCCAGGGGAAGATACACTAGTGCACCCCCCCCCCTCCACAGGGGAAGATACACTAGTGTATCTTACTCCCACCCTGGGTATCTCCCCCCCCCCCCCCCTCCAATATTTTTTTTAACAATGATAACATCAGGCATGACTATTGATGGTGTTTATTATTTTTTCTGACATTCCAGGTTTGACAGGTTTTTTGATGAAAAAAATTCACTCGGACAAAAAATATTTTTCAATTCAGATCTTTATTGGCAGTATATTATATTTTCATCTCTCACAAAAATAAATCACTACAATTGGGCAATAACACATCTCTATGTGTAAATTTATTTGTACAAAGAATTGTTTGAGAAAAAAACATGCCTCTCTGTATTAATTTATTTATAAAAAGAAAAGTTTACAATTCAAATTCAAATTGGCATTTACTTTTTAAAAGAGACAGATCAGCCTTGAATTAAACAATTCAAGTGTATCCATTTCTTGGTCCAGAGTGAGTAAAAAGTAGGTCAATGTTCTGTCCTGTTCTGTTCTGTTCTATTCTATTCTGGTCAATATACTGTTTTCAAAACGTCTTGGACAAAAATAAAATCCAGATTGGAATTAAAACTTCAGCTTTTACAAAAAAAGTCTCCCCAGAAAAAAAATTCTGAGTGTGAAAAATACTTATTTTAAAGATAACATAAATAGAAAATCTTGTCCCAACTTGACGACTTGTCACCTAATTTCAGTGCAGCCAAGACGGTTCGCGATTACTTTTTTAGATGCTGATTTTATTTTTAGTTACTATAAAAATTAATCACAATAACAATTAACCCTAGCAATAATACTCTTTTCAGATGGAAATTACTTTGTAAATTCTACGTGAATTCACCTAATTTCAAGGTTGGTCAATTGGGAATTTACAAATTACAGGGCGACATGATTTCGCTTTTTAGTGAAGTCAGAGCGAAGTTATGCAATCCAAGGCGACTTTTTTGCCCGAGTCGCCTGGTCTCTGATGTACCATGGAGAAGATAGGAAGACAGCCAATGTAGCTATATGGTCTCCATATTTATTTATTTATTGGTGTTTAATGACACTTTCAACAGCCAGTGTCACCTTGTGTTGGACAGCTTTACAGGTGGAGGTAGACGGAGTACAAAGAGAGAATGAACTTGTTCCAATGATGGGGTAATAAGCTGTTTCTAAAAGCAACCAAACATTTCATGCCAGAGGTCCAGATATCGATCTTTGGTCTGAATTGGTGAGTTGATGCTGTCAAGGGTGTACCATCAAATTAGGTGGGAGTGTGTAAAGTGACTGTTACTTGAGTGGTGAGAAACACATTCTATCCTGGTTAACGTATCCACGATGGCACAAGTACCACACTGGTTAACCCATTCACATGCATGTGTCCTTCTGTGTTTATTACATGCCTTCACATCTAAAAAAAACAATTATTAGGACACTCAGCAATTCAATTGACAACCATCAACAAAAGGAACACATTTTATCGCCAACCAATTTTGCGAGGCGAACCTGTGTTACGATTTCATCCCCTGAGTTCCAATGTGTTCTATGTGCCTACTGGCACATAGAACACATTGGAACTCAGGGGACAAATTTCATATATCGCTAGCAATTCAAATTGGAATTGCACTGCACGATTTCATCATTTGTAGAAAATTCCTGTTAAATTTCACTTCTGTTTAAAAATAGTCTGTCAAAGATTTCCATTCTGCACATATGTGCAGAACAGATTTTCATTTCCCGCATGGTTTAGTGTTGCTGTAGATGGGGATTACATAGAATAGGTGTGTAATAAAAGCCTGAGGATAAGAAGAAGACAAACAACTAGTAGAAAGCTGTATAACGGAGGGCCACCCCAGATGCCGACATTATGTACACCATACATGGTATGGGTACATATAGAAATGGATTGGAGGAGTGTCTAATTTGATGGTTAAAGGGTTAATATCTCTGGATCAAATAATTAGGTTTACATAAAAAACTATACAGCACAGCACATCAGTAACCTGAATACATATATAAAGTAACCTGATCATCAGATTAATATTTTTTGAGTTATTGCAGACTGAAGAAATGGATTGGAGGAGTTCTCAATTTGAAGGATAAAGGGTTAATATCACAGGATCAAATTATCAGATTTACACCAAAAACTATACAGCTTGGCACATCAGTAACCTGAACACATATATGAAGTAACATGACAATCGGATTGATATTTTTTGAGTTATCTCAAGCCAAAGGGATTGGAGGAATTTTCAATTTGAAGGATAAAGGGTTAATATCTCAGGATCAAATTATCAAATTTACACCAAAAACTATACTGTACAGCTCGGTACATCAATAACCTGAACACAAATATAAAGTAACTTGACAATCCAAGCAATATTTTTCAAGTTATCGAATGCCAAAGGGATTGGAGGAATTTTCAATTTGAAGGATAAAGGGTTAATATCTCAGGATCAAAATAACAGATTTACACCAAAAACTATACACCTCAGAACATCAGTAACCTGAAGATATATATAAAGTAAAATGACAATTGGATTGATATTTTTTTAGTTATCTCATGCCAAAAGGATTGGAAGAATTCTCAATTTGAAGGATAAAGAGTTAATATCTCAGGATCAAATTATCAGATTTACACCAAAAACTATACAGCTCGGCACATCAGTAACCTAAACACAAATATAAAGTAACTTGACAATCCAAGCAATATTTTTCAAGTTATCGAATGCCAAAGAAATGGATACGGATGCCGGACAATGGACAGACAAAGGATGGACGAATGATGGAGGGCCACCCGGATGCCGGCATTATGTGTACCATACATAGTATGGGTATACATAAAAATGATAATTTTAACAGCAGACGGGTTAATGGCCACATTATTAAGTGAGAAGTATTACTTTGAACCAACAAGTCTTCATTGGCAGATGCTTCAGTGTACTATGTTTGATTTAAACTTTCAAAAAGCTGTGACTTATCAGATACCTGATAGTATGTTAAATAGAGAAATGGAAGAACCCGCTGTTTTAAACAAGCCAAGACCAATACCAAGTCTGGACCTGTGTCGCTGCATGCAACTGAATCGGCAAACAGGAAGTGGCTGCACGGCAGATCTGAAAATTGCATACACGATACAACTGATCATTATCAGGCTCCAGATGAAATATAAAATCAATCCCTTGCATAGAAGCCGAGAAAAGTTTGACGAAAAATTTCAATGTTCAGTGGGTAGAGTAAAATTTCAAAGTATCGACAAACAGGAAGTGGCTGCACGGCAGATCTGAAAATTGCTTACATGATACAACTCATCATTATGAAGCAGCAGACCAAATATAAAATCATTCCCTTTCATAGAAGCCAAGAAAAGCTTGATGGAAAAAGTGTTTCGGACGGAGTCGAGCGGTTACTAGACCTGCTCTGCCACTGGCGACGCAGGTAAAAAAATATGTGGTGATGGAAACTGCCTTTTCCGTGCACTATCATTTGTAAATACTGGTGAAGAAAATCAACATGGCACAATTAGATTATTAATTGTTGATCATATGAGGAACCTCGGAAATGATGTTTTACAAATGGTGTTGCCAGACCTTAACAGAAACTTTAGCACACTGAAAATGTAGAGGTGTGAGCTAAACAGAGACTTAACGTTAAAAATGTGGAAAAAAATTTGAAAAATATTGACTGGATAAGGGTTAAATCATGGTAGAATGATAATGAGGAACATGTATGATTTATATAAAGGCCATGGGAAGAGAAGTAACACAGAAAGTGACATAAACACTAAGTTAAACATGAAATTCTGAGCTAACCAGAAAACTAAACGTAAGTAAATAAATAAAAAAAGTTAAAAGAACGGTTTAAAACACTTAGGGTGAGGGTTAAATAGTGGTAGAATGATAATAAGCACCATATAGAAGCCATATAAAGGCCAGGGGATGAAAAGGGTGTCAGCAGCTGCCCTGAATAGAAACATTAACAAACTGAAAATGTGTGAGCTAAACAGAAAACTCAAAGTTCAAAAGTTGAAGAGAAATTTGAATTGAAATTTAGTAGACAAGGGTGAAACCATGGCACAATGATAATGAAGAACATATATGAGGAATATAAGCACCATGGGAAGAGAAGGAACACAGCAGGTGACCTAAACACTAAGTTAAACATGTAATTCTGAGCTAAACAGAAATGTAAACGAACTAAAAAATGTTAAGAAAAAGGTTTAAAATGCAATGGGTGAGAATGAAATAATGGTAGAATGATAATAAGCACCATATGGAAGCAATATAAAGGCCATGGGATGAAAAGGGTGTCGACAGCTGACATAAACACAAAGTTAAACCTAAAATCTGAGCTAAACAGAACAGTAAACGTAGCTAAAATGGTAAGAAAAAGGTTTAGAATGCACTGGGCAAGGATTAAATAATGATAGAATGATAATAAGCACCATATAGAAGCAATATAATGGCCATGGGATGAAAAGGGTGTCGACAGCTGAACTAAAAAAAAACTTTAACACACTGAAAATATGTAAGGCCTCACAAAGTAGATCCTCTGTTTCTCGGGCCATTTTTTGTAAAATTGCATGCGTGCAGGCGGTTTTTTATTTTATTTTTTATTTCTGTAATTATTTCTTTGCCATTAAAAAGTTCATGTTCTTGGTTTGTTTTATGTTTTAGGCCCCATATAATCTACAGAATAGCATGGGTAGTGGTGTATTACGACCCTTGAGTGCAAGAAGGCTTTGCAATGCTAAAGCATTGCAAAGCCTTCTTGCACTCAAGGGACAATTTTATTAACTTGGGTAAAATATCAGACATAATCCATTCGATTTTAATTTTTTTAAGTTTGGATAGGTTATAAAAAGAAAGCATGCGGCAACCAAAAGGACCATGCGGGAGGGCCTGAGAAACAGATTTTTATTTTTTTAGGCCTAAGTGTGAGCTGAACAGAAAACTTAATATTCAAAATATGAAGAAATTCACTGAAGAAGGGTTAAATCATGGAACAGTGATAATGAGGAATATGTATGAAGAATATAAGTGCCATAGGAAGAGAAGGAACACACCAAATGACCTAAACACTAAGTTGAACATGAAATTCTGAGCTGAACAGAAAACTAAACGCAACTAAAAGATAAATGTTCAAAATGCAGAGTATGAGGGGTTAAATCATGGTAGAATGATAATAATCATCATATAGCAGCATTATAAAGGCCATGATATGGAAATAGGGTGAGTAAGTGACCTAAACAGAAACTTTAACATTATTGGACATGTACTCTGATGCTGACCTATTGAGCCATGCCATAAAGCTCACACAACTAAAGTTGGTGAGCTAAAAATACTAATAAATTATAGTTTAGTCTTAACTTCATTTAGCAATAACATTTAAAACAATGCTTACTCTTTGGTTGCAAAGGTTTCACCACCTATTTTCAATTTCAGCTTGATGGAAGGCTTCAGTGGAGAGCTATGAGAACTTGTACTCAAGGTGCTGTTGTCTTCTTCCTTTTTCTTTTTATGTTTTTTCTTGTGTTTTTTGTGCTTTTTGTGAGAACTTGATGGTGACTCTGTCAAAGTGAGAATAATAAAAGAGGTTGTCAATGACTGGAGTTACCAGATGACAGAACATAAAATATATCAGTATGCACAATGTGATTTGATACTCAGCAAACCAGTGAACTTATTATTCATTTATTATTTATTGGTGTTTAACCCTTTACCCAACGCAGATGTTTTCAAAATTTATTATTTTAAATATCATTTTTGAAATTTTTTCAAAAAATTTCAACAAGACCATATCATGTGACCCCTCTCTGGAGCGAGCTCGATGATATGGTTTTGTTGAAATTTTTTGAAAAATATTTTTTCAGCTGCTGAATTTTTATATTATGCAGACGGATGCGATTCGTTGGGTAAAGGGTTAACGTCACATATTTCTGCAAAATGGCTAATTATGACCACAACAGTTTTATGGGTGGAGGAAGCCGGAGTACCTAGAGGGAACCACTGAGCAATGGCAAGCAACTGTCAGCTTCCCAACATACTAACTCCACACAAGCAGGGTTAGCACTGGTTGAAGACAAGTGCACTATCAACGTGCAGTACACCTTAGTACACAATGCCACCATGCCCCCACGTGGGCAATGGGGGTGAAGAGTTTTGCCCAAGGACACAACATGGTTGCTGCAGGTGGGATTCGATCCGAGGACCTCTCAGCTTGCTGCCTGCACTAAACCAGTGAACGATCCTCCACATGGACATCAACTATGCCCACACTTTTTGGATAATTAGAACTTGAGGGCACAACAAGCAAATTTGCACTTCATGGACCCCTGGGTGGGTCATGAAGTGGAAAATTTCTTGTGTGTCCTCAAGTGTCTACTGATTTAGCATGTACATACATGTATAAGGGTACTATTAGTTACAGTATGTGGAGAGAGTATTATCACTAAATCACCCACAGAGTAGAGATTCCACCCAAGCAATATTTGCAGATTTGTTACAAAGCATAACAAGCACAAGCAAAGTTCCAGTCAATGGACCTCCAGGTTACACCCTGAGGTCCATTAGCTGAAACATCGCTTGTGTTTTTTGTCCACATGCTCAGAATTTGAAAAGGATACTTTGGGTGATAACTCCACTCCCCAGATGATTTAGTTACAATCCACTCTCCATGTACTGTACATAGTCAGCAAGTGACTGGGTACGGGATGGTACATGGTCTGTAGGTTTTATACCAAGTGATGTGAAGCTGACTATATACAAATTACATTCAGGAATAAGGTTAATGAAAAGTTGAATAAAAACCAACAATTTTACATACATTTACTGTCATTACCACCTGAGAAGGGTTAACAAATAGGGATCTGCGAATCACAAATTTCTTTTCGAATCGAATCTCGAATCGAATCGTGTCTCTGATATCGACATCGAATCGAATCCCGAATCGAATCTTAAACGACAAGTTACTTCATATTGCATCAAACGGAAGTTACGGAACACTGTGATGACCCTTACGAGATGGAGTGAACACCTTAAACACCAATAACTAAATATTCTCTGTAGCACCGTCGCTGAAACAGCTAGGCCTATTGTCCATAGTTTTAGTTTTTGAAGGCCTAACTTGTTACTATTCACGTTCTTAAGAACGTGAATAGTAACAAGTTAAGCCTTCAAAAACCAAAACTATGGATAATGTTCTGGGCCAAATTCACACCTTACCTAACAATTAAACATTGTCAATTACTCAAATAGAAATTGAGCCAACATGAATGAATTTTCTAATGACAGTTTAATCCTATTTTTGTTGGAAATGTAACAAATTGAAGTTTGTACGAGAGATTTGAAAAAATCGAATCCTGAGACTGATTCGGGATCGATCTCGAAGCATACGTATGGTACCGATATCGAATCGAATCTCGAATATTCGCAGGACCCTATTAACAAAGCACTTTTAAATGTTCAAATAATCATTTTTAATCTACTGGGTAAACTGTCAAGAAAATGTTCACTTCAGCATAAAAAAATCGATAGAATCATAAAAATAACAGAGAACTTTTCAGACTACAAATAATATTTTCTGTCCATTTTTCAAATATTTAAGGTTTTAAATCAATAAATACAGCACCTTGAAAATATTTTTGGTACTTACATGTAAATTCTCTCATTTTGTTTGAATTCAAATTTTGAAAATTCGAAATGAGTGGAAGGGCATCAAAATAGTAATGGCGGCTACTTGAGATGGGTGGTTTTCAAATTTCTTGTCGGTTTCGGTTTCATTCAAAGAGTCTGGTTTTCGGTTTCGGTTTTCACTGTACAAACATAAGAATATATTGCATTTGCATGTAAGAAGATGTATTTGGCACCAGTCTGTGTCAATGGGACTCCCTTTCTAGTTAAACTCACCTGTGTAATATCCTATACCGGTACTCTGGTTTCCTGAGCACAATGTATTTGCATAAATTATCTCAAGAGTTTCAAGTTTGAGAATAATGATTTTTGCCTGGAGTCTGTTGCAAAATTAGCCCCCCTCCCCAAATACCTGTGTTTAGGGTAACCTGACACACCCTAAAATTTTATAACGACCATAAAATTTTATCGAGTAAAAGACGATCATAAGCCTCATATAGGTCATTGTAACCCGAAATTTCCATCCAACTTCAACTGTGATTTTGATGCTGGCTTTCGAGTTCATGGTTTCAAAATTACATGTAGAAATAAATATATTTGTCATTATAAATGTGGAACAAGTGACAAGTTTCAGTTCAGCAAAGGAAATCGCATTTGATAAACAGATGAATGTTTAAAACACGATGCGTAAGAAGTAATTTTGTCACCTATTTTCGCGGTAAATGCCATGCTCGAACGCAATACCAATTACTGCAGCTGTTCTGAAAACAGAGTATCGCGACTTTGAAGTTTGAAAATAAGTTAATTTTAGGTTGTTTATCTCTTTCTTCTGAGAATTGAAGACCTGATTAGAGTTTTTCAACACTGAAGTTGAAAACCGCGACAACGGTTTTCTGTAATTGTTTCGGTCTCGGTTTTGGTTTTGATAACAAAACTGAAACCAAACTGAATTTTCGGTTAACCACCTATCTATAGCAGCTTCTCATTCAAGAAAGATAACTCTTGGTCAACGTGTATTAAAGTGACACCCACTGAGTAGGGATTTACCGCCGGTATGCACATGACATTCTTAGCCAATAAAATTTGAGAATATATCAACAAATTTTTCAGAGGTAGGGTAAGAACCGATATTGGCTGTGTGTGCACTGTACTACCCTTGTAGAGTGAGACAGTGTTATATATATTTATTTGCCACACACTATTACAATTTACAGGCCTTAACCCTTTACCCAACGCAGACGATATCAAAATTTATAATTTTAAATACCATTTTTTAAATTTTTTAAAAAAATTTCAACAAAACCATATCATGTGACTCCTCTTTGGAACGAGCTTGACGAGCTTGTTCCAAAGAGGGGTCACATGATATGGTTTTGTTGAAAGTTTTCGAAATATAATATTTTTTCAGCTGCTGAATTTGTATATTGCGTGGGCAGATGCGGGCGATTCGTTGGGTAAAGGGTTAAAATTTGTCTCGATTCATGGTAATCACTTTTAATTCTTGCCATCTCCTGCTGCGAGAATCAATTTTCAGTTTCTAAATAATTACAGTACCTTTGCGGTGGTTTCTAGTAAAGACTTGGCTACCTATAAGGGAAACAAAGACTTCACAAGACACCACTGCTAAGTGAATGTGTTACCTTATTATGAGAGAGCAAAAGTAGGGCTGTCGTGATTAATCAATTGTTGATCGATCACGTCAAAATCGATTAGTATTTTTCATTGACGACTAATCGGTAAATTATATCCCGTTTTAGACGTTTAATAATTAAAAGAAAATATGTTGAAAAAACTATTGTTTCGAAAGGTAAAGAGTTAAGAACATCGATGTTAAACCCCAAGAAGCTATTGGAAGCATTTGTCTTTGAGGTACATTCATCAAAGCTGTGATGTTCTGAACTTTTGAACCGTCAGTGTAATAATCAAGACCGGTCGGCAGTTGCGAACTTCGCAACTGCCGACCGGTCTTGATTATTACACTGACGGTTCAAAAGTTCAGAACATCAAAGCTTTGAATGTAACTAAAAGAGGATCGTCTTCGTTGTTTACTTGAGGTAGGTTAACTGACTTCAACTTCATTTTTATCGACTTCAAAGAGAAGGAGATGGGGTCATCTAGGTACGATCAATCGATTATCATCAATTATTTGCGACGATTAATCGATTCCTAAATTAAAAAATCGTGACAGCCCTGTGCAAAAGGTAGGATTGAAAGACAGTATCAGAATCTATAGCAAGAATCAAATGAACATTTTGTGAGAGGCAAAGTTTATTCTTATTGTTTTCCTTGCGAGAATCATTTGTGCGAATCAATTCAGATTCCCACATTAATATTAAGCCTGGTATTACATACTACAAAAATTAATACACAAAAATAAAGCACCAGTTTAGGGTAACCTGGGAAAAAAAATGAAAATGTCAATGACACTGTAACTTAACTTGTCTGTGTGTTATGTTTGATGAAAAGGATAATGTTCAACGTTTATGAAAGGATTCTGAAATAAGACAAGAATTGTGATAATTGGGAATATGTTAATTTCTGTTCCCTGTATGCTATGTTTTTAATAATAATAATATGAGGTGTAGACTGTACTGAAGAACTGAGGGGTGGGTTAATGTGGCCCTCACAGTTAATGCATGTGGCCCTCAGGTAATGTATGTCAACGAAAGTTACCAAGTTACAGTGAAATTATTCCAAAACGAGTCATCCTATCAAGTTACAAGAAAATCCCTTCATAAATATGGCCTGTAGACTGTGCTAAAGGTTTTCGGGCTTCGGGCCTGTGTAGCCATTACAGTTGACCGATCACAACCAAACGGGGATGTCCTCATCTAGGCTTAATACTGAGTCATCCTACCAAGTTACAATGAAATCCCTTCATAAATACGACCTGTAGTCTGTGCTAAAGGTTTTGGGGTTTTGGGCTTGGGCAGCCATCATGGCTGAATGATCGCAACCAAAAGGGGACGTTATCATTTGGGCATTATCTGGAGTCATCCTACCAAGTTACATAAAATCCCTTCATAAATATGACCTGTAGACTGTGCTAAAGGTTTTTGGGCTTTGGGCCCCTGTAGCCATCACAGTTAACCAATCGCGATCAAAAGTGGTTGTTCTCATCTAGACATTATATGAGGTCAACCTATCAAGTTACAATGAAATCCCTTCATAAATACGACCTATAGACTGTGCTAATGGTTTTCAGGTTTTGGGTTCAGGCAGTCTTCACAGTTGACAGATCACGACCAAATGGGGAAGTTCTCATCTAGACATAATACGGAGTCATCCTACCAAGTTACAATGAAATCCATCCATATTAAATATGACCTGCAGACTGTGCTAAAAGTTTTTGGGTTTTGGGCTTGGGCAGCCATCACAGTTGACAGATCATGATAAAAAGGGGATGTTCTCATCTAGATATTATACAGAGGCATCCCACCAAGTTACAATGAAATCCCTTCATAAATACGACCTGTAGCCTGTGCTAAAGGTTTTCGGGTTTCGGGCTTAGGCAGCCATTACGGTTGATCGATTGCAACCAAAAGGGGATGTTCTCATCTAGTCATCTAGACATGACCCAAAACCTGCAAATGAAATTTTGTGACGATCGGACAAGAACTACAGGGTGAAGCCTGTGCTAAAAGAAAATGTGAACAGACTCACAGACTAACAGACTTCTGCACGTGTGATGGCAATAGCTTATCTTGACTTTGTCAAGTTACGCTAACTAGAGTTGGTAGGTAGGGATTTTTTTTTGTCGATCATTTACAATAAAATGCAACTGCAAACAGCAATATCAGTAGCGATAGAAATTTGGCGATAAGATCTTGTATCGCTATTGCAGTAGCGATAAAAGTCACATGACATCATGAGAAAAGAACGCACACGTGCCTGGCAGACTATTTCAGTGGTACTGGCATTCACAAGTCATTTCCTTCAAAAACTTATATTGCTGCAATGAACGTTGCATCAAGTTTGCCTCAACATACATTCTATGTTGCAGGGAATTGCATGATCCATTACATAAACAATCCATCTTGCAAGACACCAAAACAAAAATGATGGAGGTGAATCACAAAAATTGAAAGTTATAGCGAGAAAATTCAGAAATGTAATGCCAATCTCATTGTGATTTGATCGCTTCTAAAAATTATGAATGAAGTGACGTCATGTATTTAAAGCGATTCTTGTGCACTACAAAAAAATAATTCCCTAGTTCTTTTTGCAACAAAATGAATTGAATTTGGTTCAAAATATCATTGCTCGACGGAAAAAGCATACTTGGGCTGAGTTTATATTTTTTCACAATGTACAATTTCATTCATGCTAAAGGAATTTCGTCATGTGATGTCGAGTTGAGTGAATTGACTAGAGGCTCTAAAGAGCCTGTAATCGCTCACCTGGAACTACATAGAAAAATGTGATTTCCCATAGGCTTTCCATGGTAACTATGAGCTGCAATTGTTGCCACGTTTGCAACATTACATCAACCTTACATGAGGATCATTGGTAGCAGGTATCTCAGTCTTCAAGCATGTGAAGTTTCAAAACATTTGACTTTGTAGTTTCAGAGGGGGAGATTTTTGCAAAATCCATCAATCAGAATCAGAGAATGTCTCTGGTGGCCATATTTTCCAACCAACGGGAACACGAAGAGGACCGATTGTAGAGGGCCTCCTATAGACCATTCCTGCGAAGTTTGGTTCACATTGGCTCAGTAGGTCCAGAGAAGAAGATGAAAATGTGATTTCCCACACGGTTTCTATAGTAACTATAAGCCACAATTGTGGCCATGTTTGCACTACGATCAACATTAAATGAGGAATGTTGGTAGAGGGTGTCCCTGTCATCAACCATGCAAAGTTTCAAAACATTTGGTCCTGTGGTTTCAGAGGAGAAGATTTTTCAAAATCCACCAATCAGAATCAAAAAATGTTTCTGGCAGCCATGTTTTTCAATGTACGGTAACAAAATGAGGAGCGTTTGTAGAGGACCTGCCATAGACTATCCCTGCCAAGTTTGGTTCACATCAGCTCAGTAGTTCCAGAGAAGAAGATGAAAATGTGATTTCCCATAGGGTTTCTATAGTAACTATAAGCCAAAACTGCAACCATGTTTGCAACCCCATCAACATTAAATATGAGGATCATTGGTAGAGGGTTTCTCAGTCATCAACCATGCAAAGTTTCAAAACATTTGGCCCTGTGGTTTCAGGGAAGAAGATTTTTCAAAATCCACCAATCAGAATCAAAAAATGCTTCTGGCAGCCATGTTTTTTCAATGCATGGTAACAAAAATGAGGAGCATTTGTAGAAGACCTCCCATAGACTATCCCTGCCAGGTTTGTTTCACGTTGGCTCAGCAGTTCCAGAGAAGAAGATGAAAATGTGATTTCCCATAGGTTTTCTATAGTAACTATAAGCTGCAATTGAAGCAATGTTTGCAAGTCGATCAACATTAAATGAGGATCTTTGGTAGAGGAGGCCCCAGTCATCAACCATGCAAAGTTTCAAAACATTTGGCCCTGTGGTTTCAGAGGAGAAGATTTTTCAAAATCCACCAATGGGAATCAAAGAATGACTCTGGTGGCCATGTTTTAAAACTCATGGGAACAAAATGAGGATCATTTGTAGAGGACCTCCTATAGACTTTCCCTGCCAGGTTTGGTTCACATCAGCTCAGTAGTTCCAGAAAAGAAGATGAAAATGTGATTTCCCATAGGTTTCTATAGTAACTGTAAGCCACAATTGTGGCCATGTTTGTAACCCGATCAACATAAATGAGGATCGTTGGTAGAGGGGATCCCAGTCATCATTTATGAAAAGTTTCAAAACATTTGGCCTGGCGGTTTCAGAGGAGAAGATTTTTGAAAATCCACCAACCAGAATCAAATAATGCCTCTGGAAGCCAGGTTTTTCATCCGACAAGAACAAAATGAGGATCGTTTGTAGAAAACTCCCATAGACCATTCCTGCCAAGTTTGGTTCACACTGGCTCAGCGGTTACAGAGAAGAAGATAAAAATGTCAAAAATTTATCGATGCCGGACGCCGACGGGCGCGATGTGATGTGAAAAGCTCACATGCCCTTTCAGGCCAGGTGAGCTGAAAATGGAGATCTATTATTTTGATCAGCTGAGTGTGGATTTTTGTTTGTTAATTATTTTTGAGAAGTCATGGTTATCGTTGTTTTGTTTTTTTGACTGAAGGGCAGATAAATGTGTTTTGTTATCATTGTGCTTGTATACAATCTTTTATCGCGACTCGATTCACAAGCACGACTTGTAGCTATACATCCCCAAAAATGAGTCGTGTCGTGATAAAAGATTCTGTACAAGTACAACATGCACATAACACATATTTATTTTATTAATTTTTTTGTAAAAGTTGAAATGAGAAAATGAAAATTTTGCTGATGTGCATGTATATTGCATTTTTTAGATTCAGTAGGGTTACCCTAAACAGGGGGTGGGAGAGGCCTAATATAGCAGAGTGACTGGATCACGAATGGGTGGTGATCTGATCTGGTCGACATGCTTTGTTTTTCTAGAATCAGTTTTGATTTTGCTTAATTTTATTTAGGAAATCTCAATCCATCAATGTAAATATGTTATGATTACATTACTACCCTGTCAATCACACTTGTTATCTATGAATAGAATTGGGGGTCTGATGTCTAGAATTGGGGGTCTCATGTCAGGGATTCTTCGGCCGTCTTTGGGAAAGGGTCTGGGGCCCATGCAATTGGGAATATTTGCGCCATACTCAACTGAGAACATTAAAACAGAAGCTACTAATGTATAGTACATGTAATACATTTTATAACAAATGGCCGCATGAAATAATGAGCAGTCTCAGTAATCTCTATTAAATAACTTGTTCTTATACTATTAATGATGAAGATATTCATGCAATTAGTGTTCAACCAATGATCGGAACCGGCCACCCCAATCGGCCGATTATGGGCAATTGGATGACAACGGCAACGGCTCCTGGAACATCGGTTCAACCGATTGTTGCTAAGCAATTTGTGATTTTTCTGAATCGCATTTTATTATCTTCTGCAATTGTTCAATTGTTAATGTAAAATGATGTCGATGATACCATTCAATAAAGCTGAGAAACAACCACATTGTGTATTCTTAATCTCTCTAGACGCCCCTTTACGGGATATACGTGTTAAACGACATGAAAAGCTTACAACTGAGCACACTTGCAGCAATCGCCAGTTCATACCTGAAAAGTGAAGGATGCACTCCATTGACTCAGGTCGCAGTAAAATTACCAGTCGCGTGCACTTGAGCGGTAAACGTGGCTCTGAGAGCCACGTTTACCGCCCAAGCCTGCGCGACTGGTAATTTTACTGGGACCCCAGTCAACGATGTTTAACACTTTGAAAAATGTTCAGTTTAACGTTGTTCTTTCGAGCCTCGACTTGTCTTGTAGTGCACGGTATTACAATCGGAATTGGCATCAGAATCGGTCGATTGTGGGCTCAAATAACCGGTAATTGGTCAGCGACCATTTTTGGTAATCGGTTGGATACTACATGCAATAGCCTACATTCTGTGGCTTTGCAGTTGTGTCTTGGCAAGTCTTGACTAGAAGCAACTGACAAGTTTCCTCGGATGTAACTTGCAAACGTATCTAAAAACTGCCTCTTGGAGCACCTATTTTTGTTGCAGTAAAAAGTGATATAAGTCAAAATTGGACCTTCAAGAAATAAAGAAGATTTAAATTTTTATTTGAATGAGGACTAAGATTGGGAAATGTTTGGTTTGAATTCGGAAAATCATGCCAAAATGCCATTGGGAAAAGGTCCCATATTCGGCCCCTGTAGACACCCAAAATAACTCCTGGATGTAGACATCAAATATGAATCAAACTGAAAATAGCGCAAAATAAGTTTCATAAAATCACTTGTTATTTTATCAAATTACCAAATGACCATGTATCTCCTTGTGCCTTACACATGCTGCAGGGAGCATGAGTACCCAAGTGTACAGGTCACAAGATAACTTGTAAGGTAGACAAGCTTGCTGATAAGCTGGCTGATCCCAAAATGCAAAAGGAAATTATTCTTTCATTTCTGTGGCATGATTCTGCCAATATAAATAAAGACATTTGTTTGCCACCATCCCTTCATGAAAGGAAGCCGATTCAATGTCAATTCCACTCAGGTCATCAATGTTGACAGAATCAAATCTTCGAAGCTTTGTAGTACCACAGACTACAGTACAGCCACCATGGACTGGTCACTTTCCATGGGTGGGCAATATTTCCACAGCCGTGATAAAATTTGATTCCAAACACTAATTATAGGAATAATCATCAACTAGAGTGATGTCACGCATGCTGCCCGACTGTCCCAGCAATGGCAATGCTAATACACAAAATAGTCTGAGCTATTTTTTGTTAACCATTTATGATTCCCATATTCAAACTTGGCCTGTATTACTAGCTGAAAAATACACATATCAACTTTGGGCACTGGGGTAGAGACAATTTTTTTTTTTGCATGTAATAACTCCCAATCATTCATTTTGGGAATAATTGCATAAATGACATGGAGGAGGGGGGGGGGGGGGGAGGGGGGAGGGGGGGAGGTGGGGAGGGGGGTTCATATTCAGACTTGGTCTATATTACTAGCTGGAAAATACACATATCAACTTTGGTTGAAATCAGATAATCCAAACTGGAGTTGTCGGGTGGAAACCAACTGTTTACGGTCAGATGGACAGATGGCCAGACAGACCATTTACATAATATGACCATTTTTACAAATGGGCGTATAAAAAAGTAATATCAAATTTGAAGAGAATTGTATAGTTAGAACTGGATTTATCTTCTAGATAACATGGGGAGGAAGGAGGCGTGGATTGATTCCAGCCAATTCCCTCAAAGTTTTGTAGGCAGCATCAAAGTTCCTCACTTCCATTTCCTTCCAATGTGTATTACTTTTTGTAAAACAACAGAAGTATGCTGCAGAGGGCATTTCTTTATTTTCAAACTGTGAAGATCAGGTAATGAGAAAAAAAGCTGCATACAAGTAAAAGAAATCATGTCTGTAAATAAAATTATTTATTTATTTATTTTATTGGTGTTTAAGGTCACATACTTATGCACAATGCCTAATCGTGACCGTGACAGTTTTACAGGTGGAGGAAGCCGGAGTATCTGGAGGGAACCACCGAGCATCGATGAGATACTGTCAGCTCCACAACATTCTAACTCTGTTCAAGCTCCGCTCAATTCAAGCTCTGTTCAAGCAGGGTTACAGGTTGAGGACATGTGCACCATCGACGTGCAGTATGTCTTAGTACACAGCCTTATCATGCCCCCATGTACATGTAGGCAACCGGGATAAAGTGCCTTGTCCAAGGACACAACGCGGGTCATCCTGGAAGGGGATAAATGTGATTATTAAAAAGTTGTATTGATCATGCAAGAATAAAAAGTGACTGACAAAGTATGTGTTAGATATTTATTTATTTATTTATTGATGTTTAAGGTCACATATTTATGCACAATGACTAATCATGACTGTGACAGTTTTACGGGTGGAGGAAGCCGGAGTACCCGGAGAGAACCACCGAGCAACGACGAGCAGCTGCCAGCTCCCCAACATCGTAACTCCGCACTGCAGCACAGGCAGGATTAGATTGGTTGAAGACATGCGTACCATCGACGTGCAGTACGCCTTAGTACACGGCGTGATCGTGCCCCCACATGGGCAATGGGGGTGAAGTGTCTTGCCCAAGGACACAACGAGGAGTATGTGTTAGAAGCCCAATTTCAAATTTAAATAAACTAAATACGAAAACCATTTTGAAAAGGGTTAAATTAATGGAAATATTAAATGAAACCACTGTATACAGCATCAGTAGACCTTGTCCCTGATGAAAAACAATGACGTTGTAACACAGTGTTTGAAGAATAAAAGGTACAACCTTGAAAAGCAAAACTTTAATCCGAAAGTTTTAAGTTGGGAATACTAAGTTAAATTGACTGCAAAAAAGGGTTAAATATTTCCTAAAACTGATAAAAGAAATCACTGATGTAAATGCAATCATTAAGTTGTATTGACCATGCAAGAATTAAAGTAACAAAGTATGTGGTAAAAGCCTAATTTCCAATAAAAAGAAACTAAGTCTGAAAACAAGTTTAAAAGGGGTTAAACTCCTGCCAATATTAATTCAAATCACTGTAGAAAGCTTCAGTAGACAGTGTAGACATTGTCCCAAATGAGAACAGTGATATTCCACTAAACTGTTTGAAGAATTAAAGGTGTAACTCTGCAAATAAAAAACTTTAACCAAAAACTTTAACCTGGAAGTTCTAAGTTAAATTGACTGCAAAAAAGGGTTAAATATGTCCCAAAATAACATAAAACATAATGAGAATGATACAATCAATAGAAATTAATATTCATTAAAAAGAAAAAAACTGCAACCTTCACTAAAAAACTTTAACCACAACTCTAAATGTTAACAGACAGACAGATGGATGGGCAGACAGATGAACGTCATGACTATAGCCCTAACTGTAAACAGTCAGGCTAAAAATACCCAATTGGCACCCCAAGGCGGGGGTAGTGTGGGGGGGGGGGGGGGGGAGGGGGGTGGTTATAGGAGACAAATTTTTGTCTGCATGTAGTCACTCTAAATCCTTCAAAATGCATTTTGGACCAAAGAAAAAATAGAGCTTAAATGGCACCGGGGAAGGAGGAGGGGGTAGGAAAGGGGAGGGGGGTTTTATAGGAGTCAATTTTTTTCCACATGTAGTCACTCTAAATCCGTCAAAATGCATTTTGGACCAAAGAAAAAAAGGGCCCAACTGGAAGGGGCAGGGTGTGGGAGGGGGATTTTATAGGAGTATAAAAAAAATTCTGCATGTAGTCCCACTAAATACTTCAAAATGCATTTTGGAGCAAAAAAAAATGCCTAATTGGCGGGGGGGGGGGGGGGGGGGGGGGGAGGGGGGGATGTAATAACTCCAACAATTTTCATTGGAGAAGGCTGGTCATCAAACTTGATGTAGACATTATTGCTATAGAGACATATACTGAAAAGAATTGAAATCTGTTAACTACTGTTCAAGTTGTGCCATAAACAAAGTTCAGACAGATGGGTGGATGGCTGTACGGACGGACAGATCTCTATCCTATATCCCTCCCTTGTGGGGGAATAAAAAGTAACAAAGTATGTGGTAGAAGCCTAATTTGAAATTTAGAGAAACTAAGTTCGAAAAATCATTTTGAAAAAAGTTAAATTAATGCCAACATTATTTGAAAACCACTGTATACAGGTTCTGTAGACCTTGCACCAAATGAAAAACAATGGCTTTGTAACACAGTGTTTGAAGAATGAAAGGTACAACCTTCAAAAGCAAAACTTTAAGCTGGGAATACTAGGTAAAACTGACTGCAAAAAAGGGTTAAATATTTCCTAAAACCAATAAAAGAAATCATCAGCTTAAAGATTCGGATTAAAGAAAAAATATAAAAAGAAAAAGGAAGAAGACCACAGTGCCTTGAGTACAAGTTCTCATAGCTCTCCACTGAAGCCTTCCATCAAGCTGAAATTGAAAATATGTGATGAAACCTTCACAACCAAAGAGTAAGCATTGTTTTAAATGTTATTGCTAAATGAAGTTAAGACTAAACTATAATTTATTATTATCTTTCATTTTTTGTCTTCTTCTTATACTCAGGCTTTTATTACACACCTATTCTATGTAATCCCCATCTACAGCAACACTAAACCATGCGGGAAATGAAAATCTGTTCCGCACATATGTGCGGAATGGAAATCGTTGACAGACTATTTTTAAATAGAAGTGAAATTTAACAGGAATTTTCTACAAATTGTGCAACGCAATTCCAATTAGAATCGCTAGCTATACATGAAAATCGTCCCCTGAGTTCCAATGTGTTCTATGTGCCAGTAGGCACATAGAAAAAATTGGAACTCAGTAGATGAAATCATAACAGGGGTTCCCCTCGCAAAATTGGTTGGCGATAAAATGTGTTCCTTTTGTTGATGGTTGTCAAATGGATTGCTGAGTGTCCTAATAATTGTTTTTTATAGATGTGAAGGCATGTAATAAACACAGAAGGACACATGCATATGAATGGGTTAATCGATGTGGTACTTGTTGCATCGCGGACACGGAAACGCAACAGAGTCCAGGGTGACTCTATCAAGAACATCTGAATCCAATGAAAAAGCTGCTGGGCTCAACGGCTGAGAGACCACAGTACAGGGTCCGGTCGGCAGCCCCTTCCGACTTCGCTGAGTTGATGTCAGGAAAGGCTGAGGCCGATATCCCACGTCCACACTACCAGACATCTCTGCAGACCCCTGCAGGGATAAGCCGAGGCCGGATGAAACGATGACCGATGACATTGCAGACAGAACAGCTGTAGCAGCAGATACGTCGGGAGCTGTTGAAACTGGTGGAAAAGTGGAGAGAGCAAGCGAGCTCGGCTCCAAAGGAGGAGTCACAACCTTAGTGACATCCTCAGACATCGAATGGAGTGGGACCAGTGTCCTGGAACAGTGTTTCCCCCTTCCTGTGTGTGCGTGAGGAATGGCCACGAGAATGCACCACACAGTTCACAGAAGCCCAAAGGGTGGATGACCAAGATCCACAGAGCCCACAGGGTCAATCGGAAGAACACCCATTACAAGTAGAGCAAGAAGCATGGGAATCGTCCACATGCTTGGGCAAAAGGCATTGCCCACAAGGAACAGTCCTAGGCATAACAGAGGTGAGAGCTAAAGAGAAAAAGGTGAACTCAACAGACTGAGACAGTAGAAGTATACCCCCAATTACAAAAGAAAGGTGGCTGAAAAAAAACCGGACCGACAGGAACACAACAGAAGTTCTACCCTCAACGGAGAGGAGAAATTCTGCCCATACAGCCCCCAATGACACCTAACTCCAATAATAATAATACTATCCAAAAGGATAACATAAATTACCAATCAAAAATAATATGTCCAAAATGACAGTGCGCAAAAGTCGCACCGAAAACGGAGAATATATAGAATACAATGTAAAATGTGGATGAAATTAATAAACAAGAATATATAAAAACAGTACTGATATTATTACAATAACATGATTTTGGAGGGCATTATGGTTCATTAGCAGTCCTGCAGCAATGATGAACAGCCCGTCGAGCCCGAGGGTTTATTAAAGGCCCGAGACGAAGTCGAGGACCATAAATAAGCCCAAGGGCTGTTCATCATTGCTGCAGGGCTGCTAATGAATCATGATGCCTGACAACAATCATGTTATTACTATTATTACCACTCCCTGTTATACAGCTAATTTGAATCTAAAAATAGCCGGGCCGCTAATGGCTATTTATACCATTATTGCCTGCGGTCCGGCTCCGTCGAATGACGTCACTGAAATTATGGAGTTTTAACTGGCCTCCAAACTTATGTTAATCAACTGGTAACTTATAGATTGAGTGGTAATAATAGAAGATCCTCAGATCAGTAATTCTTGACACAGGAACAATTAATCAACGCAGGGACCGACCTGGGCATGCGCCAGTGCATATTTGGTTCTGAAACATCAGGACCTGGCTCTTAAATCTCAGAAATAGGCTTCTCAGTTGGCGCGTAACTTCTCAGATCATATTTTGATATTCTTTTCATGGATAATCGAGAGAGACACTCTTACATGTATTGTATATATGATTATCATTTATCATTGTTGTAGAGTGCTTAAGTTAATACTTCAAGTCTTAATTACCAAGCATTAATCTTCACTGTGGTTTCTGATCAAGTCTTGGCTGCCTAAATAGGCAGCCAAGACTTGATCAGAAACCACAGTGAAGATTACTGTTTGCTATAGTGTACTAAATGAAAATGATGAGAGCTATTACATACTTGCAGTGTGTGTTACAAACAGCAGTGTGACTCCGTAAATTGAAATCTGGCACATGAATTGAAAAAATAGGCTCCGAGGCAAGAGCGTATTTTAAATAGTCCTGAACGGTCCCTGTCAACGAATAGAAGTATCACTGTTTTCTAATGCAGAAGGATAGCATATCTCCTCAAGATGGCGGAAGAAAAAAGAATGAGTCATCGGTCACATGTCTGCACACTGGTATGTGGACCTGTACTAGGAGAAAAGCGTCCCCTACTGGGTGTGTGCCGGTAGCACTCGACAAAGTTTTGGCTTATTTTTTCTTGGTGCTTTTGCCCCACTTTTCTTTCAAAAATCGTTTGGGAAAGATCAAAATAGAGAGTATATTTTCTGAGTTAGGGACTTCCACTGTAGTGCAAGCCTGTAGTAAACAATTGTAAGGTAGGTTGATAAAAACTATTTTCAGATAATCAGATTCAATCGCCGATCATACCCTGTCAGCCGAGGAGAGTTGTTACCTATGGCCACTTCATCAAACTGTTTTAAATGAAACTGATAACTCAGTTCCAACTTACTCAGTCTCTGAAGTCTGATCTACCATATCCTAAATCCATTTATATGATATAAAGTGGATGAAAGTGTCAATGACACTGTAGCTCAACTTGTCAAGACAAAGACATGTACATGTATAGTATGTGACACAGCAATGACAAATATCTAGGTAATGACCTGATAACAAAGGTACATATAAAGTATTGTAACGGTCTGTACATAAATACTGGCCGTTGCCTGTAACAAATGTATAGGTAAAGTATTGTAAAGGTGGGTGACAGTCAGATGCTAAACTAGAAAAAAATCTTCGAGTCCCAGAGTGGGTCTGACTGAACCCTAAAATATTTGTTCTCATAGCACAGTGATAACAAAGGCACCCCAAAACACACTCATTCCTGTCCCAAGGTGAAAACAAAGGTACCCAAGAAGTTTCATGAAGATCAGTTCACAAATATGAGCTGTGTAGAAGTTGTGACAAAAAACTGATTGGACCTAATTTCAGTACAAAATGGCCACTGGCAGCCATCTTGAATTTTGGACCGCACTCAGAAACACTCGTTCTCATCCCAAGGTGATAACAAAGGTACCCAGGAAGTTTTGTGAAGATCGGTTCATAAATACAGCCTCTAGCCCGAGCCGTATTGGCATGTGCACTTACAGTGTATAAGTAGCACTAAATAAATCAAAGTTCATCTAATTTGCATAATTTCTGCACGAGAAAAAAACCTGTACTATATGTGATGTATTCCATGTTACTAAACATTCATACAAAACTTTATTCAAATCAGAACTTTCATACAGAAGTTCTGTACAAAAGACTGATTGCACTAATTTTGGTACAAAATGGCTGCTGGTGGCCATCTTGAATTTCAGACCACACCCAAAAACACTCATTCTCATCCCATGGTGATAACAAAGGTACCCAAGAAGTTTCGTAAAGATCGGTTCATAAATGCGGCTTCTAGCCTGAGCCATATAGAAGTTGTGTACAAAAAACTGATTAGACCTAATTTCGGTACAAAATGGCCACTGGCAGCCATCTTGAATTTTGGACCACATCCAGAAACACTCGTTCTCGTCCCAAGGTGATAACAAAGGTACCCAAGACATTTCGTGAAGATCGGTTCATAAATACAGACTCTAGCCCGAGCCGTATTGACATGTGTACTTACTGTGTGTAAGTAGCACTGAAAAAATCAAAGTTCATCTAATTTGCATAATTTCTGCACGAGAAAAAAACCCGTATTATATGTGATGTATCCCATGGTACTAAACATTCACACAACAAATTATTCAAATCAGCGCTTTCATATGGAAGTTCTGTGCAAAAATCTGATTGCACCAAATTTTGTACAAAATGGCTGCCATCGGCCATCTTGAATTTTGGACCGGACCCAAAAACACTCGTTCTCGTCCCACGGTGATAACAAAGGTACCCAAGGAGTTTCGTAAAGATCGGTTCATAAATACGGCCTCTAGCCCGAGCCGTATTGGCATTTGCACTTACAATGCTGAAAGTAACACCAAAAAACATCAAAGTTAGTCTAATTTGCATAATTTACGCATGAGAAAAAAACCCTTATTATATGTGATGTATCCCATGGTACTAAACATTCACACAAAAAAATTATTCAAATCAGCGCTTTCATATGGAAGTTCTGTGCAAAAAACAGATTTCTGCAACGTTGGTACAAAATGGTGGCTGGCAGCCATCTTGAATTTCGGACTGCACCCAAAAACACTCGTTCTCATCCCACGGTCATAACAAAGATACCCAAGAAGTTTCGTAAAGATCGGTTCATAAATACAGCCTCTAGCCCGAGCCGTTTCCAATTGTTGATGGACAGACGGCCAGACGGACGACGGGCCATGGCATAAGCTCAAATTTGGCTTTGCCAAAGTTGAGCTAATAAAAATGTTTTAAAAGGTGATAACATACCACTGTTAGTGCAGTGAGATAACCGATGGCCCGCTGAGCCGACATTGTGATGAAAAGCCGGAATTTTCTGATTGAAGCCTGGATTGGTAATTTTTTTTACAATGATAACAGATAAGGATGCCTTGTTAGAGTTTCGGGTAGTTTAAAATGGTGACTAGTGATGAACCGATAATCAGAATCGGCAATCGGAACCGGCCGATTATGGGCCATCAGGTGATTATGACAACCGGCAGTTAAAAACCGTCAATTTCCAGTTATTCTATATTTAACTCTTACTATTAAAATCTCTTTGATATCTGGCCATTTCAATAAAGTTTCCCCATTAAAAACGTGTGTAGTGCATATCAGAATATTTAGGGATTTGCAGAGCCGTGATATTACAGAATTTACCATCTGCAATCGGTACGAGATCGCCTCTATTCCCAGCTGATTGAAGTCACCGGTCTTCAATCAACATGCTGTACAACATTGCATTGGGTACATGTATAAATAAAATGTGTTCAGCCACTACTCTGTAGTACTTCATGATGCAAGCATCACAATACAATAAGAAATGAAAATTGGAGAAAAACTAAAAAAAAAATACTCTTTTTTCGATGGTAGATGATTGCTATGGAACATGCAAGTCACAAACACGTTTTCAGTTTGTCAAGTACATTTTTTAATTCATTTACCTCCCTTGGTGTAAACACTGAAGAAACACATCAAGGCAAGTTGAACAACGAATAATATATTCTTACATCGCGTGAACAATGCACCATACAACTTCACAACACACATTAACATTAAAGTTATTATTCAATTAAGACACAAAGTATGTGTGCTCAGTATCTTCCTGGTTAATATAGTCAAGTGTATTATATTCTTACACAAAACCGTATTAACACTATTTACCAGAGTAACACACAATCATCACAAGAGAACAATAGTGTGTGATTGTGTCGTTTATAACGATCTTCCCCCAACCCAACTTCCAAAAATGCAAATATTATTTTGGCTAATATTGCCCAGCACTAAAGATGCATACTCTAAGAACTTATGTGGTATTAAAACTTTTCTAATTGGTGATTTATCAACTAAATACTGAAGTATGAGAGGAACTAACAGATTTTCTTCTGAGTCCTATTTCAACCATCGGAATCGGCAAAATCAGCAGAGAAATAATCGGTAATTGGTTCACAGCAAGTTTTGATAATCGGTTCATCACTAATGGTGTCTTGTATTAAAATCATAAATGCATTGTCTGATTTTAGAGGGCATTTGTGAAAGAACAGGCAATTTTTTAACACATTATTTTTATTCCTCATAAAACTTGAGATCAACAAAAACAAGTGATATTTATACAAATGTAAAACATAAAAAGAACATTTCGTTTGAAACAGTATGAATTAGGTGGTCATCAATAACACTGGCCTCTACTTGCGAGGTGTAAGCCGAGATCGAATTTGAAAATCTAGTTCCCCCAACCTAACCACCCCAAAATACCCCCCAAGTTCCTGAAAAAAAACAGTTTTATAAACATCCACCGTAGGCTAATTTAGGGTAATTTCGGGTTGTCCGATTTCAATCATGCTTCAAAGACCGAGAGTAGGTATTTTTAGAGTGGCCATTGGTGACGATGCCCTTCGGTAGCATTTGAAAATAGTTACTTATTTATTTATTTATTTATTTATTGGTGTTTAAGGTCACATATTTCTGCACAATGGCTAATCATGACCACAACAGTTTTACAGGTGGAGGAAGCCAGAGGACCCGGAGAGAACCACCGAGCAACGGTGAGCAACTGTCAGCTCCCCAACATACTAATTCCACACAAGCAGGGTTAGCAGTTAGCATTGGTTGAAGACAGGTGCACCATCGACGTGCAGTACGCCTTAGTGCACAGCATCAACGTGCCCCCACATGGGCAATGAGGGTGAAGTGTCTTGCCCAAGGACACAATGTGGTTGCCGCAGGTGGGATTCGAACCAAGGACCTCTTGGCTTGCAGCCTGCACCTCTACCTACTGAGCCACCGCACCCCCTTGAAATTAGTTTCTTTCTGAAAAAAACAACTAATTTGAAGAACGAGTGTTACAGTCATTTGTCCGGTAATGAACCAGTTTGCATTAATCAAGTGCAAACGTTTTCAAATGAACAGATCCAACACAATTTTGGTTCAGATTCTAATAATTGATGTCTTGGAAGACAAGATAAACAATGACAGGCATAAGAATCGTTTCCAGATGTTAACACTGTGCCTGTTTGTCGATGTGGTGATTTGACCGGTTACGGACTTTTTCATTAGTAGCGAACCAGTGTATATTTCATGTAGGAAATACCCCAAAACATTGAAATTGCACATAAACCTGACAACAAATCTTATGTTGTGTAAATGCCCAATAGGAACAAAAAAGGTAAGAAGAAATATGTTGTTTATCTTTTTATTGACTGGTTTCAATAGTACGAAATTAGGATATTTCAATTTACGCTCCACACGTCTGGCACA
The DNA here is from genome assembly GCA_031216915.1 of Pictodentalium vernedei. Lineage (NCBI taxonomy): Eukaryota > Metazoa > Mollusca > Scaphopoda > Dentaliida > Dentaliidae > Pictodentalium > Pictodentalium vernedei. The sequence continues at coordinate 492,655,246 of CM062294.1, read as the reverse complement.
TACAGAACCAACTCTGTTGTAGTTAACTGTGGCTATTGCTATCTCAAATATTGAATGGAGGATGGTTTAACTGACAGTTAGATATTACTGAAATGACTGCAAACTCGTATTATACATAGTTATCATTCACCACAAGGGCCGGGGATATAATAACGGTAAATTTTCCCCAAACTTGTTACAGAGCCTCCACATGACTTGATAGATCTGTCAAATTGAATCCCCAAACCCATACCCACTGTTCACCATGTAGTTGCAATCCATTGTTATTTCAATATGTTGAACAATTGTGACTGCATTGTATCAATCATGTAATTGTTATTTTTTTTTAATAAATAATACTTGTTGTTTGGAATGAAAAATAAGAAGAAAAACTGAACTGAAAAAAAATAAATATGTTGAACCAGTGTGAATGTGTTGTTCTTTATTGAAGATAGAATCTTTCCAGACCTAATCTTCCGGAGATCGAATCTTGTCGATGTTGAACCTTCTGTAACCAGGATAGTACCCCAGGGTCTGGAAGTTTGGGAGGCCCGGGAGTTTAGGACCTTGGACTCATGGGTCAGGACTGAGTCCGCCCCCAAAAGTTCTGGCCCCTGAGGTTACCATTGGGAGGCCCTCGCCCAGATCCCTAGACTCTTGGATCAGACGTGAGCACCCCCTCCCCACCCAAACAATTGCCATCTAAAATGGATATTCAGATATCACTGAAATAACTGCAAGTTTGTATATCATTATACATATATTAGTCAACATTCGCTACCAGGGACCGGGATAGGGTCGGGGGTGGTGCTGGAAGGGGTATGAGGTCAGGGCTGCAGTCTCAGCTACACCCCCCCCCCCCCCCCCCCCCATCGGGGAGGGTTAGTCATCCTCATCAGGGAAACTACCCCCTTGTTCTTGTTGGGAAATGCCCCCAGCCCCTACGTACAGGAGCACAAGCTCCCATGTCAAGGAACTTTTGATGTCACCACTGCTTAGGGTGGGGCAGGATAGTGACCTCAAGGCCCAGGACTCTTAGGTCAGGCCTGACCCCCCCCCACCCCCACCCCCCAACCCCAAGATATTAATGACATGATTACAAACTCGTGTTACACATATATTAGCCACCAGTCACAAACAGGGCCAGGGATAATGTCAGGGGTTGTGCGAGGGGTCCCCCAAAGTCGGGGAAACTGCCTCCTTTATTGTATGCTTGTTGGGAAATATCCTGGTCCCTGCATCAGGGAGCACAAGACCCCATGTCGAGAAAATAGTGACGTCACCACCGAATAAGGTGGGACTAAATGGCGAGCACAAGGCTTGGAACTGTGGGAGGCCCAGGACCGTGGACTCCAGGGTCAGATCTGAATCCCCCCCCCCCACACCCAGCCGAAAAAAACGTTTTATGAGCCGCAGAACTAAACTGTTAAAAAGAGAACTGTTCATTGAATGATGATGGAGTTATCAGTCAGGAATTGTGCAGTCAAAAGGTATGTATTGCTCTTGGCCACTGGATACCCACTTGTGGACTTGCCAAGTTGAGACTAGCTGCAAAAAATGTCATTTTGACGGGGCAAAAAATAAAGGAAATCCTAAATCCCCCCAGAAGGCTCCATTTAATAGCAATTTCAAAATTTTCTTGGGAAAGGGGAGGGAGGAACAAAAGTTAAAACTCCATTCCAGCATCTTGAAGGTAACCCCATTTTCTCTTTTGAGAGGGTACGGTATGATGGTTTATTTGCTCAATTTGGTGTTTTACTGTGCAAAAACTTTGGTTATATGTTAAATTCTCTTCAAATCTTACTCGAGATGAAACTTTCACTGCTGTTAACGGTGGTATAGAATCAGAGCCGCAGGCGACCCTGGGAAGGGGGGGGGGGGGTGTGTGTGTGTGTGTTTGTGTGTGTTTTTTCAAATGACAAAGTCATGTTTTAGAGGAATTTTGAATGTTGGTTTCTGATCCCCCGCCGGGATTCGAACCCTCGGCAACACCGCCTGGCAATCAGGAGTCCAGCGTCTAAACCACTAGTCCATTGCACACCATCAAAAAACGATGGCTGGAATCTAGCTTTTTAGATGAAGTCCTCATGATTACTTGGTTCATCTTCCTTTCGGCAGCAGCATGAATGTGTGGAACGCGCTGGCTACAGTACGACGAAAGTGCTGTGGATGGCTTCAGACGAAGACTGGCACGGGCTTGTGTGTGTTTTTTCAAATGACACAGTCATGTTTTAGAGGAATTTTGAATGTTGGTTTCTGATCCCCCGCCAGGATTCGAACCCTCGGCAACACCGCCTGGCAATCAGGAGTCCAGCGTCTAAACCACTAGACCATTGCACACCATCAAAAAATGATGGCTGGAATCTAGCTTTTTAGACGAAGTCCTCATGATTACTTGGTTCATCTTCCTTTCGGCAGCAGCATGAATGTGTGGAACGCGCTGGCTACAGTACGACGAAAGTGCTGTGGATGGCTTCAGACGAAGACTGGCACAGGCTTGTGTGTGTTTTTTCAAATGACACAGTCATGTTTTAGAGGAATTTTGAATGTTGGTTTCTGATCCCCCGCCGGGATTCGAACCCTCGGCAACACCGCCTGGCAATCAGGAGTCCAGCGTCTAAACCACTAGACCATTGCACACCGTCAAAAAATGATGGCTGGAATCTAGCTTTTTAGATGAAGTCCTCATGATTACTTGGTTGATCTTCCTTTTGGCAGCAGCATGAATGTGGAGATGCGCTGGCTACAGTACGACAAAAGTGCTGTGGAGGGCTTCAGACGAAGACTGGCACGGGCTTGTGTGTGTTTTTTCAAATGACACAGTCATGTTTTAGAGGAATTTTGAATGTTGGTTTCTGATCCCCCGCGCGAATGTAGGTGAGCGTTGGGATGTAACATCCCCCCTCCTCCTCCACACACACACACACACAACCACCTTAGTGGATACAACGCCACAAAATACCCGATTCTTTAAACTGGAATATCAAAGTTGGGGAAGAGCTGCATAGTGAGACACCCTTACCACATGTGTCCCTGTTGACTTGAAGCACTCCTGCAAAGGAAAGGGGGGTGTTATACAAGATCCTATTACTAAAAGGTACATGTAGATACTAGATTCCCTCCCTCTTTTAAATTCTCTGAATAGTTTGATAAAGAAGTGGAATTCAAGCTGGTTTTTAACTAAAATACACTTTTTTTTCTTTCCTTTTTTTGTCACTCGCTTTCGATTTTTGATGGAGAAAACCGACAATTGAGTTATTCAATCCAAAACTGTTCACGTAATGGCTCAAAAACATAAAACAGCCAATTTTAAAACATATTGGAAAGTATTGTTCGATCAGGTTTTGAAACAAGAGGGATGTTACATCCCAACGCTCACCTACATTCGCACTTGATAATGTCGTTCCAATGTAACATGCCTAATATTTAGTTAATATAAATCATTAACTAGGCATCAAATGATTAATGTGGTTTATGTGATGGCTTTCGAAAGTCTATATTTCTGCATTTATTATATATCAATTCAACATAGAATCATTGGATACATCTTTTAGAAATGTTTATGATTAAGAATATGAATCGTGAGGCCAGATATTAAATCATAAATAAGAATTAGGAAAGGCTTTCATAAATCACTGAAATTTTAATTGAAGTACATTCATTGGTTAAAGAGGAGTTGAGGAAAAACATTCGTTCAAGAAAGTGACTATAAGTCCCAACAAAAATGCATCACATCAACAACTAAAATAAGCCTTAATGTTACTAGTAACAAGTATGAGAAAGTATTAAATAAAAAAAAAAAAAATTAAAAAAAATTTTTTTTAACCCTTTACCCAACGAATCGGCCGTATCCGCCCGCGTAATATGCAAATTCAGCAGTTGAAAAAATATTATTTTTCAAAAAAGTTCAATAAAACCATATCATGTGAACCCTCGTTGGAACGAGCTCGTCGAGCTCATTCCAACGAGGGGTCACATGATATGGTTTTGTTGAATTTTTTTGAAAAAATAAAACAAATGACATTTAAAATAATAAATTTTGATATCGTCTGTGTTGGGTAAAGGGTTAAAGAAAGTGAATATAAGTCCCAAAAATCCCCGTCAAATTCCTCAAATATGCATGTAATAAGGGTGCAACGTTACCGCAATGTAGTTCAGTAACCCATGCGTACAATATCAATTGTCTGGAAAGACACAAAGAAACAGAACTCACCTTAACACCTCACCTTAACACAAACTTTTAGAACTTAAAATTGAGTAAGTCAGACAAAAACGTGAACATTGTGACTGAAAAAAAGAAAAGAAATCAGTTAAATTTCTGCATACAGTAGGGTTAATACCTACAGTTGTTACTGAAATGAGAAAATAAACAGTAATGAGAGGTGAAGGCACCACAATCTGCACAAAAGCTGACTTTAACGCAAATTCTTACAACACCTAAACACTAATTCTTACAACAAGTTTTGGCAGAAAATCAGCCTCAAATTCCTCAAATATGCATGTAATGAGGGTTAAATATTACTGCAATGGAGTTCAGTAACCCAAGTGCAGAATATTAATCACCTGGAAAGACACATAGAAACACAACTCACCTAAACACAAAGTTTACAAAGTTTTACAACTTAAAATTTACTAAGTCCGAGAAAAACATGAAAATTTTGAGTGAAAAAAAAGAAAATTTCCGTTAAATTTCTGCATACAGTAGGGTTAATACCTACAGTTGTTATTGAAATATGAAAATCAACAGTAATGAGAAGTTAAAGCAGCACAATCTGCACAAAAGCTGACTTTAACGCAAATTCTTACAACACCTAAACGCAAATTCTTACAACAACTTTTGGCAGAAGATTTTAGGTGAAATTTGGAAAAAGGTCATAGTATCAGGGTTAAATACTGTTCTGATAGTCCCCTACAACCTACATATGCAATATCAAAGGCCTGAGCCCACTGATCTTTGAGAACTCACCTTAACACCTCACCTTAACACAAACTTTTAGAACTTAAAATTTACTAAGTCCGAGAAAAACATGGAAATTTTTACTGAAAAAAAAGAAAATTTCCGTTAAATTTCTGCATACAGTTGGGTTAATACGTACAGTTGTTATTGAAATATGAAAATCAAGAGTAATGAGAAGTTAAAGCACCACAATCTGCAGAAAAGCAGACTTTAATGCAAATTCTTACAACACCAAAACGCAAATTCGTACAACAACTTTTGGCAGAACATTTTAGCTAAAATTTGGAAAAAAGTCGTAGTTTCAGGGTTAAATACTGTTCTGATAGTCCCCTACAACCTACATATGCAATATCAAAGGCCTGAGCCCACTGATGTTTGAGAAATTAACCTTAACATTAAATCTTACAATATTGGACACGCCGGACACCGACGCTGACGCCCGAGGTTATTACAATAGCTCACCACATCTTACAGATGTAGGTGAGCTAAAAACTAGGCGATAACTTTGTGCAGCTTTTCGTTGGCATAACTGACGAATTGTGTAATTTACCTGGTTCGGTACCGGTCAAATAGGCTACCTTTTCAAACGCACAATTTCTGGTGTAAAAATACTACTGCCAGTTTCATCAGTTCTTGAACTTATAGGCATGTGTTATGTCAAAACACATTTATATTGCCTTTTTGGGAATCTCGTGCAAGGACACCGACATGAGTCGGCAAATATTTTTTCCGATTTTTTGTTTACAACGAAAATAGGACACAGAAATGATGCCAGTGAGAATCTTTAAAAAAATGCCCAACATTAAATTCGAGTAATGTTAAAACCTATATTTTTTTAAACATGAATAATGTATTAACAAATAATAACAGCTGTTATTTTTCTTCGTTTTCATTTTTAATAAAACTAAATTGTTATTATGAGATTTGCGTAACCGGGCAAAAACCGTTACCAGACAAACAACTGTACAAACGTTCGCTTTATGATAAAGGAAGATTGTTTGACATCAAAAATGCTTTTAAATGCAGCAGTTTTAGTCATATTGGGTGGCCTTCGGTTGCCATTGGTGGCCTTCGGTATTTAGTAGGACCCGATCTTGGCTATCACTAAAAAGTGTAAACCGAGACCAAGTCCGAGTCGGAAAAAGGTGTAGACAGAAAATTCAAATTGCCACAAAAGTCTTAAAATACAAACAATGAACACAATTTCATTATATATTATGCACATATATAACGAAATTATGTTCAAAGATAAAGTAGGAATTAAATTTTGTTTTTGATGATTTTATGACCAAAATTCGTCGAAAAACACACTAAAGAGTGTAAACGAAAATTGACGCCGAGTCGGCAATTGGCAATAAGGTAACACATACCAGACTTGATTTGTCTCAGTCGGATGAAATATTGGCGTGTGTGAACACACAGGCACTCGGCACAGGCTGAGAACCCAGAAAGTGACAACTGATAACAAGTTTTGGACATTATTTTCGCTCACCCAAAAGATGCATGTATTTTGAGTTGGTAAAAAGCATCAATCCAAAAATTGTAATCAAATCTCATTTTCCGAATTTTCAGCCTGGGGACTGGACTTTTCGCCAAAAGAAGGCTACATTTCGCTGGAAAGAAAAATTGGACAGATCGCCGAACATTTGGACATTCCGCCGGGAAAAGCTGGACTTTTCGCCAAACTTTTGGACACTTCGCCACAACTTTGGACAATTCGCCGATAAAAAATACTATTCGCCTGAAAATATCAGACAGTTCGGCGGAAAATTTATTTTGGCAAACTGTCTGATATTTTCCGGCGAATTGTCTTTGTTTCGGTGAAGTGTCCAAGGTTAATTCTTAGTGATTTTGCTGGAATTATAAACAACAACACAAGTTTATTTTTATTATTTTTATATCGAAATAACATCATTGCAAACAACACAAAACAGTAAAAGCAGTAATGGCGACATGGTAAATATAGAAGTGCATACCGGTAAATGAAGAAGTATAACCTATAGGTCTACCTGAATGGGCAATAAATATCTTTTTTGGGGGGGGAGGGGGGGGGGGGTCACAATTTATTATACGATGTAGGCTAAGTTAACCACTGTTTTGGGCAATGTCATGGTAAAAGATTGACAGATTGCCACCCTTTCATCATGACATTGCAGGCCCACACTTGCACATATTTCTGCCAGAGGCTGCAAGGAGGTATAATACAACTAACATCCTTGCCTTGAGGTCATTTCATTCAATAACCCTTTACCCAATGTAATAGCCAAAACCAGCCATTGCTGTTTGCAAACATCGCCTTTCAAATTTTATTACATTTCGATTGTTGTCTCAAAAACATAGCTCATGTGCTCGTTCCAATGAGGGGTCATAAGCTTACAACATAGTTTTTTGTTTGTTTTTGGTCTCAAAAACTTAGCTCATATCCCTTCATTGAAATGAGCTCAAGGTGCTCGTTCCAATGAGGGGGTCATTAGCTATGGGTTTTTTAACAAAAACAAAAGACATAATATTTTAAGCTTCGGGAGATTAGGGTGGAGAAAGAGGGGGGGGGGGGGCAGCTTACAACATAGTTTTTTTGTTTGTTTTTGGTCTCAAAAACATAGCTCATGTCCCTTCATGGAAATGAGCTCAAGGTGCTCGTTCCAATGAGGGGTCATAAGCTGTGTTTTTTTTAACAAAAACAAAAGACAAAATATATAAAACTACTTACAACAGAGGACTCATAAGCTATGTTTTAAAACAAAAACTGAAAAAAATCATAAGCTTGTTTCAAAATTTAAATTTAAATATATCAATTAGCGACAGCAGTTATTACAAAGGAGTACAGGACTGTCTGTAAGTGAAGTGGGTGTGTTTACACAACGTACATGAGAATCATCAGTGTTTAAAAAGGAATATTACCTAAACAAATACAGAGTGCAAATAAAACACAAGCTTTGGTGAATAGTAGTACACGCTAACATATCTATAACAGGGGTGGCACCAGGGATTTCTCAACAGGGGGGCTGACCTCTCCGACAGGGGCGCTATAATATTTGACCTCCCAAATGAAGAAAAATGAGTGAAAATTGGTAAATTTGACTTCAAGTAATGGAACGCCAGTTGGATAACAAATGTCATAATGCCTTACAAAGAAGAACCATATACCTCATTCTTGATCGACACAAGACGAGATATCTACATTCGATTGTCGGAAATTTCTTGTGAAGTCGGGTTTACGAGACTCTCCGACGCACTGACTAAAAATCTCCAACAGGGGGCTGAGCTCTCCAGGAGGGGGGGGGGGGGGGGGGCATGCCCCCCCCCACCTGGCACCACCACTGATCTATAAATAATAGGTATGAGAGGTCAAGAAAGCATCTCAATTAATAAGAAAACAAGTTTTCTCAGCAAGTTTGGAAAGGTTTCTTTGAAATGCCGATGATTAGAGATAATCCGTCAGCTGGCCTTAAATGATTTGCAGTGTTAATTACTTTCACACCTGACTGCACAGATGAACTCAGCTTTCTGTTTACACTTTTTAGTGAGTTTTCATGCACTTTTTCCAAATTAAACTATTTAAAAATAAAAAAAAATGAACTTTTCTGTTACCTTCCACATAAATGAGTTGTGCGGATATTATCTTGACAATATTGACAATAAAAAGGTCGGAATTATGCTTTTATACCCACTTTCCGTTTTCGTTTACACCTTTTCCCCGGTGCGCCTTTATACCGCAGGTCCCCGATTTGACCGCAGGCTACCGCAGGTCCCTCAAAATTACCGCAGGTCCCTTGTTTTTCTGGGTATTATCTTTGTTTTAACTAACAGTTCGAGGCAACTGTCGTCTCGTTGATATTTGGGGGTATCTTACGCCAAAAATCAATAATAACGGAGCGTATTTTTCTATTTACGCTATACAACAACATAAATTTATCACACTCTTCTCGTCTAAACAACCGCAGCCCCGCAAAATTACCGCAGGTCCTTTGTTTTGCGGGGTATTATCTTTATTTTAACTAACATTTTGAGGCAAATGGGGTCTCGATGATATTTGGGGGTACTTTACACCAAAAATGAATAATAACGGAGCGTATTTTTCTATTCACGCTATCACGCTCTTCGTGTCTAAACAACACACGTGTACGCACACAATCGGAATCATGATTCAAAATATTCCAGCGATGCAGGTTAGCCCAACTTTGTGACATTACTATATCGTATTTCTCGGGGCATGGCTTTTGGTAATTCATTGCATTTATTGGGCATAAAAGGCCTGCTGTCGAGCCTGACCACAGGTCCCAAAATCGATCGTAAACTACCGCAAGTCCCTTCAAATAGATTTCTTTCGCTAAACAAGATGGCTGTTTCTTCCACAAGTCGAGGGACCTGCGGTATATTAAAACTATTACAAGCTACCAGAGGGCCATATGAATTATTTCCCTGCCCCCCCCCCCCCCCCCCAAAAAAAAAAAAAAAAAAATTCTAGCAATGTACCACACCATTCTCGAAACAAGGAACCTGCCAGTGCTGTAAAACAAAAACTATCAGAAGCTATTGCATGGAATTGGGATGTATTACCAAGATAAAAAAAAAAAATAAATTAAACTATTTTTTAGTGATGACCAAAACTGGTTATTATAATATATTTTTAATAATACCACAGGTCGCTTGTTTTGCTGTGACCTTCACAAAACAATGGACCTGCGGTATAATAAAACTATCACAAGCTACCGCAGGTCCCTTTTAGTTTTTCCCCTCATCTTCACTCTCTCCGTCATTTACTGCAGGTTAATACTGATAAATGTTTTGTTTCGCGGGGACTCTGGGGTGAGACCGGTCTACTCTGTAGTGGTATCCTGTACCGCAGGTCACTAAATCCTTCACATATTTATTTCTAATATACCGCAGGTCCCTCGTTTTGCTGTTACTTCCACAAATCGAGGGACCTGCGGTATATTAAAACTATCACAAGCTATCACAGTTCCCCTTTCAATTATTTCCCTGATCCTGACCCGGTATTCTTTGGTGTCAGAAGTATTACCATGAAAAAAAATAATGAGGCTATATTTTGGAACTTTCATATCTAATCAGTGACAAGGATATCTAATCAGTGACAATGAAACAATGAAACTTTTAAGGAGATAATGTATATTTTTGCACAGCTTTATCTTTCATTTTTTAATATAGGCTCCCTCGAATTGGGCATAGTTGCAGTGTCAACATCTGACATAAATGCTTTAAATCAAGGTAGAGGTAAAGTAATAGATGTTAATAAAGGTGTGGAATCAAAATCAATTGTTACGGGCGGTGAGTTTATTGATGTCGATAGAGTCAATTTGTCTTATAGCAGCTCTTCTCGGAATGACGTGTCATCGGACACGGATAAATTAAACAGCTCTCAACATATCACCACTTCTCTCCCAAGTCTCGTAGAGTTATCACCAATTAATATGGTAGATCACGATAGTTTCTAACATGCCGCAGGGAAATAATTAAAAAGGACCCGCGGTAGCTTGTCACGTGATAGTAACGTTTTTAATAAACCGCAGTTCCCTCGATTTGTGGGAGTAACAGCAAAACGAGGAACCTGCGGTATATTAAAAATAAATAATGCGAAGGATTTAGTGACCTGTGGTAAGGATACCCCTACGGCGCAGACCGGTCTCATCCCAGAGTCCCCACGAAACAAAATATTTATCAGTATTAACCTGCAGTAAATGACGGAGAGAGTGAAGATGAGGGGAAAAACTAAAAGGGACCTGCGGTAGCTTTTATTTTACCGCAGGTCCGTTGTTTTGTGAAGGTAACAGCAAAACAAGCGACCTGCGGTATATTAAAAATATGTTAAGATAACCAGTTTTGATCATCAACTGAAAAACAGTTTCATTATAATTTTTTTACATGGTAATGCATCCCAATTCCAATAGCTTCTGATAGTTTTGTTCTGCCGCAGGTTCCTTGTTTCATGAATTTTTCACCCTAATAGTGAGGATTGGAGTGGGATGACCAGGGGACTTATGGTAGTTTATGGTAGATTTTGGGACCTGTGGTCATGCTCGACAGCCTGCCTTTTATGCCCAATAAATGCAATAAATTACCAAAAAGCCGCAACCAAGAAATACGATACAGTAGTGTTAAAAAGGTGCAACGCTGAAATATTTTGAATCATGTTCCTGAGTGTGGCGGGGGCCACATGGGGTGGGATGCCATCATGGGTAATTTTCCTGACACATGGCAAGCTCTGAAAGCCTGATGAATTGCATATCGGAATGTTATGTACAATAGAAGACACTTTGTATATTAGTTATAGTTTTATAGGTCTGCACACGTTGTTTTGACACGAAGAGCGTGATAAGTTTATGTTGTTTATATAGCGTAAATGGAAAAACATGCTCCGTTATTATTGATTTTTGGAGTAAAATACCCCCAAATATCAACGAGACGACAGTTGCCTCGAACTATTAGTTAAAACAAAGATAATACCCCGCAAAACAAGGGACCTGCGGTAATTTTGAGGGACCTGCGGTAGCCTGCGGTAAAATCGGGGACCTGCGGTATAAAGGCACACCCCTTTTCCCGACTCGGACTCGGTTTACACTTTTTAGTGAGGTCCCTCGATCTTTGCGGTAATTTGTCTCACTCGAAAACAAAGCGTCCCCTACCCCGATTGCTGTATACAAAAAGCGCGTACTGGTTCACTTTGCATTGAACTGTATAAACGAGTAAAGTGTCAAATTATATGTAGCACCTCCAAAGGAGTGTTCCTCAGATACCGCATCAGTTTCCTTACTGTCTTTTCTTTTCCCCATAATCGACGCAAAACAGAAAACTGAAACTGAGTATATTGCTAAACCAAGATATAAGCATTGGATGAGCCGTATAATGTTAAAATTTGGAAGATAGTCAACTCAAATGCAAACTTGCATTCCGGTCATGTCAGTTTAGTTAATTTAATTCTCACACGTAGTGGTATCTAGTGAAGCTAACCAACTGAATTTCAGAACATTTTGTGTTGACAATATATCATATGTTTGTATACTTTTCGAAGGAAGTGTTAAAAATAAAGGTAAATATTGTGAAAATATTATTCCTTTTTCTTGTTTCCCACTCAGACGAACTAAGCCCAATCTTTATCATAGGCCTACTTACAGGGCCGGCGGAACAGAGGGGGCGACGGGGGTGATCGCCCCTCCTGCCCTCATCCACGGGGGCGAGCGGGGGCGAAAGTGCCCTAAAACCAAAAGTTTCCATTGTCATTAACTATCGGTATAATAATTTACCCACAATATCTGTAATATGTTGGCAGTGTTGTGTATTTTTAAAAGTATTTACAGCTTTCCGTATTTTGTTTGTTTTCCGCGTAACCGGTCATCTGTTTACTATTTTTAGCAAGTGAATTCAACGCAAAAACCAAAAGCTTTATGTGAGTGTTAATGATAGATTATTATTAATACAACGGGTGGGAGGTATAAGCTTTATGTGAGTATTAATGATAGATTATTATTAATACAACGGGTGGGAGGTATATGGACATGGTCTGATTGGTCTCCAAGAAGTGGGTGAACAAACATTCACGGTACGTGTCAGCAGACGACGTCACGGCGAAATTAGAAAACATGGCTACACCAGATCAGAAGACAACCATCCTCGATCGATTACAAAAATTACGGAAGGCCGAAAATTCCTTAAATAATATATGGTATGCAGTCAGGACTCATCATTGTTGTTTATTGTTTATTTAGAGTATAATTAAATACGTATATTGCAAACGTGGTACTGATACATACATTGTTCGGTGCTCAACATTAGCGACCCGGTCTTGCTCTCTCTCTCTCTCCCTCTCTCTCTCTCTGAGAGAGGGAGAGAGAAGGGGAGAGAGGGAGAGGGGCGAGAGACCATTGATCCCCCCCCCCCACCCACGTGTGTGTGAGAGGGAACATACAAGGTGTATAATAGAAATACGTTGATATTGATTTTTATATGGAGTTGATCCGGAGTTTGGTTGATTCTAATTTTGGTACTGTATGTATGACAATTTCGTCAATTTGAAAACATTATTTATAAAGCCAAATATTTTTATTTACAGTTATTGTTTGAACACTTTCAAATGTTGTTTTACGTCCCATATGTGTCCTTGAAAGTGCTTCAGCCTTGCGACAATGTGTTCACAAAAAATCTCAGCTGTATATATTCTCTAGTAACGTAAGCCTGTCATATTGTTGGATACAAGGATACAAAATATAGGTGTCACTGGAATCATCTCTCTAAGCTGTCTCTACATCTGTATACTTGCGGAATCCATAAATAGATGCCCTCAGATCTAATATATGCAGCAAAATACTGTTCTATTCCAACATATATTACGTTTGTGTGCATATGGGCCAGCATTTAAAAATATTACAACTTGGCTGCTATATAAAATCAACTTTTTCAATTAAATTAGGCAAGAGGGATTTCAGTCCAAATGCCACCAGAATGCACCATTTGATGCCTCATTTTGAAAAATTTTCCGGGGGGAGAACCCCCCCCCCCCCCCCGGACCCCCCTTTAATACCTCGTGCCTTCGGCACTCGGGACAGATGCCTTCGGCATCTGCCACAACGCACTCCACGATGCCCTTCTGGAACATTTTCGCCCCCCCTGCCCTTTGATGGTTCCGCCGGCCCTGCCTACTTATAATTATAATAAATATTTTCCAGTATTTTATATCTGTATACTGCACAATGTCAGACTTATCTTTGTAGAACTTTATATTTGTATAATTCTAGTATGTTTTGTATTTATATAAATATGTCATTGCAATAAATTTGTTATTTTTACTTACGGGTTGTTTTCTTTACTTGGCTCAAGACACGCATAACCCCGTCTACGAAACGTACCAGCTTGTGAACGAAACGTCCTAAAAGTTTGTGTACGAAACGTCCTAAATTGCCGTGTACGAAACGTCCAGCCCCCCATAGGCATAATGGTCACCACAATTTCTAGAGGACAGTATTGATCAAAATGCACAGAGGACGGTTAAATGTAGCAACCGGTTTGGGTTAAATTGCAGAGGATGGTTCGGCCAGAGAATCGTTTGGGTGTTTCCCCTGTATGGATACGTTAAAGAGGCTTACTGGTCAAAGACATGAATAATACTTGGAGAGCAACTTGGACAGAGGGTTTGAATGTTCTAATTAAAAACATGTAGTATCAAGACCCATATGCCACGTTTGCGAGGCTTAGTTCAACGAACCAGTGTCTCAATACATTTATTTATTTATTTATTTATTTATTTATTTATTTATTTATTTATTTATTTGGGTTTAACGACACGTTCGACAGTCAGGGTCGCCTCGTGTCGGACAGTTTTACGGTTGGAGGAAGCCGGATAGCTCAACTTTTGAGTTTTGTTTGCAGTTTATATTTAAAATCGGATATTTATTGCTGGAGAATAGCACGTAAATATCAAAACTATAAAATTAGCTATTCTCCGCTGGAATTCCAGCTAAAAACCGGAGTACCCGGCTGTCGTAGCTAGTATACCTTAGCTAGTAACAGTATAGGATGTACTTTGGAAGAATTAGCAATGATAGAGTGGTAGCAGCGGGTGGACGTAATACCAATAGCCATAGTAGACTGAAGAAGACAGTCGCAGTTGTGCATAGTATTTAGAGTAAGACAAGTTCAGACTCTACTTCAGCAGGGTAACTGTAGGAAACATGCCACATACATTAACTCAAACAATTTTTCGAAAAATTGTATAGTGGACACTGCCTACAGTCAAAGTCATTATAAAGCTGTATATTTGATTATCCGTACTCTGAGTTATAGACGCGTTGGATGTTTCGGTACCAGGACAAATCCAGTCTAAGATAACGAATGTCAGTAACTTCGACCCACTGTAATTTCGACCCGAAGTAACTTCGACCCAAATCGGTAATTTCGACCCAAAAAAGTAATTTCGACCCAAAGTAATTTCGACCCAATTTCGGTAACTTCGACCCACTTTTCCCCGACTCTAGAGCCCTCCCGCTGACTGCAGTGGCAATAAGTCTTTAATGAGACAATCGCCTCAATGGGATTAGTTTCCAGGAACAGAATCAAACAGCTACCGAAAATTATATAAACCTTCCGATATTCCAAATAGCACATCTTTTTTTCATCGCACGCCATCATTCAGACCTCCGACTTCAGAGTGATGAGACCTTAATTCGCTGCGTGATGGATTTCCTCACACTTCAAATGAAGGACACCTTGACAACTTCGCAGGGCCTCCTACACAAGTCCACACCAGAGAAAGGGTAAGAAATGATAAGGGGGGGGGGGGGGACTAAAAGTCGAATGTTTCTTGGGAGCAGGCGATAAAATATCAGTGACTTGAGTTTAGTGGCACTTGAAATTGAATCTTTTTAAATTCAGTTCGATCCGGATGGGTAAATTTTCGATAGGTCGGTGGTCCGGGTGGATGGATCCACTCAGCAATACCTCCACTACGTCAACACACAGCTGGACAAAAACTTCCAATTTATGATCCTGGACTGCATCAGCAATAGACAGTACCAGCACGACAAAAACAGATCAGACGTTCCACTGTAGCGGTCGAGGTATAAAGGCCATTTACCAACCAGCCTGGTTGGTCCGGATCTCTTAGTCTCGTGGTAAATCGGTCGCTTTGTGTGCTAGAGGTCGACGGTTCGAACCCCGGCTCCCGCACTTATCTCTCCTCCTGTTACATTTGAGGACTCGTCCGATCCTCAGCAGTAGGTGGCACTGCGGGTGTTTCGACCGCTCTGAGGGAGGAACCTGGGTGAGATTCACAGGTGGTGAATCTCAAAAGAAGGGGAGAGTAGTGTAGCGGTCGAGGTATAAAGGCCATTTACCAACCAGCCTGGTTGGTCCGGATCTCTTAGTCTCGCGGTAAATCGGTCGCTTTGTGTGCTAGAGGTCGACGGTTCGAACCCCGGCTCCCGCACTTATCTCTCCTCCTGTTATATTTGGGGGCTCGTCCGATCCTCAGCAGTAGGTGGCACTGCGGGTGTTTCGACCGCTCTGAGGGAGGAACCTGGGTGAGATTCACAGGTGGTGAATCTCAAAAGAAGGGGAGAGTAGTGTAGCGGTCGAGGTATAAAGGCCATTTACCAACCAGCCTGGTTGGTCCGGATCTCTTAGTCTCGTGGTAAATCGGTCGCTTTGTGTGCTAGAGGTCGACGGTTCGAACCCCGGCTCCCGCACTTATCTCTCCTCCTGTTACACCACAAATACATTCTCTCCTACTAATTCCTCATATTCGTTTCCTCCTTTAATACGCCCAGACATGAAAGAAAACTTTTCACTCTACTGTTAGAGAGCGTCAAAAGGGGTCTGACACAAATCGTTCCTGCGCGCCTTCGGCGCGCAAAACCATTTGATCAAAAAACAACACTGACTTGATGATCAAACAAAACTGTAAGAATTATCAAAGGGTATTTAATTGAGTGTCATCCCAACAAGACGAACGGGTAAAATATCCCAACAAGACGAATCCCAACAGGACGAAAACTTCTTTTTTTTTACTAATTATAGGGGAAATTAATAATAAAAAAAAAAATTTACAAAGTGTGTATTTCCGCTATTTGAGGTAATTTGGGATGACTGATTTACACGTTTCAGTTGCTGAGCAGTTATTATTATTTTTTTTATTTTTCATCTCTCGATCGCCTGCATGCACTGTCTAACTTGAGCAAGTGTGTGTTTCCGTAGTAGTTCCCATGGTTATATATTTAAGTCTTTTTTCTCTTATTTTATGTATTTTTTTTAAAAGTTTGATTGATGAAAAGAAACATTAAAGGATCCCTTTGTTAATTGAAATCTCTTTCTCCGACATTAAGCCGTGTTGGAAGTTCATTGTGGAATATTAACTTACAAAGAACATGCAACACCTTTCTCTGTATCTTTTGTCACGGTAACAATCCTTTGTGTTCACTAAATGCAGTGCAAACTTTCAGTCACCTATCTTTATGAAAACTCACTTATGACGCTAAAGGCGTGTTTTAAAAAAATAATATTGCCCACAAAGTTGAAAAATCATGCTCAAAAAAAAGAGATTTTTATATAAATTGTGATACAGGTCCCAAAAGTTAAAAACATTCTGGTGAAATAAGCCTTCGTCATTGTGTATATTCCTTGTCATAATTTCCAATCGCACGTAATTTATGCTTTATAAATGGAGAGGATAATTTGCGCTGCCATACTGAACTTTACCACACCCTAACGTTGATTAACTGAAAATTTTCATAACAATTTTAAAAAGCATAAATACCGTGTAAATGGGAAAATGTTAAATAATCATATTATATGGTACAAGATGTAAACTCCTTTCTGTTTTACTACTCTAGTGTGATTTTATTGCGTTTCCGACCAGTTTTATAATAAATAAAATAGCCCAAATACATATTTTTTTTCTTGAGAAATGAACTTCCACTTCAGAGTACCCTTTCGTATACCTTTCTGCCCAGAACCTCAAATAAATGGGTTATACATTCATTTTACTTAAATTCATCTTGTTGGGATTCGTCTTGTTGGGATGACCAATTTCGACATTCGTCTTGTCTTGTGGGATTCGTCTTGTTGGGAATAAACCTTTATTTGTAACAAATATTGTGTAAATACTTACCACAACAAATTTTGTAATAACATACGAACGGTATTTACAAAAGATGCAATGCATCATTAAAAGACGAGACTAACCAAGCTGATCATTTCTTGAATAAAGCTTTATATTTATGGAAAAAATCTGGAAGAATAGTTATTGCATGAATTTACTGAAGTGTGTCGAAATCTCTTTGGGTCGAAATTACCGATCGGTCACTTTCTTACTATTGTTTAACACTTTATACTCCAGTAACGAGTGTTAATACTCTTATTGGTTATCTAACATCTTTAATCTAATTTATTAGATTGGTGATTTTTCACTTTGTACAGTGGAGCCTACTTAATTGGATATCTCTTAACTGAATAATCCTGTTAATTGAATATAATTCCCAACACAAAACCATTTACCATACCTCCAGTACAAATTTGACCTGTTAATTGAATACAGGTTATAGAGTAAACTCCTGTTAATTGAAAAAAAAAATCGTGTAACCTGTTGAGAAATTACCCTGACTCTCCCCAGTTTTCCTTTGTTTATAGACCTATTTGACCTCAGTACATCCAATTCAGGCACTTAATCTATTATATCTTGTTTGACAGAGCTCATGGAACTCTGTCAAACAACATATAATGGAATAAATGCTAAGTTTCTCTCTAGAATACAGGAAAGTCACACAATCCCTGTTAATTGAATACTCCTGTTAACTGAATAATTTTCATTGGCAAAGTGGCTATTCAATTAACAAGGTATATTTATATTTATTTAGTTATTGGTATTTAAGGTCACATATTTCTGCACAATGGCTTATCATGATCATGACAGTTTTACGGGTGGAGGAAGCCGGAGAACCCGGAGAGAACCACCGAGCAACGGCGAGCAAATGTCAGCTCCCCAACATACTAACTCCACAGAAGCAGGGTTAGCATTGGTTGAAGACAAGTGCACCGTGGACGTGCAGTACGCCTTAATACACAACGTCACCGTGCCGCCATGTGGGCAATGAGGGTGAAGTGTCTTGCCCAAGGACACAACGCGGTTGCCGCAGAATTAACAAAGTAACAACTGTATTTTATATTAATAGTATAATTTTACAGAGGTTGTATTATCTATCTTTTGGTCAACCTGGTATACTTATGGGTTGTGATGGTATCTCAGAGCAATACCATGGCATAAGAAATAGCAAACTCACTCCCGATTTTGAAGTGTTTGTAACGAATTAATGGTTGGGTCGAGTATACTTCTACTTGGGACGAGTAGACTTATTTATGGATGGAACGAGTCAACTTCTGTTTGGAATTTCTGCCGAGTGCGCAGTGTATCTAAAACACTTGTCGCGCTAGATTCTGAGACATTTGTCGTCGCCCCCAGTAGTGTGTTAAAACGAAACTGTAGAACCCACGCGGACGGCCATGGCGCCACCCCGTGTGGGAAAATGTTAATTTTCTGAAACGAAGACACATCCTCCCATCTGGGAGACACTGCGAAAAGTGTATTATATAACGCCTGAGCTTAACAAGGTTTTCCGGGATGGGAGGGGGGGGGGGGGGGGGGGCAAAGAAGAAGAAACTTCTCTGTTTTGTATTCCTTGAATTCTTTGCCTTTTTGGTGGAAGTCTAAGTCTGAGAGTGCCTTCCTCTTGAACGAGGCTCTGGTCCGAAGAACCCGGAGGAGAAACAAAAATGGGTTCGGATGGATCGTCGTTAGAGTCATCCTCTTGTATCATAAAATGATCGCCCTGCTCCATCTCCTCCTCGGATGAGGGTGAAATGAGCTGGAGATAAATAGATCACCTGGCTATCAAGTGTCCTACGGTCCACCTCTAGGGAGGGGGGTACCGACCAGAAGAGGCGGAACCTTTAATGAAATGACCTCCTTTCAGACTAGCGGTAGCAGACAGAAAGAAGAGAACGAAGAATAGTCCTTTAACCAAGCAACTGGATACCGACGTTTTTGCGAGTTCCTGCGAAAGAAGAAGGGTGAGAACAAGGAGAGAAAGGATGAGTTGGCCACAACCATCACCCCACTTCACATCTTTCACTCCCCTATTCTGAGCCCATCAGGGGCTGAACAGGTGGATATCGAATCCTGCACAATGACAATGAGGCAGTGCTGGAAACTGGTCATTCGAGAACCCGCCTATCTGGACGCCCCTCCTCTGTGCCAGAACTCAGTCGGGAAGGCGACAATCAATACCACCGAGTGAACTTGAAGGCACGTGCATCACGGAGAAAGCTAGCGTACCTTCAATAAACAGAAGGACAACTACCAGCAGCAAGAGATGAAAAATAAAAGCTTTCTCTATAAACAAGGCACCCCACCCCCCCCCCCCCCCCCACTAAATCCACTATTTACAATCCAATCAAGACACCTCCCAAGCAACCATCCCCCAAAAGAAGAAAACGAAGCCATGATTATAACCGAAAAGAGAGATTGAAAGGTAGCCACACTGAGCCGCACATTTGTCTCCAGGAACTTCTGCGTCTAAATTAACACAACTCATGCAAATTAACATACAAATTGTCAGTCGTATTTTAAACAATCGAACTTGCTACCCAAATGTTCAAAGAATCATTGTTACAAGCTGTTTATAGGTTAAGTCATTCATGTCAAAACACATTTGGAAGTTAAACTAAAGGCTCTAAAGAGCCCGTAATCGCTCACCTGGAACTACATATAAAAATGTGATTTCCCATAGGCTTTCCATGGTAACTATGAGCTGCAATTGTGGCCATGTTTGCAACATTACCTTAACATTACACGAGGATCATTGGTTGAAGGTGTCCCAGTTCTCAATCATGTGAAGTTTCAGTACATTTGACTTTGTAGTTTCAGCGGGGAATATTTTTGCAAAATCCTTCAATCAGAATCAGAGAATGTCTCTGGTGACCAAATTTTCCAACCAACGGGAACAGAAAGACGATCGTTTGTAGAGGACCTCCAGGCACCTCCTATAGACCATTCCTGCCAAGTTTGGTTCAAGTCGGATCAGTAGTTCCAGAGAGCAGAAGAAAATGTGATTTCCCATGGTGTTTTTATAGTAACTATAAGCCGCAATTGTGGCCATATTTGCAACACGATCAACATTAAATAAGGAACGTTGGTAGAGGGTGTGCCTGTCATCAACCATGCACAGTTTCAAAACATTTAGCCCTGTGGTTTCAGAGGAGAAGATTTTTCAAACTCCACCAATCAGAATAAAAAAAGCCTCTGGCAGCCACGTTTTTCGATGCACGGAAACAAAATGAGGAGCATTTGTAGAGGGCCTGCCATAGACTATCCCTGTCAGGTTTGGATCACAACAGCTCAGTAGTTACGGAGAAGAAGATGAAAATGTGATTTCGCATAGGGTTTCTATAGTAGCTAAAAGCCACAACTGCAGCCATGTTTGCAACCCGATCAACATTAAATGAGGATCGTTGGTAGACGGTGTCTCAATCATCAACCACGCAAAGTTTCAAAACATTGGGCCCTGTTGTTTCAGAGAAGAAGATTTTTCAAAATCCACCAATCAGAATCAAAAAATGCTTCTGACAGCCATGTTTTTCGATGCATGGTAACAAAAATGAGGAGCATTTGAATAAGACCCCCCCCCCCCCCCAAAAAAAAAAAGATTATCCCTGCAGGTTTGGTTCACGTCGGCTCAGTAGTTCCAGAGAAGAAGATGGAAATGGGACTTCCTATAGGGTTCCTATAGTAACTATAAGCCGCAATTACGGCCATGTTTACAACCCGATCAACATTAAATGAGGATCGTTGGTAGAGGGGGTCCCAGTCATCATTTATGTGAAGTATTAAAACATTTGGCCTGGCAGTTTCAGAGGAGAAGAGTTTTGAAAATCCATCAATCAGCATCAAAGAATGTCTCTGACGGCCATGTTTACAAACCAATGGGAACAAAATGAGGATCATTTGTAGAGGACCTCCCATAGACTATCCCTGCCAGGTTTGGTTCACGTCAGCTCAGGAGTTCCAGAGAAGAAAATGAAAATGTGATTTCTCATAGAGTTTCTATAGTAATTATAAGCCGCAATTGCGGCCATGTTTGTAACCCGATCAACATTAAATGAGGATCGTCGGTAGAGGGCGTCCCAGTCATCATTTTTGTGAAGTTTCAAAACATTTGGCCTGGCGGTTTCAGAGGAGAATATTTTTGAAAATCCACCAACAGAATCAAAGAATGCCTCTGAAAGCCATGTTTTTCATCCGACGGGAACAAAATGAGAATAGTTTGTAGATGACCTCCCATTGACCATCTCTGCCAAGTTTGGTTCACACCGGCTCAGCGGTTACAGAGAAGAAGATGAAAATGTGAATATTTTACGGACGCCGGACGTCAGACGGACGCCGACAGACGCCAAGTTTTGCCGAAAAGGCCATGTGAGCTAAAAAAGTAATCATTGTTGTGTTATTTGTTTCAAGTGTTTGTGGATTTTGGGGTGAACTGGGCTAATTGCTCCAGTAGACTTTTCGCTCCTGCAATATTCGCCACATTGGACCATTCGCTCCTGTAATATTCGCCCCATTGCCCCCCTCCCCCCGTACTTTTGGCCGAAATTCACCCCCTTTTTAACGATAAAATTATGCTGACATATATTATGTTACCATCAGGCCTTGTACATGTAGGTGGCGATAGGGACCTTATTGGAAGTAAAGTAGACTTTGTCGCTGATTTTATTTTTGATACATGTTAATGATATGCCCCATTTAACTTCCCTACCCCTCCTGTCCTTTGCCGATGACACCACCGCATTTTTCTCCGGCAAAAGATATTAATCATTTGACTAATTATGTAAATAGTGAATTAGCCAAAATCTTTCAATTGTGTTCCATTAATGAACTCATGCTAAATGCAAAGAAAACGAAAATATATTTTAATAAATCCAACACAATAGGCTGCTCTCATGAACCATAATATGTACATCAACGGATACGAAATAAACTGGGTGTGGTAGAATGAAACTGAAACTTCTTTGAAATTCTTGGGAATTTTGATAGATGATCAAAAATTTTACAAGTATCACATTGACCAAATATGTACACAAATAGCCCGAGTAAATTATACATTAAATAAAGCGAAAAAATACTACCACACGAGGCAATGGTAACCTTATATTGTGCGCCGGTTCATAATTATATAGTCTACGGTATACACATATGGGGTAATTTTAAATCTGTTAGGAAGCTCTCCCTTCTACAAAAGCGAAGCATTCGCATTATAAACAACAAATGGTATAATGCTCACACTGATCCCCTGTTCCTCAGCGATCGTATCGTAAGCTCATTTGCTCGATGGGATTCGAGCAGTATGTCGAGTCACTCGATCGAGCAATTACTTGATAGCTCATTTGACAAAAAAGGGATTCTCCAGAAGGCACCCCAATTTCGGCACCCCTTTTTGGAAAACATATGGCCTTCGGCACCCCTTTTTTCTGAAATGAGTCAAGAGTCGTTCGAGGAGTCACTCGAACGAGCAATTACTCGATAGCTCATTTGCTCGATGAGCTTCGAGTCGTTCGAGCAATATGCCGAGTCACTCGATCGAGCAATTGCTCTAAGGCTCATTTGCTCGATGAGCTTCGAGTCGTTCGAGCAATTGCTCATGGAGCAATTACTCTCTTGCTCTTTAGCTTATAAGGGATATTTGGGATAGGTATGCCTTGTGATATAGGTAATAGTGTCCTCAGATAAGTATCCTATAAAAGGTATCCTCGATAGGTATCCTCAAATAATACAATGCCGGGCCATAGGTATCCTCAAATACTGAAATGAGTCGAAGAGTCGTTCGAGGAGTCACTCGAATGAGCAATTACTCGATAGCTCATTTGCTCGACGGACTTCGAGTCATTCGAGCAATATGCCGAGTCACTCGATCGAGCAATTGCTCTAAGGCTCATTTGCTCGATGAGCGTCGAGTCGTTCGAGCAATGACTTATCAGTAACCGCTCGATAGCTTATTGGCTTTGGGAATGATACTGGCTTTGGAAATGATATTGGCTTTTGTTGTACAGAAGGGAGATAACTCTGCATACAGGTTATGGGAAATCAAGCAATCTGATTGGTTCGTTATTATTTATATAAATGATCTAGATAAATTAAAATCTGGAATCCTCGTCTTGTGCAACCTGTCGCGCTTCCTCCTTACAGTGGTGCTATGTAAAATACTATATGGATACAATTAAGAACTTGCAAATAAAAGTCTAAACAAATAAATCATAACATTCGTCATCCTACGATGATGGTGCAGCTAACGTAGACACCACGCCCAAACATCATGATCAACCTCCTTGTCGCAGTCTAAATGATACGAACTTCGCGATGGGACTTGTTGCCGCCCTCATGTGTTATGATAAGTAGTGGAGGGAGTCCTATAGGCAGGTTGCTTCTTGCCTACCTTGAATCACCGTCTTTCCTCTGGCGAAAATGAAACACTAATACTCTAATGTCAGAAAAGTAATGATTCGATCGTCATTCTCCGTCATGTGTCACATAATTGGCTCTCAGTTCATTCTTTCAGTCACAGTCTGTTTGCAATCACCCCAATTTCTTCCAGGAGGTGGCAGGTAGACAGCCAATCTGGCTATGCCACTTCCCACGGTATACTTCTCATTACATTTGTGCAATATGTTTATTTGGAACCATTTTACATGTATGTGTACCGTGAATAAAGAATCTGAATCTGAATCTGAAACAACAAGACACGGAATAGGGTCAGAAGTTACAAGAATAGACCAGAAATTGCTAAATATAGTAATAATAAGGTAAACTGTCCCAACTAATAGGTTCTTCTAATCTACTGGAGTATACTATAGAACAAAGGAACATGGCCAGATAGACGAAAACTATTGCATATATATAGATAGAAGCAGAGAATTCTGGGTAATGACCAAAGGAACGTGTCTTTTAATGGGAAAAACGTCATGGGATAGGGATCCAAAAAGGGATTCTGGGAGAATTCAAAGTCAGAACATTACTCCTGTTCAATCGAATGCACCCCCTTGTACCATAGCACTACGTGCTATTCTTAATAGAGAAAAAACGTCATGGGATCCAAAAAAGGGATTCTGAAAGAATTCGAAATAGTACAACTTGTCGGGTTTATTTGGGTAATTAAACGAGGATTCTGGGAAAATCAGAACCCTCTTCAAAGGAACACACCCCCGGTACCCTCTCGGTACTATAGCACTACGTGCTAAGCCGTTAAATTGGGGAAATAAAGTCAATTTCGGTGATTTTGGGTCGATTTTGGTGCTTTGGAGGGATTGTCGGGTTGTTTGTGGTAATTAGATTTACTCCGATTCAATCGAACACATCCTCGGAACTTATTGTAGGACTTTGGGTCACATAGCAACCACGTGTTACCATAAAAACCAAGATGGCGGCCTCCAGTTTACAAAATGGACGACGGAAACACGTGTCACCCTAACAACACGCGCTGCGCATGCGCACGAACACCACGTATCACTATGGGGATGACGTCACAAGATGACCGCTCACGCGGGTTACCATGACAACACAACATGGCGCCACTACGTAACGTGACATGACGTCACTTCCGGGGTCCTGCACCGGGGTCCTGCACCGGAGTCCTGCAACCTAGGGGTGAAAAGCCCCTCACATACTACTATCGTTAAGGTACAAGACTTATATAAGGTACATTCACTGTTATTTGTTTATGATTGACATAACAATACGCTACCCGTCTCATTTAATAATTTCTTCTCGATGACAAATATAAGATCTAGAATCGCAAGACAATCTTATCCTTAGAAATAAAGTGCACTAGAACGAGGTCTCCAGATCTATTTCCAGTATTTGCCTACCCAAAACTATGGAACGAATTAGATTATGAACAACGTACAATCTGCAGTAAAACCGCCTTCAAGAGACAAATTTCAAACAAATTCGTGGGCGCGTACATGGAGGATGCTTACTGTAATAATCCCCATTGCGTGGATTGTAGCCGATATTATTGAGAGCACTTCTTTGTGTACAGGAAAAAATAAAAATAAATAAATAAATAAATCTCTTTTATTACCAAGGCTGGTGCCGATAGCTATTGCCTTGCGTGGCAATCATTTATAATAATGGACATAAGCGATTGACTAAACCTGACTTATACCTATGTTGCCAAAGCCAAATAGTGTTCGAAATAGATGTTTTTCTGCCCTGGTCATGGTGGAGGCGGGTGTGTGGTGGGAAGTCTAGATTACACAACAGCCACCAACTCCCATATTAGTCCTGTATTATTTGTATGTTTCAAAATGGTCCAAGTAATATTCAATAGTAATTGTCCTCTGTTTAGAATTCATAATGTCCTGTACAATGTTACTATAGAATTTAAATTGGGGATAACGGGGAGACTGCTAATCTGGATATGTTGCTCCCCACGGTATACATAAAAAATAAACGTAAAGTGTTTTCAAATAAAAAAAATTATTCTACGGGTAGGATTAAGAACGAAACCGAAGATCCTCTGGCGAGTCGGTTTCATTCTTGACTCTACGAGTAGAATAAAGTTTTTACTTTAAAACACTATAAGTTTATTTTGTTTATCTCATAAATCTTTTACATGGCAGTAGCGGTAAAATCGTGCTGTCACTCACCACAAAACACACGAGAAGTGAGGAGCACATTGGTCCAATTCGATCGACAACCAAAATTGCATAGAATAAACAAGGCGCGGTGATACATTTCTGTCTAAACATAATTCCCCTACAAACTTGAGCTAAACTTGCAGAAATACGTTATTAAATGAACAATGTGTTGTGTTTTCTACTGGTATTGTGTAATACTTTCAAAACGGTTTAAAGAAAACAACAATTGAACTGTTAATTATTCTACACGAATGCTGGAGAGGTCAGATGTCAACAAGTCCGCCTCTACTACTAGCCCAAAAACATTAGGTTTCACTAGGGAAAAAAATCGGAGAAAGCTGATTTTTTCAGGGAATGTCGAGTACATGTCACTGAACGATTAGACAAAAGTCCCCTAAAATCCCAGTTGAGCTTTTTTTTCTACAGCCTTTTTTCGAAAACGCGTTTGAAAAAATCAAAAAAAAATCGCACGAACTTTGTAACCTCGAATTGATCCAACTGTATTTTTTGTTTACGCGTATTTCGAGCTACATAATGTCTAATATACATTTACCTAGAGGAAAATGTGCATTCTGTGACAATTTCTGCGAAAAATTATTGAAAATTCACAAAAAAGTATCGGATTTACGCAAAAAATGACGATTTTCCTAACGGATTTGCCCAAAGGGTCGTAGTACAGAACGGGATGTTAGTTGGACAGACGATAAAAAATCCACCACCATTTGAAGACTTTTATCATTGCTTACAAAATAGACATTATGGAAGACCCCCTCTGCTTCTGGCCGAGTTCCCCTTTTGGCATAAAATTCGTCAGCATGAGAACTCAACTATTTTCGGGCTTGGGACCGAACAGACACGTCTGTGTCTGGCAGCATTAGATCAATAAATAATATTTACAGAATGTACAAAAATCAATAAATAATATTTACAGAATGTACAAATCAATCAACATGGATTAAGTTACATTGACTATTATCAACGCTATATACAGAAATGACATGACCTATATACATATTATTCATCGAACTCAGAAATTTCCGACAGGACAGTGTTTCTGTGGTTGTTACAAGAATCCGAACTGCAATTACACAAACCTGAGCAAGAGAGTCCTGCCTTCTTACACCCACACCTTTTTGTACAAGCACTCTTGCAACCACAACTGATCAGATTCAGTAGGTTATCGGGGGCACATGGCTTTGTGGCTGCAGTCGGTACAAGAAGTCCATTGTCTAGCGACCACCCCAATCCGTCGGAGTAAGCGAAGTGCCCAGCCATTGTTGGACCTGGAGATAACATCTGTAGACATGTTGTTGTGCAGCATCGCTGCTTGGTGGGAGTGAGGCTAGGTCGATGGGTTTATTCAGTTTAAATTTTGCTACATAACGCTTGTAAGTGACATATCTATATTGGTCGAGAGAGGAAACAGTTT
Source organism: Pictodentalium vernedei (assembly GCA_031216915.1). Taxonomy (NCBI): domain Eukaryota; kingdom Metazoa; phylum Mollusca; class Scaphopoda; order Dentaliida; family Dentaliidae; genus Pictodentalium; species Pictodentalium vernedei. The sequence goes on along the minus strand of CM062294.1, from coordinate 492,627,692 downwards.
TACTCCCGTATAAGATCAGGAGAAGTTGTTCCCCGGCAGCGGCTACTACACTTTGTGTACTGTCATCCGCCAAAATTGTGTTGACATACTGTTGTGAGTCGCTAGTAACATCGGAGACAATTGTACTGAATACTTTCTTCTTACCAACTCGAAAGAGTGCAGAAGTAGTGTCACAACCACTTATAAAATGTGCTACAAGGAGGTTGCTTCTATGGTCACCCATTTTGGTTGCTATTTCACTAACTGAAACTAGTAAGTTTGGGGTAATGGAATACATCATGTGAATATTACATCCCGGTTGAACTCGAGAGGTAAGAATGACTAACAAGTCTGTGTCTGTTCCCACAACGACAACATTGTTGTCATCTTGAGCGATGTCAAGTGCAGTTTCGGCTATCAGTACATCAGCATCAGCCTCGGCCTGCTTGGACTGAATATTGATAGCAGATAGCTCCTGCATTAGAAGATCGATCAGTTGGGTTTTGTTCTTGGCATTTGCAAAGGAATCGGATTGGGGTGTGGTGGCTGGTAACTCGGGTGAGATATTGATATCAATGGAATACCTGTCTTTAGATCTACGGGCTTGTTCCATGCCCTTTGTCGACATTGTACAAGCATAACCATCAAAAACAACCACGACGTTCGCCCCAAAATGTCTCACTAGATAATTGAAATATGATGTACATATGTCCTTATATGACGACTGTTTAGGCCATACAACTGCCCTCAATAAAAATCCACCATCTACAACAAACAGAGAATGTTCTGGGATTTTAGTTTGCTCGGAACCGTATGTTTTGAGGATCTTACCGAGCGTGCTTTTCTGTGTCTTCCTCATTCCAGCAGAATCAAACAATGCTGGTGGTTTCGGGGCGAGTTCATATTTGAGATACTCTTCCATCTCTGCTTGTGACTGAATAACACATGTGATGCGGTTGAACAGAATTGTGGGGTCAATCACTACCTTACTTCCACGGACTTTGATGCTATTTGCCATCGATGCGAAAGACTTCACAGTGTCAACACGTCGTAGTTTGATGCTGTTGAACGTTTTGCTTACAACATTCGATACGCAACATTCACCAATTTTGCGAAATTGGTCACAGTTCACAGTTTCGTCGGCCACAAGCCCGGTCGCTATAGAGACTAATTGTAGTGGATCTCTATTCTGAAAGGGGGAATGCACTCTGAGCCAGTTCAATAATTTGGTGATATCATTGGCATCAGTCAATTGTGAACTTTGACGGAGATCCCGATGTTGTTCGCCATGACCAGTGTGAACATGAACAAAATTTTCGAGAGCATTACATATCGGAAGGCAAAGAGGTAGTCCATGTACCCATTTCGCAACAGTGCTATCGGTTATTCCCCTGCCATGTGTGAGACCACCAGGGAGCTTGAACATTCTCATTAAACATTGCTCTATGGTCTGATCAGAATATATCCCGTCCCAGAATTTATCTGAGCGCCTTATGGTAAAGTAACCTTTCTCAGTGAACAACTTCAAATCATCCTGTTGCATTATTTCTGTTAGCTCATTCATCTGCTGCAAATAGAGATGAGAACTTTTTGCGTAGGCCTATGCAAAATGACCACCTGCGTGAAATACTGGAATCATATTGCGAACACAATATGTGTGGAGTCCCCAGTCGCCTGTGCGCTCTGCTCTCAAGAACAACTGGAGAAGACCTATTTGCTCGTAGTATTGTACCCAAAGCTTTCCTGTGCGTCCTACGGACGCATTCTGGAGCAGTTCGTGTAATTTTGACAGTAGATGGTTGACACTTTCTTGATTGACAGCGTCAGCTGTTGTACAGTCACCTCTGGCAAGTCAACAGAATATTTCATTGACTTCTGTGCAGTCTATGTTATCTAGTGTTCGGCTTTCTTCAAACACAAGTTTTGTAATGGCAATTTGTGTTAGCAAATGGGCACGAACTGCTCTTGAATATGCATGACCACTGATCAAATGGTGGATTGACCCACCAGCATAAACAGTCCCCCAAAGTTCATCCAAGCCGCTACCAGCCATGATCGAACCAATTGCCCCTAAATATGACATAATCATATGGAAGCCGCCGAGTCTAACGAAAACATCAAAGGCGTGCACACATTACATGCCAATGCATCTTGAGTGTAGGCGAACACCACATTATGTGATTTAATCGAACATGGAAATTGAAACAATGATGCTATAATACGGTATTTGAATGAGAAAAGTCGATGCCGTTTGAATTTGAGTTTAGGGGGTATGGTTAATATTTCACACGTTTCACCAGTTCATTATGGAATAAATGACTATTGTTATATATCATTATAAAGCCACTGCTTTTCTGCAATTTTTGATATATAATTTAACACCCAAAGTAGTCGTAGATTTGATGTAATGGACGTTGTGTACCGTTGTGTGTATGAAAACAATAAATTTTTTTTCGTAATTTTGTACATTTTCGTGAATATTTCACCATTGAGTGTGAGGATTGGTACAAAGTTGGCATTTTCTGTTGGGGATATGTATTCTCAATATAATTCAGCACGATATTTATGATTCTCACCCTACTAAGGCGAATAAGAATGAGAATTATGGAGCTGGGTCGAATTTATTTAAAAAAAATTTTTTTCATCAAAAAAACGCTATAACTAAAAAAGCTCAACTCGGATTCGCGGGGACTTTTCACACTTTATCCGCAATGTGTGTCCCGGAAACATATAAAAAAATCAGCTTTCTCCGATTTTTTTCCTTACTTTCTCATTTTTATGTCTAATGTGCCTGGACTATACAGCAATAAATTGTTTCAGTGTCAAACCTACGGGGTAAATATATTACCCTACCAGGTGAATAAAGCAAAAATTTATCCAAGGATTTTATTGTTCGAATAAGCGGCCATTTATGGGATAAATATATAGCTAGTGTCTCGCGTGGGAATCCTTTATAATAATGGGCAATCAATATAGGCATAAAGGATTGATTAAACCTAACTTATAACCATCGTCCCCTAAGTTCCAATGTGTTCTATATGCCAACTGGCACATAGAACACATTGGAACTCAGTGGACGCTATGTTGAGGTCATAATTGACCACAGGTGCATAACAGTGATGATCAAGTTAAGATGAATTAAATAATAAAATATTTCGTGTGATATCCAACTGTCTTTTAAGCTCGTCACAGTATTTCTTCCTACCAAGGTCAGCCAAATGCTGTTCGAGATAGATAGATTATACTGCCCTGTTCAATGGTGGAGGTTGGGTGTGGAGGGTACACAGCAGCCATCAAGTCCTATATTAGTCCAGTATTATTTGTATGTTTCAAACTGGTCCAAATAATATTCAGACCCAAAAGTTTAATTCAGACTGTTATGGTGACAGCATTCAATTGCGGGTGTTGGGGTGCTGTTCAGCATTTGATGAAGCACAATAATAACTCAAAAGAAGGACCAGGCAGTATTTGCACTCTGTTTAAGATTTTATAATGTCCAGTACAATGTTGCAATAGAATTTAAATTGGAGATAACAGGAAGACAGCCAATCTGGCTATGTTATTTCCCACGGAAAACATATGTATTTTCATATAATTGTATCATCATTATTATTGTTTATTACTGTGTATATGTTTTACTGTGAAATAAAGAATCAATCAATAAATCAATCTGAAGTACCCTTTCAACTATTGTTGGCTCAACTTGGCTATTCACCCGAACCAATGTGCATGGACTACATTTCCATGGAAACATGGGGTCCTTGGTGGTATATTCTCCCCTTGATATGTGAAGTAGAATGTGCCCAGTCAGTTTTCTAGGCGGGGCAGCTTGATACGCGGAAGATCATGTGTGTGTGGGTGGGGGGACTCCCCGAGAAAATTTGGCAAAATTTATTTTCTAAGAACAAATCTGAGGCCATTGTTGTAGCGTGTGCAGGATGATAATGGAGAACATTTAAAGGGCATCTGTTATGTGAAGCTTGCATTGGGCCATTGTTTAGGAGGGCAGCTAAATTGGGCGGGGAGAGCGTAGCTCACCTCCCTGACTACGCCACTGTCTGTAACAAACGAGATGCGGATGTTTCAGAAGAGGGCATTGTTTAAAATGAAATTCATTAAATTTTGAATTTATTCAAATATGAGATTTAACAAAAAACCGTGAGCGAATAGTCAAAATGAGCAAACAGTCCAAAAAGGCCCCCAAAACGAGGTGCGAACGGTACACGGAGCGAATCGTCTTGTAACCTATTTTTTTCATTCCTCTGATAATAAATGAAATTCAATTTCTCTGTATCTGTATGGTTACGTCACAGAATACCTTGTTGGCTTTATTGTGACGGAATAGAGAGCATCCTCAAGATGGTTGTAGGTGGTAACTGGGCAGCGCGGATTTGAAAGCTTCCGGCGCAGTTTTATGGATTACGCTGTCCTCCAGTTGGTTCCAGTCAACAGCTGTTCGCACGAAAAAGGAGTGTCTATATTGTTCTGACTTAATTGTTGGAATTACTACAGCTTTGTCGTTATTTCGAGCTGATGCTGTTACAATGTTCTTTGAAATGCAGTCATCAAATTCTTTAGCTCCATGTCGTTTTTGTTATTGTTGTGTTAAATATTCATCGGTTTTATTTCCGGTATCCGCCCCTCAACCACTTTGAAGAAGATGAGGCGATTTAATTGCCTCCGCGACTGTAGTGTTGGTAGTTCAAAGTCCAGGCTCTTTAGCATTTTTGTCATGCATCCTTCTTCTCTTGAATGGTAGTCTTTTGTTATAAATCTTGCGCCTTCTTTGTATTCTTTCTTCTTTTGTGTAGGTTTTGTGTAGGGGTCCCAGATGATGGCTCCGTATTCCATAATCGAACGAACGAGGACAATGTAGGCTGTTTTTCGACATCCTCTAGAACAATGCTGAAGGTTTCTGCGGAGGAACCCTAGGGTGGAATTGGCTTTTTTGCTGATGTTGTTTATATGTTCTCTCCATTTGAGGTCTTCTGATATTTGCAGTCCTAGATATGGGTTTGACGGTACTTGTTCGAGAATGTGGCCATTTAATGAGTAGAATTGATGTCTTTTCTTTTTTAGGCTTAATATGTAGCATTTCTTGGTGTTAAATCGCATACCCAATTTGTGGCCCATATTTCCAGGTATTCTAGGTCTTTTTGTATGATGGAACCCTTATAAAAAAGTACCATGGTAAATCCCAAAATACCCTGATAATACCCTGGTATACCATGGGATTACCAGGGTATTTTGGGATTTACCATAGTTTACCATGGTACTTTTTTATAAGGGAATGGTCGCTTTCGTTGTTGATTGTGCGATATAGTCATACAATAGACAGTCGTCTGGAAACAGTCTAACTGATGAATTTACTGAGTTAGGTAGGACGTTTATGTGGCATAGAAAAATTAACGGTCCCAGGACTGTCCCTTGTGGTACTCTTGACTCTACTTCTGCTTCGTCCGAAGGTACGTGTGTCGGTTATCATTTGATAATTGTTGAATTTGATCAGTGAAAACCGATTTCAGTAAAACAAAAATAATAACACGGAATGCTTTTTCGGGTCAACTCGCTCCTCAAATCGGGGCGCCTTAACCCGGAATAATATGCGGGAGCGAGTTGACCCGAGGGCGGACCCCCCCCCCCCCCACACTCACTGGTTTGGGATGGAAGCGCTTGAACGCCCCCCCAATCCGATGCGCACAATGCAAATCAATTTTTTTCCGATCTTTATGGTGTACACCGGGAAAGTTATAGTTATATACGGCGAGTCTGTATCATCGGGGGCGTCATGCTAGAAAAAAATCGGGGGGGGGGGGAGCGGATCGGTAACACCATCCGCAGCGCCACCATCGGTTGTGCCTCAAAATTTTGGCAAAAAATGCCTTCCAGATTGCCGGAAATGGCCCTTCCCAGGCCTTCACCGAAAATATTGGGGGGGGGGGGGGGCGTGCACCGTTGGCATGACTCCACTGAGCATCGGGATATTAAGTCAAATAATTAGACGATGTATCGGGATCAGGACAAGTCGAACCAAAGACAACTCGGACCAAGACAAGTCGGACCACTTTTGAAGACAGCTCTTGAAGACAACTCGGACCACTTTTGAAGACAACTCAGACCAACTTTGAAGACAACTCGGACCACTTTGGAAGACAACTCGGACCAACTTTCAAGACAAGTCGGCCCAACTTTCAAGACAACTCGGACCAGTTTTGGAGACAACTCGGACCAACTTTCAAGACAATTATTATTACGAATAAACACCTCAAATATAACAATAGAGACTCAGTCATGGGATTATATTCAATGTAATTACAGGTGAAAATTGACAACTCTGAGTTAATTCGCTGATTGGTTCAGCCATACAGTTTTAAATGAACGCGAAGCAAGTTGGTTAGGGAGGTAGAGAGGGAGGGATGTATGTCAACTGAATGCAATGTCATACCTATTTTAACCTCATTTCTCGTAGATTATGATCCTTCATTGGAACGAGCGAATGACGTCCGTTCCAATGAGGTTTCATAACCTATATTTATGAAGCAAAAAAAAAAAAAAAATAGTGACGCGTGTTATGAGTGTCGCCTGCAATAAGCGTTAGGCAAACGGTTAATTTATATATATCATTCAGATAATAATGCAGATGTTCATACGGACTTAAATTTGAAGAATTGTGACTTTAAATACCAATACATATTATATTGTACATATAGTTTAATTGATAAAATATGTGCTGAACATTGTTTTTTATTTGAACTTTTATTCATTCATTTTTTCATGTCTTTGATTGTCATGCCTCTGTTTTTAATAAATCGTTTAAACCGTGATTGGTTGTTCTGTGTCTTTCCCCACCAACTCCGAATCTTCGTTTGTCCACTATTCAGGTCCGAATTATTCACCGAGTCAGTCCATGTTGCCTAGAAAGTTGGTCCGACTTGTCTTGAAACTTGGGTCGACTTCTTCAAAAGTTGGGCCGAGATGTCTTGAAAGTTGGTCCGAGTTGTCTTCAAAAGTGGTCCGAGTTGTCCTGAAAATTGGGCCGACTTGTCTTCAAAGTTGGTCCGAGTTGTTTTTAAAGTTGGTCCGAGTTGTCTTTAAAGTTGGTCCGAGTTGTCTTCAAAGTTGGGCCGACTTGTCTTCAAAGTTGGTGCGAGTTGTCTTCCAAAGTGGTCCGAGTTGTCTTGGTCCGAGTTGTCTTTGGTTTTAGTTGCTTGTAATTCGATGTAACGCTAGACAAGGTCCAAGTCAAGTACGGTCCGAAACAACCATATAAGTATGGCTCGAGCCAGGAGACTGGAATTCAGCGTGACATTTCCGAGTGACATTACAGCGTAGGGGTGTACTCGAAAGCCGGAGTGTACACCAATTTAGTACGGATAGGCGTCTCCATTGATCACAAACTTATAAACACACGTACAATCAAAACCTGAATGCATATAAAATGGACAAAATAAACATTGGACAAATGTAAACATAAAATATAACTATAACCACGAAAATTTATGAACATGACCCAGATCTGACAATAGAGACACATAGTCTGTTGTGAAAAAAACTAAACAACGCAAATAAATCAGAATATAGTGTAACTTTGCGGTCTTTAGACAATGTGGATTTTTTGTTATCTGAGGCTGGTTCAATAACATTATACGCGGACTTTACCAAAGTAATTTATATTTGTGCTTTTATAGAAGTCTGGCGCTGTCAGATATTCGCCATATATCACACACACACCCAAAATTCAATTAATGTGGCCAAACCTCGGAAGTGCTGTCCTGGAATACAGTGTATTTGAGGATCATTTTACGAAGGGGTAGGTTGCTATTAGGTCTATTTCAACCAGTTAGCAAGATCTATAAATCAGTTTGTTATTGAGTGTTCATGTCCTTGGGACACTGATATAAACAGAGATGCATCGTGTGACTGTACCCATTATAGCTCGTAAGAGCTTGGCTGGAATACAGTGTAACGAATAATTCATGTGGGCTGAGTTGTAATGGTGCCTATTGTAATGAGGTCATGATACCTATAAATGACCTTCTTGTTAAATGTTGAAGCGCTAATATCAGTACTGCCATTTTTAAGACCATTAACCCCAATTAGCTGTAAAGAGTTCAGCTGGAAATTGCAGCGTAACTAAAAATTCATGTGTGCTAGGTTGTAACAATGGCTATTGCAATCCGCGAGTAAGATATCTAAAAGTTCTTAGTATTAAATTTTTTTACCCTTGGTCCACTAATATCAATACTGCCGTTTTTTGAGACCATTAACCCCAAATTGAGCTCTGAAGAGCTCAGCTGGAATACAGTGTAAATAACAATTCCTTGTGCTAGGTTGTAATGAGGTCTATTTCAGTCAGGTAATGATACCTATGAATGGTCTTCCTGTTAAATGTTGATGTCCTTAGGCTACTAATATCAATTCTGCCATTTTCTGTGACCGTGGACCCCAATTGGCTCTAAAGAGCTCACCTGGAATACAGTTTAACTAATAATTTGTGTGGGTGGGTGGTAATGATGTCTATTGCAATCAGGTAATGGTACCTATGAATGGTGTTCCTGTTAAATGTTGATGTCCTTAGGCTTCTAATATCAATTCTGCCATTTTCTGTGACCGTGGACCCCAATTGGCTCTAAAGAGCTCACCTGGAATACAGTGTAACTAATAATTCCTGTGGGTGGGTTGTAATGATGTCTATTGTAATGAGGTAATGATACCTATAAACGATCTTCTTGTTAAATGTTGAAGTCCTGGGCCTACTAATATCAACAGTGCCATTTTTTGAAACCATTAACCCCAATCAGCTCTAAAGAGCTCAGCTGGAATACAGTGTCACTGATAATTACTGTGGGGTAGGTTGTAATGACATCTATTGCAATCAGGTAATGGTACCTATGAATGGTCTTCCTGTTAAATGTTGATGTCCTTAGGCTACTAATATCAATTCTGCCATTTTCTGTTGCCATGGACCCCAATTGGCTCTAAAGAGCTCACCTGGAATACAGTGTAACTAATAATTTGTGTGGGTGGGTTCTAATGATGTCTATTGTAATGAGGTAATGATACCTATAAATGATATTCTTGTTAAATGTTAAAGTCTTGGGGCTACTAATATCAATACTACCGATTTTTGAGACCATTAACCCCAATCAGCTCTAAAGAGCTCAGCTGGAATACAGTGTCACTGATAATTCCTGTGGGCTAGGTTGTAATGACATCTATTGCAATCAGGTAATGGTACCTATGAATGGTCTTCCTGTTAAATGTTGATGTCCTTAGGCTACTAATATCAATTCTGCCATTTTCTGTGACCGTGGACCCCAATTGGCTCTAAAGAGCTCACCTGGAATACAGTGTAACTAATAATTTGTGTGGGTGGGTTGTAATGATGTCTACTGTAATGAGGTAATGATACCTATAAATGATATTCTTGTTAAATGTTAAAGTCTTGTGGCTACTAATATCAATACTACCGATTTTTGAGACCATTAACCCCAATCAGCTCTAAAGAGCTCAGCTGGAATACAGTGTCACTGATAATTCCTGTGGGCTAGGTTGTAATGACATCTATTGCAGTCAGGTAATGGTACCTATGAATGGTCTTCCCGTTAAATGTTGATGTCCTTAGGCTACTAATATCAATTCTGCCATTTTCTGTGACCGTGGACCCCAATTGGATCTAAAGAGCTCACCTGGAATACAGTGTAACTAATAATTTGTGTGGGTGGGTTGTAATGATGTCTATTGTAATGAGGTAATGATACCTATAAATGATATTCTTGTTAAATGTTGAAGTCCTGGGGCTACTAATATCAATACTACTGATTTTTGAGACCATTAACCCCAATCAGCTCTAAAGAGCTCAGCTGGAATACAGTGTCACTGATAATTCCTGTGGGCTAGGTTGTAATGACATCTATTGCAATCAGGTAATGGTACCTATGAATGGTCTTCCTGTTAAATGTTGATGTCCTTAGGCTACTAATATCAATTCTGCCATTTTCTGTGACCGTGGACCCCAATTGGCTCTAAAGAGCTCACCTGGAATACAGTGTAACTAATAATTTGTGTGGGTGGGTTGTAATGATGTCTATTGTAATGAGGTAATGATACCTATAAATGATCTTCTTGTTAAATGTTGAAGTCCTGGGCCTACTAATATCAATACTGCCGTTTTTTGAAACCATTAACCCCAATCAGCTCTAAAGAGCTCAGCTGGAATACAGTGTCACTGATAATTCCTGTGGGCTAGGTTGTAATGACATCTACTGCAATCAGGTAATGGTACCTATGAATGGTCTTCCTGTTAAATGTTGATGTCCTTAGGCTACTAATATCAATTCTGCCATTTTCTATGACCATGGACCCCAATTGGCTCTAAAGAGCTCACCTGGAATACAGTGTAACTAATAATTCGTGTGGGTGGGTTGTAATGATGTCTATTGTAATGAGGTAATGATACCTATAAATGATCTTCTTGTTAAATGTTGAAGTCCTGGGCCTACTAATATCAATACTGCCGTTTTTTGAAACCATTAACCCCAATCGGCTCTAAAGAGCTCAGCTGGAATACAGTGTCACTGTTAATTCCTGTGGGCTAGGTTGTAATGACATCTATTGCAATCAGGTAATGATACCTATGAATGGTCTTCCTGTTATATGTTGATGTCCTTAGGCTACTAATATCAATTCTGCCCTTTTCTGTGACCCTGGACCCCAATTGGCTCTAAAGAGCTCACCTGGAATACAGTGTAACTAATAATTCCTGTGGGCTGGGTTGTAATGACGTCTATTGTAATGAGGTAATGATACCTATAAATGATATTCTTGTTAAATGTCGAAGTCCTGGGGCTACTAATATCAATACTACCGATTTTTGAGATCATTAACCCTAATCAGCTCTAAAGAGCTCAGCTGGAATACAGTGTCACTGATAATTCCTGTGGGCTAGGTTGTAATGACATCTATTGCAATCAGGTAATGGTACCTATGAATGGTCTTCCTGTTAAATGTTGATGTCCTTAGGCTACTAATATCAATTCTGCCATTTTCTGTGGCCGAGGACCCCAATTGGCTCTAAAGAGCTCACCTGGAATACAGTGTAACTAATAATTCCTGTGGGTGGGTTGTAATGATGTCTATTGTAATGAGGTAATGATACCTATAAATGATCTTCTTGTTAAATGTTGAAGTCCTGGGCCTACTAATATCAATACTTCCATTTTTTGAAACCATTAACCCCAATCGGCTCTAAAGAGCTCGGCTGGAATACAGTGTCACTGATAATTCCTGTGGGCTAGGTTGTAATGACATCTATTGCAATCAGGTAATGATACCTATGAATGGTCTTCCTGTTAAATGTTGATGTCCTTAGGCTACTAATATCAATTCTGCCCTTTTCTGTGACCTTGGACCCCAATTGGCTCTAAAAATCTCACCTGGAATACAGTGTAACTAATAATTCCTGTGGGCTGGGTTGTAATGACGTCTATTGTAATGAGGTAATGATACCTATAAATGATATTCTTGTTAAATGTTGAAGTTCTGGGCCTACTAATATCAATACTGCCATTTTTTGAAACCATTAACCCCAATCGGCTCTAAAGAGCTCAGCTGGAATACAGTGTAACTGATAATTCCTGTGGGCTAGGTTGTAATGACATCTATCGCAATCAGGTAATGATACCTATGAATGGTCTTCCTGTTAAATGTTGATGTCCTTAGGCTACTAATATCAATTCTGCCATTTTCTGTGACCGTGGACCCCAACTGGCTCTAAAGAGCTCACCTGGAATACAATGTAATTAATAATTCCTGTGGGTGGGTTGTAATGATGTCTATTGTAATGAGGTAATGATACCTATAAACGATCTTCTTGTTAAATGTTGAAGTCCTGGGCCTACTAATATCAATAGTGCCATTTTTTGAAATCATTAACCCCAATCAGCTCTAAAGAGCTCAGCTGGAATACAGTGTCACTGATAATTACTGTGGGCTAGGTTGTAATGACATCTATTGCAATCACGTAATGGGACCTATGAATGGTCTTCCTGTTAAATGTTGATGTCCTTAGGCTACTAATATCAATTCTGCCATTTTCTGTGGCCATGGTCCCCAATTGGCTCTAAAGAGCTCACCTGGAATACAGTGTAACTAATAATTTGTGTGGGAGGGTTGTAATGATGTCTATTGTAATGTGGTAATGATACCTATAAATGATATTCTTGTTAAATGTTAAAGTCTTGGGGCTACTAATATCAATACTACCGATTTTTGAGACCATTAACCCCAATCAGCTCTAAAGAGCTCAGCTGGAATACAGTGTCACTGATAATTCCTGTGGGCTAGGTTGTAATGACATCTATTGCAATCAGGTAATGGTACCTATGAATGGTCTTCCTGTTAAATGTTGATGTCCTTAGGCTACTAATATCAATTCTGCCATTTTCTGTGACCGTGGACACCAATTGGCTCTAAAGAGCTCACCTGGAATACAGTGTAACTAATAATTCGTGTGGGTGGGTTGTAATGATGTCTATTGTAATGAGGTAATGATACCTATAAATGATATTCTTGTTAAATGTTGAAGTTCTGGGGCTACTAATATCAATACTACTGATTTTTGAGACCATTAACCCCAATCAGCTCTAAAGAGCTCAGCTGGAATACAGTGTCACTGATAATTCCTGTGGGCTAGGTTGTAATGATATCTATTGCAATCAGGTAATGGTACCTATGAATGGTCTTCCTGTTAGATGTTGATGTCCTTAGGCTACTATAATCAATTCTGCCATTTTCTGTGACCGTGGACCCCAATTGGCTCTAAAGAGCTCACCTGGAATACAGTGTAACTAATAATTTGTGTGGGTGGGTTGTAATGATGTCTATTGTAATGAGGTAATGATACCTATAAATGATCTTCTTGTTAAATGTTGAAGTCCTGGGCCTACTAATATCAATACTGCCGTTTTTTGAAACCATTAACCCCAATCAGCTCTAAAGAGCTCAGCTGGAATACAGTGTCACTGATAATTCCTGTGGGCTAGGTTGTAATGACATCTATTGCAATCAGGTAATGGTACCTATGAATGGTCTTCCTGTCAAATGTTGATGTCCTTAGGCTACTAATATCAATTCTGCCATTTTCTATGACCATGGACCCCAATTGGCTCTAAAGAGCTCACCTGGAATACAGTGTAACTAATAATTCGTGTGGGTGGGTTGTAATGATGTCTATTATAATGAGGTAATGATACCTATAAATGATATTCTTGTTAAATGTTGAAGTCCTGGGCCTACTAATATCAATACTGCCATTTTTTGAAACCATTAACCCCAATCGGCTCTAAAGAGCTCAGCTGGAATACAGTGTCACTGTTAATTCATGTGGGCTAGGTTGTAATGACATCTATTGCAATCAGATAATTATACCTATGAATGGTCTTCCTGTTAAATGTTGATGTCCTTAGGCTACTAATATCAATTCTGCCCTTTTCTGTGACCTTGGACCCCAATTGGCTCTAAAGAGCTCACCTGGAATACAGTGTAACTAATAATTCCTGTGGGCTGGGTTGTAATGACGTCTATTGTAATGAGGTAATGATACCTATAAATGATATTCTTGTTAAATGTTGAAGTCCTGGGGCTACTAATATCAATCCTACCGATTTTTGAGACCATTAACCCCAATCAGCTCTAAAGAGCTCAGCTGGAATACAGTGTCACTGATAATTCCTGTGGGCTAGGTTGTAATGACATCTATTGCAATCAGGTAATGGTACCTATGAATGGTCTTCCTGTTAAATGTTGATGTCCTTAGGCTACTAATATCAATTCTGCCATTTTCTGTGACCGTGGACCCCAATTGGCTCTAAAGAGCTCACCTGGAATACAGTGTAACTAATAATTCGTGTGGGTGGGTTGTAATGATGTCTATTGTAATGAGGTAATGATACCTATAAATGATATTCTTGTTAAATGTTGAAGTCCTGGGCTTACTAATATCAATACTGCCATTTTTTGAAACCATTAACCCCAATCAGCTCTAAAGAGCTCAGCTGGAATACAGTGTCACTGATAATTCCTGTGGGCTAGGTTGTAATGACATCTATTGCAATCAGGTAATGGTACCTATGAATGGTCTTCCTGTTAAATGTTGATGTCCTTAGGCTACTAATATCAATTCTGCCATTTTCTGTGACCGTGGACCCCAATTGGCTCTAAAGAGCTCACCTGGAATACAGTGTAACTAATAATTCGTGTGGGTGGGTGGTAATGATGTCTATTGTAATGAGGTAATGATACCTATAAATGATATTCTTGTTAAGTGTTGAAATCCTGGGCCTACTAATATCAATACTACTGATTTTTGAGACCATTAACCCCAATCAGCTCTAAAGAGCTCAGCTGGAATACAGTGTCACTGATAATTCCTGTGGGCTAGGTTGTAATGACATCTATTGCAATCAGGTAATGGTACCTATGAATGGTCTTCCTGTTAAATGTTGATGTCCTTAGGCTACTAATATCAATTCTGCCATTTTTTGTGACCGTGGACCCCAATTGGCTCTAAAGAGCTCACCTGGAATACAGTGTAACTAATAATTCCTGTGGGTGGGTTGTAATGATGTCTATTGTAATGAGATAATGATACCTATAAATGATCTTTTTGTTAAATCTTGAAGTCCTAGGCCCACTAATATCAATACTGCCGTTTTTTTAAACCATTAACCCCAATCGGCTCTAAAGAGCTCAGCTGGAATACAGTGTCACTGATAATTCCTGTGGGCTAGGTTGTAATGACATCTATTGCAATCAGGTAATGATACCTATGAATGGTCTTCCTGTTAAATGTTGATGTCCTTAGGCTACTAATATCAATTCTGCCATTTTATGTGACCGTGGACCCCAAGTGGCTCTAAAGAGCTCACCTGGAATACAGTGTAACTAATAATTCGTGTGGGTGGGTGGTAATGACGTCTATTGTAATGAGGTAATGATACCTATAAATGATATTCTTGTTAAATGTTGAAGTCCTGGGGCTAGTAATATCAATACTACCGATTTTTGAAACCATTAACCCCAATCAGCTCTAAAGAGCTCAGCTGGAATACAGTGTCACTGATAATTCCTGTGGGCTAGGTTGTAATGACATCTATTGCAATCAGGTAATGGTACCTATGAATGGTCTTCCTGTTAAATGTTGATGTCCTTAGGCTACTAATATCAATTCTGCCATTTTCTGTGACAGTGGACCCCAATTGGCTCTAAAGAGCTCACCTGGAATACAGTGTAACTAATAATTCGTGTGGGTGGGTTGTAATGATGTCTATTGTAATGAGGTAATGATACCTATAAATGGTCTTCTTGTTAAATGTTGAAGTCCTGAGCCTACTAATATCAATACGTCCGTTTTTTGAAACCATTAACCCCAATCGGCTCTAAAGAGCTCGGCTGGAATACAGTGTCACTGATAATTCCTGTGGGCTAGGTTGTAATGACATCTATTGGAATCAGGTAATGATACCTATGAATGGTCTTCCTGTTAAATGTTGATGTCCTTAGGCTACTAATATCAATTCTGCCATTTTCTGTGACCTTGGACCCCAATTGGCTCTAAAGAGCTCACCTGGAATACAGTGTAACTAATAATTCCTGTGGGCTGGATTTTAATGACGTCTATTGTAATGAGGTAATGATACCTATAAATTATATTCTTGTTAAATGTTGAAGTCCTGGGGCTACTAATATCAATCCTACCGATTTTTGAGACCATTAACCCCAATCAGCTCTAAAGAGCTCAGCTGGAATACAGTGTCACTGATAATTCCTGTGGGCTAGGTTGTAATGACATCTATTGCAATCAGGTAATGGTACCTATGAATGGTCTTCCTGTTAAATGTTGATGTCCTTAGGCTACTAATATCAATTCTGCCATTTTCTGTGACCGTGGACCCCAATTGGCTCTAAAGAGCTCACCTGGAATACAGTGTAACTAATAATTCGTGTGGGTGGGTTGTAATGATGTCTATTGTAATGAGGTAATGATACCTATAAATGATATTCTTGTTAAATGTTGAAGTCCTGGGCTTACTAATATCAATACTGCCATTTTTTGAAACCATTAACCCCAATCAGCTCTAAAGAGCTCAGCTGGAATACAGTGTCACTGATAATTCCTGTGGGCTAGGTTGTAATGACATCTATTGCAATCAGGTAATGGTACCTATGAATGGTCTTCCTGTTAAATGTTGATGTCCTTAGGCTACTAATATCAATTCTGCCATTTTATGTGACCGTGGACCCCAAGTGGCTCTAAAGAGCTCACCTGGAATACAGTGTAACTAATAATTCGTGTGGGTGGGTGGTAATGACGTCTATTGTAATGAGGTAATGATACCTATAAATGATATTCTTGTTAAATGTTGAAGTCCTGGGGCTAGTAATATCAATACTACCGATTTTTGAAACCATTAACCCCAATCAGCTCTAAAGAGCTCAGCTGGAATACAGTGTCACTGATAATTCCTGTGGGCTAGGTTGTAATGACATCTATTGCAATCAGGTAATGGTACCTATGAATGGTCTTCCTGTTAAATGTTGATGTCCTTAGGCTACTAATATCAATTCTGCCATTTTCTGTGACAGTGGACCCCAATTGGCTCTAAAGAGCTCACCTGGAATACAGTGTAACTAATAATTCGTGTGGGTGGGTTGTAATGATGTCTATTGTAATGAGGTAATGATACCTATAAATGGTCTTCTTGTTAAATGTTGAAGTCCTGAGCCTACTAATATCAATACGTCCGTTTTTTGAAACCATTAACCCCAATCGGCTCTAAAGAGCTTGGCTGGAATACAGTGTCACTGATAATTCCTGTGGGCTAGGTTGTAATGACATCTATTGGAATCAGGTAATGATACCTATGAATGGTCTTCCTGTTAAATGTTGATGTCCTTAGGCTACTAATATCAATTCTGCCATTTTCTGTGACCTTGGACCCCAATTGGCTCTAAAGAGCTCACCTGGAATACAGTGTAACTAATAATTCCTGTGGGCTGGATTTTAATGACGTCTATTGTAATGAGGTAATGATACCTATAAATGATATTCTTGTTAAATGTTGAAGTCCTGGGGCTACTAATATCAATACTACCAATTTTTGAGACCATTAACCCCAATCAGCTCTAAAGAGCTCAGCTGGACTACAGTGTCACTGATAATTCCTGTGGGCTAGGTTGTAATGACATCTATTGTAATCAGGTAATGATACCTATGAATGGTCTTCCTGTTAAATGTTGATGTCCTTAGGCTACTAATATCAATTCTGCCATTTTCTGTGACCGTGGACCCCAATTGGCTCTAAAGAGCTCACCTGGAATACAGTGTAACTAATAATTTGTGTGGGTGGGTGGTAATGATGTCTATTGCAATCAGGTAATGGTACCTATGAATGGTCTTCCTGTTAAATGTTGATGTCCTTAGGCTACTAATATCAATTCTGCCATTTTCTGTGACCGTGGACCCCAATTGGCTCTAAAGAGCTCATCTGGAATACAGTGTAACTAATAATTCCTGTGGGCTGGGTTGTAATGACGTCTATTGTAATGAGGTAATGATACCTATAAATGATATTCTTGTTAAATGTTGAAGTCCTGGGGCTACTAATATCAATACTACCGATTTTTGAGACCATTAACCCCAATCAGCTCTAAAGAGCTCAGCTGGAATACAGTGTCACTGATAATTCCTGTGGGCTAGGTTGTAATGACATCTATTGCAATCAGGTAATGGTACCTATGAATGGTCTTCCTGTTAAATGTTGATGTCCTTAGGCTATTAATATCAATTCTGCCATTTTCTGTGACCGTGGACCCCAATTGGCTCTAAAGAGCTCACCTGGAATACAGTGTAACTAATAATTCGTGTGGGTGGGTTGTAATGATGTCTATTGTAATGAGGTAATGATACCTATAAATGATATTCTTGTTAAATGTTGAAGTCCTGGGCCTACTAATATCAATACTGCCGTTTTTTGAAACCATTAACCCCAATCAGCTCTAAAGAGCTCAGTTGGAATACAGTGTCACTGATAATTCCTGTGGGCTAGGTTGTAATTACATCCATTGCAATCAGGTAATGATACCTATGAATGGTCTTCCTGTTAAATGTTCATGTCCTTAGGCTACTAATATCAATTCTGCCATTTTCTGTGACCGTGGACCCCAATTGGCTCTAAAGAGCTCACCTGTACTACAGTGTAACTAATAATTTGTGTGGGTGGGTGGTAATGATGTCTATTGCAATCAGGTAATGGTACCTATGAATGGTCTTCCTGTTAAATGTTGATGTGCTAAGGCTACTAATATCAATTCTGCCATTTTCTGTGACCGTGGACCCCAATTGGCTCTAAAGAGCTCACCTGTAATACAGTGTAACTAATAATTCGTGTGGGTGGGTGGTAATGATGTCTATTGTAATGAGGTAATGATACCTATAAATGATATTCTTGTTAAATGTTGAAGTCCTGGGCCTACTAATATCAATACTACTGATTTTTGAGACCATTAACCCCAATCAGCTCTAAAGAGCTCAGCTGGAATACAGTGTCACTGATAATTCCAGTGGGCTAGGTTGTAATGACATCTATTGCAATCAGGTAATGGTACCTGTGAATGGTCTTCCTGTTAAATGTTGATGTCCCTAGGCTACTAATATCAATTCTGCCATTTTCTGTGACCGTGGACCCCAATTGGCTCTAAAGAGCTCACCTGGAATACAGTGTAACTAATAATTCCTGTGGGTGGGTTGTAATGATGTCTATTGTAATGAGGTAATGATACCTATAAATGATCTTCTTGTTAAATGTTGAAGTCCTGGGCCTACTAATATCAATACTGCCATTTTTTGAAACCATTAACCCCAATCGGCTTTAAAGAGCTCAGCTGGAATACAGTGTCACTGTTAATTCTGGTGGGCTAGGTTGTAATGACATCTATTGCAATCAGGTAATGATACCTATGAATGGTCTTCCTGTTAAATGTTGATGTCCTTAGGCTACTAATATCAATTCTGCCATTTTCTGTGACTGTGGACCCCAATAGGCTCTAAAGAGCTCACCTGGAATACAGTGTAACTAATAATTCCTGTGGGTGGGTTGTAATGATGTCTATTGTAATGAGGTAATGATACCTATAAATGATCTTCTTGTTAAATGTTGAAGTCCTGGGCCTACTAATATCAATACTGCCATTTTTTGAAACTATTAACCCCAATCGGCTCTAAAGAGCTCAGCTGGAATACAGTGTAACTGATAATTCCTGTGGGCTAGGTTGTAATGACATCTATTGCAATCAGGTAATGATACCTATGAATGGTCTTCCTGTTAAATGTTGATGTCCTTAGGCTACTAATATCAATTCTGCCATTTTCTGTGACCGTGGACCCCAACTGGCTCTAAAGAGCTCACCTGGAATACAATGTAATTAATAATTCCTGTGGGTGGGTTGTAATGATGTCTATTGTAATGAGGTAATGATACCTATAAACGATCTTCTTGTTAAATGTTGAAGTCCTGGGCCTACTAATATCAATAGTGCCATTTTTTGAAACTATTAACCCCAATCAGCTCTAAAGAGCTCAGCTGGAATACAGTGTCACTGATAATTACTGTGGGCTAGGTTGTAATGACATCTATTGCAATCACGTAATGGGACCTATGAATGGTCTTCCTGTTAAATGTTGATGTCCTTAGGCTACTAATATCAATTCTGCCATTTTCTGTGGCCATGGTCCCCAATTGGCTCTAAAGAGCTCCCCTGGAATACAGTGTAACTAATAATTTGTGTGGGAGGGTTGTAATGATGTCTATTGTAATGTGGTAATGATACCTATAAATGATATTCTTGTTAAATGTTAAAGTCTTGGGGCTACTAATATCAATACTACCGATTTTTGAGACCATTAACCCCAATCAGCTCTAAAGAGCTCAGCTGGAATACAGTGTCACTGATAATTCCTGTGGGCTAGGTTGTAATGACATCTATTGCAATCAGGTAATGGTACCTATGAATGGTCTTCCTGTTAAATGTTGATGTCCTTAGGCTACTAATATCAATTCTGCCATTTTCTGTGACCGTGGACACCAATTGGCTCTAAAGAGCTCACCTGGAATACAGTGTAACTAATAATTCGTGTGGGTGGGTTGTAATGATGTCTATTGTAATGAGGTAATGATACCTATAAATGATATTCTTGTTAAATGTTGAAGTCCTGGGGCTACTAATATCAATACTACTGATTTTTTAGACCATTAACCCCAATCAGCTCTAAAGAGCTCAGCTGGAATACAGTGTCACTGATAATTCCTGTGGGCTAGGTTGTAATGATATCTATTGCAATCAGGTAATGGTACCTATGAATGGTCTTCCTGTTAAATGTTGATGTCCTTAGGCTACTAATATCAATTCTGCCATTTTCTGTGACCGTGGACCCCAATTGGCTCTAAAGAGCTCACCTGGAATACAGTGTAACTAATAATTTGTGTGGGTGGGTTGTAATGATGTCTATTGTAATGAGGTAATGATACCTATAAATGATCTTCTTGTTAAATGTTGAAGTCCTGGGCCTACTAATATCAATACTGCCGTTTTTTGAAACCATTAACCCCAATCAGCTCTAAAGAGCTCAGCTGGAATACAGTGTCACTGATAATTCCTGTGGGCTAGGTTGTAATGACATCTATTGCAATCAGGTAATGGTACCTATGAATGGTCTTCCTGTTAAATGTTGATGTCCTTAGGCTACTAATATCAATTCTGCCATTTTCTATGACCATGGACCCCAATTGGCTCTAAAGAGCTCACCTGGAATACAGTGTAACTAATAATTCGTGTGGGTGGGTTGTAATGATGTCTATTGTAATGAGGTAATGATACCTATAAATGATCTTCTTGTTAAATGTTGAAGTCCTGGGCCTACTAATATCAATACTGTCATTTTTTGAAACCATTAACCCCAATCGGCTCTAAAGAGCTCAGCTGGAATACAGTGTCACTGTTAATTCCCGTGGGCTAGGTTGTAATGACATCTATTGCAATCAGATAATTATACCTATGAATGGTCTTCCTGTTAAATGTTGATGACCTTAGGCTACTAATATCAATTCTGCCCTTTTCTGTGACCTTGGACCCCAATTGGCTCTAAAGAGCTCACCTGGAATACAGTGTAACTAATAATTCCTGTGGGCTGGGTTGTAATGACGTCTATTGTAATGAGGTAATGATACCTATAAATGATATTCTTGTTAAATGTTGAAGTCCTGGGGCTACTAATATCAATCCTACCGATTTTTGAGACCATTAACCCCAATCAGCTCTAAAGAGCTCAGCTGGAATACAGTGTCACTGATAATTCCTGTGGGCTAGGTTGTAATGACATCTATTGCAATCAGGTAATGGTACCTATGAATGGTCTTCCTGTTAAATGTTGATGTCCTTAGGCTACTAATATCAATTCTGCCATTTTCTGTGACCGTGGACCCCAATTGGCTCTAAAGAGCTCACCTGGAATACAGTGTAACTAATAATTCGTGTGGGTGGGTTGTAATGATGTCTATGTAATGAGGTAATGATACCTATAAATGATATTCTTGTTAAATGTTGAAGTCCTGGGCCTACTAATATCAATACTGCCATTTTTTGAAACCATTAACCCCAATCAGCTCTAAAGAGCTCAGCTGGAATACAGTGTCACTGATAATTCCTGTGGGCTAGGTTGTAATGACATCTATTGCAATCAGGTAATGGTACCTATGAATGGTCTTCCTGTTAAATGTTGATGTCCTTAGGCTACTAATATCAATTCTGCCATTTTCTGTGACCGTGGACCCCAATTGGCTCTAAAGAGCTCACCTGTACTACAGTGTAACTAATAATTTGTGTGGGTGGGTGGTAATGATGTCTATTGCAATCAGGTAATGGTACCTATGAATGGTCTTCCTGTTAAATGTTGATGTGCTAAGGCTACTAATATCAATTCTGCCATTTTCTGTGACCCTGGACCCCAATTGGCTCTAAAGAGCTCACCTGTAATACAGTGTAACTAATAATTCGTGTGGGTGGGTGGTAATGATGTCTATTGTAATGAGGTAATGATACCTATAAATGATATTCTTGTTAAATGTTGAAGTCCTGGGCCTACTAATATCAATACTACTGATTTTTGAGACCATTAACCCCAATCAGCTCTAAAGAGCTCAGCTGGAATACAGTGTCACTGATAATTCCAGTGGGCTAGGTTGTAATGACATCTATTGCAATCAGGTAATGGTACCTGTGAATGGTCTTCCTGTTAAATGTTGATGTCCCTAGGCTACTAATATCAATTCTGCCATTTTCTGTGACCGTGGACCCCAATTGGCTCTAAAGAGCTCACCTGGAATACAGTGTAACTAATAATTCCTGTGGGTGGGTTGTAATGATGTCTATTGTAATGAGGTAATGATACCTATAAATGATCTTCTTGTTAAATGTTGAAGTCCTGGGCCTACTAATATCAATACTGCCATTTTTTGAAACCATTAACCCCAATCGGCTTTAAAGAGCTCAGCTGGAATACAGTGTCACTGTTAATTCTGGTGGGCTAGGTTGTAATGACATCTATTGCAATCAGGTAATGATACCTATGAATGGTCTTCCTGTTAAATGTTGATGTCCTTAGGCTACTAATATCAATTCTGCCATTTTCTGTGACTGTGGACCCCAATAGGCTCTAAAGAGCTCACCTGGAATACAGTGTAACTAATAATTCCTGTGGGTGGGTTGTAATGATGTCTATTGTAATGAGGTAATGATACCTATAAATGATCTTCTTGTTAAATGTTGAAGTCCTGGGCCTACTAATATCAATACTGCCATTTTTTGAAACTATTAACCCCAATCGGCTCTAAAGAGCTCAGCTGGAATACAGTGTAACTGATAATTCCTGTGGGCTAGGTTGTAATGACATCTATTGCAATCAGGTAATGATACCTATGAATGGTCTTCCTGTTAAATGTTGATGTCCTTAGGCTACTAATATCAATTCTGCCATTTTCTGTGACCGTGGACCCCAACTGGCTCTAAAGAGCTCACCTGGAATACAATGTAATTAATAATTCCTGTGGGTGGGTTGTAATGATGTCTATTGTAATGAGGTAATGATACCTATAAACGATCTTCTTGTTAAATGTTGAAGTCCTGGGCCTACTAATATCAATAGTGCCATTTTTTGAAACTATTAACCCCAATCAGCTCTAAAGAGCTCAGCTGGAATACAGTGTCACTGATAATTACTGTGGGCTAGGTTGTAATGACATCTATTGCAATCACGTAATGGGACCTATGAATGGTCTTCCTGTTAAATGTTGATGTCCTTAGGCTACTAATATCAATTCTGCCATTTTCTGTGGCCATGGTCCCCAATTGGCTCTAAAGAGCTCCCCTGGAATACAGTGTAACTAATAATTTGTGTGGGAGGGTTGTAATGATGTCTATTGTAATGTGGTAATGATACCTATAAATGATATTCTTGTTAAATGTTAAAGTCTTGGGGCTACTAATATCAATACTACCGATTTTTGAGACCATTAACCCCAATCAGCTCTAAAGAGCTCAGCTGGAATACAGTGTCACTGATAATTCCTGTGGGCTAGGTTGTAATGACATCTATTGCAATCAGGTAATGGTACCTATGAATGGTCTTCCTGTTAAATGTTGATGTCCTTAGGCTACTAATATCAATTCTGCCATTTTCTGTGACCGTGGACACCAATTGGCTCTAAAGAGCTCACCTGGAATACAGTGTAACTAATAATTCGTGTGGGTGGGTTGTAATGATGTCTATTGTAATGAGGTAATGATACCTATAAATGATATTCTTGTTAAATGTTGAAGTCCTGGGGCTACTAATATCAATACTACTGATTTTTTAGACCATTAACCCCAATCAGCTCTAAAGAGCTCAGCTGGAATACAGTGTCACTGATAATTCCTGTGGGCTAGGTTGTAATGATATCTATTGCAATCAGGTAATGGTACCTATGAATGGTCTTCCTGTTAAATGTTGATGTCCTTAGGCTACTAATATCAATTCTGCCATTTTCTGTGACCGTGGACCCCAATTGGCTCTAAAGAGCTCACCTGGAATACAGTGTAACTAATAATTTGTGTGGGTGGGTTGTAATGATG
Organism: Pictodentalium vernedei; assembly: GCA_031216915.1. Taxonomy (NCBI): domain Eukaryota; kingdom Metazoa; phylum Mollusca; class Scaphopoda; order Dentaliida; family Dentaliidae; genus Pictodentalium; species Pictodentalium vernedei. Next base: position 492,603,488 of record CM062294.1, on the reverse strand, counting down.
TCTATTGTAATGAGGTAATGATACCTATAAATGATCTTCTTGTTAAATGTTGAAGTCCTGGGCCTACTAATATCAATACTGCCGTTTTTTGAAACCATTAACCCCAATCAGCTCTAAAGAGCTCAGCTGGAATACAGTGTCACTGATAATTCCTGTGGGCTAGGTTGTAATGACATCTATTGCAATCAGGTAATGGTACCTATGAATGGTCTTCCTGTTAAATGTTGATGTCCTTAGGCTACTAATATCAATTCTGCCATTTTCTATGACCATGGACCCCAATTGGCTCTAAAGAGCTCACCTGGAATACAGTGTAACTAATAATTCGTGTGGGTGGGTTGTAATGATGTCTATTGTAATGAGGTAATGATACCTATAAATGATCTTCTTGTTAAATGTTGAAGTCCTGGGCCTACTAATATCAATACTGTCATTTTTTGAAACCATTAACCCCAATCGGCTCTAAAGAGCTCAGCTGGAATACAGTGTCACTGTTAATTCCTGTGGGCTAGGTTGTAATGACATCTATTGCAATCAGATAATTATACCTATGAATGGTCTTCCTGTTAAATGTTGATGACCTTAGGCTACTAATATCAATTCTGCCCTTTTCTGTGACCTTGGACCCCAATTGGCTCTAAAGAGCTCACCTGGAATACAGTGTAACTAATAATTCCTGTGGGCTGGGTTGTAATGACGTCTATTGTAATGAGGTAATGATACCTATAAATGATATTCTTGTTAAATGCTGAAGTCCTGGGGCTACTAATATCAATCCTACCGATTTTTGAGACCATTAACCCCAATCAGCTCTAAAGAGCTCAGCTGGAATACAGTGTCACTGATAATTCCTGTGGGCTAGGTTGTAATGACATCTATTGCAATCAGGTAATGGTACCTATGAATGGTCTTCCTGTTAAATGTTGATGTCCTTAGGCTACTAATATCAATTCTGCCATTTTCTGTGACCGTGGACCCCAATTGGCTCTAAAGAGCTCACCTGGAATACAGTGTAACTAATAATTCGTGTGGGTGGGTTGTAATGATGTCTATGTAATGAGGTAATGATACCTATAAATGATATTCTTGTTAAATGTTGAAGTCCTGGGCCTACTAATATCAATACTGCCATTTTTTGAAACCATTAACCCCAATCAGCTCTAAAGAGCTCAGCTGGAATACAGTGTCACTGATAATTCCTGTGGGCTAGGTTGTAATGACATCTATTGCAATCAGGTAATGGTACCTATGAATGGTCTTCCTGTTAAATGTTGATGTCCTTAGGCTACTAATATCAATTCTGCCATTTTCTGTGACCGTGGACCCCAATTGGCTCTAAAGAGCTCACCTGTACTACAGTGTAAGTAATAATTCGTGTGGGTGGGTGGTAATGATGTCTATTGTAATGAGGTAATGATACCTATAAATGATATTCTTGTTAAGTGTTGAAGTCCTGGGCCTACTAATATCAATACTACTGATTTTTGAGACCATTAACCCCAATCAGCTCTAAAGAGCTCAGCTGGAATACAGTGTCACTGATAATTCCCGTGGGCTAGGTTGTAATGACATCTATTGCAATCAGGTAATGGTACCTATGAATGGTCTTCCTGTTAAATGTTGATGTCCTTAGGCTACTAATATCAATTCTGCCATTTTCTGTGACCGTGGACCCCAATTGGCTCTAAAGAGCTCACCTGGAATACAGTGTAACTAATAATTCCTGTGGGTGGGTTGTAATGATGTCTATTGTAATGAGATAATGATACCTATAAATGATCTTCTTGTTAAATCTTGAAGTCCTAGGCCCACTAATATCAATAGTGCCGTTTTTTTAAACCATTAACCCCAATCGGCTCTAAAGAGCTCAGCTGGAATACAGTGTCACTGATAATTCCTGTGGGCTAGGTTGTAATGACATCTATTGCAATCAGGTAATGATACCTATGAATGGTCTTCCTGTTAAATGTTGATGTCCTTAGGCTACTAATATCAATTCTGCCATTTTCTGTGACCGTGGACCCCAATTGGCTCTAAAGAGCTCACCTGGAATACAGTGTAAGTAATAATTTGTGTGGGTGGGTGGTAATGATGTCTATTGCAATCAGGTAATGGCACCTATGAATGGTCTTCCTGTTAAATGTTGATGTGCTAAGGCTACTAATATCAATTCTGCCATTTTCTGTGACCGTGGACCCCAATTGGCTCTAAAGAACTCACCTGGAATACAGTGTAAGTAATAATTCGTGTGGGTGGGTTGTAATGATGTCTATTGTAATGAGATAATGATACCTATAAATGATATTCTCGTTAAATGTTGAAGTCCTGGGGCTACTAATATCAATACTACTGATTTTTGAGACCATTAACCCCAATCAGCTCTAAAGAGCTCAGCTGGAATACAGTGTCACTGTTAATTCCTGTGGGCTAGGTTGTAATGACATCTATTGCAATCAGGTAATGGTACCTATGAATGGTCTTCCTGTTAAATGTTGATGTCCTTAGGCTACTAATATCAATTCTGCCATTTTCTGTGGCTGTGGACCCCAATTGGCTCTAAAGAGCTCACCTGGAATACAGTGTAACTAATAATTCCTGTGGGTGGGTTGTAATGATGTCTATTGTAATGAGGTAATGATACCTATAAATGATCTTCTTGTTAAATGTTGAAGTCCTGGGCCTACTAATATCAATACTGCCATTTTTTGAAACCATTAACCCCAATCGGCTTTAAAGAGCTCAGCTGGAATACAGTGTCACTGTGAATTCTGGTGGGCTAGGTTGTAATGACATCTATTGCAATCAGGTAATGATACCTATGAATGGTCTTCCTGTTAAATGTTGATGTCCTTAGGCTACTAATATCAATTCTGCCATTTTCTGTGACTGTGGACCCCAATAGGCTCTAAAGAGCTCACCTGGAATACAGTGTAACTAATAATTCCTGTGGATGGGTTGTAATGATGTCTATTGTAATGAGGTAATGATACCTATAAATGATCTTCTTGTTAAATGTTGAAGTCCTGGGCCTACTAATATCAATACTGCCATTTTTTTGAAACTATTAACCCCAATCGGCTCTAAAGAGCTCAGCTGGAATACAGTGTAACTGATAATTCCTGTGGGCTAGGTTGTAATGACATCTATTGCAATCAGGTAATGATACCTATGAATGGTCTTCCTGTTAAATGTTGATGTCCTTAGGCTACTAATATCAATTCTGCCATTTTCTGTGACCGTGGACCCCAACTGGCTCTAAAGAGCTCACCTGGAATACAATGTAATTAATAATTCCTGTGGGTGGGTTGTAATGATGTCTATTGTAATGAGGTAATGATACCTATAAACGATCTTCTTGTTAAATGTTGAAGTCCTGGGCCTACTAATATCAATAGTGCCATTTTTTGAAACTATTAACCCCAATCAGCTCTAAAGAGCTCAGCTGGAATACAGTGTCACTGATAATTACTGTGGGCTAGGTTGTAATGACATCTATTGCAATCACGTAATGGGACCTATGAATGGTCTTCCTGTTAAATGTTGATGTCCTTAGGCTACTAATATCAATTCTGCCATTTTCTGTGGCCATGGTCCCCAATTGGCTCTAAAGAGCTCCCCTGGAATACAGTGTAACTAATAATTTGTGTGGGAGGGTTGTAATGATGTCTATTGTAATGTGGTAATGATACCTATAAATGATATTCTTGTTAAATGTTAAAGTCTTGGGGCTACTAATATCAATACTACCGATTTTTGAGACCATTAACCCCAATCAGCTCTAAAGAGCTCAGCTGGAATACAGTGTCACTGATAATTCCTGTGGGCTAGGTTGTAATGACATCTATTGCAATCAGGTAATGGTACCTATGAATGGTCTTCCTGTTAAATGTTGATGTCCTTAGGCTACTAATATCAATTCTGCCATTTTCTGTGACCGTGGACACCAATTGGCTCTAAAGAGCTCACCTGGAATACAGTGTAACTAATAATTCGTGTGGGTGGGTTGTAATGATGTCTATTGTAATGAGGTAATGATACCTATAAATGATATTCTTGTTAAATGTTGAAGTCCTGGGGCTACTAATATCAATACTACTGATTTTTTAGACCATTAACCCCAATCAGCTCTAAAGAGCTCAGCTGGAATACAGTGTCACTGATAATTCCTGTGGGCTAGGTTGTAATGATATCTATTGCAATCAGGTAATGGTACCTATGAATGGTCTTCCTGTTAAATGTTGATGTCCTTAGGCTACTAATATCAATTCTGCCATTTTCTGTGACCGTGGACCCCAATTGGCTCTAAAGAGCTCACCTGGAATACAGTGTAACTAATAATTTGTGTGGGTGGGTTGTAATGATGTCTATTGTAATGAGGTAATGATACCTATAAATGATCTTCTTGTTAAATGTTGAAGTCCTGGGCCTACTAATATCAATACTGCCGTTTTTTGAAACCATTAACCCCAATCAGCTCTAAAGAGCTCAGCTGGAATACAGTGTCACTGATAATTCCTGTGGGCTAGGTTGTAATGACATCTATTGCAATCAGGTAATGGTACCTATGAATGGTCTTCCTGTTAAATGTTGATGTCCTTAGGCTACTAATATCAATTCTGCCATTTTCTATGACCATGGACCCCAATTGGCTCTAAAGAGCTCACCTGGAATACAGTGTAACTAATAATTCGTGTGGGTGGGTTGTAATGATGTCTATTGTAATGAGGTAATGATACCTATAAATGATCTTCTTGTTAAATGTTGAAGTCCTGGGCCTACTAATATCAATACTGTCATTTTTTGAAACCATTAACCCCAATCGGCTCTAAAGAGCTCAGCTGGAATACAGTGTCACTGTTAATTCCTGTGGGCTAGGTTGTAATGACATCTATTGCAATCAGATAATTATACCTATGAATGGTCTTCCTGTTAAATGTTGATGACCTTAGGCTACTAATATCAATTCTGCCCTTTTCTGTGACCTTGGACCCCAATTGGCTCTAAAGAGCTCACCTGGAATACAGTGTAACTAATAATTCCTGTGGGCTGGGTTGTAATGACGTCTATTGTAATGAGGTAATGATACCTATAAATGATATTCTTGTTAAATGTTGAAGTCCTGGGGCTACTAATATCAATCCTACCGATTTTTGAGACCATTAACCCCAATCAGCTCTAAAGAGCTCAGCTGGAATACAGTGTCACTGATAATTCCTGTGGGCTAGGTTGTAATGACATCTATTGCAATCAGGTAATGGTACCTATGAATGGTCTTCCTGTTAAATGTTGATGTCCTTAGGCTACTAATATCAATTCTGCCATTTTCTGTGACCGTGGACCCCAATTGGCTCTAAAGAGCTCACCTGGAATACAGTGTAACTAATAATTCGTGTGGGTGGGTTGTAATGATGTCTATGTAATGAGGTAATGATACCTATAAATGATATTCTTGTTAAATGTTGAAGTCCTGGGCCTACTAATATCAATACTGCCATTTTTTGAAACCATTAACCCCAATCAGCTCTAAAGAGCTCAGCTGGAATACAGTGTCACTGATAATTCCTGTGGGCTAGGTTGTAATGACATCTATTGCAATCAGGTAATGGTACCTATGAATGGTCTTCCTGTTAAATGTTGATGTCCTTAGGCTACTAATATCAATTCTGCCATTTTCTGTGACCGTGGACCCCAATTGGCTCTAAAGAGCTCACCTGTACTACAGTGTAAGTAATAATTCGTGTGGGTGGGTGGTAATGATGTCTATTGTAATGAGGTAATGATACCTATAAATGATATTCTTGTTAAGTGTTGAAGTCCTGGGCCTACTAATATCAATACTACTGATTTTTGAGACCATTAACCCCAATCAGCTCTAAAGAGCTCAGCTGGAATACAGTGTCACTGATAATTCCCGTGGGCTAGGTTGTAATGACATCTATTGCAATCAGGTAATGGTACCTATGAATGGTCTTCCTGTTAAATGTTGATGTCCTTAGGCTACTAATATCAATTCTGCCATTTTCTGTGACCGTGGACCCCAATTGGCTCTAAAGAGCTCACCTGGAATACAGTGTAACTAATAATTCCTGTGGGTGGGTTGTAATGATGTCTATTGTAATGAGATAATGATACCTATAAATGATCTTCTTGTTAAATCTTGAAGTTCTAGGCCCACTAATATCAATACTGCCGTTTTTTTAAACCATTAACCCCAATCGGCTCTAAAGAGCTCAGCTGGAATACAGTGTCACTGATAATTCCTGTGGGCTAGGTTGTAATGACATCTATTGCAATCAGGTAATGATACCTATGAATGGTCTTCCTGTTAAATGTTGATGTCCTTAGGCTACTAATATCAATTCTGCCATTTTCTGTGACCGTGGACCCCAATTGGCTCTAAAGAGCTCACCTGGAATACAGTGTAAGTAATAATTTGTGTGGGTGGGTGGTAATGATGTCTATTGCAATCAGGTAATGGCACCTATGAATGGTCTTCCTGTTAAATGTTGATGTGCTAAGGCTACTAATATCAATTCTGCCATTTTCTGTGACCGTGGACCCCAATTGGCTCTAAAGAACTCATCTGGAATACAGTGTAAGTAATAATTCGTGTGGGTGGGTTGTAATGATGTCTATTGTAATGAGATAATGATACCTATAAATGATATTCTCGTTAAATGTTGAAGTCCTGGGGCTACTAATATCAATACTACTGATTTTTGAGACCATTAACCCCAATCAGCTCTAAAGAGCTCAGCTGGAATACAGTGTCACTGTTAATTCCTGTGGGCTAGGTTGTAATGACATCTATTGCAATCAGGTAATGGTACCTATGAATGGTCTTCCTGTTAAATGTTGATGTCCTTAGGCTACTAATATCAATTCTGCCATTTTCTGTGGCCGTGGACCCCAATTGGCTCTAAAGAGCTCACCTGGAATACAGTGTAACTAATAATTCCTGTGGGTGGGTTGTAATGATGTCTATTGTAATGAGGTAATGATACCTATAAATGATCTTCTTGTTAAATGTTGAAGTCCTGGGCCTACTAATATCAATACTGCCATTTTTCGAAACCATTAATCCCAATCGGCTCTAAAGAGCTCAGCTGGAATACATTGTCACTGATAATTCCTGTGGGCTAGGTTGTAATGACATCTATTGCAATCAGGTAATGGTACCTATAAATGGTCTTCCTGTTAAATGTTGATGTCCTTAGGCTACTAATATCAATTCTGCCATTTTCTGTGACTGTGGACACCAATTGGCTCTAAAGAGCTCACCTGGAATACAGTGTAACTAATAATTCCTGTGGGTGGGTTGTACTGATGTCTATTGTAATGAGTTAGTGATACCTATAAATGATCTTCTTGTTAAATGTTGAAGTCCTGGGCCTACTAATATCAATACTTCCGTTTTTTGAAACCATTAACCCCAATCGGCTCTAAAGAGCTCAGCTGGAATACAGTGTCACTGATGATTCCTGTGGGCTAGGTTGTAATGACATCTATTCCAATCAGGTAATGATACCTATGAATGGTCTTCCTGTTAAATGTTGATGTCCTTAGGCTACTAATATCAATTCTGCCATTTTATGTGACCGTGGACCCCAAGTGGCTCTAAAGAGCTCACCTGGAATACAGTGTAACTAATAATTCGTGTGGGTGGGTGGTAATGACGTCTATTGTAATGAGGTAATGATACCTATAAATGATATTCTTGTTAAATGTTGAAGTCCTGGGGCTAGTAATATCAATACTACCGATTTTTGAGACCATTAACCCCAATCAGCTCTAAAGAGCTCAGCTGGAATACAGTGTCACTGATAGTTCCTGTGGGCTAGGTTGTAATGACATCTATTGCAATCAGGTAATGGTACCTATGAATGGTCTTCCTGTTAAATGTTGATGTCCTTAGGCTACTAATATCAATTCTGCCATTTTCTGTGACAGTGGACCCCAATTGGCTCTAAAGAGCTCACCTGGAATACAGTGTAACTAATAATTCGTGTGGGTGGGTTGTAATGATGTCTATTGTAATGAGGTAATGATACCTATAAATGGTCTTCTTGTTAAATGTTGAAGTCCTGAGCCTACTAATATCAATACTTCCGTTTTTTGAAACCATTAACCCCAATCGGCTCTAAAGAGCTCGGCTGGAATACAGTGTCACTGATAATTCCTGTGGGCTAGGTTGTAATGACATCTATTGCAATCAGGTAATGATACCTATGAATGGTCTTCCTGTTAAATGTTGATGTCCTTAGGCTACTAATATCAATTCTGCCATTTTCTGTGACCGTGGACCCCAATTGGCTCTAAAGAGCTCACCTGGAATACAGTGTAACTAATAATTTGTGTGGGTGGGTGGTAATGATGTCTATTGCAATCAGGTAATGGTACCTATGAATGGTCTTCCTGTTAAATGTTGATGTCCTTAGGCTACTAATATCAATTCTGCCATTTTTTGTGACCGTGGACCCCAATTGGCTCTAAAGAGCTCATCTGGAATACAGTGTAACTATAATTCCTGTGGGCTGGGTTGTAATGACGTCTATTGTAATGAGGTAACGATACCTATAAATGATATTCTTGTTAAACGTTGAAGTCCTGGGGCTACTAATATCAATACTACCGATTTTTTAGACCATTAACCCCAATCAGCCCTAAAGAGCTCAGCTGGAATACAGTGTCACTGATAATTCCTGTGGGCTAGGTTGTAATGACATCTATTGCAATCAGGTAATGGTACCTATGAATGGTCTTCCTGTTAAATGTTGATGTCCTTAGGCTACTAATATCAATTCTGCCATTTTCTGTGACCGTGGACCCCAATTGGCTCTAAAGAGCTCACCTGGAATACAGTGTAACTAATAATTCCTGTGGGTGGGTTGTAATGATGTCTATTGTAATGAGGTAATGGTACCTATAAATGATCTTCTTGTTAAATGTTGAAGTCCTGGGCCTACTAATATCAATACTTCCATTTTTTGAAACCATTAACCCCAATCGGCTCTAAAGAGCTCAGCTGGAATACAGTGTCACTGATAATTCCTGTGGTCTAGGTTGTAATGACATCTATTGTAATCAGGTAATGGTACCTATGAATGGTCTTCCTGTTAAATGTTGGTGTACCTATGAATGGTCTTCCTGTTAAATGTTGATGTCCTACTAATATCAATTCTGCCATTTTCTATGACCATGGACCCCAGTTGGCTCTAAAGAGCTCACCTGGAATACAGTGTAACTAATAATTCGTGTGGGTGGGTTGTAATGATGTCTATTGTAATGACGTAATGATACCTATAAATGATCTTCTTGTTAAATGTTGAAGTCCTGGGCCTACTAATATCAATACTGCCGTTTTTTGAAACCATTAACCCCAATCAGCTCTAAAGAGCTCAGCTGGAATACAGTGTCACTGATAATTCCTGTGGGCTAGGTTGTAATGACATCTATTGCAATCAGGTAATGGTACCTATGAATGGTCTTCCTGTTAAATGTTGATGTCCTTAGGCTACTAATATCAATTCTGCCATTTTCTGTGACCGTGGACACCAATTGGCTCTAAAGAGCTCACCTGGAATACAGTGTAACTAATAATTCGTGTGGGTGGGTTGTAATGATGTCTATTGTAATGAGGTAATGATACCTATAAATGATATTCTTGTTAAATGTTGAAGTCCTGGGGCTACTAATATCAATACTACTGATTTTTGAGACCATTAACCCCAATCAGCTCTAAAGAGCTCAGCTGGAATACAGTGTCACTGATAATTCCTGTGGGCTAGGTTGTAATGATATCTATTGCAATCAGGTAATGGTACCTATGAATGGTCTTCCTGTTAAATGTTGATGTCCTCAGGCTACTAATATCAATTCTGCCCCTTTCTGTGACCCTGGACCCCAATTGGCTCTAAAGAGCTCACCTGGAATACAGTGTAACTAATAATTCCTGTGGGCTGGGTTGTAATGACGTCTATTGTATTGAGGTAATGATACCTATAAATGATATTCTTGTTAAATGTTGAAGTCCTGGGGCTACTAATATCAATCCTACCGATTTTTGAGACCATTAACCCCAATCAGCTCTAAAGAGCTCAGCTGGAGTACAGTGTCACTGATAATTCCTGTGGGCTAGGTTGTAATGACATCTATTGCAATCAGGTAATGGTACCTATGAATGGTCTTCCTGTTAAATGTTGATGTCCTTAGGCTACTAATATCAATTCTGCCATTTTCTGTGACCGTGGACCCCAATTGGCTCTAAAGAGCTCACCTGGAATACAGTGTAACTAATAATTCGTGTGGGTGGGTTGTAATGATGTCTATTGTAATGAGGTAATGATACCTATAAATGATATTCTTGTTAAATGTTGAAGTCCTGGGCCTACTAATATCAATACTGCCGTTTTTTGAAACCATTAACCCCAATCAGCTCTAAAGAGCTCAGTTGGAATACAGTGTCACTGATAATTCCTGTGGGCTAGGTTGTAATGACATCTATTGCAATCAGGTAATGATACCTATGAATGGTCTTCCTGTTAAATGTTGATGTCCTTAGGCTACTAATATCAATTCTGCCATTTGCTGTGACCCTGGACCCCAATTGGCTCTAAAGAGCTCACCTGTAATACAGTGTAACTAATAATTCGTGTGGGTGGGTGGTAATGATGTCTATTGTAATGAGGTAATGATACCTATAAATGATATTCTTGTTAAATGTTGAAGTCCTGGGCCTACTGATATCAATACTACTGATTTTTGAGACCGTTAACCCCAATCAGCTCTAAAGAGCTCAGCTGGAATACAGTGTCACTGATAATTCCAGTGGGCTAGGTTGTAATGACATCTATTGCAATCAGGTAATGGTACCTATGAATGGTCTTCCTGTTAAATGTTGATGTCCTTAGGCTACTAATATCAATTCTGCCATTTTCTGTGACCGTGGACCCCAATTGGCTCTAAAGAGCTCACCTGGAATACAGTGTAAATAATAATTTGTGTGGGTGGGTTGTAATGATGTCTATTGTAATGAGGTAATGATACCTATAAATGATATTCTTGTTAAATGTTGAAGTCCTGGGCCTACTAATATCAATACTGCCGTTTTTTTAAACCATTAACCCCAATCAGCTCTAAAGAGCTCAGTTGGAATACAGTGTCACTGATAATTCCTGTGGGCTAGGTTGTAATGACATCTATTGCAATCAGGTAATGATACCTATGAATGGTCTTCCTGTTAAATGTTCATGTCCTTAGGCTACTAATATCAATTCTGCCATTTGCTGTGACCCTGGACCCCAATTGGCTCTAAAGAGCTCACCTGTAATACAGTGTAACTAATAATTCGTGTGGGTGGGTGGTAATGATGTCTATTGTAATGAGGTAATGATACCTATAAATGATATTCTTGTTAAATGTTGAAGTCCTGGGCCTACTGATATCAATACTACTGATTTTTGAGACCGTTAACCCCAATCAGCTCTAAAGAGCTCAGCTGGAATACAGTGTCACTGATAATTCCAGTGGGCTAGGTTGTAATGACATCTATTGCAATCAGGTAATGGTACCTATGAATGGTCTTCCTGTTAAATGTTGATGTCCTTAGGCTACTAATATCAATTCTGCCATTTTCTGTGACCGTGGACCCCAATTGGCTCTAAAGAGCTCACCTGGAATACAGTGTAAATAATAATTCGTGTGGGTGGGTTGTAATGATGTCTATTGTAATGAGGTAATGATACCTATAAATGATATTCTTGTTAAATGTTGAACTCCTGGGCCTACTAATATCAATACTGCCGTTTTTTGAAACCATTAACCCCAATCAGCTCTAAAGAGCTCAGTTGGAATACAGTGTCACTGATAATTCCTGTGGGCTAGGTTGTAATGACATCTATTGCAATCAGGTAATGATACCTATGAATGGTCTTCCTGTTAAATGTTCATGTCCTTAGGCTACTAATATCAATTCTGCCATTTGCTGTGACCCTGGACCCCAATTGGCTCTAAAGAGCTCACCTGTAATACAGTGTAACTAATAATTCGTGTGGGTGGGTGGTAATGATGTCTATTGTAATGAGGTAATGATACCTATAAATGATATTCTTGTTAAATGTTGAAGTCCTGGGCCTACTGATATCAATACTACTGATTTTTGAGACCGTTAACCCCAATCAGCTCTAAAGAGCTCAGCTGGAATACAGTGTCACTGATAATTCCAGTGGGCTAGGTTGTAATGACATCTATTGCAATCAGGTAATGGTACCTATGAATGGTCTTCCTGTTAAATGTTGATGTCCTTAGGCTACTAATATCAATTCTGCCATTTTCTGTGACCGTGGACCCCAATTGGCTCTAAAGAGCTCACCTGGAATACAGTGTAACTAATAATTCCTGTGGGTGGGTTGTAATGATGTCTATTGTAATGAGGTAATGATACCTATAAATGATCTTCTTGTTAAATGTTGAAGTCCTGGGCCTACTAATATCAATACTGCCATTTTTTGAAACCATTAACCCCAATCGGCTTTAAAGAGCTCAGCTGGAATACAGTGTCACTGTTAATTCTGGTGGGCTAGGTTGTAATGACATCTATTGCAATCAGGTAATGATACCTATGAATGGTCTTCCTGTTAAATGTTGATGTCCTTAGGCTACTAATATCAATTCTGCCATTTTCTGTGACTGTGTACCCCAATTGGCTCTAAAGAGCTCACCTGGAATACAGTGTTACTAATAATTCCTGTGGGTGGGTTGTAATGATGTCTATTGTAATGAGGTAATGATACCTATAAATGATCTTCTTGTTAAATGTTGAAGTCCTGGGCCTACTAATATCAATACTGCCATTTTTTGAAACCATTAACCCCGATCGGCTCTAAAGAGCTCAGCTGGAATACAGTGTAACTGATAATTCCTGTGGGCTAGGTTGTAATGACATCTATTGCAATCAGGTAATGATACCTATGAATGGTCTTCCTGTTAAATGTTGATGTCCTTAGGCTACTAATATCAATTCTGCCATTTTCTGTGACCGTGGACCCCAACTGGCTCTAAAGAGCTCACCTGGAATACAATGTAATTAATAATTCCTGTGGGTGGGTTGTAATGATGTCTATTGTAATGAGGTAATGATACCTATAAACGATCTTCTTGTTAAATGTTGAAGTCCTGGGCCTACTAATATCAATAGTGCCATTTTTTTAAACCATTAACCCCAATCAGCTCTAAAGAGCTCAGCTGGAATACAGTGTCACTGATAATTACTGTGGGCTAGGTTGTAATGACATCTATTGCAGTCACGTAATGGGACCTATGAATGGTCTTCCTGTTAAATGTTGATGTCCTTAGGCTACTAATATCAATTCTGCCATTTTCTGTGGCCATGGTCCCCAATTGGCTCTAAAGAGCTCACCTGGAATACAGTGTAACTAATAATTTGTGTGGGAGGGTTGTAATGATGTCTATTGTAATGTGGTAATGATACCTATAAATGATATTCTTGTTAAATGTTAAAGTCTTGGGGCTACTAATATCAATACTACCGATTTTTGAGACCATTAACCCCAATCAGCTCTAAAGAGCTCAGCTGGAATACAGTGTCACTGATAATTCCTGTGGGCTAGGTTGTAATGACATCTATTGCAATCAGGTAATGGTACCTATGAATGGTCTTCCTGTTAAATGTTGATGTCCTTAGGCTACTAATATCAATTCTGCCATTTTCTGTGACCGTGGACACCAATTGGCTCTAAAGAGCTCACCTGGAATACAGTGTAACTAATAATTGGTGTGGGTGGGTTGTAATGATGTCTATTGTAATGAGGTAATGATACCTATAAATGATATTCTTGTTAAATGTTGAAGTCCTGGGGCTACTAATATCAATACTACTGATTTTTGAGACCATTAACCCCAATCAGCTCTAAAGAGCTCAGCTGGAATACAGTGTCACTGATAATTCCTGTGGGCTAGGTTGTAATGATATCTATTGCAATCAGGTAATGGTACCTATGAATGGTCTTCCTGTTAAATGTTGATGTCCTCAGGCTACTAATATCAATTCTGCCCCTTTCTGTGACCCTGGACCCCAATTGGCTCTAAAGAGATCACCTGGAATACAGTATAACTAATATTTCATGTGTGCTTGGTTCTAATGATGTATTTTGCAATCGGGTAATAAGATCTATAAATGAACTGCTAGTTAAATATTGATGTCCTCGGGCTACAGATATAAATACAGGCTTTTAATGTGACCACAAGCTCCATCCAGCTCCAAAGAGCTCAGCTGGAATACAGTGTAACTAAGAATTCCTGTGGGCTAGGTTGTAACGATGTCTATTGTAATCAGGTAATGATACCTATGAGTGGTCTCCTGTTAAATGTTCATGTCCTTGGGCTACTAATATCAATACTGCTCTTTTTGTGACCTTGGACCCCAATTGGCTTTTTTAGACCATTAACCCCAATCAGCTCTAAAGAGCTCAGCTGAAATACAGTGTAACTAACAATTCATGTGTTCTAGGTTGTAGTGATGTCCATTGCAATCAGGTAATGATGCCTATAAATGACCCTTCTCTTGAATGTTGACATTCTTGGGCTACTGATATAAATACAGACTTTTACTGTGAGCATAAGTTACATCCAGATCTAAATAGCTCGGCTGGAATACAGTGTAACTAATAATTCAGGTGTGTATTTTTATGATGACATCTATTGATATTGGAACTTATAAATGACTTGTTAAAAGCTGACATACTTGGCCTAGTAATATCAATACTGCCATTTTCTGTGACTATGGGCCCTCATCAGCAGCTCTGGACAGCTCAGCTGGAATACAGTGTCACTAAAATTCAAGGTGTATTTTTGTAATGACATCTATTGCAAACTGGTTGTGAGAGTTATAAATGAACTTCTTGTTAAATATCTACTGATATAGATATAGACTTTTCCTGTTACCACAAGGTGCATGTAGCTCTAAAGAGCTCAGCTGGAATACAATGTAACTAATAATTCATGTGTGCTAGGTTGAAAGGAAGCCTATAAATGACCTTCTAGTTAAATGTTGATGTCTGGACTAATGATATAAATACAGGCTTTTGCTGTGACCCTAAGCCACATGCACCATTAAAGAGCTCAGGTGGAATTCACTGTGACTAACAATTAAAGTGTGCTACATTGTAATGACGCCTATTGCAACTAGATAGTGAGACCTATAAATAATCTTTTTGTTAGATTTTGACATCCTTGGGTTACTGATATAAACTAGAACTATCACTGAAGGTGATTAATACCCCCGCTTTGGGTTTTTAGAGGAATGCACTTCTGATCATGTAGGCGAAGGCCATAAGGAAATGTATACATAAAGATCATTTTTTGTTGTTGAAATTTGTATTTGCATGTGGCCTTCCACAGAACAGCACTGAATACTTAAAGAGCCCACACATATATGGTTTACATTTGGAAAAACACATTTACAATGTGCAACATGTATTCAAAATCGGTTCATTAATGTAGGAGGAGTTGCACACACAAGAATCCCATTTGAAAACCCATAATAAATCAAAGTTAAAGGGAGATAACCTGGTTAAAATTGTCGCAGATCAAAAATTTGGGAATATGCGTATGTTCACTTAGTTGTGATAATGTTTGAAAGGTTTCGTCAAAATTGATTGATAAATGTAGGAGGAGTTGCACGCACAAGAATTTCATGTAGAAACCCATAATAAATCTAAGTTAAAGGGAGATAACCTAGTTAAAATTGCCACAGCTCAAAAATTTTGGAATATGCGCATGTTCACTTAGTAGTGATGATGTCTGTAAACTTTCGTCCAAATTGATTGATAAATGTAGGAGGAGTTGCGCACACAAGAATTTCATGCAGAAACCCATATTAAATCAAATTTCAAGAGAGATAACCTGGTTAAAATTGTCGCAGATCAAAAAGTTTGGAATATGCACATGTTCACTTAGTAGAGATGATGTTTGAAAGGTTTCATCAAAATCGGTTCATTAATGTAGGAGGAGTTGCGCACACAAGAATTTGTTCGAATGGAAAGACATAATAAATCTAAGTCAAAGGGAGATAACCTGGTTAAAATTGTCGCAGATCAAAAATCTTGGAATATGCGCATGTTCACTTAGTAGTGATGATGTCTGAAAAGTTTTGTCCAAATTGATTGATAAATGTAGGAGGAGTTGCACGCACAAGAATTTCATGTAGAAACCCATAATAAATCTAAGTTAAAGGGAGATAACCTAGTTAAAATTGCCACAGCTCAAAAATTTTGGAATATGCGCATGTTCACTTAGTAGTGATGATGTCTGTAAACTTTCGTCCAAATTGATTGATAAATGTAGGAGGAGTTGCGCACACAAGAATTTCATGCAGAAACCCATATTAAATCAAAGTTCAAGAGAGATAACCTGGTTAAAATTGTCGCAGATCAAAAAGTTTGGAATATGCACATGTTCACTTAGTAGAGATGATGTTTGAAAGGTTTCATCAAAATCGGTTCATTAATGTAGGAGGAGTTGTGCACACAAGAATTTGTTCGAACGGAAAGACATAATAAATCTAAGTTAAAGGGAGAAAACCTGGTTAAAATTGTCGCAGATCAAAAATCTTGGAATATGCGCATGTTCACTTAGTAGTGATGATGTCTGAAAAGTTTTGTCCAAATTGATTGATAAATGTAGAAGGAGTTGCACACACAAGAATTTCGGAAAGACGTACGGACGGACGTACGTACGGACGGACGGACGGACGGACGGACGGACAGACGGACGTACGGACGTACCGGGCGATTCCTATATAGCCCCCACTTCTTCGAAGCGGGGGTATAATAAAGGCTTTTCCAGAGACCATAAGGTTGGTTTCAGTGCTGTGTTTTTCAGCAAGGAAGTATGACCTAGATATTAGCTTGTTGTTGGGAGTTATCGGACACAGATATGAATGTATGATTCTCCCTTGACAACAAACCCTGTACAGCTCCAATGGGCTCACCTGGAATACAGTGTAACAAGCTTTTTATGTTGGGATATGTTGCAATTACGTCTATTTCAACCAGATAGCAAGACCAATAAATGAGTTTGTTGTTGAGTTTTGGATTCCTTGGGACACTGATATAAATAGAGACATATCACATGGCCATAAGCACCGTATAGCTCTTAAGAGCTCAACTGGAATACAGTTTAAATACAGATTTACTTGTGATAGGATGTTATGCTGTCTGTTGCAAGAAGGTAGCGAGACCTATAAATGCCTTCTTGGAAGATTTGTGATGTCCTTGGGACACTGATATAAATTCATGTTTCTTCCATGATCATAGGCCCCATGCAGCAATAAAGAGCTCAGCTGGAATGCAATGTAAGGATCATTCTATGTGGGATGGGTTGTAATGCTACCCCATGCTACCCATTGTAATTAGTTAACAAGACCTATAAAGACCTCAGGTGGAATTAGTACAAGACCTCAGGTGGAATTAGTACAAGTTGTGGGGTTTTGATGTTCCTGAGATGCTTGTGTATATATAGATGTGTCACACAAAAATAAGCTCTGCAAAATTCTGAAGGGCTCACCAAATACAGCATAATGACCGTTTTATTTGGGGAAGGTTGTAATGACATCTATTTTAACCAGTTATTGAGAGATAAAAATCAACTTCTTGTTGGAAGTTGATATCCTTGGAACAGAGATAAACATACCAGCATCAACCATGACCAGAAGCGCTGCACATTTTAAAGAGCTCACATTGAGTACAGTGTAACAAGCATTTTCTGTACAAAATGTGATGATGTTTATTGCAACAAGTTAGTGAAACCTATAAATCAGCTTGTCATTTAGTTTTGATATTCTAGGGACACTAATATGAATGCAGCCATATCCCATGACCATAGGGACTGTATAGGTCTTAAGAGCTCGGCTAGAATACCATGTAAGTAACAATTTACGTGTGGTATGTTGTTATGGAATCCATTGCAGTGAGTTATTGAGACCGGTAAATGATCTTGTGGCTAAATCGCCATGGCCTTAGGACACTGATATAAAAACAGGTGTCCTTCATAACCACAA
This sequence comes from Pictodentalium vernedei, assembly GCA_031216915.1. Classification (NCBI taxonomy): domain Eukaryota; kingdom Metazoa; phylum Mollusca; class Scaphopoda; order Dentaliida; family Dentaliidae; genus Pictodentalium; species Pictodentalium vernedei. Next base: position 492,585,412 of record CM062294.1, on the reverse strand, counting down.
GTGTTGAACAGCTCTGAGGAGCTCACCTGGAGTACAGAGTTAAGAGCATTTTCCTTCTGAGTTGGTCCCGATGCTGTCTCTTTCAACAAGGAAGCAAGACCTATAAATTAGCTTCTTCTTGGGGGTTGATGCCCTTGGAACACTGATATGAATGCATGTTTCTCCCTTGACTACAAACCCTGCACAGCTCACCTGCAATACAGTGTAAGAAGCTTTTATATGTAGGTATAGGTTACAATGACATCTATTCAACCAGACCTATAAATGTGTTTGTTGAGTTTGTCATTGGTTCACTGTTATAAATAGAAACATATCCCATGGCCATCAGCAGTTCAGCACCATATAGCTCTTAAGCACTCAACCGAAATACAGTGTAAATAACGATTTCTGTGTGGTAGGGTGTAATGTCTATTGCAACCAGGCAATGAGACCTATAAATGAACTTTTACAGATGAGTGATGTCCATGGGACATTGATATAAATACAGGCTTTATGCCCTGGAGATACTTGTGTAAATATAGATGTATCTCCCAAACATAAGCTCTGCACAACCGAAGAGCTCACCTAGAATACAGTCTAAAGACCATTTTATTTGTGGGAAGATTGTAATGATGTCTATTCCAACCAGCTAACAAGAGGTATAAAATAGATTCTTGTTGCGAGTTGATTTCCTTGAAACACAGATATAGATTTGTGTGTCAAAAATTACCAAAGTGCTATATAGGTCGAAAAAGCTCAGTTGGAATAAAGTTAAGGAACATTTTACATTTTGTGATATGTTGTTATGACGTATGTTACAACCAAATAGCGACCTATAAATTAGCTTGTTGTTAAATGTTGATGTCCTCGAGACACTGATATAAATACCATCTTCTTCCGTAACCATAATCCCCATGTAGCTCTCAAGACTCAGCTAGAATACAGTGTAAGGATCATTTTATGGGGATGGCTTGTACTGATACCAATTGTAACCAGTTCACAAGACTTACAAGCTAGCTTGTTTTGGGTGTTGATGTCATTAAGGTGCTTGTGTAACTATAGATGTGTCTCCCAAACATAAGGTCTGCACAACTCATGTGCAATACAGTGTGAAGACCATTTTGTTTGTAATGACCCCTATTGCAATGGATTACAAATACCTATAAGTAATCATGTGGCTGAATCATGATACTGATACAAATACAGGCATCCTCCATGACCAAAAGTGCTGTACAGCTCTAAAGAGCTCTGCTGGAATACAGTGTGAGGAGCATTTATGACTGGTAGGTTGTAATGATGTCTATTGAAACCAGGTATCAAGACCTATAAATGATCTTGTGGATGAATCACAAAGTCCTTGAGACACTGACATAAATACCATCATTGTCAATGACCAGAAGTGATGTACAGCTTTAAAGAGATCAGCTGAAATACAATGTAAGGATCATTTTGCATGTGGTAGGTTGTAATGACATCTATTGAAACCAGTAGGTGAAATCTATAAATGTGCTTGTTAAATGTTGATGTTCTTGTGAAACTGATATCAATACAGGCATCCCCCATGACCATAAATGTGGTGCAGCTTTAAAGAGCTCAGCTGCAATACAGTGAAAGGATCATTTTATGTATGGTAGGTTGTTACATCTATTGCAACCAGGTACCTACCTATAAATTAGCTTGTTGTTGGGTGATGATGTCCTTGGAGCCCTGATATAAATGCATGCCTCTCCCTTGGCCATGAACCCTGTACAGCTCAAATGAGCTTATCTTTATTCGGTGTAAGGAGCATTTTATGATGGGGTAGGTTCTAGGTTGCAATTATGTCCATTTCAAATAGTTAAGAAGAACTATAAATGAGTTTGCTGTTGAATGTTCTTACCCTTGACACACTGTTATAAAAAGAGGCATATCCTGTAACCATAGGTACAGTATAGCTCTTTAGTGCTCAGCTATAAGACAGTGTAACTATCAGTTCTTGTGTGCTAGGTTGAAGTGATGTCTATTGAAATCAGGTAGTGAGACCTATAAATGACCTTGTTGTTGAATGCTGATGTTCTTGGGATACTGGTATAAATACAGGCTTCTTCCATGACCATAAGCCCCATTCAGCGCTAAAGAGATCAGCTGGTATACAGTATAAAAATCATTTTACATGGGTTTGATTATGATACCCATTGCAAACAGTTAGAATAACCTACAGATCAGGTTATGGTGGGGTTTTGATGTCCTTGAAATGCTTGTGTAAATATGTGTGACCCGAACGTAAGCTCTCTACCCCTTTAAAGAGCTCACCTGGAATACAGTTTAACTCTTAACCTGCTGAGTATTTTTAAGATATTTTTCATCAAAATCTAGTCATGGCTGCTTTGAAGCAGCCATGACTAGATTTGATAAAAAAATTAATCTTAGTATAACACAAGAAATCTTTGATGAAAAAAGTCATTCAATTTACAAGGGGAAAATCTGATTAAATGTGTTCAAATTATATTGGTTTCAATGACAAGAGAACCCCTGTGTTGGGCAGGAATATCCGCCAGCAGTATGCAAAGGGTTAAAGACCTCTTTTAAAGAGCTCACCTGGAATACAGTGTAAAGACTATTTTATTTGGGGGAAGGTTGTAATGACGTTTATTCCAACCAGTTAGCGAGGGATATAAATCAGCTTCTTGTTGGAAGTTGATGCCCTTGGAACAGAGATATACATACCAGCATCAACCGTGACCAGATGCGCTGCACAGCTGGAATACAGTGTAAGAAGCATTTTCTGTGCAGAATTTTGTAATGATGTTTATTGCAATGAATTAGTGAAAGCTTTTAATGAGCTTGTGTCGAGCTATGATGCCTTCGGGACCCCAATATAAATATTATATAGGTGGATCCCATTACCACAATGTGTATAGCTCTCAAGAGCAAAGCTGGAATACAGTGTAAGTAACAATTAATGTGTGGTAGGTTTTATTGAAGTCCATTGCAACAAGTTAGTGAGACCTATAAATGATCTTGTGGCCCCATTGTGATATAAACACAGCTACAAGTGCAGTAGATCTCTAAAGACCTCATCTGGAATACAGTGTATGAAGCATTTTCTATGCAGAAAATTGCAATTGCAATGAGTTACCAAGATCTACATATGAGCTTAATGTTGAGTTTTCATTTAAATAGAGGTGTATCTCTGACATAAGCATTGTGCAGCTCATTAGGAGCTCAGATGGAATTTAGTTTAAAGAATAACGTATGTTTTAGGAGGATGTAATGATGTCTATTGCGACCAGGTAACAAGATCTCTAAATTAATTTCTGTTTTGATGTCCTTGGTAAGGCTGTCATGATTAATCGATTGTCAATCGGTCACAACAAAATCGATTAGTATTTTTTGTTGTCGAACAATCGGTAAATTTTACCTTCTTTTAGACGTTTATAAACTTAAAACAAGCTAAGACCAATACCGGGTCTGGACCTGCGTCGCTGCATGCAATTCAGCCACGGCAGATCTGAAAATTAGATACACGATACAACTCATCATTTTGAAGCAGCAGACCAAATATAAAATCATTCCCTTTCATAGAAGCCAAGAAAACTTTGACGGAAGAAGTGTTTCGGACGGACTGATGGACAGAGTCGAGCAGTTACTAGACCTGCACTGCTGCTGGCGCAGGTAAAAATTTGATGAAAAAACTAGTGTTTCTAAAGGTAAAAGGTCAAGAACGTCGATGTTAAACCTCAAGAGGCTGTTAGAAGCATTTGTCTTTTAGATATATTCAAAGCTTTGATGTTCTGAACTTTTGAACAGTCAGTGTAATAATCAAGACTGGTCAGCAGTTGTGAACTTGTTAAGTTCACAACTGACAACCTGTCTTGATTATTACACTGACGGTTCAAAAGTTCAGATCATCAAAGCTTTGAATGTACCTAAAAGAGGATTGTCTTCGTTGTTTACTTGAGGTACGTCAACTGACTTGAACTTCATTTTTAACGACTTCAAAGAGAGGGAGATGGGGGTCATCTAGGTACGATTAATCGATTATTATTGATTATTTGCAACGATTAATCAATTCCTAAATTAAAAAATCGTGACAGCCCTAGTCCTTGACACAATGTACATACCAGTGTGTCCCTCCACCATGAGCACTGCACAGGGGGTTGGTTCTAATGCAGTCTCTTTCAACCAGTTTGCAAGACCTATAAATTAACTACTTGTTGGTATTGATGTCCTAGGAACACTTTATCATGAACCCTGTACTGCTCCAAAGAGCTCACCCTAGTATATAGTGTAAGGAGCATTTTATCTGGAGATCGGTTGCAATTACGTCAATTTTAACCAGTTGATGAAACCTATAAATTAACCTTCTGTTTAATTCTGATGTCCTTGGAACACTGATATAAACACAGGCATCTTGTGTGACCATAGGCACTGTATTAGTGCTTAACAGCTCAGCTGGAATATAGTGACGGAACAAATTATGTGTAGTACATTGTAATGAAGTCTTTTGCAACCAGTTAGTTTGACCTTTAAATAGGCTTGTTGTTGATTTCCTTTGGCCAATGATATAAATGCAAGCATGCCCAGTGACCAGAAGTGCTGTGCCACTTTAAAGATCTCAGATGGAATACATTGTTCGGAGGATTTTACCAGGTGCAGGTTGAAATGGAATCTATTGCAGCCAGTAGACTTTTTTTTTTACCAGCTCAGCTTAAATAGTGTTTTTTTATACAGCTTTGTTTGTGATGAGGAGGTGGGGTAGGTTGTAATGACATCTTTTGCAACATAAATGTGAGACCTATAAATTTGATTGCTGGTGGGTGTTGAAATCTTTAGGGCACTGATGTAAACATAGATCTCTACCTTGACACTATGTTCTGTAAATCTCCAAAAAGCTCTCACAGAATACAGGTCGAGGAGGTTTTTTTGGCAGGATAAGTTTTAATTATATCTTTTGCAGCCAGTTAGCCTTGTAAACAAGCTTTTGTTGACTGCTGATGTCCGTGGGGCACTGACGTATACACAGATATCTCCCTTGATCTAGAGTTCTGTGCAGCTTAGAAGCATCTGTAATATCTGTACATATGCACTCCACTGGGAAAAAAAAATACCTTCCAGAGGTCACACATGTGAATATATAATTAGTCATGTATTGAGACCATTGAGAGAGTCACACACCCAAATCTGATCGACGTGAAGTTGAAAATTCCTTCAACTTTCTTTCAGTAGGGCTGAAGGTCATATATACAATACAATATGGACATTGTGGAAAGGTAAAAATACAACATGGGCAACATTTCTATGCATGTGTCTACATTGAATCTCCAACATAAAACAATGGAATTGCCATCAAATTTTCAATGAATGAAGCACCAGTGCTTCTTCCTTTGAAAATTTACTGAAAACGACTGATTATTGTGATTGAGAAAAGTACCCGAGGGCAACACTGTCCTCGCATGTATTTTGACCCTTTAATGGTAACTGTACTGTAGCAGCTAGAGGTATATTGGTCACTAAAGTGAAATGGAGTAAAGTTCAACATATCATTTATGACTTGATTGTTCACCTCTTGAGGACTTTTTCCCACAGGTGTTGCCAATTTGTTCTGAATGACTTCTAACAGAATGACTGAACTATTCTACAGCAGTCAACAAGCACAGCCAGGCTTCCTTGGGTTCCCACACACAGGGTTCTTACACTTACCAGCCAAAACAATTCCAATACTTACTACAGACATGTTGGCTCACTGTCCATACACATTAAAGTTCCAAAAAATCTTGAAATATTCTTTTGTTAACACTTAACATTCTTTTGTCAAAACTTAATGCCTTCTTCTGACCGATCAGTTTAGTAACAGAAGTGGTGGCACAATTTGCAATCTCTGCGCAATATGCAATCTCTGGGCAAATTTGCAAGTTGCATTCTAAAAAAGTTGGCCGTCATTTTTAGACAGGTCTTGGCCACCTATAAAGGACTGCAGAGTCACAGGATGTAGACTGTCAAAGTATCAAAAATGTATACAAGTCTCCTGGCCTTTAACAGTTAAGGCAGGAAAGTTTCCAACATTAATTTTTTTTCTTTGTCTACTCAAACAAAACTTTTGAACTACAATGAGTACAGTACTAAATTACAAAGTGTTTTAAAGGTATCTTTTTATATTAAAATGATCTTCAAGTGTTTTAAATTTTTTTTAGCACTTTCCTTACTAATTCAATATTAACAAGGCTTGCATGCCTATTTTTCCGTACTTTTCAAGACCTTTTCTAGCCCAAAACAAATGTCAATACCTTTTCAATGAATTCAAAACAGTATAAGAACCCTGCACATAGAAAATATTTCTTTGAAGGCACTGGGAAAAGGAGCAAACTTACATGGATAAAAGCAACAGAACAAAACAAAATGTTAAAATTTATGTTTTAATATATAACATGAATCTTAAAATACTCTTATATAATATATTTCCAGGAAAACAATAAAAAATAATGAATAAAAGACAACCAAGAGGCTTATTCATTTTTAATATTATTTATAACTGTTTTGCACAGCCCCCCCCCCCCCCCCCCCAACAAGGATTTTGAATACCAAACATCGAAAGATTCTGAACAATGGATCTAAATTAGATTATTCATCATATTGTACCAAGTTAAAATACAGGCTCCTTCAGGGAGACCAATATGAATCCTGGGACTTAATTTTAACAAACTTGAATCTGCCTCCCTCCACACCAAGTGTGTTTGTATACTAAGTATTGAAAGATTCTGAATGATGGTTGTGGAGTAGAAGCTTTTTAACCCTATGAATGTTAAAGACCGATTTTCTGGTCTGGGAGCCTAATATGTCCCAATTTCAGCAAGTAGGGTGACTGTTTAATGCATGTTTGGGGAAAGCAATTGATATTTTCAATATGCAGTCCAAAGGCTGCTTGTATGTTGAAAATATTTCTTGGTCTACCCCAAAATAATGAATATGGACTCTTGCTACCACTGAATTGACATGGAAGAGACCATCAGGGTTTAAAAGGTTAAAGAATATTTGTCCTTTACACCAAGTTAAATTCAAGCTTCCCACTGGGAGTCTAAATAACCCAGTGACTTCACTTGAACAAATTGAAATCTTACCCCCACTAAAGATGTTGTATAAAAATCAAAAGATTTTGATTGGTGAATCTGAAAAAAGATTATTCTTCAGGTTGGTCTGAGTTCAAATTTGGGCTCCCATGCCCTCCCCTCCCCCAGGATGTTGTATACCATTATCAAGAATTTGACTGGTGGTTTTGGAGAAGAAATTTTTTTGAAGAATCTTCACAATACTTCACTAAATTTAAATCTGTGTTCCTGTAGGGAACCCAAATATCAACCCAGGGTCTTGATTTGAACAAATTTGAATCTAACCCCTCTGAGGATGTTGTATACTGAATATTAATAGATTCTGACTTGTGGATCTGAAGAAGTAGCAGCAGCTTTTTAATGATTACTCCTCATATTGAACAAAGTTAAAATTTTGGCTTGCATAGTGAGCCGAAATTTTAACCCAGGGACTTGACTTGAACCAAATTGAATCTGACTCTCCCAGGGATGTTGTTTACCAGATATCGAAAGATTTTAACTGGTGGATCTGAAGATTTTTCCTCACATTGCAATAAACCAACAGGGAACCCAAGTATTAACCCAGGGACTTGATTTTAATAGCATTGATTGAATCTGACTCCTGTAAGGATGCCATAAACAAACTATTTACTGGGGTTTAATGACACCATTCTTAACAGCCAGGCTCACCTTTTGTTGGGTGCTGTACACCAAATACCAAAAAGTTCTGATTTCTGGTTGTTAAAAAGACTTTTAAAGAATATGCCTCATATTGCATAAAGTTACAATTTGGGATTGCATAAAGAGCCCAAATATCAACTGAGGGACTTGATTTGAAAAAAAAAACAAACTTAAATCGGGCTGCCATAGGGAGACCAAGTATTAACTGAGGGATTTGGCTTGAACAATTTTGAATCTGAGTCACGTGAAGATGTTGCATACCAAATATCAATAGATTTGAAGAATAACATCGGGTATGGAGAATAAAATTTTTAAAGAACATTTTCATATAGCACCAAATTAAAAATTTTGGCTCCAATAAGAAGCACAAATATAAATGGAGGGGTATGATTTCAATAAAGGTGAATCCAATTCCCCCCAAGAATATTGTATACCAAATATCAGAGGATTGTGACAAGCAGTTGTGGTGTCCCCAATGATACAACTGATTGCATTTTTTTAACCATTTGAGTCCATTGGTCTTAAGATGCTTTATGCCAAATAACAGTTCTCTGCCCCATGTGGTTTGGGAAAAGGGGTATTTGAAAATATTTCTATCTTTGGCCCTGAGGTTTTCAGGAACAGAATGCAGGAAAAAACCATTGGCATGAATCATGAACTTATGACCTAATAATACCACATACCAATTTGATTCAAATCAGCCCTTTGGTTAAAAAAATATAAAATTTTGGGCATGGCCAAAAAATTTGCCCTCCCATTACAAAGTCAGATATTGCACTACAAAATAACTTTGAACAAATTTTATTCAGCACCTCAAAAAGAAACTCAGATCCAAAGTCATTGTACCATTAGGTTCATGAGAAGAGTTTTTCTTAATTTGGGAGCATTTCCCCCAATTCCTGTCATAACAAGCACCTCCAATTTGAATGTATCTGGTTCATCGGTTTTGGAGGAGATGTTTTGTAGACCATGTTCCTGGATGATGGATTTTTGAGTGATCACTATAGCACACCCTGAGTTTCAGTCAGGTGAGCTAAAAACCAGGTAGATAAAAAATGTTTGTGAAGAATACAACCTGTCAATATGCAGCAAATGATGAGCACGTACAGTCTTGGAAAGTGCAGTAGGGAATGATTAAATGGTAACAGCAAATTTTGACTGCATCAAATCAACTTAGGATTTTGTCAGAATTCACTGTCCACTTTTGTGATTGCAGCACTATAAACTATTGACTTTTCAAGGACTTTTCCAAGAACTTTTAGATACTTTTAGCCCAAATTAATATCTTCATCACGGATGTTCACAGAAATGCACCTGGTAACAGCTTACAATAAGCACAGAGATCATATATTTACAAGTTCCAACAAATAATACCTACACCTAAAACTGATCCTTGGGAAGCTCTCTCAAAGAGATTCTCAAGCAATAGTGTCAGGTGCAAGTATTATTACGCTGGATAATGAACATGGGACATACCAAAAAATACACAAATAATACAAGTTGTGAGTGCAGATGGTAAGTAGACGAACAACATATATTTACAAACAAGAGCGGGACTTTCATCCGGTGCATACCCCCACGTGGTGTACCGCCTAGTGTGGGCATACCTGTGACCAACAAATATTATTTATGAATATTCTCGTATGGACTGACGACGAATGCACAGTTGGATGGACACAATCCAGAACCCCCCCCCCCCCCCCCTCCATTTTCTTCGAAAATTTTCAACAATTTCTAAGTCAAAAGGTATGGTAAATTGTTTGGTGTTTGTCATAGGCAAGCTGCATGCCATATTTCACTGAAATCTGATAACCCCAACCCAGTATACTCCCCCATTTTCTTCAAAAGTTTTCAACAATTACCAATAATTTCTAAGTCAAAAGGTGTGGTAAATTGTTTGGTGTTTGGAAGTTTTATGCAATGAGGCAGAAGCCTTTGTCATGGGCAAGCTGCATGCCATATTTCACTGAAATCTGATAACCCCAACCCAGTATACTCCCCCATTTTCTTCAAAAGTTTTCAACAATTACCAATAATTTCCAAGTCAAAAGGTATGGTAAATTGTTTGGTGTTTGGAAGTTTTATGCAATGAGGCAGAAGCCTTTGTCATAGGCAAACTGCAGGCCATATTTCACTGAAATCCGATAACCCATACCTGAGATACAGGCTGAACAGACAAATAATGTCTATTTCCTACAATTTCTAAGTAAAAAAAAAGGGGGATAACTCTAAAAAGGAGAATGTGAAAAATTAAAATTTTTTAGTAAATTTTGTTTCTTAACATACCTACCACAATTGTTTACAATTGGCTGTAACATAAGTGCAAGCCCTACTTCGGAACTAACTCAAGCTTTTAGAATCTTTTCCAAACGAGTTGGAAAAGTACTAGAGTGCAAAAGCACGAAAAAGATCGAAAAAAAGGGTCGAGCGAGACCAGCGCTCGAAATTACAGGTACTCTCTCTGCACACCTATTGCGTTTACCGAGCGCATGCGCAACAACCGTGACGTCAATTCCGTATTTCCGCCAACGAGAAGTTTGTGATTTAGCGGGGAGGCATCGATATCAAATATATCCCCAAGGAGGGTGGGCCTCCGGTAAACAATTGTGGTAGGTATGTTAAGAAACAAAATTTACTAAAAAATTTCAATTTCTTTTCAACCTACTCACAATTGTTTACAATTGGCTGAATAAACAATAGGAGGAGGTGAATCACATAACCAATACCAACAAGAGTAGCAGAACGAAAGCAAGGATGGCAGAGAACAAAAACTAAAACCTGTAATGAAGAAAGAGAGAAGGCACCTGAAAAGAACAAGGCTGAGAGAAGCGCAACCTCGACAAAAACAATTTAACGAGGGTGCACAACAGCCTGAGCAGCAACGAGAGGGCCTAAAGAATAAAGGTCCTCAGATTGCTGCTGAAGGTGGCGGAGATAAAAGGAGGAGAAGGTAGAAGCATTCCTCCAGTAAGCCGCATTCATAACATCACGGAGCGAAACAGAATTGGAGAACGCCCAGGATGTAGAAATGGCACGAACCTCGTGAGCATTAAGCCGGTTCGAAACAAGATCCGATGCAGACAAGCGAGAATAAGCCAGCTTGATTGCAAGACAGATCCACCTGGAAATAGAATGGGAAGAGATAGACTGCCGCTTAGGAATGAGAGACAGAAAGAATCTCTTCCGATCCCTCCTAATGAACTGAGTGCGAGTAATGTAAGTCTTGACCGCACGAACAGGACAAAGAAGAGGCCTCCGTCCATCTACAGCAGGGAGAGCCCGAATGCAGATGGGAGGAGGTACCGAATCGGGGAGTTGATTCTTAGCCAGAAAAGAGCAATCAGTAGTGAATGTGACACTGTTAGCCTCATTTCGGAAGAAGGCAGAATCAACAGATAGCGCATGAAGCTCACTGACTCGACGAGCAGAAGCAAACGCTAGAAGAAAAGCCGTCTTATAGGTGAGAAAACGCATGTCGGTCTCAGATAAAGGCTCGAAAGGCGCCCCCTCCAAACAGTGCAACACCCATGCCAAGTTCCACTTGGGTGTAAGACGCAAAACTCGAGGCCTCTTCAAAGAAAAGTGCCGAATAAGTTTGGAGAGGAAAAGATTACGACCGATACACCGCTTTCCCACATAAGAGAAAGTATCAGACAGCATAGACCGATAGCCCTTAATCGTAATAGGCTGGAGGCCCTTGGAGTCAAAAAGAAAAACCAGAAAATCTGCAATTTGAGCGATAGACGGATCACGGTAATTCACATTGTGATCTGAACACCAGCGGCAGAAAACCTTCCACTTGGCGGCATAAGTCATTCCAGTGGAAGGTCGCCGCGATGCAGAAATGCACTCCACTGATCGTCTCGAAAAACCTCTACGTCGGAGACTGGACCTGATAAAAGACAGGCGTGAAGGGACAGGCTCGCCAGGTTGTTGTGATACTTCCTGGGATGACCCTGTGAAAGAAGATCGCGACGTAGAGGTAGACGAATCGGTCGATCGGCCAATAGAGGCCGCAGCAGATTGATCCACACCCTCTGTGGAGACAGGGGTGTGATCAGAATGATCCTGCAACTGCAAGCACGAATCTTCGCTAAAACTTGAGGAAGAATCGGTGCAGGAGGAAAGGCATAGCCGACCCAGCCTGTCCAGTCCAGAGACAGAGCGTCTACTGCAAATGCCAGAGGATCATGTTCAACTATTCTCGTTATTCGCATCTATTTACCAAATAGTTATCTCCCCTGATTGCTAGGAATTGGCTTGCAAAAATTAGCACTAATTGAATGGGGAATTTTTATATTTCTCAAAATTATATAAAACCCGTGAAAGTTATATTTGCTCTGCGCATCAGACATTTAAGAACAATATATATGCTCTCACTTGGTGATATAATCGAACCATTTCATTCGACCAATTTTTTTCCCCTGTTCATTTAAAAAGGTACGGTTATTTCGTGTAGAGTGCCATGTAAAATAATGGAAAATTGCGTTTTCGTCAACTTTTAGAGATTAAAATATTTTTTAGTCTTCATATTAGCAATGCTCTGCGCATATGTGCATATAATATAGATATTGTCCTCTCTAATCATATAAAAATATATAATCTGACATTTGCCCATTTTTTTCCTTTTGATGTTAAAACCAAGACAAATTTGATTGTTGTAAAAACAGTTGAACCCACAATCCACAATATGCAGAAGGTTTCGGTGTGAATAAAAGGAAAGGTGCGATAGCCCTATTAATTACTTTCAGTTCAGCCAGAAATGTGAAGCTTGTCGCTTATTTCGATTTCCCGACAAACAAGATTTTATTCACACCTTTCAGTGGATCAATGCTAATTACATTACAGTCAGACTCCAGTATTCACAGGGGGAGATAACTTTTCGAATAATACATCCCTACGACGAATTAAGTTGAGTATGCTGGACAAGGGGAGACAAAAGTCTCTACCTGATGATTCCAGCGAGTAGCGAAAAGGTCGACCTGAGGACGACCCCACTGCTCGCAAATCGCCTGAAACACCGACCGATGTAGCATCCATTCGGTTGGAAGGACACTGTCGCGTCGGGACAGGGAGTCTGCTAGGACGTTGAGACGCCCGGGAATGTGTCGAATGGACACCCGAGCGTTCACATCCCGCGCCAACAGAAGAAGATCCCGAGACAGCCGATACATAGGAATCGAATGAGTGCCTCCCTGATTCCGTATGTAGGCCACTACTGTCGAATTGTCTGAAAGAAGTAGGACAACATGGTCCGACAGATGAGGGATCCAAAGCCGAAAACTCAACAGAAGAGCAAGGAGCTCCTTCTGGTTGATATGAAGGCCCACCTGCTCGCTGTCCCACTCTCCGTGAGTAGACAGACCGAGAGGGTCCAACGTCGCACCCCAGCCCCGATCGCTGGCATCCGCAGTAAGGATGCGATTGGCCAAAGGAAGATCCAACGGAACACCCTGTGTCAGCCAGGGAATATCTGCCCAAGGGCGGAGGTGACAAAGCAGAGACCGAGGAATAGTGAGTTCCAGGTCCAGCGGATCTACATTCGGACGCCAATGATCCAACAGGAAGTGTTGGAGAGGTCGGACAAACAAGCGACCGAGCGGAATGAGATCGGTCACCGAACCGCAAAGGCCCAGCATCCGAAGGAAAGTTCTGGCCGAGACCGAGGAAGATTGAAGCAGGTCCCGAGTCAAGGCGGAAAGAATCGTCGCCCGAGCCTGGGGAACCGACACTACATTGTGAAGAGTGTCGAAATCCATCCCCAAATGAAGGAATCGCTGAGAAGGAAGAAGATCCGACTTCTCGCGATTGACTCTGAAACCCAGCGACGCTAGCAGGCAAAGAAACTGCCGGACATCGAACTCCAGAACAGCAGCATCGTGGTGCCGTTGGAGGATGTCGTCTAGGTAGGCGGACGAAGTCACCGCCGACTGAGTGCGATGGAAAGCAAGCACATGTGACATCAGTCGGGTGAAGGCCCAAGGAGCCAGGTTCAAACCGAACGGGAGAGCTCTGAATTGAAAAACTCGATCCCGAAACGAGAACCGAAGGTATTTCCGTGACGCCAGATGAATGGGTACATGGAAGTAGGCATCCTTCAGGTCGATACTGGCCGCAAAATCGCCCTGATGAACTGAACGTCGAACCGACCGGAAAGTCTCCATACTGAAACGAGGAGCAATTATGTACTCGTTCAGGGTACTCAGATCGATGACAGGACGAAATTGGCCGTTTTTCTTCGGCACCAAGAAAAGTCTCGAGTAAAACCCCGGTGAAAGGGTGTTCCTGACCACCTCGATCGCCCCTTTGGTGAGGAGATTGTCGATCTCCTGCACCAGAAGGTCCCGACGCAGAGAATCTGAAGGGACCTGAGTCGGAAGGGGCACCCGAGATAAACTGGGGTGCCGATGGAAGGACAGTCGCAGACCGGAATGAATGACGTCGAGGACCCAAGAGTCCGACGTTATCTCTGTCCAACGGTCGTAAAACAGCAACAGCCTTCCTCCGACTGGAGGCGAATCGAGGTGAGAACCTTCACTTGCGGCCTCGACGAGGCCCCCGAGAGGAGAAACCACCTCGGGAAGTGACAGAGTCCTGAGACTTTCCAGCCTGAGGCTGCCAGCGGGCCTGGCCACGTCGGCGCTTCTTATGAGCAGAAGGAGCAGACGGGGCCGAAGGTGTAGCCGACGTCGCCGACGAGGCAGACGCAGCAGCACACTTGGCGGGCCTGGAACGACCCCCACCCGCAGCAGCAGGTGGGTCAAGCTGTCTCAGCAAAAGCTGGTCCTTCGAATGACGAAGAACTTCGCCACGAACAGCTTCCACGGAACCATGGAACAACTGAGGTCCTACCAAAGAGGCAGACCTCAGAACAGCACGTTGCTCAGAAGGAAGGGATGGTAAAGAATCCAAAACCGCATCCCGGCGTGCCAGCTCCAAATTGGCCGTGTTACAGGCGTGAGCGTGAGTCAAGTTCATAAGAGCCTGTGACAAAACGCGAAAAGGCGCCTGAGCGTCATCAAACTCCCCTGGTGGAAAATATTCAGCCAGAGCAGCGACGACATGGTCCGCGAGAGATAACATACCCAGCATCTCTCGGGACAGGCCCACCATAGACTCAACTACCGACATCGGGAGAACTGCCGACTTAGGCTTAGTCAACCCGAGGGAAGAAGAATCCTCATCCACAGTAGTCATCCCTTGGAAGACTGGTGGAGAGACGGAATCGTAAACACGAAACCGCGATGGAGGCAGAAAGGCATCAGCTCTAGAAAAGAAGGAACCCTTGAGGGCCTTAGAACACATTTTGGCGTCTAAGCCCTGCAAGGACTCAACCACCTGAGCCGATTGCAGAGGACGCAAAGCCCCGGAGCTAGAAGGCTCAACAGGGTTACGGCGCTCCACAGTGGACCGCGGCCGGACGGTCACAGAAGGCTGGTCGGAAGGTAGAACGTCCGGCAATAAGCCAAAGACGAAATCCAAAGCCTGCCCCAAGACTGACGAGGGGGGACCATCACCTTCAAGATACTCGTCATCCTCCGTAGCAGAGGAGACGTAGCCCAACTCGGGCTGACCAGCAGAAACCTCCTGTGAATACTGTGCAGTATCCAAGGGGCCAGGCGAGACATCTCGGCGACCGACCAAAGGAGGTTGTGCCTCAGGAGGCACAGGGAGGCCAACTTGAGGGTTGCCAGAAAGCAACCGGGTGAGCGCCAAAACGGCCTGGCGCAGGTCACCCTGAGAATCCGTCGCAGCAGAATCGCCCGACGGAGTGTCCTCCTAATGGACCCTTCTGGTAGAAGAACCCAAATCCTCAGAAGAGACCGACGGCGAACGTCGATCGGCAGACAGAATAGGAGCACGGTGAGAAGACACTGGAGGATAGTCCCGATTGTGACGCCCAGGAGCCATCACTGGCCTCTGCGAAACAGAAGGCCCTGCCTGCAAATCCTCGAAAGGGACCGACGGCGCACGTCGATCGGTAGCTGGACCTAGGACACGGTGAGAAGACACCGGAGGATTGTCCCAAGAATGACAGGAACCTGTCATTGACCTCTGCGCAGCAGACGGCCCCAACTGCCTATCCTCTGAGACCGACGGCAAGCATCGATCGACACCCAGACTCGGAACACAGTGAGGAATCACCGGAGGAAGGTTCCGAGAGTGACAGCTAACCGGGGCTGTCACTGACCGCTGCCGAACAGCAGGCCTTGGATGCCAACGTCCCAACACCATCCCGCTAGCCGGCACACTAGCAGGCGAA
Source organism: Pictodentalium vernedei (assembly GCA_031216915.1). Lineage (NCBI taxonomy): Eukaryota > Metazoa > Mollusca > Scaphopoda > Dentaliida > Dentaliidae > Pictodentalium > Pictodentalium vernedei. The sequence continues at coordinate 492,569,425 of CM062294.1, read as the reverse complement.
GGTGGAACAATAAACGATTCACTCGAGGGACGAGGAATCGCTGCCGAAGCGACCGGCCGGCTCAACCGACTAGGAGCAAACCTAGCCAGATGAGACGGAGCAGACAGCAAACCCGCACAGCCTCGCCGCGAGGCTGGGGGAGGCTGAGAACACACAGACACACCAGTAGATACAGCCTCGGTCCCCCGAGACTGTAGACCATCCCCAGAGGAGATGGAAGAGCCACCATCAGACAGAATAGGATCTGGAGTAGCAACCCCCTCAACAACGGTCGACGGTGTAGGAGGCAGATCGGAGAGGGTTACCGAGCTGACCTCGGAAAAGCTCTCAACGAAAACAGACGCCTCAATAGTGACATCCGAAGACAAAGAGACCGCGGTCTCCTCATCAGGTATCACAGAACAAACACCGTCAACAGTTGCAGAGGAGCTCGCCACAGAAGTCAGATCCGAATCCTGTGTGACAGAGTCACCACGTGCACCAGCAGAAATGTCTGCAACGGCACGGCTACCCTTACCCCGAGAACGAGGGGTTCTAGCTCTGGAAAGAACCACCTTGTTAACAGAAGCCCAAAATTTAGAGGACCAAACCCCACAGATACCACATGATTGGGCCTGAGTGCAATTGTTGCAAGTGACACATGTGGTATGGGAATCGTCCACATGTTTCACCTGCAAACAAGAGGTACAAGGAATAGTCTTAGGCATGATATAAATACAACAATCAAGCTTCCCGCCGACGGAAAACAGAACGAAGGTCGTGTTCACACGTGGGGTGTGAAAGAACAGCAATAATAATACAAATTAACATTAAATGAGAGTAATAATTTGGTAGCTTGAAAAAGGATACAATCCAGTAGCACACTAAAGACGATTAATAAGTTGTTCACGAAGAATTAATATCGTAAACAGCACAAGTCACAAAAATTTCCGACCATGAACAATGGCGGAAATAAAGGAATTGACGTCACGGTTGTTGCGCATGCGCTCGGTAAACGCAAGAGGTGTGCAGAGAGAGTACCTGTAATTTCGAGCGCTGGTCTCGCTCGACCCTTTTTTTCGATCTTTTTCGTGCTTTTGCACTCTAGTACTTTTCCAACTCGTTTGGAAAAGATTCTAAAAGCTTGAGTTAGTTCCGAAGTAGGGCTTGCACTTATGTTACAGCCAATTGTAAACAATTGTGAGTAGGTTGAAAAGAAATATCGTTGAATCCTTTTTTTAAAGCCTATACCATAAGCAGTGTTCATGGCAAATTTCATTGCAATAGAATATTCGATACCCGAGATAAGTTATGATGAATATTCTCGGATGGACTCGCACACGGACGGACGGACGGACGGACGCATGTAATCCAGTATACCCCCATTTTCTTCGAAAGTGGGGGTATAAAAATATATGTTTCAAGGACTTTCCACCACAAGAATGTCAAATTTTCAACCATTTTCAAGAGCCTTGAACATCAGGTTAAAAAATCAAGCACTTTGAAGGCTGTTTACAAACTCTACACCCAGACAATAAATTTCAAAGTATAATTTTATTACAACAGTTTTTGCTACTTTGAAGTTTGAGGTCACTTTTATCATCTAAGGCCATATCACACCCACAAAAGAAGTTTAAAGTCTAGCCAATTATTTATGTTGCCCACTTCAATAAAAGACTCCAACATGCACTAGTTAATGTGTCCTCTCAAACCAGTGAAAGAAATATGCTTAATTATTGAGAAAGACATGTGGATAATGAAAAATAACCTTTCAAATAACAAGTTCTTATTTTAACTGGCCTCAATAAGCATGGAGATTATCTATTTACAAGTTCCAACAAATAGTACTTGCACCTAAAACTGATTCCTGGGAAGCTCTCTCAAAGAGATTCTCAAGCAATAGTGACAGGTGCAAGTATTATTATGCTGGATAATGAACACAGAGCATACAACAAAAGTACACAAATAGATTTTAAGCAGACCAAACAAGTATTTAACAAAAATATGTTTTTTCAATGATTTTCCACAAGAAAGTAATTTTTTTATCCATTTTCTAGGTCCTTGAACATCAGATTAAAAAAAACAAACACTGTGAAGGACTCTACACCCAGATAATAAGTTTCAAAGAATAATTTTAATACAATTCTTTTTTGGTGCTTTGAAGTTTGAGGTCCCTTTCAACATCTATGGCCATATCACACCCACAAAACAAGTTTAAAGTATCGTCTAGCCAATTATTTATGTTGCCCACTTCAGTAGAAGACTGTCACTCAAATTGGTTACCAGGTTCTATAGAACTAATGAAAGAACATGCTTAAAATATTGAGAAAGACATATGGATAAAATAATCTTCAAATCACAAGGTCCTCCTTGAAGAGGCCTTGATAAGCATGGAAAACATCTATTTACTATTTACAAGTTCCAACAAATAATACGGGGCATCTTAATCCAGGGAGTTGATTTGAACACACTTTAATCTGATCTAAGGATGTGGAATACCAAATATCAAAAGATTCCAAATGGTTGATCCAAAAATGACTTTTAAAGACTTTTCCTTGTATTGTACCAAGTAAAAATTTGGGCTCCTATAAGGAGTCCAAATATGAACCCAGGACAAAACTTACACAAAGTTGAATCTGACTGTCAAAAGAATGCTGTATACCGAACATTGAAACATTCTGACTGGTGGATCTTAAATAGATTTTTAAAGAATAAATTACTCCTACCGAACTTAGTTAAAATATTTGCTCCCAAATGGAGCCCCAAGTATGAACCCATGGTCTATGTTGGAACAAACTTCAATCAGACCCTCTACAGATGCTGCATACCGAATATAAAAAGATTCTGTCAAGTGAATCGCAAGAAGATTTTTGAAGAATTTACATCATCTTGAACCAAATTAAAATTTATGGTCAGGGAGTCCAAATATAAACTCTGGGGCTTGATTTGAACCTACTTGAATCTCCCCCATACCCTGCTGATGTATATGAAATAATAAGCCATTTTAAGGGGCGGATTTGAAGAAGATTCTTAAGAATTTTCCACATTTTGCACTGTTAAAATTTGGACTCCCACAGAGAGCTAAAGTAAGAACCCATGGATGTAATTTGAACAGACTCACATCTAGCCTCCATAAGGATACTGGATAGAAAATATCAAAAGATTCTGACTGATCTGGAGAAAAGGGTTTTTATACGGCCGCTCTTATGAGCAGGTGGTATTATGGTATGGCAATGTGAGTCCATCTGTCCATCAACTTTTGTTTGACCACGCGATAACTTGAAAACAATACAACCAACAAATACTGTTTCTTTATTGTTTATTAGTCATGACAAGAGGATGGTTCTTTTCGATTACCAGCATTCTGGCATATCCATTATGGCAACCATGGCAGCCATCTTGGATTTTCAGGGACTTTTGATTGTCCATATGATAACTTGAAAATTATAGATCCAACAGATACTGCTTTTTTATGGTTGATTAAGCATGACTACTTAAAGAATATTGCTCATAGTGCACCAAGTTAAAATTCAGGATCCTAAAGGAAGCCCAAATATAAACATAGGGACTTGATCTGAACAAAACATGAATCTGCTTCCCATAAGGATTCTGAATATGAAATATCAAAAGATTTTAACTGGTGGATCTCAAAATTTTTTTTAAACATTTTTTATTCACACTGCACTGTTGAAATATGATCTTCCTCCATAGGGAGTAAACGAGGGACAGGGACTTGTTTATTACAAACATGAATCAGATCATTCTGAGGATGCTGTATACCAAACATCAAAAGATACTGACTAGTAGTTCTGCAAAAGACATTTTTTTTTACTTTTAAAAAAAATCTGATTCAACAATTTTCTATTACTTCAGGTAGTACCCCATGACAAAATAGATTAGAATTTTTTGGCCCAATCAATTCTAATAGTCTTAAGGCTGCTTCACACTATATCCAAGTTCTCTGCTCCATGCTGTTTGGGAAATATGGGCATTTGAAATTTTTCCTGTTTAGCACCTTGGGTTCCCAATAAATCATATACATTTGTACGTGTCCACTTGCATACAAAATTTGATTCAAATTGGCAAATCTGTTCACAAAAGATAAATTTCTGGTGAGGAAAATGTGAAAGCAAATGATCCACTGTAGATCTAAAAATAAAAATCCTATCACTCATAAATATGAATCGCCACAAAAAATCCAAAAATTTATTTGTCAGTTCTCACATATCAAGGTTGTAAATGTGAACCATAATACTCGCTAAATTCATCCCAATCTTTTGGGGTTAACTCAATTGGTATGGTGGCAGAACATTCAGTGATAGGCAACTCAGTGGTGCAGTTCTGAGATTGATCCTCATTGAGGCTGACTCCAGAAAAGTTTAGTTTTCAGTTCAGTTTTAGATTTGGCACCATGCCTAATGGGATTCCTTCTTGACACGTGCAATATAACATCAAACTGCAGTAGTTGCATCATCACAAATCTCACTTTGAGATTTCGGTGTGTTAACAGTGGGACCAAAGATAAATTTTCTTTTAAATGTTTGTTCACTTATTTGGGTTTAATGACACTTTCCACTGTGATTTTCATCTGATGGTATTTAATGACACTTTTAACTGTGAGTTTCTTTTGAATGTTCTTTTCTTGTGTACATATATTTTTATAACCATACAGCATGTCCTGCACTTCCAGGATTTCTTGAATCTACAGAAAAAAATAACAGTTGTTGTAGTTATGTCATTTTAATTTTCATTAAAGGTAATCTAGTCCAGATCTCCCACTGATTTTCAACAAATAAAAGGTATACAAGAGGCCCAACGGGATCAGGAACACTCATGTGACAAAGGCCGATAGCTTTTCCATAAAGTGGTTTAAGAATTAAAAAAAATATATATTTTGTCAGTTATTATTTAATTATTTTTTCCACTGACTGGGGCAGTTGTTTGTGAGAACAAGCACTTCTAAAAATGTCAAAGTTCCCGAAGGGAAAATGCTTTATAACAAATAATTCATACTCATACAAACAGAAAATCAAACATTTCCACAGAATACAGAGTAATATAGTTGAAAGGGCTAAAATGACTGAGGGTCTGATTAGTTAGCACTTGATTTGAACAAACATGAGTCTGACCTCATAAGGATATCATGTACCAAATATCATCAGATTCTGACTGGTGGATATGAATAAGAAAATTTTTATAGAATTACACTCATATTGCACTAACTTGATATTCAAGCTCCCACAGGCAGCCCAAATATAAACCTGGAGACTTCATTGTAACAATTTGAATCTGCCCCCCCCCACCCCCCCATAAAAAATGATGTTTTCCAAATATCTAATAATTCTGAAATGGAAGAAGATTTTTGAAGAATATTCCTCATATTGTAGAGTTAAACTTCAAGCTTCCACAAAGCACAAATATGAACCCAAGGTTCTGATTTGAACAAATTTGAATTGCAACCTCATAATGATCAGACCTGGCAGTCTAGAAAATTAAAGACTGCAAAACAATTGCCTTCCTCCAATTGCTTTGGAGTGTAACTGCACCTGGAATGTTCAATGCATATACTTGTATGCTATTTTGGTTATATTAACTTCAAGGTATTACTAATGTGACTGAAAAATTGTTCTATAATCAGCTACACAGTGGAAAAATTGGCATACACATCTTCCCATTATTCAAAATGTTGCATTCAATTCTTATGTGACTGTCTTCTACACTCAAAATGTGTGGAAATGCAACACAGAATGGGTCATGAATTATTGTGAATCAATGCAACATTGACAAATTGTCCACTGAGTTCCAATGTGTTCTATGTGCCTACTGGCACATAGAACATATTGGAACTTAGGGCACGAAATGATAACAGATTTTAAAGGCAGTCCCAAACATGTCTGGCATTCCAGAAAATCAAGGGGTGCAAAAAATTGCACTCCTGCACTCCTAAAGTATGCAAGGCCTGTAATGATGCTGTATTCTGAATATCAAAAGATGTTGACTGGTGGATATGAAGAAGCCAATTTTCAACAAGAGGCCCCAGGGGGCCTGAGGCATTCACCTGACATGGTAGCCTAAATATCAACTCAGAGAATTGATTTCAACAAGTTGCATCTGCTCCTCCTAAGAAAAGTTTATACCAAATATCCAAAGATTCTGACCAGTGGATCTAAAAAAAAAAAGATTTTTAAAGAATATTCCTCATATTGAACTAAGTTATAATTCGGGCTCCCACAGGGAGCCAATATATGAACCCAGGGACTTGGCTTCAACAAACTTGAATCTCACCCCCCTAAGATTGCTGCATGCCAAATATCAAAACATTCCGACTGCTGGATCTGAAGAAGAAGATTTTAAAGAAAAATTCCTCATATTGACTAAGTTATAATCGGGCTCCCATAGGGAGTTCAAATATGGACCCAGGGACTTGGCTTTAACAAACTTGAATTCCCCCCCTCCCCCCTGCCCCCCCCCCCTCCCCCCCAAGGATGCTACACACCACATATCAAAACATTCCGACTGCTGGATCTGAAGAAGAAGATTTTTTAAGAAAATTCCTCATTTTGAACTAAGTTATCATTCGGGCTCCCACAGTGAGCCCAAATAAGGACCTAGGGACATGGCTTCAACAAACTTGAATCTCACCCCCTAAGGATGCTGCATACCAAATATCAAAACATTCCGACTGCTGGATCTGAAGAAGATTTTTAAAGAAAATTCCTCATTTTGAACTAAGTTATCATTCGGGCTCCCACTGTGAGCCCAAATATGGACCTAGGGACATGGCTTGAACAAACTTGAATCTCACCCCTCTAAGGACGCTGCATACCAAATATCAAAACATTTCACTGCTGGATCTGAAGAAGATTTTTAAAGAAAATTTCTCATTTTAAACTAAGTTATAATTCGGGCTACCACAGTGAGCCCAAATATGAACCCAGGGTCTTGGCTTGACCAAACTTGAATCTCACCCCCCTAAGCATGCTGCATACCCAATATCAAAAGATTCTGCCTGCTGGATCTTGAGAAGAAGATTTTCAAAGAAATTTGCCTGAAATGCACTAAGTTCAAATTTGGGCTCCTATACTGAGTCCAAATATGAACCCAGAGAGCCGATTTGAACAAACTTGAATCAGATCCACCCCACAATGTTGCATACCAAATATCAAAAGATTCTGCCTGCTGGATCTGGAGAAGATTTTTTAAGAAATTTGCCTGAAATGCACTGAGTTCGAATTCGGGCTTCTATAGTGAGCCCAAATATGAATCCAGGGGGCTGATTTGAACAAACTTGAATCAGATCGACCCCCACAATGTTGCATACCAAATATCAAAAGATTCTGCCTGCTGGATCTGGAGAAGAAGATTGTAATAGATATATCACTATTTTGTGTACTATATGGGTAAATAATTGTACAGTTGTGCAGGTGTCCGGAGATATTTTGGACAAGGCGAAGCCGAGTCCAAATATTGGAGGACACCTGCACAACTGTACAATTATTTACCCATATAGTACACAAAATAGTGATATATGTGATTTAATCCACAGCCCCTCAATGTTAACAAAAGTCAAAAAAATTATATACTCTCCCAAAAAAGAAATTGTGCATGCTGAAAAATAACACTATAAAAAGATATATATCATTTTCATTCATGGAAATTTTAATCAATCACAGATGAATCAATTTGTGATCAACACGAGAAATTTCATTACGCTATGACGAATACTCTTGGTGCCATGGAGAGTCAAAGACACTAAGGGTCAAACACAAAAGTCACACACTCAATATCTGGTATGACCTCCATCTGCATCGACTACTGCTGTGCATCTACGCCTCATGGAAGTGAACAAGTTAGCATGGAAGTGGGTTAGGATAGGGTTAGGTAGGGTTAGGTTAGGGTTAGGTTAGGCTAAGCCTAACTCTAACCCTACTCTACACCACTGCAGTCGAGCACGACGATGACATAACGTTAAAATCGGACGAACTGCAGGTCTTCGAGGACGTAAGCCGTATTCTCTCAGCCGGTTGATTACTGTTTGAGGATGTATCCGTCTCAGGTTAGGGATGTTCCTGGCTGTCGTCGTTGCCGTTTGTTGCCGGTTCTGGAGATGGACGACACGGATATACCAATCTTGTGCAGGGATGGTAACTTGGGGTCTCCCGGAGCGGGGTCGGTCTCGAACGTCATCATGTTGTGCATGTCGATGGACTAGCCTGTCTACAGTGTTACAGTGGCAGTTCAAATGCTGGGCAACCTCTCTGTGTGTTCTGCCAGCTCTAATCATACCCAGGGCAAGGAGACGTTGATTCATTGTCAATCTTGGCATGCTAATGTGGAGTCGTTTTAACAGCAGCGCAAGTTTGAATGTGAATGATAGGAAGGCCTTACTTTAGTGTTTAAATACCCAAGGATTCACACTGCTGCATGAATTTTCAGACTCTCCATGTGCAAAACATGCCTTTTCACAAACGTGCAGCACGTCATTTAACGTTAATGCAATTTTAACGGGGAAAGCTGTTTTTGTGTTCAATATAACTTATTCATGAACAGGTTAACACTCTTTACACCTACGAAAATATTTTTTTGGAGTTTGATCAATTTCTGCAATGCACACTTTCTTTTTTGGGCGAGTATATTTTAGAAAGTTTGACACGAGTAAAACCGCATTTTAAAACACTTTTTGCTTGCTCTACCCCCAAAAAACAAAATGGGCATAACCCATTGTTTGCTTGCTAGGAAGTCTATTGAAGTTATGATACGCATCAGGAGTTAAGATATTGTGAACAGATCTGTAGCTTCGAAGTGAACTCACATCAGGACGTAATTTGTTCTCCCGCTAATATAATGTCTCAGCTCAAGGGTGGAACACTTATTCAATCCCTCATCGAAAGTGCGGCAGATAAATTTAATAATCGTTCATTTTTAAAGCATTTGGAATAATAATTCTTTTTTTTATCTGAAGAAGAGGTTCGCTTTCCCTCAGGGGTGGCGGGTGGTGGTGCCTGATTGCCATCTTAATATTTGAAAAAAGGGTGTTTTTTTAGGTTATTTATTTATTTACTGGTGTTTAAGGTCACTTTTCTGCATCTGTGGCTAATTGTGACCACAAAAAAAAGGTGTAAAGTCAAGTTTAGCCAATCGTTTACACCCATGCTGCCCATTTTAGGGGACTTCTACCCCGGGCACTGGTGACCAGGTCCTATTTCACCAGTAAAACTGAACTTGTTTACCACAGCAAATAAGCACTGCTTCACTTCCGAGGTTTCCACAGGAGTCTTTTTAGTTTACCAGGGCTGTTGGTTATTAAAAGCAACAAAAAATTAAAATGGCACGATGCACACTCAATTCAGTAGCTCTGTCGAGAAAAGCTTGTCGATAATTCATGTGTTAGAAAGTTTTTCACACCTCCTTTACAGCATCTTTACTTTTGAATGGTTATGATTACAGTACCATGACAATCGTACAAATATCTAGTTATTGGGACTGTTTCAAAACCGTCCCAATATCCAGATATTGGTACTGTTTTACTGAGCTTTTCTCATCAAAACCGTACTTGGTGTGATTTTATAGGGCTTGTTTTCATGACAGAGAACAAAAGAAATATTAGGTAGCTGTGGATTAATTTAAGGAAATTTGCCAGAAATGCACTAAGTTTGAATTCGAGCTTCTATAGTGAGCCCAAATATGAACCCAGGGAGCTGATTTGAACAAACTTGAATCAGATCCACCCCACAATGTTGCATACCAAATATTAAAAGATTCTGCCTGCTGGATCTGGAGAAGAAGACTTTTTAAGAAATTTGCCTGAAATGCACTAAGTTCGAATTCGGGCTTCTATAGTGAGCCCAAATATGAATCCAGGGGGCCAATTTGAACAAACTTGAATCAGATCCACCCCACAATGTTGCATACCAAATATCAAAAGATTCTGCCCGCTGGATCTGGAGAAGAAGATTTTTAAGGAAATTTGCCTGAAATGCACTAAGTTTGAATTCGAGCTTCTATAGTGAGCCCAAATATGAATCCAGGGGGCCGATTTGAACAATCTTGAATCAGATCCACCCCACAATGTTGCATACCAAATATCAAAAGATTCTGCGTGCTGGATCTGGAGAAGAAGATTTTTTAAGAAATTTGCCTGAAATGCACTAAGTTCGAATTCAGGCTCCTATACTGAGCCCAAATATAAACCCACGGGGCCGATTTGAACAAACTTGAATCAGATCCACCCTACAATGTTGCATACCAAATATCAAAAGATTCTGCCTGCTGGATCTGGAGAAGATTTTTTAATGTTTTTCCCATTGCCTACGGTGTTAAAAAGTGCTGACTCAGCACTTTTTTAAAGTCCCGAAACTGTACCCTATGATAAAACTGATGGCAATTTTTTTTTTACCAATCCTTTCTGTTGGTCCTAAAGAAGCTTCACACCAAATAAAAATTCTCGGTGCCATGCAGTTTTGGAGATATGGGCGGTTTAATTTTTTTCTATTTTTAGCTTCTGCGGTTCCCACGGGGCTAAGGGAAAAAAAAAATTGGCATAAATTAAGTACTTATGACCCAATAAGCCCTCACATAAAATTTGGTTCAAATCAGCCTCTCGGTTCGGAAATAGAAATTTCGGACGGGACCAAAAATTTTGCCCCTCCCATAACGACGCCAAATATAGCCCATCAAACTTCTCTTGGACAAATCTGAGTCTACACCTTAAAAGGAAGCTGCATACCATATATCAAGTCTCTGCTACTGCTGGTTCACAAGAAGAAGATTTTCAAAGATTTTGGTGCCCCTTGGGGGCATGGTACCACCCAGGAGGAGGGGCAACTTCATTTGAACAAACATGAATTGGCATTAGGTAATAAATATTTACACAACATTTGAATAAAATTGGGCTAGTGGTTTTGAAGAAGAGGTTGATAATGTAAAGTTAACGCGGGACGACGGACAGAATGCGATCAGTAAAGCTCCCACTGAGCTTCGCTCAGGTGAGCTAAAAATATTTCTCATATTGCTGAATTCCAGCTGTCACAGGAAGTTCAAACATAAATCAAGTGACCTGATTTTTCTACAAATTTAAATCTGACTCTCTAAGGATACTGTGTAACAAATGTCAAAAGATTTTGACTGGTGGATCTGAACAAGAAGATTTTTAAAGAATTTCTCTCATATTGTTTGAATCTATAATTCAGACTAATAAGGAGCCCTTAAATAGCCTCACAAACTTGATTTTAACAAATTTGAATCTGACCCCCATGATGATGTATACAAAGTACAAACTTGAATCAGACCCCCATGAAGATGTATACAAAGTATCAAAAATGTCTGAGTGGTGAATGTCGAAAAAGGAGATTTTCAAGGAGTGTTCCACATATTGCACCAAGTTTAAATTCTTCCCCTCCAATTTACCCCATCCTCCACCAGGATGTTGTATAAGAAAATTTTTGACCTGTGGATTTGAAGAAGATATTCAAACTATATTCCTCACACTGCAATAACTTCACATGTGGGCTCCTTTATGGATATTCTCACTGGTGGTTCTTGCGAAGAAGATTTTTAAAGACGATTCCTCATATTACACAGAGGTGTCCCCATAGGGTTTCCATATATTAACCTAAGAACTTGTTTACAACAAAAATTCATCTGCCCTCCCCCCCACCCCACCCCCACACACATGCATATTTCCACCCCTAAGTATGCTGTGCACCAAATATCCAAAGATTCAGACTGGCGGTTGTGCTTCTGGAAATCTAAAGTTAAAATTCAACCTCAAATTTAGAGTCCAAATATGACTTAATATTGAAGAAACCTACATCTGACCCCATAATGATGTTGTACACCAAATGATTCTGAGTGGTGGTTCTAAAGGATTTTTAAAGAGTAGTCCACCTTTTGTCAAGATTTGCAAAACCCATATGAATCCCAAATAGGAACATGGGGGACATGATTTGAACAAACTACAATCTGCTCCCCCCATCCCCCCACCCCCCAACAATTATGTCACATACCAAGTAATAAAAGATTTTGACTGGTGGTACTGAAGAAGATTTTTAAAGAATGTTCCTAATACCTAATATTGCACTAAGTTAAAACTCAAGCCCAAATATGAACCAAGGGTTGTGATTTGAACAATATAACAAATATCAAAAAGATTCTGACTCTTGGATCTGAAGAAGATTTATTAAGATTATTCCTCATATTGCACTAAGGGCAAATTGGTTTGAACAAACTTCCCCCCCCCCCCCCAAACCCGTCCCCAAACACCCCTATGAATGTACTGCAAATATCAAAAGATTCTGACTATTGGTTCTGGATAAGAAGATTTTTAAAGAATATCTATCATAGTGAACTAAGTTAAAATTTGCACTGCAAGGGGAAACCCTGTGAATTGATTTCAACAAACTTTAATCTTACCTCCATTTTGGATACTGAACAACAAATATTAAAGGCTTCTGATTTGTGGTTCTTAAGAATATTTTGAAGACCTTTTCCAAAATGTGGGGTCTTGTATGTTTCAACACCAAATTTCTTACTAGTATCCAGTAAACAAACTGTTTGATATTGGTGGGACATCTATGAGACAGAAAACTCAATAAACTTTGTGTCACATTTGGGTTTGACTTCTCTTGCAGGCTCAACCACAAGATTGAGTTAACCCCAAAACTCTTTACCTCTTTTAATTCAAATTCTACCAACCCCCCTCCCCCACCCCACCCCCACCCCACACACACCGAAATTAGATTAACTATATTAACATGTAGACGCTGAATGTGACTTTACATCCTTCTTTAAACAATTTCATCAGGTGAGTGATTAAGGCCCTTGGGGCCTCTTGTTTTGCATATTCACTTAAAATCTAAAATAAATAAAATCACAGTGGACAGCATGTTTCTCAGCATTTCAGCACTGCTAGAATCCTGGGCATTTAAATCCTCTGACATGGACAACAGATTTATAAATATATGACTTCATTTATCTGTGATGTTAAACTGATCATAGATGTTGTATGACACTTTAAATCCTTCCTGAAACAACCTCATCAGGTGAGTGCTTTAGACCCCCTGGGGCTGCTTGTATTTTCCTAATACTCGAAATTTTTTTGCCTTAAGAATTAATATTTTTTTGGCGAAAAAAATAAATTGATTCTCAGGCACCTTGACATTGAAGTAAATGGCCTGCGCTTGGGGTTTGTAGTGAAATGACAGTTGTAGCACGAAAATGAGAAACAATGAAAGCAAAGAGAGCATTGTTTTAAAGACTGAAAGTGAACTGATCCTATTATCCTTATGTGGAGGTGCCTGAATTTTTTTTTTATAACTTCAATCAAACACCTTCAAAACCCATTATGATGCAAAAAGAAAAAAAATACCCATATGACCTGGTGGGTTTGAAGAAGGAGATTTTTAAAGAAATTTCCTCATGCCACACAAAGTTAAAAAAATTTAGGTTGCCATAGGGAGCCCAAATATGGACACAGTGACTTGATTTAAACTAACTGGAATCTGACCCCACTAAGGACATCACAGACTAAATATTAAAAGATTATGACTGGGAGATCTGAAAAAGGTTTTTAAACAATATTCCTCATATTGTACTAAGTTTTTAAAGAATATTCCTCTTGTGGCACTAACTTAAAATTTGGGCTCCCACAAGGAGCTCAAATATGACCCCAAGGACAAGATTTAATTAAAACTGAATCTGAACCCCCTAAGGATACTGCATATCAAAACATTTGGACTGGTAGATCTCATGAAGAATATCTTTAAAGATATTCCTCATATTTCACTAAGTTAAAGTTTTTGAGTTCCTCAAATTGCACCAAGTTAAAATTCAGGCTCTCATAGGGAGCCCAAATATAAACCCATGGACTTGACTTGAACAAACTTGATTCTGCCTGCACCCCCCTCCCCCCCCCCCCCCCCCCCCCCCCCCCCCCCCATAGATGTTGTATACCAAACATGAAGGGATTCTGACTGTTGGAGCTGAAGAAGAAATTTTTTAAAGAAATTTACTCAAATTGTACAAAGTTAAACTTTGGGCTCCAATAAAGAGCCCAAATACTCACTCAGGGACCCGATTTGTACAAACTTTAATCTGACCCCCCTATAGATGTTGTATACCAAATATGAAAGCATTCTGACTGGTGTATCTGAAGAAGATTTTTAAAGAAATTTCCTCATATTTCACTAAGTTAAAATTCGGGCTCCTACAGGGAGCCCAATTATTAACACAGGGACTCGATTTGAACAAACTTGAATCTGACCCAATAGAGATGTTATATATACCAAATATCAAAAGATTCTAAAAGATGGTTTTGGAGAAGAAGATTTTTTTAATTTAAAAAAAAAAAATTATGGGTGCTATCAGAGTAATGCCCCTTGTAGGGCCCCTTGCGGGCGTGGAAAGTTTATTTGTAAAAGTTCACGACGGATGACGACGGACGATGAATGGCAAGCGATAAGTTAAGGTCCCTTCGGTGAGCTAAAAAACAAAATGCGGTGTCAGAACAGGCAATCACCTCAAATTTAACTAAAATTCAGCAGTTTAGGAGGAGCTGGTGCCAACACCATGTTCACGGATGACAGACGGTGAGTGGTCACTGTAACTCATCCTGACTTTCAATCAGGTGAGCTAAAAAAATAATTTTGACAACTTGGTGTCAATAGTATCAACATTTAACTTTGGTTAGACATAAAAAACATACATTTGCATACCAAAGATCACTTCATTCCAGTTGTTCTAATTGAAAATAACACATCAACCAAAACTGTCAATGTGCAGCAGCTCCAACTCAGGGTTCCCATGGATTGGCTTCTGAACAATTTTCTCAAAACTTTTAAAAACCACCCTTGGTTTCTAACCACTTCCAATTCTCTTCCTGACTCCTGTCCATTTGAGAATTAAAGGTAGAACAACTGGGTTTTAGTTATTTTGATTGTTTCCCACAAAACCAAGGCCTTAAATATTAAAGGGAAAGACAGCATCAAGATGCAGAAGCACGCATTATCTCCAGGCACCTCATTTCCATAGCATTCCTGCAAAATATGAGAAAGCAAAACACTACCTCTCACCACTACAACCCTGTGCTGTACATACCACCACCCCATCAAATTTTATTCCA
The DNA here is from genome assembly GCA_031216915.1 of Pictodentalium vernedei. Taxonomy (NCBI): domain Eukaryota; kingdom Metazoa; phylum Mollusca; class Scaphopoda; order Dentaliida; family Dentaliidae; genus Pictodentalium; species Pictodentalium vernedei. The sequence goes on along the minus strand of CM062294.1, from coordinate 492,554,328 downwards.
AACAATGTTTGTGATGGAGATGACAGTGGTCTGATGAATACCAAGACTATCAAATAATTGGGGGCGCGGTGGCTCAGTTGGTAGAGGTGCAGGCTGCAAGCCAAGAGGTCCTCGGTTCGAATCCCACCTGCGGCAACCGCGTTGTGTCCTTGGGCAAGACACTTCACCCCGATTGCCTACATGGGGGGCACGATGACGCTGTGTACTGAGGCATACTGCACGTCGATGGTGCGCATGTCTTCAACCACTCTAACCCTGCCTGCGCTGCGGTGCAGAGTTCAGAGTTACGATGTTGGAGAGCTGACAGCTGCTCGTCGTTGCTCGGTGGTTCTCTCCGGGTACTCCGGCTTCCTCCACCCGTAAAACTGTCACGTTTTTTGTCACGGTCACGATTAGCCATTGTGCATAAGTATGTGACCTTAAACATCAATAAATAAATAAATAAATACTATCAAATAATTCATTAAAAGCTAAAGTAGGGAGGAATATTTAAAAAATAAAAAGAATATATAAAATTTTGACTTACTTTCAACAACAGATGACTTGAAATACAAGTGTTGTTTCATAACTACCCTCCTCTTTGAAGTATGACAACCAAGAGGGCAACTGCCATTGTGATTCTTTATGATCTCTTCCTATGATCTCTTCCACAGATACTTCTACTGTAAAGTTTGAATCTGAAATTAAATTTAAAAACTAAAATTCCAGATTGTTGATACATGTTTTAAATATTAAGAACATTTCAGTGATTGAAAATTTTGGTAATAATTCATAGTGTACAAACTCCCCAGTGTCACAACTGAACAATAATTATTGTTTGAATGGCTGATCAGAAGCAATACCACATTCAAAAATATCAACCTTATACTTTTCGATTTTTATGTTACTTCAAATTATTTAGATCTGAATGAACACAACCAATCTTCAAAACAAACAAGTCTCAAGAAATCCAACCTATATAAAATTACATTTCACAAAATTTCTGGGACAATTTGTGTGGGCAAATTACGATAATCCAATCAGTTTGCAAATGTTAATAAATGAGAGCTATTGCTGAAGGCATTCCCACCTACCACAGTGATGGCTCCATGAGGTACACATACAAAACAAAAGTGGCCTGCTATAATACAGATCTGCCCTCTCTGATAGTTTTCTTAGAAAAGATGCCAACAGCAAGATATATCAGAAAGAACAGACAGATGAAATAATTTGGGGATAATATAACCTATCTCCAGCAGTAATGTAGGTACATGCATAGTGGCTAATGATTTGTGTCAAGTTTCAATGCGATGAGAAAAAGATTTTATGAGGAAAATCTGTGCACATATATTCTGTTTTAATTGAAAGTTTTAAATGTGAAAACTCAGAAAGAAATATACCCAATTAATAGTGACCTTAGTTTGCCTCTGCAAACAGAAAAATGAACATTTGTGTAAAGTTTTACTACAATGAACTGAAAATTCAATGGATTACTTTCTGAAGACTTTTTCTTATAAAAAATTCAAAAGTGTCATGAACCCCTCCCCTCCCCCCCTCCCCAACCAATATTTAAAATTGAGGATAGGGAGTGTGGTGGCTGCATGAATACCATACTGAACTTCAAACTGGTACATCAAGGGTTCTATCCCTACTAGGGTTAACTACATTGTGTCCTTCAGCAAGACACTTAATCCTGATTGATGTGGGGGCACAGTGGCTCTGTGCAATAAGGCTTATTGTGCATCGATGGCACACATGTCTTTGACCAATGGTAACCCTGCTTTCGTGGAGTCAGTACATTGGGGAATCTGACAGTTCCTTGCCATGGCTTGGTGGTTCTCCCTGGTTTCCTCCACACGTAAAATTGTCTGACACAAGGTGACCTAGCGGTCAATAGTGCCATTACACCCTAATAAAAAATTTTTAAAAAATTAAAAATAATTGGAAGTAGCTGCAGTATGTACAAGTCCATTGGATTGGTTACTGATCATGTGTGAACAGTCTCTTTGACTTTCAGAAAATTGTAGTAGTTATGCAAACAAGTAGATCTTAAATAAAGACAAGTGAATCCAATAGAAGTGAAGAAGGCCTCACACTGACAAAGGTGGTTAATAAAAATAAAATTTTTCTATAAATTATTTTTTTCATTTTATACCTACCACATGGACAAAACCTGTGTAACTTCATTTACATCTCTGGTAAAAAAAAAATGCGCCAATTTAGTTGTCCTCCAGAGCTGAATCCCTGGAGAGACTGTAAATGTTAAAAAAAAACAAGAGGGCCCTTGGGGCCTGAGGCACTCACCTGACCAGAATTCTTTGAAGGAGGATTTAATTAGCATCTATGGCTAGTTAACACTACAGAGGAATGAAGTTATTTAATTATTTATATCTGCTGTCCATGTCAGATTTATTTTTTTCTAGTATTGGGATCCTACCACAGGAATAATGCCCTGGTTTCCAGTAATACAAAAGTAAGGAGTCCAAATATCAACATAGGGACTTTGCTTGAACAAACTTCCCTCTACCCCTGTAGCCCCAGGATGCTGTAAACCAAATATCAATAGATTCTGGATGGTGGATCTGAAGAAGGAGATTTTTTTTAAAGATTATTTGTTATAATACACTAAGTTAAAATTTGGGTCCCCATAGGGACCCCAAATAAGAATCCAGGGACTTCATCTGAACAAACATGAATCTGAGCATGGCTGAGGTATTTTATACTAAGTTGCAAAACATTCTGAATGTTGTTTCTCAGGAAGATTTCAAAGAATAAAAGAATATTCCTCTTTTGCACTAAGTTAAAATTAGGACTCCCACAGGGAACTCACCCCCCCTCCCCACACAGGATGTTGTGCACCAAATATAAAAAAATTGTGATTGGTGGTTTGGGAGAAGATTTTGATAATATTACCAATTTGGCACATGTTAAAATGCCCCCCCCCCCCCTTGAAACCCAAATATCAACCCAGGGCCTGAACAAATGAATTGAATTGAATCTGAACCCTGGATGTTGTATGCCAAATATCAAAAGATTCTGATTGGATCTACGTAAGCAGATGTTTGAAGATTATTCCACATATTGGATTAAGTCAAAATTCTCCAATAGGGAGCTGAAATATTAAACCAGGGACTTGATTTTAACAAACTTGAATCTGATTATCCTAAGGGCAGTGTATACCATGTATCAAAAGGGTCTATCTGGGGGTTTCATAAAAAAATTTTTTTAAAGAATATTCCTCATATTGCTACAAGTAAAAATTTGGGTTCTAAAACGGAGCACAAATATTAATCAAAAGACTTGATTTGAACAAACTTGAATCTGACCCCCGTAAGGATGCTGTATACCATATATCAAAAGATTCTGACCAGTCAATCAGAAGATGAAGATTTTTAAAGATTAATCCCCCATATTGCACTATGTTAAAATTCCGCTTTCCTAGGCAGCCAAAGTATCAACCGATGGACTTGATTTGAAGAAACTTGAATCTGACTTCAATGAAGATTCTGTATCCCATATATCAAAAGATTTTAACTACTGGTTCTGGAGAAGATAGAAGAGTTTTAAAGATTATTCCTAATTTTGGAGTAAGTTAAAATCCAGGCTCTAATAAGAGCTGGACTTTCGTCCGGTGCATACCCCCACGTGGTGTACCGCTTAGTGTGGGCATACCTATGACCAACAAATATCATTTATGAATATTCTCGTACGGATTGACAGACGGATGCACAGATGGACGGACACAATCCAGTATACCCCCCCCCCCTCCCATTTTCTTCGAAAGTTTTCAAAAATTTCTAAGTCAAAAGGTATGATAAATTGTTTTGTTTGGTGTTTGGAAGTTTTATGCAATGAGGCAGAAGCCTTTGTCATAGGCAAACTGCATGCCATATTTCACTGAAATCTGATAACCCCAATCCAGTATGCTCACCCCACCCCCCCCCCCTCCCATTTTCTTTGAAAGTTTTCAACAATTTCCAACAATTTCTAAGTCAAAAGGTATGATAAATTGTTTGGTGTTTGGAAGTTTTATACAATGAGGCAGAAGCCTTTGTCATAGGCAAACTGCATGCCATATTTCACCAAAATCCGATAACCCATACCTGAGATACAGGCTGAACAGACAAATAATGTCTATTTCCTACAATTTCTAAGTCAAAAAAGGGGGATAACTCTAAAAAGGAGAATGTGAGAAATATTGTTGAATCCTTTTTTTAAAGCCTATACCATAAGCAGTGTTCATGGCAAATTTCATTGCAATAGAACATTCGATACCCGAGATACAGGCTGAACAGACAAAATTTGGCTCGGACGGACACAATTTCTAAGTGAACAAGTAATAAAAAAAAAAAATCCTAAAAAAAAATAACTAGTGTGGGCATACATATGACCAACAAATATTATAAAAAATGATAATTTACTTAAGTTATGAATATTTTCAGATGGACGGACGGACAGACGGATGCACGGACGCATGCAATCCAGTATACCCCCATTTTCTTCGAAAGTGGGGGTATAATAAGGAACCCAAATATTAACCCAAAGACTTGATTTGAACAACTTAGATCTGACCTCCCCAAGGATGCTGTATACCAAATTTCAAAAGATTCTGACTGGTGGATCTGAAGAAGATTTTTAAATATTATTTCCCCATAGGGAGCCCAAATTTTAACTGAGGGTCTTGCTCTGAACAAACTTGAATTGGACTGAGTGGATTTGAAAAAGATGATTTTTAAAGATTATTCCCCATACCCCATACTGCATTAAGATAAAATTCAGGGTCCCACAGAGAGCCGATTATTAACTGATGGACTTGATTAGAACAAAGTTGATACTGACCCCTGTAAAGATTCTGTATACCATATATCAAAATATTCTGCCTGGTGAATCTGAAGAAGAAGATTTTTGAAGATTATTCCCCATATTGCATTAAGTTAAATTCAGGCTCCTGTATTGAGCCAATACATGAACCTGGAGGCTTAATTTCAACATGTCTGACCCCTATGTATGCTGTATACTAAATATCAAAAGATTCTAATCAGTAGTTCTGGGGAAAATTTTTTTCAAAGGATTTGCAAATATGACTCTGCACTTTTTGATGCCCCTACAGAATAGAAGGACATTACCAATGACAATTTTATTTACCATTCCATTCTACTGGTCCTAAGGATGCTTCATACAAAATAACAGTAATCTGTTCTGTGCAGTTTCAGAAATACAGGTGCTTGAAAATGTTTCAATTTTTAGCTCCTGGGGGTCACACAGGGACACAGGAAATAAGCTTTTTTTGCATGAATCAAGTACTTATAACTCAATAATACCATAAACTAAATCTGGTTCAAATCAGCTCATCAGTTCAGAAAATAGAAATTTCAGGCAGGGCAAAAAATCTTGCCTCTCTTGATATTACTAGCCCCATGACTTAATATTTAACAAGAAGATCATTTATAGGTATCATTACCTGATTACAACCCAGGCCACATGAATCATTAGTTAAACTGTATGCAAGCTGAGCTATTTAAAGTCGGAAGGAGCTAATGGTTGCATTAAAAGCCTGTATTTATATCAGTAGCCCAAGGACATCAATATTTAAGTAGAAGGTCATTTATAGGTTTAAGTAGAAGGTCATTTATAGGTCTCACTACCTGATTGCAATAGACATCATTGCAAGCGAGCACACACAAATTGTTAGTTACACTGTACTCCAGCTGAGCTCTTTAGAGATGATTGGGGTTAATGCTGTCAGAAAACAGCAGTATTGATACTAGTAGCCACAGTAATTCAAAATTTAACAAGATCATTTATAGGTATCATTACCTCAATACGATAGACATTTAACAGGAAGACCATTTACAGGAATCATTACCAGATTGCAATAGAGTTCATTACAACCTAGTCCACAGCAATTATCAGTGAGTCCATAGTCCAGCAGAGCTCTTAGAGCTGATTGGGGCTAATGATCACAAAAAACGGCAGTATTGATATTAGTAGGCCCAGGACTTCAACATTTAATAAGAAGATCATTTATAGGTATCATTACCTCATTACAACCGACGTCATTACAACCCACCCCACATGTATTATTAGTTACGCTGTATTCCAGCTGAGCTCTTTAGAGCCAATTGGAGTTACTGTTCTAAAAAGTTGGGGTCCAAAGTCACAAAAAGAGGTAGTACTGGTATTAGTAGCACAAGGAATGAACATTTAACAGGTAGACCATTCATAGGTATCCTTAGTAGCAATATATACCATTAGAATATAGCACATATGAATTGTTAGTTACACTGTATTCCAGCCTACAGGAATTATCAGTGACTCCGTAGTCCAGCTGTGCTCTTTAGAGCTGATTGGGGTTAATGGTCTCAAAAAATGGCAGTATTGATATTAGTAAGTCCAGGACTTCGACATTTAACAAGGTTATCATTTATAGGTATCATTACCCCATTACAATAGACGTCATTACAACACAGCCCACATGAATTATTAGTTATACTGTATTCCAGCTGAGCTCTTTAGAGCCTATTGGAATTACTGTTCTAAAAAATGGCATTATTGATATTAGTAGCCACAGGACTTCAACATTTAACAAGATCATTTATAGGTGGCATTACCTCACTACAATAGACATGATTACAACCTAGCCAACACAAATTATTAATTACACTATATTCCAGGTGAGCTCTTTTAGAGCCAGTTGGGATCCAAGGTCACGGAAAAGGGCAGTATCCATATTAGTAGCCTAAGGACATGAAAATTTAACAGGAAGACCATTCATAGGTATCATTACCTGATTGCAATAGATGTCATTGCAACCTAGCCCACATGAATTATCAGGGACACTATATTCCAGCTGAGCTCTTTAATGCTGATTTGGGTTAATGGTCTCAAAAAATGGGAGTATTGATATTATTAGGCCCAGGACTTCAACATTTAACAAGAAGATCATTTATAGGTATCACTACCTCATCACAATAGACATGATTACAACCCAGCCAACACAAATTATTAGTTACACTGTATTCCAGCTGAGCTCTTTAGAGCCAATTGGGGTCCATGGTCACAGAAAAGGGCAGTATTGATATTAGTAGGCTAAGTACATGAACATTTAACAGGAAGACCATTCATAGGTATCATTACCTGACTGCAATAGATGCCATTACAACCTAGCCCACGGAAATTATTAGTTACACTGTATTCCAGCTTAGCTCTATAGAGCCAATTGGGGTCCATGGTCACAGAAAAGGGCAGTATTGATATTAGTAGCCTAAGGACATGAACATTTAACAGGAAAACCATTCATAGGTATCATTACCTGATTGCAATATATGTCATTGCAACCTAGCCCACAGGAATTATTAGTTACACTGTATTCCAGCTGAGCTCTTTAGAGCCAATTGGGGCCCAAGGTCACAGAAAAGGGCAGTATTGATATTAGTAGCCTAAGGACATGAACATTTAACCGGAAAACCATTCATAGGTATCATTACCTGATTGCAATAGATGTCATTACAACCTAGCCCACGGGAATTATCAGTGACACTGTATTCCAGCTGAGCTCTTTAGAGCTGATTGGGGTTAATGGTCCCAAAAAAACGGCAGTATTGATATTAGTAGGCCTAGGACTTCAACATTTAACAAGAAGATTATTTATAGGTTTCATTACCTCATTACAATAGACTTCATTACAACGCAGCCAACACAAATTATTACTTACACTGTATTCCAGCTGAGCTCTTTAGAGCCAATTGGGGTCCAAGGTCACAGAAAAGGGCATTATTGATATATGTAGTCTAAGGACATGAAAATTTAACAGGAAGACCATTCACAGGGATCATTACCTTATTGCAATAGACATCATTACAACCCACCCACACGAATTATTAGTTACACTGTATTCCAGGTGAGCTCTTTAGAGCCAATTGGGGTCCATGGTCACAGAAAATGGCAGAATTGATATTAGTAGCCTAAGGCCATCAACATTTAACAGGAAGACCATTCATAGGTACCAATACCTGATTGCAATAGATGCCATTATAACCTAGCCCACAGGAATTATCATCAGTGACACTGTATTCCAGCTGAGCTCTTTAGAATTGATTGGGGTTAATGGTCTCAAAAAACGGCAGTATTGATATTAGTAGCCCCAGGACTTCAACATTTAACAAGAAGATCATTTATAGGTATCATTACCTGACTGCAATAGATGTCATTACAACCTAGCCCACAGGAATTATCAGTGACACTGTATTCCAGCTGAGCTCTTTAGAGCTGATTGGGGTTAATGGTTTCAAAAAACGACAGTATTGATATTAGTAGGCCCAGGACTTCAACATTTAACAAGAAGATCATTTATAGGTATCATTACCTCATTACAATAGACATCATTACAACCCACCCACACGAATTATTAGTTACACTGTATTCCAGGTGAGCTCTTTAGAGCCAATTGGGGTCCACGGTCACAGAAAATGGCAGAATTGATATTAGTAGCCTAAGGACATCAACATTTAACAGGAAGACCATTCATAGGTACCATTACCTGATTGCAATAGATGTCATTACAACCTAGCCCACAGGAATTATCAGTGACACTGTATTCCAGGTGAGCTCTTTAGAGCTGATTGGGGTTAATGGTCTCAAAAATCGGTAGTATTGATATTAATAGCCCCAGGACTTCAACATTTAACAAGAATATCATTTATAGGTATCATTACCTCATTACAATAGACATCATTACCACCCACCCACGCGAATTATTAGTTACACTGTATTCCAGGTGAGCTCTTTAGAGCCACTTGGGGTCCACGGTCACACAAAATGGCAGAATTGATATTAGTAGCCTAAGGACATCAACATTTAACAGGAAGACCATTCATAGGTATCATTACCTGATTGCAATAGATGTCATTACAACCTAGCCCACAGGAATTATCAGTGACACTGTATTCCAGCTGAGCTCTTCAGAGCCGATTGGGGTTAATGGTTTTAAAAAACGGCAGTATTGATATTAGTAGGCCCAGGACTTCAACATATAACAAGAAGATCATTTATAGGTATCATTACCTCATTACAATAGACATCATTACAACCCACCCACACGAATTATTAGTTACACTGTATTCCAGGTGAGCTCTTTAGAGCCAATTGGGGTCCAAGGTCACAGAGAAGGGCAGAATTGATATTAGTAGCCTAAGGACATGAACATTTAACAGGAAGACCATTCATAGGTACCATTACCTGATTGCAATAGATGTCATTACAACCTAGCCCACAGGAATTATCAGTGACACTGTATTCCAGCTGAGCTCTTTAGAGCTGATTGGGGTTAATGGTTTCAAAAAACGGCAGTATTGATATTAGTAGGCCCAGGACTTCAACATTTAACAAGAAGATCATTTATAGGTATCATTACCTCATTACAATAGACATCATTACAACCCACCCACAGGAATTATTAGTTACACTTTATTCCAGGTGAGCTCTTTAGAGCCACTTGGGGTCCACGGTCACATAAAATGGCAGAATTGATATTAGTAGCCTAAGGACATCAACATTTAACAGAAAGACCATTCATAGGTATCATTACCTGATTGCAATAGATGTCATTACAACCTAGCCCACAGGAATTATCAGTGACACTGTATTCCAGCTGAGCTCTTTAGAGCTGATTGGGGTTAATGGTTTAAAAAAATGGCAGTATTGATATTAGTAGGCCCAGGACTTCAACATTTAACAAGAATATCATTTATAGGTATCATTGCCTCATTACAATAGACGTCATTACAACCCAGCCCACAGGAATTATTAGTTACACTGTATTCCAGGTGAGCTCTTTAGAGCCAATTGGGGTCCACGGTCACAGAAAATGGCAGAATTGATATTAGTTGCCTAAGGACATCAACATTTAACAGGAAGACCATTCATAGGTACCATTACCTGATTGCAATAGATGTCATTACAACCTAGCCCACAGGAATTATCAGTGACACTGTATTCCAGGTGAGCTCTTTAGAGCTGATTGGGGTTAATGGTCTCAAAAATAGGTAGTATTGATATTAATAGCCCCAGGACTTCAACATTTAACAAGAATATCATTTATAGGTATCATTACCTCATTACAATACACATCATTACCACCCACCCACGCGAATTATTAGTTACACTGTATTCCAGGTGAGCTCTTTAGAGCCACTTGGGGTCCACGGTCACATAAAATGGCAGAATTGATATTAGTAGCCTAAGGACATCAACATTTAACAGGAAGACCATTCATAGGTATCATTACCTGATTGCAATAGATGTCATTACAATCTAGCCCACAGGAATTATCAGTGACACTGTATTCCAGCTGAGCTCTTTAGAGCCGATTGGGGTTAATGGTTTCAAAAAACGGCAGTATTGATACTAGTAGGCCCAGGACTTCAACATTTAACAAGAAGATCATTTATAGGTATCATTACCTCATTACAATAGACATCATTACAACCCACCCACGCGAATTATTAGTTACACTGTATTCCAGGTGAGCTCTTTAGAGCCACTTGGGGTCCACGGTCACATAAAATGGCAGAATTGATATTAGTAGCCTAAGGACATCAACATTTAACAGGAAGATCATTCATAGGTATCATTACCTGATTGCAATAGATGTCATTACAATCTAGCCCACAGGAATTATCAGTGACACTGTATTCCAGCTGAGCTCTTTAGAGCCGATTGGGGTTAATGGTTTCAAAAAACGGCAGTATTGATACTAGTAGGCCCAGGACTTCAACATTTAACAAGAAGATCATTTATAGGTATCATTACCTCATTACAATAGACATCATTACAACCCACCCACAGGAATTATTAGTTACACTTTATTCCAGGTGAGCTCTTTAGAGCCACTTGGGGTCCACGGTCACATAAAATGGCAGAATTGATATTAGTAGCCTAAGGACATCAACATTTAACAGGAAGATCATTCATAGGTATCATTACCTGATTGCAATAGATGTCATTACAACCTAGCCCACAGTAATTATCAGTGACACTGTATTCCAGCTGAGCTCTTTAGAGCTGATTGGGGTTAATGGTTTACAAAAATGGCAGTATTGATATTAGTAGGCCAAGGACTTCAACATTTAACAAGAAGATCATTTATAGGTATCATTACCTCATTACAATAGACATCATTACAACCCACCCACACGAATTATTAGTTACACTGTATTCCAGGTGAGCTCTTTAGAGTCAATTAAGGTCCAAGGTCACAGAGAAGGGCAGAATTGATATTAGTAGCCTAAGGACATGAACATTTAACAGGAAGACCATTCATAGGTACCATTACCTGATTGCAATAGATGTCATTACAACCTAGCCCACAGGAATTATCAGTGACACTGTATTCCAGCTGAGCTCTTTAGAGCTGATTGGGGTTAATGGTTTCAAAAAGCCGCAGAATTAATATTAGTACGCCTAGGACTTCAACATTTAACAAGAATATCATTTATAGGTATCATTATCTCATTACAATAGACATCATTACCACCCACCCACGCGAATTATTAGTTACACTGTATTCCAGGTGAGCTCTTTAGAGCCACTTGGGGTCCACGGTCACATAAAATGGCAGAATTGATATTAGTAGCCTAAGGACATCAACATTTAACAGAAAGACCATTCATAGGTATCATTACCTGTTTGCAATAGATGTCATTACAACCTAGCCCACAGGAATTATCAGTGACACTGTATTCCAGATGAGCTCTTTAGAGCTGATTGGGGTTAATGGTTTCAAAAAACGGCAGTATTGATACTAGTAGGCCCAGGACTTCAACATTTAACAAGAAGATCATTTATAGGTATCATTACCTCATTACAATAGACATCATTACAACCCACCCACAGGAATTATTAGTTACACTTTATTCCAGGTGAGCTCTTTAGAGCCACTTGGGGTCCACGGTCACATAAAATGGCAGAATTGATATTAGTAGCCTAAGGACATCAACATTTAACAGAAAGACCATTCATAGGTATCATTACCTGATTGCAATAGATGTCATTACAACCTAGCCCACAGGAATTATCAGTGACACTGTATTCCAGCTGAGCTCTTTAGAGCTGATTGGGGTTAATGGTTTAAAAAAATGGCAGTATTGATATTAGTAGGCCCAGGACTTCAACATTTAACAAGAATATCATTTATAGGTATCATTGCCTCATTACAATAGACGTCATTACAACCCAGCCCACAGGAATTATTAGTTACACTGTATTCCAGGTGAGCTCTTTAGAGCCAATTGGGGTCCACGGTCACAGAAAATGGCAGAATTGATATTAGTTGCCTAAGGACATCAACATTTAACAGGAAGACCATTCATAGGTACCATTACCTGATTGCAATAGATGTCATTACAACCTAGCCCACAGGAATTATCAGTGACACTGTATTCCAGGTGAGCTCTTTAGAGCTGATTGGGGTTAATGGTCTCAAAAATAGGTAGTATTGATATTAATAGCCCCAGGACTTCAACATTTAACAAGAATATCATTTATAGGTATCATTACCTCATTACAATAGACATCATTACCACCCACCCACGCGAATTATTAGTTACACTGTATTCCAGGTGAGCTCTTTAGAGCCACTTGGGGTCCACGGTCACATAAAATGGCAGAATTGATATTAGTAGCCTAAGGACATCAACATTTAACAGGAAGATCATTCATAGGTATCATTACCTGATTGCAATAGATGTCATTACAATCTAGCCCACAGGAATTATCAGTGACACTGTATTCCAGCTGAGCTCTTTAGAGCCGATTGGGGTTAATGGTTTCAAAAAACGGCAGTATTGATACTAGTAGGCCCAGGACTTCAACATTTAACAAGAAGATCATTTATAGGTATCATTACCTCATTACAATAGACATCATTACAACCCACCCACAGGAATTATTAGTTACACTTTATTCCAGGTGAGCTCTTTAGAGCCACTTGGGGTCCACGGTCACATAAAATGGCAGAATTGATATTAGTAGCCTAAGGACATCAACATTTAACAGGAAGATCATTCATAGGTATCATTACCTGATTGCAATAGATGTCATTACAACCTAGCCCACAGTAATTATCAGTGACACTGTATTCCAGCTGAGCTCTTTAGAGCTGATTGGGGTTAATGGTTTACAAAAATGGCAGTATTGATATTAGTAGGCCCAGGACTTCAACATTTAACAAGAATATCATTTATAGGTATCATTGCCTCATTACAATAGACGTCATTACAACCCAGCCCACAGGAATTATTAGTTACACTGTATTCCAGGTGAGCTCTTTAGAGCCAATTGGGGTCCACGGTCACAGAAAATGGCAGAATTGATATTAGTAGCCTAAGGACATCAACATTTAACAGGAAGACCATTCATAGGTACCATTACCTGATTGCAATAGATGTCATTACAACCTAGCCCACAGGAATTATCAGTGACACTGTATTCCAGCTGAGCTCTTTAGAGCTGATTGGGGTTAATGGTCTCAAAAATAGGTAGTATTGATATTAATAGCCCCAGGACTTCAACATTTAACAAGAATATCATTTATAGGTATCATTACCTCATTACAATAGACATCATTACCACCCACCCACGCGAATTATTAGTTACACTGTATTCCAGGTGAGCTCTTTAGAGCCACTTGGGGTCCACGGTCACATAAAATGGCAGAATTGATATTAGTAGCCTAAGGACATCAACATTTAACAGGAAGACCATTCATAGGTATCATTACCTGATTGCAATAGATGTCATTACAACCTAGCCCACAGGAATTATCAGTGACACTGTATTCCACCTGAGCTCTTTAGAGCTGATTGGGGTTAATGGTTTTAAAAAACGGCAGTATTGATATTAGTAGGCCCAGGACTTCAACATATAACAAGAAGATCATTTATAGGTATCATTACCTCATTACAATAGACATCATTACAACCCACCCACACGAATTATTAGTTACACTGTATTCCAGGTGAGCTCTTTAGAGCCAATTGGGGTCCACGGCCACAGAAAATGGCAGACTTGATATTAGTAGCCTAAGGACATCAACATTTGACAGGAAGACCATTCATAGGTATCATTACCTCATTGCAATAGATGTCATTACAACCTAGCCCACAGTAATTATCATTGACACTGTATTCCAGCTGAGCTCTTTAGAGCTGATTGGGGTTAATGGTTTCAAAAAATGGCAGTATTGATATTAGTAGGCCCAGGACTTCAACATTTAACAAGAATATCATTTATAGGTATCATTGCCTCATTACAATAGACGTCATTACAACCCAGCCCACAGGAATTATTACTTACACTGTATTCCAGGTGAGCTCTTTAGAGCCAATTGGGGTCCAAGGTCACATAAAATGGCAGAATTGATATTAGTAGCCTAAGGACATCAACATTTAACAGGAAGACCATTCATAGGTATCATTACCTGATTGCAATACATGTCATTACAACCTAGCCCACAGGAATTATCAGTGACACTGTATTCCAGCTGAGCTCTTCAGAGCCGATTGGGGTTAATGGTTTTAAAAAACGGCAGTATTGATATTAGTAGGCCCAGGACTTCAACATATAACAAGAAGATCATTTATAGGTATCATTACGTCATTACAATAGACATCATTACAACCCACCCACACGAATTATTAGTTACACTGAATTCCAGGTGAGCTCTTTAGAGCCAATTGGGGTCCACGGTCACAGAAAATGGCAGAATTGATATTAGTAGCCTAAGGACATCAACATTTTACAGGAAGACCATTCATAGGTACCATTACCTGATTGCAATAGATGTTATTACAACCTAGCACACAGGAATTATCAGTGACACTGTATTCCAGCTGAGCTCTTTAGAGCTGATTGGGGTTAATGGTTTCAAAAAACGGCAGTATTGATATTAGAAGGCCCAGGACTTCAACATTTAACAAGAAGATCATTTATAGGTATCATTACCTCATTACAATAGACATCATTACAACCCACCCACAGGAATTATTAGTTACATTGTATTCCAGGTGATCTCTTTAGAGCCAATTGGGGTCCACGGTCACAGAAAATGGCAGAATTGATATTAGTAGCCTAAGGACATCAACATTTAACAGGAAGACCATTCATAGGTATCATTACCTGATTGCAATAGATGTCATTACAACCTAGACCACAGGAATTATCAGTGACACTGTATTCCAACTGAGCTCTTTAGAGCCGATTGGGGTTAATGGTTTTAAAAAACGGCAGTATTGATATTAGTAGGCCCAGGACTTCAACATATAACAAGAAGATCATTTATAGGTATCATTACCTCATTACAATAGACATCATTACAACCCACCCACACGAATTATTAGTTACACTGTATTCCAGGTGAGCTCTTTAGAGCCAATTGGGGTCCAAGGTCACAGAGAAGGACAGAATTGATATTAGTAGCCTAAGGACATCAACATTTAACAGGAAGACCATTCATAGGTACCATTACCTGATTGCAATAGATGTCATTACAACCTAGCCCACAGGAATTATCAGTGACACTGTATTCCAGCTGAGCTCTTTAGAGCTGATTGGGGTTAATGGTTTCAAAAAACGGCAGTATTGATATTAGTAGGCCCAGGACTTCAACATTTAACAAGAAGATCATTTATAGGTATCATTACCTCATTACAATAGACATCATTACAACCCACCCACAGGAATTATTAGTTACACTGTATTCCAGGTGAGCTCTTTAGAGCCAATTGGGGTCCACGGTCACAGAAAATGGCAGAATTGATATTAGTAGCCTAAGGACATCAACATTTAACAGGAAGACCATTCATAGGTATCATTACCTGATTGCAATAGATGTCATTACAACCTAGCCCACAGGAATTATCAGTGACACTGTATTCCAGCTGAGCTCTTTAGAGCTGATTGGGGTTAATGGTCTCAAAAATCGGTAGTATTGATATTAGTAGCCCCTGGACTTCAACATTTAACAAGAATATCATTTATAGGTATCATTACCTCATTACAATAGACATCATTACAACCCACCCACACGAATTATTACTTACACTTATTCCGGGTGAGCTCTTTAGAGCCAATTGGGGTCCACGGTCACAGAAAATGGCAGAACTGATATTAGTAGCCTAAGGACATCAACATTTAACAGGAGGACCATTCATAGGTACCATTACCTGATTGCAATAGATGTCATTACAACCTAGCCCACAGGAATTATCAGTGACGCTGTATTCCAGCAGAGCACTTTAGAGCCGATTGGGGTTAATGGTTTCAAAAAATGGCAGTATTGATATTAGTAGCCCCAGGACTTCAACATTTAACAGGAATATCATTTATAGGTATCATTACCTCATTACAATAGACATCATTACAACCCACCCACACGAATTATTAGTTACACTGTATTCCAGGTGAGCTCTTTAGAGCCAATTGGGGTCCACGGTCACAGAAAACGGCAGAATTGATATTAGTAGCCTAAGGACATCAACATTTAACAGGAAGACCATTCATAGGTACCATTACCTGATTGCAATAGATGTCATTACAACCTAGCCCACAGGAATTGTCAGTGACACTGTAATCCAGGTGAGCTCTTTAGAGCTGATTGGGGTTAATGGTCTCAAAAATCGGTAGTATTGATATTAGTAGCCCCGGGACTTCAACATTTAACAAGAATATCATTTATAGGTATCATTACCTCATTACAATAGACATCATTACCACCCACCCACGCAAATTATTAGTTACACTGTATTCCAGGTGAGCTCTTTAGAGCCACTTGGGGTCCACGGTCACATAAAATGGCAGAATTGATATTAGTAGCCTAAGGACATCAACATTTAACAGGAAGACCATTCATAGGTATCATTACCTGATTGCAACAGATGTCATTACAACCTAGCCCACAGGAATTATCAGTTGCACTGTATTCCAGCTGAGCTCTTTAGAGCTGATTGGGGTTAATGGTTTCAAAAAACGGCAGTATTGATATTAGTAGGCCCAGGACTTCAACATTTAACAAGAAGATCATTTATAGGTATCATTACCTCATTACAATAGACATCATTACAACCCACCCACAGGAATTATTAGTTACACTGTATTCCAGGTGAGCTCTTTAGAGCCAACTGGGGTCCACAGTCACAGAAAATGGCAGAATTG
The DNA here is from genome assembly GCA_031216915.1 of Pictodentalium vernedei. Classification (NCBI taxonomy): domain Eukaryota; kingdom Metazoa; phylum Mollusca; class Scaphopoda; order Dentaliida; family Dentaliidae; genus Pictodentalium; species Pictodentalium vernedei. The sequence goes on along the minus strand of CM062294.1, from coordinate 492,537,141 downwards.
ATATTAGTAGCCTAAGGACATCAACATTTAACAGGACGACCATACATAGGTACCATTACCTGATTGCAAAAGATGTCATTATAACCTAGCACACAGGAATTATCAGTGACACTGCATTCCAGCTCAGCTCTTTAGAGCTGATTGGGGTTAATGGTTTCAAAAAATGGCAGTATTGATATTAGTAGGCCCAGGACTTCAACATTTAACAAGAAGATCATTTATAGATATCATTACCTCATTACAATAGACATCATTACAACCCACCCACACGAATTATTGGTTACACTGTATTCCAGGTGAGCTCTTTAGAGCCAATTGGGGTCCACAGCCACAGAAAATGGCAGAATTGATATTAGTAGCCTAAGGACATCAACATTTAACAGGAAGACCATCCATAGGTATCATTACCTGATTGCAATAGATGTCATTACAACCTAGCCCACAGTAATTATCAGTGACACTGTATTCCAGCTGAGCTCTTTAGAGCTGATTGGGGTTAATGGTTTCAAAAAATGGCAGTATTGATATTAGTAGGCCCAGGACTTCAACATTTAACAAGAAGATCATTTATAGGTATCATTACCTCATTACAATAGACATCATTACAACCCACCCACACGAATTATTAGTTACACTGTATTCCAGGTGAGCTCTTTAGAGCCAATTGGGGTCCACGGCCACAGAAAATGGCAGAATTGATATTAGTAGCCTAAGGACATCAACATTTAACAGGAAGACCATTCATAGGTATCATTACCTGATTGCAATAGATGTCATTACAACCTAGCCCACAGTAATTATCAGTGACACTGTATTCCAGCTGAGCTCTTTAGAGCTGATTGGGGTTAATGGTTTAAAAAAATGGCAGTATTGATATTAGTAGGCCCAGGACTTCAACATTTAACAAGAATATTATTTATAGGTATCATTACCTCATTACAATAGCTGTCATTACAACCCAGCCCACACAAATTATTAGTTACACTGTATTCCAGCTGAGCTCTTTAGAGCCAATTGGGGTCCACGGTCACAGAAAAGGGCAGTATTGATATTAGTAGCCTAACGACATGAACATTTAAGAGGAAGACCATTCATAGGTATAATTACCTGATTGCAATAGATGTCATTACAACCTAGCCCACAGGAATTATCAGTGACACTGTATTCCAGCTGAGCTCTTTAGAACTGATTGGGGTTAATGGTTTCAAAAAACGGCAGTATTGATATTAGTAGGCCCAGGACTTCAACATTTAACAAGAATATCATTTATAGGTATCATTACCTCATTACAATAGACATCATTACCACCCACCCACGCGAATTATTAGTTACACTGTATTCCAGGTGAGCTCTTTAGAGCCACTTGGGGTCCACGGTCACATAAAATGGCAGAATTGATATTAGTAGCCTAAGGACATCAACATTTAACAGGAAGACCATTCATAGGTATCATTACCTGATTGCAATAGATGTCATTACAACCTAGCCCACAGGAATTATCAGTGACACTGTATTCCAGCTGAGCTCTTTAGAGCCGATTGGGGTTAATGGTTTCAAAAAACGGCAGTATTGATACCAGTAGGCCCAGGACTTCAACATTTAACAAGAAGATCATTTATAGGTATCATTACCTCATTACAATAGACATCATTACAACCCACCCACAGGAATTATTAGTTACACTGTATTCCAGGTGAGCTCTTTTGAGCCAATTGGGGTCCACGGTCACAGAAAATGGCAGAATTGATATTAGTAGCCTAAGGACATCAACATTTAACAGGAAGACCATTCATAGGTACCATTACCTGATTGCAATAGATGTCATTATAACCTAGCACACAGGAATTATCAGTGACACTGTATTCCAGCTGAGCTCTTTAGAGCTGATTTGGGTTAATGGTTTCAAAAAACGGCAGTATTGATATTAGTAGGCCCAGGACTTCAACATTTAACAAGAATATCATTTATAGGTATCATTACCTCATTACAATAGACATCATTACAACCCACCCACACGAATTATTAGTTACACTGTATTCCAGGTGAGCTCTTTAGAGCCAATTGGGGTCCACGGCCACAGAAAATGGCAGAATTGATATTAGTAGCCTAAGGACATCAACATTTAACAGGAAGACCATTCATAGGTATCATTACCTCATTGCAATAGATGTCATTACAACCTAGCCCACAGTAATTATCAGTGACACTGTATTCCAGCTGAGCTCTTTAGAGCTGATTGGGGTTAATGGTGTAAAAAAATGGCAGTATTGATATTAGTAGGCCCAGGACTTCAACATTTAACAAGAATATCATTTATAGGTATCATTGCCTCATTACAATAGACGTCATTACAACCCAGCCCACAGGAATTATTAGTTACACTGTATTCCAGGTGAGCTCTTTAGAGCCAATTGGGGTCCAAGGTCACATAAAATGGCAGAATTGATATTAGTAGCCTAAGGACATCAACATTTAACAGGAAGACCATTCATAGGTATCATTACCTGATTGCAATAGATGTCATTACAACCTAGCCCACAGGAATTATCAGTGACACTGTATTCCACCTGAGCTCTTTAGAGCTGATTGGGGTTAATGGTTTTAAAAAACGGCAGTATTGATATTAGTAGGCCCAGGACTTCAACATATAACAAGAAGATCATTTATAGGTATCATTACCTCATTACAATAGACATCATTACAACCCACCCACACGAATTATTAGTTACACTGTATTCCAGGTGAGCTCTTTAGAGCCAATTGGGGTCCACGGTCACAGAAAATGGCAGAATTGATATTAGTAGCCTAAGGACATGAACATTTAACAGGAAGACCATTCATAGGTACCATTACCTGATTGCAATAGATGTTATTACAACCTAGCCCACAGGAATTATCAGTGACACTGTATTCCAGCTGAGCTCTTTAGAGCTGATTGGGGTTAATGGTTTCAAAAAACGGCAGTATTGATATTAGTAGGCCCAGGACTTCAACATTTAACAAGAAGATCATTTATAGGTATCATTACCTCATTACAATAGACATCATTACAACCCACCCACACGAATTATTAGTTACACTGTATTCCAGGTGAGCTCTTTAGAGCCAATTGGGGTCCACGGTCACAGAAAATGGCAGAATTGATATTAGTAGCCTAAGGACATCAACATTTAACAGGAAGACCATTCATAGGTACCATTACCTGATTGCAATAGATGTCATTACAACCTAGCCCACAGGAATTATCAGTGACACTGTATTCCAGCTGAGCTCTTTAGAGCTTATTGGGGTTAATGGTCTCAAAAATCGGTAGTATTGATATTAGTAGCCCCAGGACTTCAACATTTAACAAGAATATCATTTATAGGTATCATTACCTCATTACAATAGACATCATTACAACCCACCCACACGAATTATTAGTTACACTGTATTCCAGGTGAGCTCTTGAGGCAATTGGGGTCCACGGTCACTGAAAATGGCAGAATTGATATTAGTAGCCTAAGGACATCAACATTTAACAGGAAGACCATTCATAGGTATCATTACCTGATTGCAATAGATGTCATTACAACCTAGCCCACAGGAATTATCAGTGACACTGTATTCCAGCTGAGCTCTTTAGAGCCGATTGGGGTGAATGGTTTCAAAAAACAAAAGTATTGATATTAGTAGGCCCAGGACTTCAACATTTAACAAGAATATCATTTATAGGTATCATTACCTCATTACAATAGACATCATTACAACCCACCCACAGGAATTATTAGTTACACTGTATTCCAGGTGAGCTCTTTAGAGCCAATTGGGGTCCACGGTCACAGAAAATGGCAGAATTGATATTAGTAGCCTAAGGACATCAACATTTAACAGGAAAACCATTCATAGGTACCATTACCTGATTGCAATAGATGTCATTACAACCTAGCCCACAGGAATTATCAGTGACACTGTATTCCAGCTGAGCTCTTTAGAGCTGATTGGGGTTAGTGGTCTCAAAAATCGGTAGTATTGATATTAGTAGCCCCAGGACTTCAACATTTAACAAGAATATCATTTATAGGTATCATTACCTCATTACAATAGACATCATTACAACCCACCCACACGAATTATTAGTTACACTGTATTCCAGGTGAGCTCTTTAGAGCCAATTGGGGTCCACGGTCACTGAAAATGGCAGAATTGATATTAGTAGCCTAAGGACATCAACATTTAACAGGAAGACCATTCATAGGTATCATTACCTGATTGCAATAGATGTCATTACAACCTAGCCCACAGGAATTATCAGTGACACTGTATTCCAGCTGAGCTCTTTAGAGCCGATTGGGGTTAATGGTTTCAAAAAACAGAAGTATTGATATTAGTAGGCCCAGGACTTCAACATTTAACAAGAAGATCATTTATAGGTATAATTACCTCATTACAATAGACATCATTACAACCCACCCACACGAATTATTAGTTACACTGTATTGCAGGTGAGCTCTTTAGAGCCAATTGGGGTCCACGGTCACAGAAAATGGCAGAATTGATATTAGTAGCCTAAGGACATCAACATTTAACAGGAAGACCATTGATAGGTACCATTACCTGATTGCAATAGATGTCATTACAACCTAGCCCACAGGAATTATCAGTGACACTGTATTCCAGCTGAGCTCTTTAGAGCTGATTGGGGTTAATGGTCTCAAAAATCGGTAGTATTGATATTAGCAGCCCCAGGACTTCAACATTTAACAAGAATATCATTGATAGGTATCATTACCTCATTACAATAGATATCATTACCACCCACCCACACGAATTATTAGTTACACTGTATTCCAGGTGAGCTCTTTAGAGCCACTTGGGGTCCACGGTCACATAAAATGCCAGAATTGATATTAGTAGCCTAAGGACATCAACATTTAACAGGAAGACCATTCATAGGTATCATTACCTGATTGCAATAGATGTCATTACAACCTAGCCCACAGGAATTATCAGTGACACTGTATTCCAGCTGAGCTCTTTAGAGCCGATTGGAGTTTATGGTTTCAAAAAACGGCAGTATTGATATTAGTAGGCCCAGGACTTCAACATTTAACAAGAAGATCATTTATAGGTATCATTACCTCATTGCAATAGACATTACAACCCACCCACACGAATTATTAGTTACACTGTATTCCAGGTGAGCTCTTTAGAGCCAATTGGGGTCCACGGTCACAGAAAATGGCAGAATTGATATCAGTAGCCTAAGGACATCAACATTTAACAGGAAGACCATTCATAGGTACCATTACCTGATTGCAATAGATGTCATTACAACCTAGCCCACAGGAATTATCAGTGACACTGTATTCCAGCTGAGCTCTTTAGAGCTGATTGGGGTTAATGGTTTCAGAAAATGACAGTATTGATATTAGTAGGCCCAGGACTTCAACATTTAACAAGAAGATCATTTATAGGTATCATTACCTCATTGCAATAGACATCATTACAACCCACCCACAGGAATTATTAGTTACACTGTATTCCAGGTGAGCTCTTTAGAGCCAATTGTGGTCCAAGGTCACAGAGAAGGGCAGAATTGATATTAGTAGCCTAAGGACATCAACATTTAACAGGAAGACCATTCATAGGTACCATTACCTGATTGCAATAGACATCATTACCACCCACCCACACAAATTATTAGTTACACTGTATTCCAGGTGAGCTCTTTAGAGCCAATTGGGGTCCACGGTCACAGAAAATGGCAGAATTGATATTAGTAGCCTAACGACATCAACATTTAACAGGACGACCATTCATAGGTATCATTACCTGATTGCAATAGATGCCATTACAACCTAGCCCACAGGAATTATCAGTGACACTGTATTCCAGCTGAGCTCTTTAGAGCCGATTGGGGTTAATGGTTTCAAAAAACGGCAGTATTGATATTAGTAGGCCCAGGACTTCAACATTTAACAAGAAGATCATTTATAGGTATCATTACCTCATTACAATAGACATCATTACAACCCACCCACACGAATTATTAGTTACACTGTATTCCAGGTGAGCTCTTTAGAGCCAATTGGGGTCCACGGCCACAGAAAATGGCAGAATTGATATTAGTAGCCTAAGGACATCAACATTTAACAGGAAGACCATTCATAGGTATCATTACCTCATTGCAATAGATGTCATTACAACCTAGCCCACAGTAATTATCAGTGACACTGTATTCCAGCTGAGCTCTTTAGAGCTGATTGGGGTTAATGGTGTAAAAAAATGGCAGTATTGATATTAGTAGGCCCAGGACTTCAACATTTAACAAGAATATCATTTATAGGTATCATTGCCTCATTACAATAGACGTCATTACAACCCAGCCCACAGGAATTATTAGTTACACTGTATTCCAGGTGAGCTCTTTAGAGCCAATTGGGGTCCAAGGTCACATAAAATGGCAGAATTGATATTAGTAGCCTAAGGACATCAACATTTAACAGGAAGACCATTCATAGGTATCATTACCTGATTGCAATAGATGTCATTACAACCTAGCCCACAGGAATTATCAGTGACACTGTATTCCACCTGAGCTCTTTAGAGCTGATTGGGGTTAATGGTTTTAAAAAACGGCAGTATTGATATTAGTAGGCCCAGGACTTCAACATATAACAAGAAGATCATTTATAGGTATCATTACCTCATTACAATAGACATCATTACAACCCACCCACACGAATTATTAGTTACACTGTATTCCAGGTGAGCTCTTTAGAGCCAATTGGGGTCCACGGTCACAGAAAATGGCAGAATTGATATTAGTAGCCTAAGGACATGAACATTTAACAGGAAGACCATTCATAGGTACCATTACCTGATTGCAATAGATGTTATTACAACCTAGCCCACAGGAATTATCAGTGACACTGTATTCCAGCTGAGCTCTTTAGAGCTGATTGGGGTTAATGGTTTCAAAAAACGGCAGTATTGATATTAGTAGGCCCAGGACTTCAACATTTAACAAGAAGATCATTTATAGGTATCATTACCTCATTACAATAGACATCATTACAACCCACCCACACGAATTATTAGTTACACTGTATTCCAGGTGAGCTCTTTAGAGCCAATTGGGGTCCACGGTCACAGAAAATGGCAGAATTGATATTAGTAGCCTAAGGACATCAACATTTAACAGGAAGACCATTCATAGGTACCATTACCTGATTGCAATAGATGTCATTACAACCTAGCCCACAGGAATTATCAGTGACACTGTATTCCAGCTGAGCTCTTTAGAGCTTATTGGGGTTAATGGTCTCAAAAATCGGTAGTATTGATATTAGTAGCCCCAGGACTTCAACATTTAACAAGAATATCATTTATAGGTATCATTACCTCATTACAATAGACATCATTACAACCCACCCACACGAATTATTAGTTACACTGTATTCCAGGTGAGCTCTTGAGGCAATTGGGGTCCACGGTCACTGAAAATGGCAGAATTGATATTAGTAGCCTAAGGACATCAACATTTAACAGGAAGACCATTCATAGGTATCATTACCTGATTGCAATAGATGTCATTACAACCTAGCCCACAGGAATTATCAGTGACACTGTATTCCAGCTGAGCTCTTTAGAGCCGATTGGGGTGAATGGTTTCAAAAAACAAAAGTATTGATATTAGTAGGCCCAGGACTTCAACATTTAACAAGAATATCATTTATAGGTATCATTACCTCATTACAATAGACATCATTACAACCCACCCACAGGAATTATTAGTTACACTGTATTCCAGGTGAGCTCTTTAGAGCCAATTGGGGTCCACGGTCACAGAAAATGGCAGAATTGATATTAGTAGCCTAAGGACATCAACATTTAACAGGAAAACCATTCATAGGTACCATTACCTGATTGCAATAGATGTCATTACAACCTAGCCCACAGGAATTATCAGTGACACTGTATTCCAGCTGAGCTCTTTAGAGCTGATTGGGGTTAGTGGTCTCAAAAATCGGTAGTATTGATATTAGTAGCCCCAGGACTTCAACATTTAACAAGAATATCATTTATAGGTATCATTACCTCATTACAATAGACATCATTACAACCCACCCACACGAATTATTAGTTACACTGTATTCCAGGTGAGCTCTTTAGAGCCAATTGGGATCCACGGTCACTGAAAATGGCAGAATTGATATTAGTAGCCTAAGGACATCAACATTTAACAGGAAGACCATTCATAGGTATCATTACCTGATTGCAATAGATGTCATTACAACCTAGCCCACAGGAATTATCAGTGACACTGTATTCCAGCTGAGCTCTTTAGAGCCGATTGGGGTTAATGGTTTCAAAAAACAGAAGTATTGATATTAGTAGGCCCAGGACTTCAACATTTAACAAGAAGATCATTTATAGGTATAATTACCTCATTACAATAGACATCATTACAACCCACCCACACGAATTATTAGTTACACTGTATTGCAGGTGAGCTCTTTAGAGCCAATTGGGGTCCACGGTCACAGAAAATGGCAGAATTGATATTAGTAGCCTAAGGACATCAACATTTAACAGGAAGACCATTGATAGGTACCATTACCTGATTGCAATAGATGTCATTACAACCTAGCCCACAGGAATTATCAGTGACACTGTATTCCAGCTGAGCTCTTTAGAGCTGATTGGGGTTAATGGTCTCAAAAATCGGTAGTATTGATATTAGCAGCCCCAGGACTTCAACATTTAACAAGAATATCATTTATAGGTATCATTACCTCATTACAATAGATATCATTACCACCCACCCACACGAATTATTAGTTACACTGTATTCCAGGTGAGCTCTTTAGAGCCACTTGGGGTCCACGGTCACATAAAATGCCAGAATTGATATTAGTAGCCTAAGGACATCAACATTTAACAGGAAGACCATTCATAGGTATCATTACCTGATTGCAATAGATGTCATTACAACCTAGCCCACAGGAATTATCAGTGACACTGTATTCCAGCTGAGCTCTTTAGAGCCGATTGGAGTTTATGGTTTCAAAAAACGGCAGTATTGATATTAGTAGGCCCAGGACTTCAACATTTAACAAGAAGATCATTTATAGGTATCATTACCTCATTGCAATAGACATTACAACCCACCCACACGAATTATTAGTTACACTGTATTCCAGGTGAGCTCTTTAGAGCCAATTGGGGTCCACGGTCACAGAAAATGGCAGAATTGATATCAGTAGCCTAAGGACATCAACATTTAACAGGAAGACCATTCATAGGTACCATTACCTGATTGCAATAGATGTCATTACAACCTAGCCCACAGGAATTATCAGTAACACTGTATTCCAGCTGAGCTCTTTTGAGCTGATTGGGGTTAATGGTTTCAAAAAACGGCAGTATTGATAATAGTAGGCCCAGGACTTCAACATTTAACAAGAAGATCATTTATAGGTATCATTACCTAATTACAATAGACATCATTACAACCCACCCACACAAATTATTAGTTACACTGTATTCCAGGTGAGCTCTTTAGAGCCAATTGGGGTCCACGGCCACAGAAAATGGCAGAATTGATATTAGTAGCCTAAGGATATCAACATTTAACAGGAAGACCATTCATAGGTACCATTACCTGATTGCAATAGATGTCATTACAACCTAGCCCACAGAAATTATCAGTGACACTGTATTCCAGCTGAGCTCTTTAGAGCTGATTGGGGTTAATGGTTTCAGAAAATGGCAGTATTGATATTAGTAGGCCCAGGACTTCAACATTTAACAAGAAGATCATTTATAGGTATCATTACCTCATTGCAATAGACATCATTACAACCCACCCACAGGAATTATTAGTTACACTGTATTCCAGGTGAGCTCTTTAGAGCCAATTGTGGTCCAAGGTCACAGAGAAGGGCAGAATTGATATTAGTAGCCTAAGGACATCAACATTTAACAGGAAGACCATTCATAGGTACCATTACCTGATTGCAATAGACATCATTACCACCCACCCACACAAATTATTAGTTACACTGTATTCCAGGTGAGCTCTTTAGAGCCAATTGGGGTCCACGGTCACAGAAAATGGCAGAATTGATATTAGTGGCCTAACGACATCAACATTTAACAGGACGACCATTCATAGGTATCATTACCTGATTGCAATAGATGTCATTACAACCTAGCCCACAGGAATTATCAGTGACACTGTATTCCAGCTGAGCTCTTTAGAGCCGATTGGGGTTAATGGTTTCAAAAAACGGCAGTATTGATATTAGTAGGCCCAGGACTTCAACATTTAACAAGAAGATCATTTATAGGTATCATTACCTCATTACAATAGACATCATTATAACCCACCCACACGAATTATTAGTTACACTGTATTCCAGGTGAGCTCTTTAGAGCCAATTGGGGTCCAAGGTCACAGAGAAAGGCAGAATTGATATTAGTAGCCTAAGGACATGAACATTTAACAGGAAGACCATTCATAGGTACCATTACCTGATTGCAATAGATGTCATTACAACCTAGCCCACAGGAATTATCAGTGACACTGTATTCCAGCTGAGCTCTTTAGAGCTGATTGGGGTTAATGGTTTCAAAAAACGGCAGTATTGATATTAGTAGGCCCAGGACTTCAACATTTAACAAGAAGATCATTTATAGGTATCATTACCTCATTACAATAGACATCATTACAACCCACCCACAGGAATTATTAGTTACACTGTACTCCAGGTGAGCTCTTTAGAGCCAATTGGGGTCCACGGTCACAGAAACTGGCAGAATTGATATTAGTAGCCTAAGGACATCAACATTTAACAAGAAGACCATTCATAGGTATCATTACCTGATTGCAATAGATGTCATTACAACCTAGTTCACAGGAATTATCAGTGACACTGTATTCCAGCTGAGCTCTTTAGAGCTGATTGGGGTTAATGGTCTCAAAAATCGGTAGTATTGATATTAGTAGGCCCAGGACTTCAACATTTAACAAGAAGATCATTTATAGGTATCATTACCTCATTGCAATAGACATCATTACAACCTAGCCCACAGGAAGTACTAGTTACACTGTATTCCAGCTGAGCTCTTTAGAGCGATTTGGGGTCCAAGGTCACAGAAAAGGGCAGTATTGATATTAGTAGTCTAAGGACATGAACATTTAACAGGAAGACCATTCATAGGTATTATTACCTGGCTGCAATAGACGTCATTACAACCTAGCACCAGGAATTGTTATTTACACTGTATTCCAGCTGAGCTCTTTAGAGCTGATTGGGGTTAATGGTCTGAGAAAACGGCAGCATTGATATTAGTTGGCACAGGACTTCAACATTTAACAAGATTATTTATTATTTATTTATTTATTTATTTATTGGTGTTTAAGGTCACATACTTATTGCACAATGGCTAATCGTGACCGTGACAGTTTTACGGGTGGAGGAAGCCAGAGTACCCGGAGAGAACCACCGAGCAACGACGAGCAGCTGTCAGCTCTCCAACATCGTAACTCTGAACTCTGCACCGCAGTACAGGCAGGGTTAGATTGGTTGAAGACATGCGCACCATCGACGTGCAGTATGCCTCAGTACACAGCGTCATCGTGCCCCCATGTAGGCAATCGGGGTGAAGTGTCTTGCCCAAGGACACAACGCGGTTGCTGCAGGTGGGATTCGAACCGAGGACCCCTTGGCTTGCAGCCTGCACCTCTACCAACTGAGCCACCGCGCCCCCATTTAACAAGAAGATCATTTATAGATTTCATTATCTCATTACAATAGACGCCATTACAACCCAGCCAATACAAATTATTAGTTACACTGTATTCCAGCTGAGCTCCTTAGAGCCAATTGGGGTCCAAGGTCACAGAAAAGGCCAGTATTGATATTAGTAGTCAAAGGACATGAACATTTAACAGGAAGACCATTCATAGCCAATCATAGGTATCATTACCTGATTGTAATAGATGTCATTACAACCTAGCCCACTGGAATTATCAGTGACACTGTATTCCAGCTGGGCTCTTTAGAGCTGATTTAAGTTAATGGTTTCAAAAAATGGCAGTACTGATATTAGTAGCCCCAGAACATTTTACAAGATGATATGTAGGTATCATTACCTCATTACAATAGATGTCATAACAACCCAACCCACATGAATTAGTCACACTGTGTTCCAGCTGAGCTCTTTAGAGCTACATGGGGCTTATGGTCACAGGAATAGCCTGTATTAATATCAGTAACCCAAGGATATCAACATTTAACTAGAGGGTTATTATTTTTTAGTCTCACTACCTGATTTCAATAGCTGTCAGTACAATCTAGCACACATGAATTATTAGTGACAATGTATTCCAGCTGAGCTCTTTAGAGCTGATGGGGTTAATGGTCTAAAAAATGGCAGTATTGATATTAGTAGCGCTAGGACTTCAACATTTAACAAGAAGATCACTTATAGGTATCATTACCTCATTACAACAGTCGTTATTACAACCTAGCACACATGAATTATTAGTTACACTGTATTCCAGCAGAGCTCTATAGAGTGGCATGGGGATTATGGTCACAGTAAAAACCTGTATTTATATCAGTAGCCCAAGGATGTTACTATTTAACAAGATCATTTATAGGTATAATTACCTCATTACAATAGGTGTCATTACAACCCAGCCCACATGAATTATTAGTTACACCATATTCCAGCTGAGCTCTTTAGAGCTACATGGGCCTTATGTTTTATGGTCATGGAGAAAGCCTGTATTTATATCAGTAGCCCAAGGACGTCAATATTTAACAAAAATATCATTTTCTGAATTTCTGGTCTCATTACCAGACTGCAGAAGACATCATTACAACCTAGCAGACATGAATTGTTAGTTTCTCTGTATTCCATTTCAGCTCTTTTAGAGCTACATGCGGCGTATGTTCCTAGAAAGCCTGTATTTATATCAGTAGGCTAAGGACATCAACATTCAACAACCAGGTCATTAAAAGGTCTCACTAACTAATTGCAATAGATGGCATTAGTACTTAGCATATGTGAATTGATAGTTACACTGTATTCCAGCTGAGCTCTTAAGAGCTAGAATGGGTATGATCACACAATGCATCTCTGTTTATATCAGTGTTCCAAGGACATCAACCTCAAACAAAAAGCTAATTTATAGATCTTGCTACCAAGTTGACAAAGACAGCAGTGGAACCAACTCCAGCACAAAATTCTCTTAACTCTGTATTCCAGGTGAGCTCTTTGGAGCTGAACATGGCCAATGGTCAAGGGAGACATTTGAATATCCATCAGGGTCCTCAGGAGATGAAGACTCAACAATGAGCCCATTTATCGGTCTCAATAACTTGTTGCAATAAACATCATTACAGCCCTCCATATAGAAAATGCTCCTTAAACTGTATTCTAGCGAGCTGTTTAGAGTTGTACAGATTTTGAAGTCATGTATTTATGCACCAACAGGCAACTTTTCTAGGAGAGCTAGTGGATAGAGGCAAAATAACAAGGAACTGACAAATACAACAAAACTGATTTGAATTGAAAAATTGACTAAAAACTGCTTTTATTTTCAAATTATTTTGATTAATTATGTATACAGCAGTCTAGCCAAAGCATATTTTATGGTAATTGAACATAGGTGGGCGAATAATACACCTGTTATCAGTATACAGATACAACATAAGTGATGAATAGTTATAAAAATGAGGAACCTGAATGGAGGCGGGGACGGCGGTGGAAATGTTTGACTGCTTTAACTTTGAAAATAATAAATGTTGGAATGACTGCTTCCCGGCCCAAAAATTTGACAGAACACCGTTTGAAACCCACCGAGAAAATAATCCGTATTTCCATTGGATAATCTCGCAGGATCAAAGGGACTGGTCAAGTGGTCATTCCCATATTCTTGCGCGATTATTTTATGACCTAGAGGGGGGGGTTCCGTAAATGAGTGAACTTGCAGAGTTACCTACTAAATAGGATTCAGCATGATTAAAATTAAAACTGGATCTGAAAAGGTGAAACCGATACGGCGTCGGGAACAGGCAACTAATGATAACTGATTCCCGGACGAAGTTTGTCGATTGCTTTTATGCATTAAACCTGCTGTTGCATAAATACAGATAGTTGCATTAATGAAACTATCTGGATATTTTTATCAGGGCCCCAAGTACATTAAAACTGAAGAACAAGCTAATTTATAGGCTTCAGTAACTTGTTATAATAAACATCATTTCAACCTTCCACACAGAAATGACTTATATCCCTCACTAACTGGTTGGAATAGACGCCATTACAACCTTCTACCACACTAAATGGACATAATGCTGTATAAGGAGAGCTCTTTAGAATTGTGCTGAGCTTCCATTTTGAGTACACATCTATATTTATACAAGCATTTCAAAGACATCAAAAAACTCACAACAAACTAATTTGTAGGTTTTGCTACCAGGTTTCAATAGGTATCAGTACAACCTATCTCACATAAAATGATCCATACATTGTATTCCGGCAGAGCTCTTTAGAGCTGCATGGGGCTTATGGTCACAGAAAAAGCCTATATTTATATCCATAGGCCAAGAATGTCAACATTTAACAAGAAGGTCATTTATATGTCTCACTACCTGGCTTTAATACACATCATTACAACCTAGCAGACATAAATTGTTAGAAAACTGAATTCCAGTTGAGCTCTTTAAATCTGCATGGTCACAGTAAAAGCCTGTATTTATTTCAGTATTACACAGTAACTCCAGGATGTTGACATTTAACAAGATCATTAAGAGGTATCATTACCTGACTGCAATGGACACCATTACAACCTAGCACATGTGAATTGATAGTTACACTGTATTCCAGCGGAGCTCTTAGGAGCTATAGGCCTACTGTGTGTATGGTCACAGGATATGTCTCTATTTATATCAGTGTCCCAAGGACATCGAAACTGAACAATAAACTTGTTTATAGCCTAATATAGGTCTTGTTAACTGATTGAAATAGACCCAACAGCAACCTACACCTGCATACAATGCTACTTACACTGTATTCCAGGTGAGCTCTTTGGGCTCTACATGGTTCACGGTCAGGAGAAACGTATGCATCCATATCGGTGTTCCAAAGGCATCAACAGCCAACACAGCAGTCCGAGTCATAGATTTTGCCAACTGTTTCAAAAAGAGGGAATGATGATGTTGATGAACATACTGACATAGCTCAGTCAGATCAGTTCCATGACACTACACTGCAAGTTTGGCCAAATTAATTGAATTTTTGGTGTGATATTTGGCGAATATTTGACAGCGCCAGACTTCTATAAAAACACAAATATAAATTACTTTGATAAAGTCGGCAAAAATGTAATTGAACCAACCTCAGATACCTAAAATCCTCATTGTCTAAAGACCGCAAAGTTACACTGTATAAGTGTATTCCGATTAATTTGAGTTTTTTAGTTTTTCTGACAACAATCTATGTAATATGTCTCTATTGTCAGATCTGGGTTATGTTCATAAATTTTCATAGTTTTAGTTATAATTTATGTTTACATTTGTCCAGTGTTTACCTCATTTCCACTTTAAATGCATTTAGGTTTTGATTGTACCGTGTACGTGTGTTTACAGTGTCAAGTTTACAATATGAAATACGACTATCCGTACTAAATTGGTGTACACTCTGGTAGTCGAGTAGACCCCTACGCTGTATTTTCACTCTGAAATTGCACGCTGAATTCCAGTCTCCTGGCTCGCGCCGAAGGTCTCTCGAAACAACAGAGGATATCGCCCCTATTCCCACCGAGAGAAATACGCATGCGTTACGCTTGTATCGTCAACATCAGTTTATTGATTTGTTTTTGTTGGGATGTGTTTAATAGAAAGTGTCCAAATATCCCCAAAACACTAAATTATAAATATTTTTTTGGAAAAGGTAAAACATTATTCGATCCAGTTGTACGAAGCACATCATCTATCACTGAAGTGGTCGTCTTTTTAAGCCCATGAAAATGTATTTCTGAAACCTTTTTTCCTAATTTCGACCTATCTTTGTCGTCTTGCATAAGTTACAATCAGGCTTGTCATTTTGAAAATTTCAGGAGGGCCATTATGGTTCGCCTCAAATCACCCCACAAGGGCCCATTTTGGGTTCGCCTAAAATGACCCCAGGAGAGGGCACACCAAAAAGTGTGGTTCGTGTCGGAGAAAATATGTAGTCGAGAATTAAATTATCTTTTTCTCACTTATTTGTTGGTTGTTTTCTATGAATTTTGGAAAGTATACTCAAAGGGCGATATGAAATATATGTGCCAAAAGAGAAGTTTGTACGATCTTATTTTACAATGTTGGAAGACATTTTCTCTTTCAAACACACTAAAAAGGTTACGGGTCAACTCGCCACCGGGTCAAGTCGCCCCCGATGATTTTTGTGGGTCAACTCGCTCCTCAGTCGGGGCGAGTTGACCCGCAATTTTTTTTCGTAAATAGCAAGACACATTTGTAAAGAAACGGTACTAACCTCTTAGTTCCCTAACAAGTTTTAGATTAATTGATATTCACAAGACAAAGACATGATTTCTAAGTGTCATTTATGCAAAGCACATATTTCGGTTTGTAATTTAAACACCAAAATGCTTACAAAATCTCGTATTCAATTTCTAAGCACCTTTGAAATGCAAGGATTACGCACAAAAGTGTTTTTTCTCGTCCGTTTGTGTCCAATTCCGGAACGTGTTAAGATGTTCAGTTGCTCCAAAACACAACTTTGTGTGGAATTTCTAAACGCATTTATTTGTGGTGAAGCGTAACTCTAAAATGTGTCTCGATTTTAAACATGACATTGAAACACGTTTGGGTCTGAACATGTAGGCCCTATATGATTCGTGGAGCAGGCTATCCAACTCAACAATTTCAATTTTAAATTTTTTTTTATGCTCAAATTGTTTTTCTGGATGGTCCAAGGCAGAACATTGCTTTTCGGACCTTGTGTATTATTTTTACAACCCCCCTGCCCCCCCTCCTCCCCCCTGCCCCCTCCCCCCCACACCGCTCACAGGTATTCCTTTCTGTGTTGTTGTGTATGAGTGTTTGTGATATTTGCAATGAAATTACATCATCTAATTATTTCAGGCCCACATGCAGTCTACCTTACCACCCAACCAATCATTCGAACAAGATTATTCTTTCATGTTTCATCAGAAAAAAGTACTCAGTTGTCACCAAGGGACTTCAGTTCATGAGGAATAGTGGGAAGTCAGCTGTTAAAAAAAATACACGAGGCCGAAAAAGCAACATTCCGCCCCTGGACTACCTAAAAACAAAATTTGAGTCATTTTTTCTGTGTGTGTGCAAAAATCCAATTTTGATGAGAAATATGAAAACAGAAGTAACTTTCAAAGGAAATAAAACCTATATCTTTTACCTATCATGTTCTTAAGTGACCACCAAAGATATAACAATGCTCAAAGGTCTTTTTATCAGCAAAATAAAAATAAACTTTGGCCGGTGAGCGATTAAGACCCCTTCTGGCCTCTTGTTTTGTTTTACTTGCATCATATAACTTAGCTTTCCTATTGTCTCACATGAGGAATGAAGGGATGAGAGTGCGGTTACTGTTTCCTGTAGTATAAATTGGGACTGATAGATTGTCAATAATCAATGCCTCAATGACATGGAGGCTCCAAGAGAGAGAGACAGAGAGGGCTCGCGTTGGTTTGGGCCTGGTCTTGGTGATGGTAGAAGTTTGAGTCTCGCCACACTAGGGCGAGCCAACTGTTGTGAAATGACAAATTGAAGGGAAGAGACGAAAAGAAAACCAAACAGCAATGCCGGTTTGGTAGCGGTCCCAGTATATTGACCATAGCGGTTACAAAAAAGGAGTGGAGAAAGCTCTGTCAGTATAGTTTTGAATAACCGGGAGTCATCCATCAAGCCTTCAGGGAGATAGGATACCGTGTGTGATATATGGGGTATCTGGTTATCCTCTTGGAATTTCAGATACTGCTATATCCATTATGTCCTGTATTTATCCAATAAAATACTGAAAATTAAATTAATCGTTTCTTTCATCTACAGTTAAAACTAGAAGTCCTGTCATGAAATGCGCACAAATAGCACGTTGATCTGCGCGTTAATCCACACATTATAACCATAGTAAGGCTATCAAATTCTGTACATATGGCCAGTGCACAAGCAATGTTTCAGCCAATGGACCTCTGGGTAATCCGGAGGTCCATTGGCAGAAACATTGCCTGTGTTTGCTATGAGTAACCAGGAGAACCTGCCGTGCTTTGGATGCCATTCGATATGGCAATTGCGCGCAAGTCCTACGCGCAATTAAGCCAAGATAAGCGCACTGTTCGTGACAGGACTTCTAGTTTTAACTGTACACCCCACTAATCTTGTCATAATCATGAATAGAACGAGGATAATCAGCCCGCATTGCTGTGTCAACACAGTGTAAGCCAATTAATTACCTAACATGGCGCCAATTCAGCTACATTGATGCATGGGAAAGGTGCGCGATCGCTCTCGCGCACAATTGCTCACGCAAACATTGTCCAAGGTGCGCAAATAATTGCTCGCCTCTATTCTTGGGTGTGTTTTCATCCTTTTGAGTTTCGTCAACAGAAGCATTCAATTAAGTTTTGATGTTGGGAAATTTTTAAGACTCACTCACAATTTGAAGCGTTTCAAGTACAATTCCAAACTATTTCCTTTCCGTCATTATGAACATGACACACAGTAGTTCGCTTATACATCCACACATGACACGCTAACAGTAAGAGGGTTGTACATTGACTACTCGCCCAGAGCTTACTCCCGCCACGAAACAAATACGTATGTTTAGATAGAAAAAAAAACGGTGGCCATTCTAAGATCTGAGAAACATTTTAATACTTCCGTATTTTTTCTTTATCAAAGACATGCAGAATGTTGGCCTGTTCCTTATTTTCATTTACAAACGTGACACCTATCGCCTCAATTCACCAGTGACACAAATTAATGGGCCGATTTGGAATTTACGCATTCATCTTCCACGATTTTAATAATCTGCCATTTAAAATCCAGAACTAATTTTAGTGGGTTACATATATTTTCACCGTCAAAATTTCCATTCGTGTTCAGTTGTATCCGATATCTATGGTTGTATTCATTCATTCGTTTCGAAGGACGCTTGTCAATAGAAGCTGCAAAATAAATTTTTGTACATGCCATTATATATAGTTCACTTCAGATTATCTCGATCTTACAAGTTAAAAGTTCATTTCGGGAATTCTGGTAATAAATTTAATATACAAACACTAGATTTCAAGCTGGCAATTTTATTCTGAACCACAGGCAAACAATAACATTAACTTCAGTATACTTAAAAAAAAATACACTTTGAATGTACAATTCAACAGTATTAAAAAAATGAAGTTAAACATTGAAATCAACACTCTCAATCAAAATCACTCTCCTCACATTTTTCACTCTCGCAAACTTTATTTGAGGTGAGCGATTTTCCACTCGCCTCCATTTTGCTCCCATTCGTCACTGCAGCTACACTTTTTAGTATGTTTGAAAGAGAAAATACATGTATCTTCTAACATCGTAAAATAACATCATACAAACTTCTCTTTTAGCATATATATTTCGTATCATCCCCTGAGTATACTTTCCAAATTTCATAGAAAACAACCAACAAATAAATGAGAAAATGATAATTTAATTCCTGACTACACTTTTTCTCCGACACAGACACAGACTTACTACACTTTTTAGTGTATCCCTATGAATTTCCATAAAGAACAAAATCGTAATTCTTAAGAAATTTCACCAGGTGTCATGATACCTTTCATTGAATATGACAAATTTGTAGTCTATATATATAGACAATAAACATATAGTGTGTTTTTATATCTGTGTTATACAACGAGTTGAAATATGGTTTATTTTTTCGAGGCTTCGCCGAGAAAAAATAAACCATATTTCAACGAGTTGTATAACACAGATATAAAAACACACTATATGTTTATTGTTTTTATCTGATAACAAACAGACACCCGTCTCGTGCGTCTACCCGACTTATATATGCTTCCCACGGGCCTCCAAAGAAAACCAGTCTACGAGACAAAAGAAATAGGACAAGATGTATAGAGTTGTGTCCCTTACATTACAAAATTGATGACGGCGATTGTAAAGTGCGATTGCACTTCTTGCATCATGTAACTGCGCTGGAACAAAATAAATTTCAACTATTTTATTAACAGTAACAAAACGGTGTTTCAGTAGAGTTATTCTTTTTTTGACATAGTTCCAGTTTTCTTCCGTGTTTTATGCTGTAGTCCCAATATAACAAATAATTTTGCGTTTGTTTACAATTTTTACGAAGTGTTTTTTTTTTCAGGTAGAGCAGACGAACTTTTAATTAGCGCAGTTCCGCGAGTACTTTTGATCGAGGCCGTGACTATAAATAGTTTGCAGTCGCCGCATACTAATTACTATTAACATTCAAGTAATTTCTACAATGTTTTGAAGCAAAATTTTAGGTTGCCTTTATTGAAGCAAAATAAATAAGAAATGACACCATCAGAGGATTTTGACAAAGTGCAATAAGCGTACAATTAAAACCTGCCCTGTGATATAACGATGTTTCATGAATGAATGAATGAAAATGGAATTGAAAGAGGTCAGAGGTCGTTCGCATAAATTATAATTATATTCAACACCCGTTGTATATACTTCAAGTATATACAACGGTTGTTATACTCTATGGTTATCAGATAAAATGATAGTGTGCTGTATTAAGGCGATCTTTCTTATTATTTGATTTTAGATGGCATTGTTTTTCGATGCTTTTCCCGTCCGATGACGTAGGCCGGAAATCGAAAGTAAGAATATATGTAAACAAAGCAATCACTTTGAGAATTTCCCCCCATGCAGCTCTGTCGCTGTGTTTTGGAGGATTTTGATGCCCATGCTTTGTTCATGGATATGTGAAGCACATTTGGCCACAAGTTGTTCTCGTGAAATATTATTCAACTATCAGTTCTGGTACGAATACAGTAGCAGACTTTCTGGAACCATTGGTGTCTGCTGTCAACTCTATGAGTTGATTTCATATATTTATCGTGTTTCTCTATCAGCCAACCTTCATTTTAGTGTATAATTTGTGTATATTTAATTTGAATTTAAGGAATATCGGAGGTGGGAATTTCAAAATAAACAAAATTCTATTACTTATATAGCCCCTCAATGGGCCACAGAAATCTGGGTTAGGTAGATGTTTACCGTCCGCAGAATTTTGAACTCAGATGGGCGACTGTGGCCCGGGGTGATCGCCCACCTCAAAATGCCCAGTCTGTACAATACAACAAGTCTTGTACTCACTAATGGTATCACAACAGACTTTCTTTTGTTATATTGCAAATTGTATGTACAGAACCTAATTAAAAAAAATCTTCTGTTTGAAAAGACTAGAAATTGACACCTTTTCAGTTTTTGCATTCTTCTATTGCACCCTGACTCCTGAGTTGAGTTCAGCGATCAGAATGAAGTGTTTGTCTCAACAGTGACAAATATTATGCAAAAGTGATTGAATATTGTTTACCTCAAATTTGAAACAAGACACATGGACTGTATTCCAGTAAGCATGCATAGTTAGTCACTTTGTACATTTCAACCAATGGCACGTCTGCTATTTAAAACCTGAAAATTTTCCTTGGGAAATGCCAAGGGATTACCTGTAAATTGACACTTGTACTTTAAAGTGATTGGCTGTTTGCACATGCTGATGTCATGATAGCATCATGTAGAGATGGGCGATTAACCAAAAATTCGGTTTGGTTTTGGTTTTGTTATCAAAACCGAAACAATTACAGAAAACCTGTCGTCGCGGTTTTCAACTTCGGTGATGAAAAACTAAAGAGAGAAACAACCTAAAGTTAACCTTGTTTTCTAACTTCGGAGTCGTGATCCCCCCCTTTTCAGAACAGCTGCACTAATTGGTATTTCGTTCGAGCATGGCATTTACCACGAAAATAGGTGACAACCTTACTACTTATGGACCGTGTTTAAACATTCATATGTTTATCAAATGTGATTTCGTTTGCAGAACTGGAAGTTGTCACTTGTTCCACATTTATAATGACAAATATATTTATTTCTACACATAATTTTGAAAGCTAGCGTCAAAATCACAGTTGAAGTTGGAAGGAAATTTAGGGTTACAATGACTTATATGGGCGACTTTTACTCGATAAAATTTTTATGGTCGACATAATTTTTTAGGGTGGTTGGGTTACCCTACACACAGGTATTTGGGGGGGGGGGGGGAGGGGGCTAATTTTACAACAGACTCAAGGCAAAAATCATTTTTCTCAAACTTGAAACTCTTGAGATAATTTATGCAAATACATTGCTCAGGAAATCAGAGTACCGGAAGAGGCTATTAGTATTACACAGGTGCATTGCCCTGGAATGGGAGTCCCCTGTGACTCTGACTGACGCCAAATACATCTTATATGCAAATGCAGTGTATTGTTATGCTTGTACAATGAAAACTGAAACCGAAAACCTGACTCTTTGAATCAATGAAATGAAAACCGGAACCGACATGAAATTTGAAAACTGCCCATCTCTAGCATCATGCCTTCAAAATAGTGTGCTCAAAAGTGTTTGATACAAGACCAACGCTTTCTAAATTATTGTCTTCAAATAAACAAAAGCAAGTCATTTGTGCTTTCTTAGCCATGACAAATACGATGTTACTTAACCAGTCCATTACCACCATCACTTAAAAAGGCAATTTATTTCAAGTGCTGAGGTGTGCTAATTTTAACACTTCTTGTGATGAAGTGAGACATGTGAATGCACAATTCAAAATAAGAGGACTGCTGAATATTATAATATTAGGAAGAAGTTCCATAGCTCGATCGGCTTTTATATAAAATAGGGTCTCCTTTTTTTTTTATAAAATCTTAATTTTTTGACGATGAATATATGTGACATGATTTAGAACGTGGCAAAAATGCCACTGTTTTTTTTTGCAATTTCAATAAAATGCTTAGACTTTGCGGGTTGAAATAGGGTCGGTCGGGTTGTCGGAAACAAACGTCTTTTTTTTTTGGCCTTAATCAAGTGTACATGACTGATGTGTCCACGTGGCTGCTGCTATTTTTTTTAAAGAAAATTATACCTGTTTAAAACCGGCTAAAACATTTGGGGTACCTGTTGATTATTAGCTATTAGTTCTGGCTGGTTTCCTGATTGATTGGCTATACTGGCAGCCCTGGTAATTCACCCTCAGCAACCAGCAGTGCCGAGGAAATGAAAAATATCCACAGCAAAAATTCTGCTGAGGATGGCATCTTCAGAATGTCTTGTGGTGGCTTGGTCGTCTTACGTAAGTTACAATCAGGCTTGTCATTTTGAAAATTTCAGGAGGGCCATTATGGTTCGCCTCAAATCACCCCACAAGGGCCCATTTTGGGTTCGCCTAAAATGACCCCAGGAGAGGGCACACCAAAAAGTGTGGTTCGTGTCGGAGAAAATATGTAGTCGAGAATTAAATTATCATTTTCTCATTTATTTGTTGGTTGTTTTCTATGAATTTTGGAAAGTATACTCAGGGGGCGATATGAAATGGATGTGCCAAAAGAGAAGTTTGTACGATCTTATTTTACAATGTTGGAAGACATTTTCGCTTTCAAACACACTAAAAAGGTTACGGGTCAACTCGCCACCGGGTCAACTCGCCCCCGATGATTTTTGCGGGTCAACTCGCTCCTCCGTTGGGGCGAGTTGACCCGACTTTTGGGGGCGAGTTGACCCGCAATTTTTTTTCGTAAATAGCAAGAAACATTTGTAAAGAAACGGTACTAACCTCTTAGTTCCCTAACAAGTTTTAGATTAATTGATATTCACAAGACAAAGACATGATTTCTAAGTGTCATTTATGCAAAGCACATTTTTCGGTTTGTAATTTAAACACCAAAATGCTTACAAAAATCTCGTATTCAATTTCTAAGCACCTCTGAAGTGCAAGGATTACGTACAAAAGTGTTTTTTCTCGTCTGTTTGTGTCCAATTCCGGAACGTGTTAAGATGTTCAGTTGCTCCAAAACACAACTTCGTGTGGAATTTCTAAACGCATTTATTTGTGCTGAAGCGTAACTCTAAAATGCGTCTCGATTTTAAACATAACATTGAAACACATTTGGGTCTGAACATGTAGGCCCTATATGATTCGTGGAGCAGGCCATCCAACAGAACAATTTCAATTTTAAAATTTTTTTTATGCTCAAATAGTTTTTCTGGATGGTCCAAGGCAGAACATTGCTTTTCGGACCTAGTGTATTATTTTTACAACCCCCCTGCCCCCCTTCAGCCCCCCTCCCCCCCCCCCCCCCCCCCACTGCTCACAGGTATTCCCCTCTGTGTTGTTGTGTATGAGTGTTTGTGATATTGGCAGTGAAATTACATCATCTAATTATTTCAGGCCTACATGCAGTCTTCCTTACCACCCAACCAATCATTCGAACAAGATTATTCTTTCATGTTTCATCAGAAAAAAGTACTCAATTGTCACCGAGGGACTTCAGTTCATGAGGAATAGTGGGAAGTCAGCTGTTAAAAAAAATACACGAGGCCGAAAAAGCAACATTCCGCCCCTGGACTACCTAAAAACAAAATTTGAGTAATTTTTTCTGTGTGTGTGTGCAAAAATCCAATTTTGATGAGAAATATGAAAACAGAAGTAACTTTCAAAGCAAATAAAACCTATATCTTTTACCTATCATGTTCTCAAGTGACCACCAAAGATATAACAATGCTCAAAGGTCTTTTTATCAGCGAAATAAAAATAAACTTTGACCGGTGAGCAATTAAGACCCCTTGTGGCCTCTTGTTTTGTTTTACTTGCATCATATAACTTAGCTTTTCTATTGTCTCACATGAGGAATGAAGGGATGAGAGTGCGGTTACTGTTTCCTGTAGTATAAATTGGGACTGATAGATTGTCAATAATCAATGCCTCAATGACATGGAGGCTCCAAGAGAGAGAGACAGAGAGGGCTCGCATTGGTTTGGGCTTGGGGATGGTAGAAGTTTGAGTCTCGCCACACTAGGGCGAGCCAACTGTTGTGAAATGACAAATTGAAGGGAAGAGACGAAAAGAAAACCAAACAGCAATGCCGGTTTGGTAGCGGTCCCAGTATATTGACCATAGCGGTTACAAAAAAGGAGTGGAGAAAGCTCTGTCAGTATAGTTTTGAATAACCGGGAGTCATCCATCAAGCCTTCAGGGAGATAGGATACCGTGTGTGATATATGGGGTATCTGGTTATCCTCCTGGAATTTCAGATACTGCTATATCCATTATGTCCTGTATTTATCCAATAAAATACTGAAAATTAAATTAATCGTTTCTTTCATCTACAGTTAAAACTAGAAGTCCTGTCATGAAATGCGCACAAATAGCACGTTGATCTGCGTGTTAATCCACGTGTTATAACCATAGTAAGGCTACCAAATTCTGTACATATGGCCAGTGCACAAGCAATGTTTCATCCAATGGACCTCCGGGTAATCCGGAGGTCCATTGGCAGAAACATTGCCTGTGTTTGCTATGAGTAATCAGGAGAACCTGCCGTGCTTTGGATGCCATTCGATATGGCAATTGCGCGCAAGTCCTACGCGCAATTAAGCCAAGATAAGCGCACTGTTCGTGGCCAGACTTCTAGTTTTAACTGTACACACCACTAATCTTGTTATAATCATGAATAGAACGAGGATAATCAGCCCGCATTGCTGTGTCAACACAGTGTAAGCCCATTAATTACCTAACATGGCACCGATTCAGCTACATTGACGCATGGGAAAGGCGCGCGATCGCTCTCACACACCATTGCTCACGCAAACATTGTCCAAGGTGCGCGAATGATTGCTCGCCCCTATTCTTGGGTGTGTTTTCATCCTTTTGAGTTTCGTCAACAGAAGCATTCAATTAAGTTTTGATGTTGGGAAATTTTTAAGACTCACTCACAATTTGAAGCGTTTCAAGTACAATTCCAAACTATTTCCTTTCCGTCATGAACATGACACACAGTAGTTCGCTTATACATCCACACATGACACGCTAACAGTAAGAGGGTTGTACATTGACTACTCGCCCAGAGCTTACTCCCGCCACGAAACGAATACGTATGTTTAGATAGAAAAAAACGGTGGCCATTCTGAGATCTGAGAAACATTTTAATACTTCCCTATTTTTTTTTATCAAAGACATGCGGAATGTTTGCCTGTTCCTTATTTTCATTTACAAACGTGACACCTGTCGCCTCAATTCACCAGTGACACAAATTAATGGGCCGATTTGGAATTTACGCATCCATCTTCCACGATTTTAATAATCTGCCATTTAAAATCCAGAACTAATTTTAGTAGGTTACATATATTTTCACCGTCAAAATTTCCGTTCGTGTTCAGTTGTATCCGATATCTATGGTTGTATTCATTCATTCGATTCGAAGGACGCTTGTCAATAGAAGCTGCAAAATAAATTTTTGTACATGCCATTATATATAGTTCACTTCAGATTATCTAGATCTTACAAGTTAAAAGTTCATTTCGGGAATTCTGGTAATAAATTTAATAAACAAACACTAGATTTCAAGCTTGCAATTTTATTCTGAACCACAGGCAAACAATAACATTAACTTAAGTATACTTAGAAAAAAATACACTTTGAATGTACAATTCAACAGTATTAAAAAAATGAAGTTAAACATTGAAATCAACACTCTCAATCAAAATCACTCTCCTCACATTTTTCACTCTCGCAAACTTTATTTGAGGTGAGCGATTTTCCACTCGCCTCCATTTTGCTCCCATTCGTCACTGCAGCTACACTTTTTAGTATGTTTGAAAGAGAAAATACATGTATCTTCTAACATCGTAAAATAACATCATACAAACTTCTCTTTTAGCATATACAGTTAAAACTAGAAGTCCTGTCACGAATAGTGCGCTTATATAGGCTTAATTGCGCGTTGAAATTGCGCGCAATTGCCATATCGAATGGCATCCAAAGCACGGCAGGTTCTCTGGGTTACTCATAGCAAACACATGCAATGTCTCTGCCAATGGACCTCCGGGTGACCTGGAGGTCCATTGGCTGAAACACTGCTTGTGCACATGCCATATGCACAGAATTTGATAGCTTTACTTGGGACATAACGCGTACATTAACGCGCATATCAACGTGCTATTTGTGCGCATTTCATGACAGGACTTCTGGTTTTAACTGTATATTTCGTATCATCCCCTGAGTATACTTTCCAAATTTCATAGAAAACAACCAACAAATAAATGAGAAAATGATAATTTAATTCCTGACTACACTTTTTCTCCAACACAGACACAGACTTACTACACTTTTTGTTGTGTCCCTATGAATTTCCATAAAGAACAAAATCGTAATTCTTAAGAAATTTCACCAGGTGTCATGATACCTTTCATTGAATATGGCAAATTTGTAGTCTATATATAATGATAGTGTGCTGTATTAAGGCGATCTTTCTTATTATTTGATTTTAGACGGCATTGTTTTTTGATGCTTTTCCCATCCGATGACGTAGACCGGAAATTGAAAGTAAGAATATATGTAAACAAAGCAATCACTTTGAGAATTTCCCCCCATGCAGCTCTGTCGCTGTGTTTTGGAGGATTTTGATGCCCATGCTTTGTTCATGGATATGTGAAGCACATTTGGCCACAAGTTGTTCTCGTGAAATATTATTCAACTATCAGTTCTGGTACGAATACAGTAGCAGGCTTTCAGGAACCATTGGTGTCTGCTGTCAACTCTGTGAGTTGATTTCATATATTTATCATGTTCTTTATCCGCCAACCTTCATTTTAGTGTATAATTTGTGTATATTTAATTTGAATTTAAGGAATATCGGAGGTGGGAATTTCAAAATAAACAAAATTCTATTACTTATATAGCCCCTTAATGGGCCACAGAAATCTGGGTTAGGTAAATGTTTGCCGTCAGCAGAATTTTGAACTCAGACGGGCGACTGTGGCCCGGGGTGATCGCCCACCTCAAAATGCCCAGTCTGTACAATACAACAAGTCTTGTACTCACTAATGGTATCACAACAGACTTTCTTTTGTTATATTGCAAATTGTATATACAGAACCAAATTAAAAAAAATCTTCTGTTTGAAAAGACTAGAAATTGACACCTTTTCAGTTTTCACATTCTTCTATTGCACCCTGACTCCTGAGTCGAGTTCAGCGATCAGAATGAAGTGTTTGTCTCAACAGTGATAAATATTACCCAAAAGTGATTGAATATTGTTTACCTCAAATTTGAAACAAGACACATGGACTGTATTCCAGTAAGCATGCATAGTTAGTCACTTTGTACATTTCAACCAATGGCACGTCTGCTATTTAAAACCTGAAAATTTTCCTTGGGAAATGCCAAGGGATTACCTGTAAATTGACACTTGTACTTTAAAGTGATTGGCTGTTTGCACATGCTGATGTCATGATAGCATCATGTAGAGATGGGCGATTAACCAAAAATTCGGTTTGGTTTTGGTTTTGTTATCAAAACCGAAACAATTACAGAAAACCTGTCGTCGTGGTTTTCAGCTTCAGTGATGAAAAACTAAAGAGAGAAACAACCTAAAGTTAACCTTGTTTTCTAACTTCAGAGTCGTGATCCCCCCCTTTTCAGAACAGCTGCACTAATTGGTATTTCGTTCGAGCATGGCATTTACCACGAAAATAGGTGACAACCTTACTACTTACGGACCGTGTTTAAACATTCATATGTTTATCAAATGCGATTTCGTTTGCAGAACTGGAAGTTGTCACTTGTTCCACATTTATAATGACAAATATATTTATTTCTACACATAATTTTGAAAGCTAGCGTCAAAATCACAGTTGAAGTTGGAAGGAAATTTAGGGTTACAATGACTTATATGAGCGACTTTTACTCGATAAAATTTTTATGGTCAACCTAATTTTTTAGGGTGTGTTGGGTTACCCTACACACAGGTATTTGGGGGGGGGGGGGGGAGGGGGCTAATTTTACAACAGACTCAAGGCAAAAATCATTTTTCTCAAACTTGAAACTCTTGAGATAATTTATGCAAATACATTGCTCAGGAAATCAGAGTACCGGTATAGGCTATTAGTATTACACAGGTGCATTGCCCTGGAATGGGAGTCCCCTGTGACTCTGACTGACGCCAAATACATCTTATATGCAAATGCAGTGTATTGTTATGCTTGTACAATGAAAACTGAAACCGAAAACCTGACTCTTTGAATCAATGAAATGAAAACCGGAACCGACATGAAATTTGAAAACTGCCCATCTCTAGCATCATGCCTTCAAAATAGTGTGCTCAAAAGTGTTTGATACAAGACCAACGCTTTCTAAATTATTGTCTTCAAATAAACAAAAGCAAGTCATTTGTGCTTTCTTAGCCACGACAAATACGATGTTACTTAACCAGTCCATTACCACCATCACTTAAAAAGGCAATTTATTTCAAGTGCTGAGGTGTGCTAATTTTAACACTTGTTGTGATGAAGTGAGACATGTGAATGCACAATTCAAAATAAGAGGACTGCTGAATATTATAATATTAGGAAGAAGTTCCATAGCTCGATCGGCTTTTATATAAAATAGGGTCTCCTTTTTTTTTTATAAAATCTTAATTTTTTGACGATGAATATATGTGACATGATTTAGAACGTGGCAAAAATGCCACTGTTTTTTTTGCAATTTCATTAAAATGCTTAGACTTTGCGGGTTGAAATAGGGTCGGTTGGGTTATCGGAAACAAACGTCTTTTTTTTTTAGGCCTTAATCAAGTGTACCTGACTGATGTGTCCAACATGGCTGCTGCTATTTTTTTAAAGAAAATTATACCGGTTAAAAACCGGCTAAAACATTTGGGGTACCTGTTGATTATTAGCTATTAGTTCTGGCTGGTTTCCTGATTGGTTGGCTATACTGGCAGCCCTGGTAATTCACCCTCAGCAACCAGCAGTGCCGAGGAAATGAAAAATATCCACAGCAAAAATACTGCTGAGGATGGCTTCTTCAGAATGTCTTGTGGTGGCAGAAATTGTACAACTGCCAGTTTACACAAGGAATCAAACCATGTGGGTTGCACTACACTGTATTGCTAACCTTACAATTTACAGTACAAGTTGTAACATAACGACTAGAAACTATGTGTTCTGCTTCATCTATGTTGATAACACCAGAATCTGACATCATTTTCTGGAAAGCTCTCACAGAGCTTTCCAGAAAATGATGTCAGACTCTGGTGTTATCAACATAGAAGCAGTGAGATACTAGTTTGTGGTTATGCTGCATCTTATTTTCACTCCTACTATACATATTGAGCAAGTCGACTGCTTACTTCCAAGGTTTTTTCTCGGCATTCACATGGTTCATGATTTTGGCATGATCTAATTGAGAGAAAGATTCTGCACATTGATTGTGATTACGTACACATGTATCTCAAACCACTTTCACATGTTTAAAGTTACTTGAAAGTTTTCACTTCACCGCATAGTACATATACATGGCAATTGAGACTATGCTCTGCCCCTTGATGATTTTTACACAATCGAACAGGCTTCACAGCAATATTTTTATACTGTACCAATGACCCAGACATAGCTGGTGCTAACTCTTAAAATATAGGGCCAAACACAAATTTTGCCCCCCAATCCACAAAATTTGCATCTAAAACCAAAGAAAACATGTCCTGAAAGGCCCTCCACACTTCGCCTCTACTGCGCATGCGCAGTGTCAAGGACGTTCCGAAATTGGCGCCATTAATCATTCTAAGTTTGGCCCTTCATCAGTTAACATCTGACTGATCTTTGTGCTTGTAAATCTCAGTTTAAATGATGCCAGACACATAAATATTAGTGAAATGGTGATTCTAAGGAGGATAGAGAAGGAGGAGAGGAAAAAATGTGTGACAGAATATTATCAGGGCTGTAACTTAAAATTTTTTTAATGAAATTATGTTAAGTTACCTATTTTCGAGACAGCAGCCATTTTGTTGTCATTCTGATTAATTAGTTACACTGTTTTTTAAGTGTTTTCCCCTCTCCCTGTCCTTTAAGTCCCCCCTTGCTATTCTCCCATGCTTTTGGCATAGTTTTTGTAATTATTATTACTAAATTTTCTTGGGAGTTTTAGCTGAATAACAGAATGAATTCTGTTTCTTTTCCCCATGTTTACGTCTTCACCTACGGGTGGTTAGGCGTTGTGTTCTGCATCTACCATCTGATGTTCTGCAGTTTCTTCCCTGGAAGTCTCTGTTTTGCATCAGATAGTGTATTTTTGGTAACTGATTTCGGGCCTGGGTGCCTGGAGTCTTATTTTAGTGTTTTTACACTCATTGTTTCCATTTTCAACAGCCCTCTGTGTGAGGGGGGATTTCTGGAAAATAATATCTTGATGTTATTTTAATCATAACTAGATACATTATTATTGTTCGTAAGTGTTGAATAAATTGTTTAAAATATTTTTAAAATTTTTGTCCACACTTAGGCTTGGGATCCATTGGGGCTCAACGTTACTTTTCAGAAACTTGGGCTGTTCTGAAAAAATATTTTTTCAAAATATTTTGATTTCAATTATTTTTTCTATATTAATGGATCATATTATTATTATGTATTTTGATTGCCAGGGGTTAGTGCGAGTACCAGGACTTGTTTTCTTTTCACATTGAAAGGATATTGATCAATTGTGATAAGAGGAAGTCTTCCTCTGACTTTATAATCATTTTATATGTGGTCAGGGTACTCGCATTAACTCCTGTTCTGTATCGTATGATTTCGATGACAATATGGGAAGCGTATGTCACGGTATGTTATTGGGGAATTGGACACTCTGGTTCTTTCCCCACAGGGTCACTCTACTTTATCAATTTCTATTTCAGACGATCAAGATTAGGGTGATGTATCTGTGATGTCTTCCAACAGTGTGCCTCCGTCGTCACAATTAATGAAGGGCTAGCGGAAAAGTGCTCATGTATGTAAACACGCCAATTGCCTAAGAGGACCCTAGTAGGTTCGACGGCCTTTGACGTCCGCTAGCTCGCCCGGTGTAGCGTCCATTCACCGAATGGTTCGGCAGCCGGGTTCGTCCGTTGCGGTCTAGAAGGAATTTTGGGGTGATGCGAGCACTATAAATCAACCTAATGCACACCCAGTGACGGCGGATCGGAGGGAGAACGGAGGAAGCCTTTTAGTCCGTTTCATAGCACGTTCCGGTCCATCCGGACGGCAAGCGAGAGAGGCCCCTCTCTCGTTCAACAACATCTGGCCCCAGATGTTGTGGTACAAAATGTTTCGCATTCGGAGCATACGTCCGTCGCTCGGGACGCTCCGACACATAGTCAGTCCGGAGTAGACTGTCAGTAAGGCCTCCTCATTCTCATAGTTGCGCACACGACCGCTCTTGGCTACGTGACCACGGATATCCAGTCAGCTTCGCCAGTCAGAGATTCATCGGCGACCAGGTCACACCATCCGGTAGCCAGGGACACGAGGCCTGCAGACTCCGGACGTTCGCATAGGAAGTGTGCGGGAGTCAACGTACACGGAGCTTCCGGCGGCAATGCATCGTAAGACCGCTACTGCACAGGCCTCGGGAACGGACGTGTTTTTCTAAATAGCACAGTTTATGGCAGCATCCCAGCATCAACTGAATCTGTCGCATATTTTTTATCCGACGATGCTGGGTCGGGACGCTCCGCGGAAGCGGGTACGGACGTCCGAAAATTTCATCCGGTCCGACGGGATACCGAAAGGGATTTGGAGGATTTCGAGCTTTCCCTTTCGGAACAACATATGCTGTTGTCTATGTCATCTGACTTGGCCTTCTACAGCTTCTTTCGTCGGACCAGAATGCTGCGATGCCGGATAAGAGACTGATAGCGTCGGTGGACTTAGAAATTTTTGATTCGGTTCAGGGACATCGTCCCTCAGTTCCGACATAGTCCAATAATGTCACGCAAACTTTCAAATTATTGAACGACGCTATATATTATTATTATATGCTTGCTATAACCAAGCATTTCTGGTTTCTTGTCCGCAAAGTTACGGAGATGTCTTTCAAAAGTGTGCCTCTGTCGTCATAGTTAATGAAGAGCTAGCGGCAATAAGTGCTCATGGAATATGTCTATCGCCTACGGAGTGACATTCGCTAGCTCACCCGGTGTAGCGTACATTCATCGAATGGTTCGGCTGCCGGGTTCGTCCGTTGCGGTCTAGGAAGGAGATTTGGGTGATGCGAGCACTTTAATTACTTTAGTACTCACCCAGTGACGGCAGATTGAGGACAGATCGGAGGAAGCCTGTTAGTCCGGTTCCTGGCTTGTCCAGGTCCGTCCGGGCTGTGAGCGAGAGAGGTCCCTCTCTCGTCCAACAACATAGGGGACCGCATGTTGTGGTTCAGATATTTTACATTCGGAGCATATGTCTGTCGGTCGGGACGCTCCGTTATATTGACAGTCCGAGAGACTGTCCTTAATGCTTCCTCATCCTCACAGCAGGGCACACGACCGCACATTGGCTACGTGACCTCGAGTATCCGATCAGTTTCGTCATTCAGTGATTCCACGGCGAATAGGTCGTGCCATCCGGTAGCCAAGGGACACGAGGCCTATACACTCCGTTCGCTCGCATATTGGTAGTATGCACGGGGTAACGATCACGGAGCTTCCAGCGGCAATGCTTTGTAGGACTGCTTCTCCTCAGGCCTCAGTGACGGACGTGCTATCCGAGTTAGCACAGTTGTTTCGCAGCATTCCAGCAATTGACAGTTTCTTGGTCGAATCAGGAATTATCCGACGGCGCTGGGTCGGTGCGGTCCGCGGTTGCATCAGGTACGGACGACCGAACGCTTTATAGGGTCCGATAGGATGGCGAAAGGGATTCGAAAGATTTCTTTAGTAGTATCGGAAGCTGCCTTTCATATCTTCTGGCATTATCTTCCAGTGATTGTTATTTCGGACTTCATTGCTGCGATGTTGGATAAGAGACTTATAGCGTCATTGGACTCGGATTTTTCGATCGGTTCAGGGACATTGTCCCTGACTTACCAACGCAGTCCAATAATGTCATTACAACATGTGTTTTATTTTTCGACGCTATATATGCATTCAAGCCTGCTACCAAGCATGATAACTAGTTTAGTTTCTTGTCCGCCTTGCTCATTTCTGCCGTTTTATCATTTATACGTATAGTTTATTTTGGCAGAGCAGGGCATACCGAGAGTTCATATGCGTCTAGACGGTGTGGTTAAAGACTGGAAATATTCTTTTTCGCCGTTTATGTCTTTTCCAACTTCAATGTTGGAAATGACATGATGTATAGTAGACTTAACTTAGACGCTTTATCATACGTAATCCGCCTTACTGAGGCGTTATCATTACGTTTTCAAGAAAAGATTTACGGGATATTATTCTCAATGTAATTTCTTTTGAGGGCAGTAGTTTGTTCACGTATATCTCCGCCCTTCAGTGGCTGATTGGAGTTGGTTAGACGTGACACAGCCCTAGCTACATCCATACGCGTGGATAGTAAGGTTAAGAACTCTCTCAGAGTCGCTTCGTTCTCGGAGGAGCTTCTCTTCGACGGCAACTTTTCGGCAATCCATGAATTGCTCGATTTACACGTTCTCTTGTCTATCTAGTGTTACAAGATATTCAGACTGGGGCAAACATTCGGTGGTTGACTCAGAGAGTGCCACCGCAGTTGCCGAACCGGAGTGTGGCTGTTATGACGGTTGCCAGTCAAACAGATTGGGATATAATACTGATCCCAACGGATTCGAAGTGCCAGGGTCTTTGGGTTCCGCAGTTTCTTAGCAACCAATTTTCTTCCGCGGAATAATGTTTTTTAGGCTTGCTTTATGTCATTGCATGAACATTATTCAGAAACGCATGCCCAAATCCTGTCCGTTAATTCGACAGTAGTGGCGTATCTCCGGAACCAGGGAGGCTCTCTTTCGTTTCCGTTATTCAATTTAATGGAAAGAATCCGTCTGTTGGTTATAGTACACCAAGTTCTGTTTTGGTCCGTCATATTCTGGGTCGTCTGATTGTTTTACCGGACTCCCGTTCACTTACGGGTCGCTTGTTGCTGTCAGAATGGACTCTCAACAAACAAGTATTCAATCAGATTTGCTATCTATGGGAGCGCCCAATGATGATTTATTTACGACACAGCTTGCTAATCAATTGCAGACGTATGTGTTGGCTTGTCCAGATCTCTGAGCTAATGTTGTTAACGCTCTATTGATCTATAGGACGGAATGATAGGATACGTGTATCCTCCGGCGCTGTTGTTTCAGCAGGTATTGCTAAGATAAACAACCACAATACATTTCTGTTGATAGCATCTCTTTCTTCACAGAGATCATGGGTAATTTACTCTCTTGTCTACTGTGGGTCTTAACGTGAAATCTTCCTCAATGTGAGGATCTTTTTTCACTGGGTAAATCGTGTCATCTTTATCACAACCCGCAAGGTCGCAACCTTCATGTATTCCGTTGTGTGGTCCGTATTGCATTGTAAACATTGTACTGGACGAGCTTTGGACGCGATTTCTTACTATAGGAGATCCTCTTCTTCGCTATTCTATGCGGCTAAAGTGGAGGCTCTTCCATCGTTGGTGTAGGGATCATTATGTTCATATTATTGATCCCTCCATACTACTCATTGCAATTTTTTAGTATACTTGTTTCACAAGATCTACTGCAGCCTGTTATTAGTAAGGTTATAGGTTTATGTTACCTCATACCTATGCACTCTACGATAGTTTACAATTGAGTCTTATGTCTCTTTATCTAAGTCAGTTAGTAACTTTTTGATATATAGACTTAGAATCTTTAGATTAAATTCCTATATGGATTTTAACTTCGGTTCTTGTTTAGCTAAGTAATCATTTGAGCCTCTGGAAACAGTAGTTTTCAAATTCTGACCTTTTAGACAGTAATTCTGTTGGTTTCTCTTTTACTGTAGAGTCAGTGAGTTTCATGCACTATCGATGGATGATTTTCACTTTCGTAGTTTCGGAATCACTACTTCCGTTACTATTTAGGTTGGATTTTTGCATAAGAGTTAGGCTCCTAATATCCGGAACCTATTGTTATTAAGGTCCTTCCGTCTTCGTACGGGCATAGGCCTTTACTCTTTCCGGATAGAGTTTATGTATTTATAAACAGATATCTGTTTATTACTATGGGCGTAAGCTTCTTCTGTCTTTGATGCCTAGTAGAAGGACGTTTCGCTCCATTCTATTGTTAATGGATTCTATTAACTATCGGTACTGCTTATGGTATATCATTGACTTAGCAGTTGTGCTTAAGATTTCGGCTCATGAAGTAAGAGTTCTTCTACATCTTGGGCTTACATTAATAGTGTCGCTATTATAGATTTTTGAAGGCTGCTCATTGCGCTCAGGCATCCACATTCATGAATTTTTATCTC
The DNA here is from genome assembly GCA_031216915.1 of Pictodentalium vernedei. NCBI lineage: Eukaryota > Metazoa > Mollusca > Scaphopoda > Dentaliida > Dentaliidae > Pictodentalium > Pictodentalium vernedei. The sequence goes on along the minus strand of CM062294.1, from coordinate 492,500,582 downwards.
AGAAATATCGAGTCCATTTCTGGAGGCCTCTATTGTTAGGTCTATTATCTACTGCTCAGAATGTCATTCACTTAACAGTTGCTACTATAGCTAGGTAGGCTGTCTGTTTCGGCAGTGTCTCCGTTCTGCTGCCCTCTTCGCTCTGAGCTATTTGACCCAGGGCAAGAAAAAAGGGGGGGGGGAGGGTGTTCCCTTGGGTCACCTGTTTTACTATGAAAACAAGGGGATACCTCCTCCGGAGTTAGTAATTCTGAGCTGTTATTGGGATGGTTATTTAGTGAGAAGTTTATGTTTTTAAAATTCATTCAAGTCTTAGTTTTTAAAGTATAGCTTTTGATTATTGCATATGTCAACGGACATGATTATGCAATCCTCAGACACTTTTAGGACTATAAGAGTCTCTATTCTCTAGACTTACTTTATTTATTGGCTTACTTTAAAAATTATTAGTATAAGGATTATATTGGATATTAATAGAGTACATGGATGTATGAAGCTCAATTTTGGAAGGTGTTGTATCTTTCTAATTTATCTTAAATAAGAAAGATGCATGTAAGGCCTATTACTTCTTTTTCCCTACAGGGGATGACTCTATTTTATATTATTGAGCGTATTCCATTTTGCTCTATGTCCTTGGCCCTCCAGCCTTTTTACTATTCAGCTATGTCTGGGTCATTGGTACAGTATAAAAATGTTAAAAAATTTATAGTAATTTCTATATTTTTTTATACTTACCAATGACCCAGACGGGGATGACCCTCCCTGAAGTTGGGAACTCTTGCCTCCCCGCTGAGTACATAGCGCTTACCAGGCACTGGTTATTAGAATGATTAATGGCGCCAATTTCGGAACGTCCTTGACACTGTGCATGCGCAGTAGAGGCGAAGTGTGGAGGGCCTTTCAGGACATGTTTTCTTTGGTTTTAGATGCAAATTTTGGGGATTGGGGGGCAAAATTTGTGTTTGGCCCTATATTTTAAGAGTTAGCACCAGCTATGTCTGGGTCATTGGTAAGTATAAAAAATATAGAAATTACTATAAATTTTTTAACTTTTTGGCCGAGGAAACAAGGATGAAATGCCTGGACTGTACTGGCCGTTTATGAAAAAAATATTGTTAGTAATATTGTCAGAAATAAAAAAAATAAGTCTAAATATCATGTGGAGAAATAATTCCCCATGCCCCTTTTGGATTGCCTTTCATGCAACACTGCTCAGAGAGTGCAGTCTATCCATTAGTACTGAAATGGTTAACCGGATAATCGGTTTGAAACCAATTAGCTACCTAACCGATTAGAAAAACTGTCAACCGGTTATCCGAAAAATATCGATAGTGATCGTCATTCTACGTTTAAAACATAGTAAATCTACCGCTTCTCCTTTGTGATAGATTACACATTGAAGCCGCATTGTATATATTGAGAAATAATTGAGTTTGGCGTTCAAGACTTCTCTAGTGATCGGCAGTTTCTGCGAGTAATGAGTAATCACAGAAACTATTCCATAGTGTGTATACATACGAACGTTGTCGAGTACTCGACAACGTTCATTTGTATACACACAACAGAATAGTTTGAGAATACTGCTTTCCAATTCCTATAGTTTTGATCCCCCTTTCGGTGAAATAATGGTCACGGAAAACCGGATATTTTCCAGTTATAGCCCTCGGTTAGTCGGTTACGAAAATGAGCCAACTGTTTCAGCTCTACTGTCCATTTAATAATCTTTTGAAAATGCATAGTCCCAGAGTTGACGCTAATGCCATGATTGATTTCCAGGAAGGGTTATTTTTGCTCAACAATAATTGGTTGATTTTGTTTTTGATAGCAGTGGGTACACATCCTGAATGATCCATTTCACTGGCCTTCAAGCATTACACAATACATTGAGTCCACAACGTTGAAGAATCCAATGTGTTCAGTCTGATAATCTGCACTCTGCAGTACGATTTCATGATGAAAAAACTGCCAAACATCAAAACAAATGCGAGAATAAAATGGGAGAAAAAATTAAAATTCATCTTCAATGGCAAATATGTTTTCATAATTTCAATGTTCATTGTCCCATTTTGTTACCTCTCCTGATATATCTCTCCAATGTTGATTGTTTTACAGTAAACATTGGAGATACACATTGAGGGAGGTAACAATGTTGAAAAAGGAACACTTCATTGCAGTATACCCATGCATCTAATCATCCCATGCCTTATTACCTGCAGACCATGCAGGGGCACAAGATCACAACACACATTTCGAATCAAAATTATTATTAAATTGAGCCATAAAGTGTAATATGCTTAGTATATTTCTGGTTAAGAAGCTGAGTGTATGGTATTCTTTACACTATATACAGTTAAAACTAGAAGTCCTGTCACGAAATGCGCACTTATCTAGGCTTATTTCCGCGAAGGAAGTGCACGCAATTGCCATATCAAATGGTATCCAAAGCATGGCAGGTTCTCCTGGTTACTCATAGCAAACACAGGCAATGTTTCGGCCAATGGACCTCCGGGTTACCCGGAGGTCCATTGGCTGAAACATTGCTTGTGCACAGGCGATATGTACATAATTTGATAGCCTTACTATAGTCATAACACGTAGATTAACGCGCAGATCAACGTGCTATTTGTGCGCGTTTCGTGACAGGACTTCTAGTTTTAACTGTACCAGAGTGAACACAACGTTCATGTTAACAGTAGGGGTGCAACAATGTTATGTTATTTGGAAATTCCTCCGTTAATTTTTCGGAGCACCCTGTGTGAACCCCACATCATCAGAATCATCTCAGGTATTTGTTGTGTGGACTGATGCTGCAGTTCGCATCTTACACCCGTTTTATTCTGGTAGATGCACGATTCAATGCGCTTTACAGTCACAACTCCTAGAGCTGTAGGTTTTTAAATTTCTTGTTCGGTCTCGGTTTCGGTTTTTCAGGTGGAGTAAAACCTCGGTTCGGGTCGGTTTTTGGTTTGTTCATGAGGCCAAGTAAAATTCAATAAAACTCATTCTTATGTCTGGAGTCATAACTGAATGGTAGTGAAATTGAGTGAAACTCAATGAATGCCCGAAATAAGCTATAATACATGAAGAAACAGGAAGGCCAATATAATAATTACCTAAATATACAGAACTTTTATTGTGCTTGGCCATTTTTCGAGGTCTGACACTTACACGCAACTTGAGGAAAGCTGCAAACACAACTAAACTGAAATGTCGGAAATTCACAGAATGTAGCCTTCCCAGAGTAGCGAGAGTACCCAGACACTGCCATTGGCAGTGTCTTGGTACTCTCACTACTCTGGGATGGCTACATTCTGTGAATTTCTGCAGCAAGAGAGTATTTAAAAAAAAACGAAAAACCTTAGATTATGGGATGTCGACGGTTTCGGTTTCGTTTTTTTAAAAAAACTAAAAACCTTGGTTCGGTTTCTGTTAACCTACAGCTCTAACAACTCCGTTGATTTTCGGAGGACCCTGATTGATTCATTGCATCGGTTCTTTATACAGTTAATGTAGTACACTATATACCCTATATATGAGGTGGGAATTGGGGAATTTTGCTGAGCTGCAGCTCTTTTGCCTCAGTAGGGTTCTTGAACGTGCACAGTAATTACTGCACACAGGACAGCCATTCATGTCCTCACCCGATAGGACAAGCATAGCACCATCCCCGAACATGGCTCTATGGAGGAGCAGTGTGGTTTTGAATCTATGGCGATATTGCATTACGTTATGTTTCCCCGACTGGGGTTCGAACTCAGAAACCTTGGGCTCCGAGCGTAACACATTACGCTCTCGGCTACCGCATCCTCAAATGAATGACATATTAACATAACATACACTCGTCAATCATCAAAAAGTGAGGACACAAGAAGCAAATCTGCAGTTATGTACCACTGGGTCTCTCCGTGGTCCATAACTGCAGATTTGCTTCTTGAGTCCTCACATTTCTACTGGGCTGGTGAGCAGTGGGATAAGTCTAATATTCACCCACACAATGGCCAAATAACAAATCATCATACAGTTTTGGGTCAAGCAGCTTCATTTCATTTCAGTGAAATTAGATTTCTCAAAATTTCTGACAACAAAACATTGTGACACACTCTTCTGATTTGTTGGATCATAGTATATAAAGGCTCAAAGAGTGAGGTTAACGGTTTGTGCTATTCAATGCCAACAAATTCCCAAGAGCAGTGTAAATTTAGACTGCTACAAAGGAAACTACAAATAATGGATGCGAATAGTCATAATGGATGCGAATAGTCAACTGTGAGGCCTTTTCTGAAGTGTCATTAACAAAGTATTCATGAAATTTTGGATCTACGTGTATCGTGATACAGTGCAAGCAAATTGTGATACATGTCAGAGAATGAATCGCAGTACATTCGTTTCACAGTTAATCTTTGCAGCCCTAGATAACAGTGTCTCAATTATCTCATTAATCATAATCTTTAAAATTTGATAATATCTCCCAACTCTATTGACCATCACATTACTAGTGATGAACCAGTAATCGGAATTGGCAATCGGAACCGGCCGGTTATGGGGCATCGTCTGATTATGACAACCGGCAGTTAAAAACCTGCAGTTTCCGGTTGTTCTATATTTAACACTGACTGTTAAAAATCTCTTTGATATCTGGCCATATCTGGCCATTAAAAACGTGTAGTGCATAGCAGAAAATTTAGGGATTTGCAGAGCAGAGATATTATGGAATTTACCAACTGCAATCAGTACGAGATCGCCACCATTTCCCGAAGATTGTTGAGTTCATGTAAACATTAGAGAAACACATCAAGGGAGGTAACCAGTTGAAAAAAGAACATTGAATAATACATTCTGACAAACGTGTAAACCATGCGTCCGACGACTTCACAACACGCATTAACATCAAAATTATTATTCATTTTAGCCACAAAGTATGTGTGCCCAGTATATTCCTGGTTAATACAGCCAAGTGTATTGTATCCTTACATAAAACCATATTAACGCTATTTACCAGAATGAAACACAATCTTCACGAGAACAATATCGTGTGATTGTATCGTTAATAACGATCTTTTCCCCGCACCCCAACCAAAATGCAAATATTATTTTGGCTAATATTGCCCAGCACTAAATATGCATACGCTGAGAACTTATGTTGTATTAAGCTTTCGTAATTGATGATTTATCAATGAAATTCTGTAGGTGAACAGGCACCAAAGATTTCCTTCACTGTCCAACTTCAACCTTCGGAATTGGCATCGGAATCGGCAGAGAAATAACCGGTAATCAGTCGATAGCAAGTTTTGATAATCGGTTCATCACTACACATTGCACAAGAAAACTGTGCAGTTGGGTCTTAAATGACTCACCGTTTTCTATATTTGACAGTTCATCAGTTAAGCCTGTTTTTTTCACTTCCTCAGAACAGTAGCCAAGGTTCCTTCTTACAAATTAATCCCAGTGTTCTATGTACCTTGTTGGTTTCTTTGCTTACTTGACCATTTCCTATGACATGGTGCTGGATAGTTCCAGTCCTAGATATGGATTTAACTGTGTATACTATAATACATACCGGTAGGCAATGAGTTAGTGGTATCAGCCTGGAATATACAATGCAATGCAGGCCTGCTGTTTTCAAAAGTTTGCGTAACCCATTTATCGTTTACCTGGTCTAACCTATTGTTCGTTCCCCTGTACTTGATTCCGATACCCTGTTAGGTAATCTAAATATATATGTTTTGCAACTATGCTGATATATGACCTGTGGTATCATAGCCAAGTTCTTGCTCCTGTGGCAGGGCCATATCTAGGGATAATTTGTGGACACCTGTCCATAAAATGATGCAGACATGACCGAAGGACATAGATGGGAGAGACGGAAACTGAAAATAGGTTTACCATACTGAATGCAACGTATTTTTATACGACAACCAATGGCCGAGACTAGCTGGTGCTAACTCAAAATAATCCAGGGCCAAACACAAATTTTGTCCCCTAATCCCCCAAATTTGCATGCAAAACCCCAAAAATCAAGTCTTATCTGGTCCTCCATACTTTTTAGATCAGCGCATGCGCAGTATCCAGGAAGGTACCGAAATTGGCGCAAACCATCATTCTTTGTTTGGCCCTAAAGTCAACAACATTGAACTGACATTTGTGCTTTTAAATCTCCTTTTTAGCTCACCTGACTGAAGAGCTATTGCCATCACTTGGCATCCGTCTTCTGTCGTCTGTCGTCCATCGTATGTTAGCTTTTACAAAACAATCTTCTCCTCACAAACCAGTGGCTCAAATTGAAACATATATGGGCCACATCACCTTGGGGGTATTCTGTTTTAGTTATGTTCAAATGGGGTCTCCGCTCTTTTTGGGCGTGGTCTTATGCCCAAATATGATGAAATTCTTTAAAAATCTTCTTCTCATGAACCACAAGTGAGAATGCTTTGATATTTGATATGAAACTTCCTCTGGTGTTCAAGATTAAAAGTTGTTCAAAGAAAGTTGATAGGTCCATATTTGGGCTCTCCAGGGGATGGGCTCACTTTTGAGCTCCCCTGAAAATTTCTATTTCAAGAACCAATGAAGCGATTTGAACCAAATTTTATATGTGGCATTAGTTGCCCCTAAGTACTTCATTCATGCACCCAAAATTTTTCGCGGTTCCCCATGGAAACCCCTGGAGTTAAAAATAGAACAAAAATGAAAAGTCCATGAAGCTTTCTTCTGAGCAGTTGAAACAATTGGACAAAAAAATTGCTGGCGAATCTTTCATATGGTTCATTCAGATTACATTTTCTCCATACCCATAACCCTTACAGTTTAGGACAACTTGGTCCAGGTGAGTGTTTTAGGCTCTCTTGAGCCTCTAGTTCGAGGATGCCAGATACAAATCAATGGTAAAATTGGTGGATCCAAGGACATAAATGGATGATGGAAGTGAACAACGGTGATTAGAAACGTTCAGGGCTGTAACTGTATAATAATTATAAAAATTATCTCAAGTTTCCCAATTTCGGACATGTGCCTGACGTCATCATTCTTGCTAATGATTTATCCACTGTTTGTTAAGTGTTCCTTCCCTATCCCTCCTTGAAGCCCACCTGTTGAACTCCCAAGCTTTTTGGCTTATTTCTATCGAAATTTTTTATAAAATTTCTTGGGAGTTTAACGTGTATAACAGAATGTTTATTCTGTTTATCCCCTTGGTTACGTTTTCACCCTAGGGGTGTTTGGTTGTTTGTGTCATGCATCTTCTATCTGATGTATCGTTTTTTCTTTGTTTGAAGATCTTGCTTTACATAGGAAGGATAGCTTTAAAATCTGTTACTGACTTTGGGCTTTTTTTCTGTGCCTGATGTCTTGTTTCCAGTTTTTTCCTTGACGTTGTTTACATTGGCAACGTCCTGAAATATATGTAGTATTTAGTTATTATTACTGTAGGATTGTTGTAAGATACATTATTTAATATTCCTGTAGTGTAACAATAAAAATTTGGATTTCGTCCACACTTAGGCTCTATTGGGATACTCTTGGGCTCTTCATGTTCCCTTCGTGAACTTGGGTTTTTTGTCAAAAATTTTTGAATTTAATTTCTCGATTTCGATTTTGAGTATTGTTTATTATGTATCTTCATCATATATTTATTGTGGAGTTTGTGGGAGTACGATCGACATAGTTTTGCTTTATCATGAAAGCTTATTGCTCAAAATGCAAGGTGAGGAAGTCTTCTTCTGATTTACATGCATGTTGCCTTGCCTGTAGTTGATGTACTCCTGCAGATTCTTGTCCTACATGTGTCGATTGGGATGACAAACGTTGGAAGCGGGTGTCATGGTACGTTGTTAGCGGTGAGAAGCCTATGTCAGTGCTCTCACCGCAAGGTTATTCAAGTTTTTCAGTTTCTTTTTCAGAGGAACAAGAACATGGTGATGGTAATGTGACACCCATCAAAAGTGTGCTACCGTTGATGAGTAAACAGAGCAAACAGAGCTAGCTGCTAAGGTGCTCATGAATATTAGGCAAGGGATAAGGCCATTGGTCAGTGGTCTTAATCCCTTGCCGGCAGCTAGCTCGACTGGTGAAGCGATTACTCCATCCGTGGGAACCGTAAAACTGTGTATGTCCATTCCGGTCGAAGGAAGCTTAGTGGGTAGAGCGAGCACCTTAAAAACAAAAGCTAACCCAGCGACAATGGAACTAGGGAGGAAGCCAGCATGTTTCTTGTCGGGAGGCTCGGCGAGGTCTGAAAAGGTCACGAGCGGGAGAGGTCCCACTCTAACCCAGCAACATCTGGGGCCAATTGTTATGAGAAACTTGCACGGACCAGAGCATATGTCCACACCTGCTGATCGGGATGCTCCGTCTAGACTGCAGCCGGCCTCGGCTACAGTCACAGCTTCTTCTGCAATGATCTCTAAGCACACACACCCACATCCTAGTTACCCGACTTTGGATATCCAGCCAGCTGTGCGAAGAAGGAGCCACTCTTCTCCCGTGAAGTCGAACCATCCGGTAGCTAGGGAGACCAGGCTTCGATCATCGGGATGTTCGGAGAAGAGATTCATATCTGCAACGCCGTCCCAGGAACAGCAAGCGGCTAAGAAACAGAAAACCGCTGCTCCTCAAGCCTCAGTGACGGACTTGCTGTCGCAGATTGTGCAGCTGATTGCAGCATTCCAGCAAGTACGCGAACAGCCTCCCTCACACTCAGAAAATGAGCTGTCGGACGGTGCTGGGTCGCTCCAGTCGTCTATTCACGCAGATGCAATGGGCCGGGATTCTCAGCTGATATAGTCGGATGTTGAAAGGGATAAAGAAGAGGATTACCCTTCCCTTTCGAAAAGGAACAACATATGGTTGCGATGGATTTTATCCATCATTACTATTCTGAGTTTGTTCCATTGAATCAGCAAGCTGCGATGACAAGGGAGAAACCGCTGGCATCTCTAGACGCAGACTTTATACGGAGGAATGAAGAAGTTCTTTCTTTCCAGGTTCAGTTTAGGCAGGTGTCGCAGGCCTTCGGCCATGTAGATGACGCCATATTTAACCTCTCAAGTGTGAGGGAAAGAGGCAGTTTCTTGTCAACATCTTCCATAAATATACCGTTCCTTGAACCATGTTCATTTAAAACGGTTAGAGAAGATGTGCAGAGAGCTCCACTGCATTTAGATGAGCAGGTCAGGGATTTAGACATATCCTTACCTGCTTCATTCAACATTCACTCAGATGTAATGGAAACTGCTATTTCATAGAGCGAATTTGGACGCAATGTCCTATGCAGATCACCTTACCAGAGGTATGGCACAACGTCTCAATGGAAAGCAATTTGAGGATGTGTGTACCTCGCTTAGAGTTCTTTCCAGGGCATGTATGCCACGTATAACCACAGTGGCGAATCTGGAGTTAATTAGACGTGATGCTGCCCTTGCGTTGTCATCACTTATAGATGACAAGGTGAAAAGCTCTCTCGCTCCGGTCTCCGGACATACTATTTTTGATGACAAGCTTTCGTTAGTATTTGAACAAGCTACTAAGAAAGCTTCCAGTGCTCTGCTCTTTAAATCGGTGTCTCAACAACCCCCTTGAACAGACCGGAGTAAGCGAGGACGTTCCAAGTCTAAATCTTCAAAAGGGAACTCCTCACGGGGGTACGAGAAACCCTCATACATTTACTCCGGAGGTCGTCAATACAGCGACTCGGGAACGGGGCATAAGTCTAATCGGGACTATCGGTCAGACGTCCCTAAGCTGACGGGGCGAGGATCTTCGCAGGGAGGACATAGTTTCTCCTCCTTTAAGCCTCGCAAGTCCTACAGGTGATGGTCAAGACCTCTGTTGCTTGCCAGTTGGTGAAATATTATCAAACTTCGCGAGAAACTGGATGGCAGTCTCGGAAGATCTGTGGGTGAGAAGTGTAGTCTCGGACGGCCTACGGCTATCATTCCGAGCGAAACTCCCACTAACAAGATGCCTGCGTTGGACAAATCTTCCGCCAGATCCTTTCAAAAGAGAGTCTCTCCTAGCGGAGGTATGGGCTCTCTTATTAAAAGAAACAATAGAGGTCATAGAGAATCAATATTCTCAAGGTTTTTACAGTCACCTGTTCCTCGTGCCGAAGCCAGACGGCTCATTCTGACCGGTAATAGACTTGAGCTGGATAAACAAGCTAATCGTGGCTCTCAAGTTCTGTATGGAAACTATTTGGTCAGTAAGAGCGAGCATTCGAACGACTATGCGGCAAGCATACATCTAAAGGATGCTTACTTTCATGTCTTGGTGCATCCAGCATTCAGAAAGTACAGTCTGTGGTTCGCCGTACAAGGGAAGGTTTATCAGTTCAGAGCAATGTGCTTTGGTCTGAACCTGGCTCCCTGGGCTTTCACTCAAATAATGAACTCTTATTCCGATGGGCCATCTGCGCACGTGTCCCCTCCAGATATTCTTTACTCACAACTGGAGTGTGAAGACACATTCGCGCGAAACCAGTATTGTTTTAACGGACCTAGTAAAACAAAAGGTTCAGATTTGGGCAGACCTTCAGTGGTTAACTCAAGGAGTTCCGAAGCAGCTGCCGGATCCAGCTTTCATGATTATGATGGATGTGAGTCAGACGGGTTGGGGCACGACCCTGAGTCCCGTAGACTTGAAGTGTCAGGGTCTTTGGGACTCTCGGTTCCTGGAGAAGCACATAAACATCAAAGAGATGATGTCAATATGGCTAGCACTACAACATTGGATTTGCCTAATAGCGAACGTCCACGTTCAAATTCTGGCGGTCAATTCAACAGTAGGTGCTTACCTCAGGAACCAAGGCGGCACTCACTCAATTCCATTATGTGAATTAATGGAGAGGATTCATTGCATAGATAATCACCTTTGGCATTCAAGACTTTGTTAATGATCGGCAATTTCCGTGAGCACTGAGCAATCGCAGAAACTATTTCATAATATGTATACAAACGAATGTTGTCGAGTACTCGATGTTTGTATACATACTACAGAATATCTTTCCAATTCCTATAGTTTTGATGCTATACTCGGTGAAATAATGTCTACGGATAACCATATATTATCCAGTTATAGCTCTATTTTTTTTATTATTTATTGGTGTTTAAGGTCACATACTTATGTACAATGGCTAAACGTGACCGTGACAATAATATGGGTGGAGGAAGCTGGAGTACCCAGAGAGAACCACCGAGCATCGACGAGCAGCTGTCAGCTCCTCAACATTCTAACTCTGTTCAAGCTCTGCTCAAGCAGGGTTACAATGATTGAAGACATGTGCACCATCGACGTGTCATCGTGCCTCCATGTAGACAACCGGGATAAAGTGCCTTGCCTAAGGACAAGTTATAGCTCTAGGTTAAAGTAAAATAAATGCTGTAAAGAAGCCCTGACTTGATTTTATGAGAAATTCAATTTAGTCAGACATCAAGAAATCTTTTCTAAGAAGATTACTCCTATTTGTAGTGATATACAGTTGAAACTGGAAGTCCTGTCACAATTAGTGCAGAAAATGCTTGTTGGTTAATGCGCTCCTGACCTTACTACAGAAGAATGAAGTAGTGTGAAATACACAAGAGCATTTGAGCTGTGCAATGCAAAATATAATGTGCTATTAGTGTGGTCGGTAGTGAAATCATGAACTGAACTGATCAAACAGAAAGAAAATATTGAGACTACATTATGTGGAGGGAGGATTACTTGAAGGCTACAATTTAAAGGCTTTATATTCTGTGGATATGTATCCTATTGTTTTTGAAGTGAAATTATTTAGTCTGTATGTATTTGCCTTGTTACAATTTATGGGAGAGTGCCCATAAGCACTCTCCCATAAACTGTAACAAAGTAAAGACGTGTGAATAAATTCTGACAATAAAAAATAATTGAGCACTCTACGAGTTATCAGAGTATGAATGTAGAATGAACATTTCAAGTTGTAAACTTAACACACCCACCACACATTCATACTCTGATAAACCAATAGATAATTCTGTTCAATTGTTATAATTTAATTTCGAGTGTTTGATTGTATTATAATGTAGCCTTATACAACTAAAGTCTCAGTCATTTATATCATTGCAGTCATATCAACTTTTGTGCATTTTTGTTATTTTCAACATGGTCTAATACATGCGGTTTTGAATAAAATGAGACAAAGTGTCATGAATATTAACTAACAGCCATTCTGCAACAATTACAGTTTAACTGAACCATTGGACAAGACCATAATTTATTGATAAATGGACGGGACAAAGCAAAAACATTATTACAGTAGGAAAATTTTTTATCGAGTCACAGTTGATACTGGAAGCCCTGTCACAGTTAGTGCAGGAAATGCTTGTTAGTTAATGCGCTCCTTACTACAGAAGAATGAAGTAGTGTGAAATACACAAGAGCATTTGAGTTGTGCAATACAAAATATAATGTGCTATTAGTGTGGTCGGTAGTGAAATCATGAACTGAACTGATCAAACAGAAAGAAAATATTGAGACTACATTATGTGGAGGGAGGATTACTCATAAATTGATGTGGGATAGATTTTTCACTCGGCAATTATTTACATTTTCTGAGGACAAAACACAAGAAGCACTTGAACAACTATCATCACATGGACCACGCGGTGTACCTGGTGGTCCATCTGATGGAAGTTTGCAAGTGTTTCTTGTGCTGTTGTGATGTAATGAACAGTTATAAATTTTTTCAAGTGGAGAATATATGGCGCTACGATTAAGTAGTACCAGTAGAACCTGTCTTGAGAGACCACCCCTTTTGCCGAGCAAAAGTGGTCTCTCAAAACAGGTGGTCTCTCATGACAGGTTTGACGTTTTTGCTAGTCAGTGAAAAACCAATCAGAGAATATTTGTTGCAGAAATGGAGAATTGATTTTTCAAATTTTTTTTATTGTTTTATTTTAATTGAGTTTTATACACAAGTACAAAGGCATTGTTTAATAAATTATAGATAAAAGTACATAAACTGAAAAACTTCACTGTTGGGCCGATGTCCTTGTTACATTTTTGAACTATTGATTTCTGTGCACACTGCATTGATCTTAACGGGCTGAGTTACAACAATGAGGGTACCAGAACAAAAGCCATCTTTTTCCTTGTTCATGTTTCCTCTTCAGTCAAACACAAATATTTTGTTTGTACAAATTTGTTTTATTACAAATTATTGGAGAGTGCCAACAGGCACTCTCCAATAATTTTTAATAAAACAAATTTTAAATAACAAATTCAGACCACCAAAAAAAATCTAACCCTCAACCTCTTTATTGATTTTAATACTCTGAAATTGCGAAAAATTGATTTTCCGGTCCCTCAAAACAGGTGAAAAACTGAGATTTTGCGACAGTTTTGTGGTCTCTCAAGACAGGTGGTCTCTCATGACAGGTCCATTATAGAGTGAAACCATTCGGTACATGGCCACAGTGGTCTCTCAAGACAGGTGGTCTCTCACGACAGTGGTCTCTCTAGACAGGTTTTACTGTAATCCACTCTCTTCATTCTGTATATGAAGCCGAATTATAATGTTTATTTACATCATTACATGTACATGTATCCCAGTAGATGTTATTAATGATGTTTATGATATCTATATACTTGTATAGAATTGTTGGGCACGCTGTTGTTCAAAAGGAATTGAGTTACACTGATGGGGCAGTTGGAGTTTGATAGGGATAAAAAGTGCTCTTACATGTACTCAGCATGCTTTTACAGTGGTGCCCACTTAATTGTATATCCCTGTTAATTGAATATAATTTCCCAACACAAAACCATTTCCCATACCTCCAGTACAAATTTGACCTGTTAATTGAATACAGGTTATAGAGTAAACTCCTGTTAATTGAATAAAACATCTTGTAACCTGTCGAGAAATTACCCGTACTCTCCCCAGTTTTCTTTTGTTTATAGATCTATTTGGCCTCTGTAGTCCATTACAGGCATTTAATCTATTATATCTTGTTTGATAGAGCTCATAGAGCTCTGTCAAACAAGATATAATAGAATAAATGCTAAGTTTATCTTCATACAGGAAAGTGACACAATCCTTGTTAATTGAATACTCCTGTTGATTAAATAATTTTCACTGGCAAAGTGGCAATTCAATTAACAAGGTTCCACTGTACTTCAAAATAGTGCACAATACAGTGGTAGAAATTCTACTTTCAGCTGTATATGGTAACCCTTTACCTAACGTAATGGCTATTCTCAAAAATCGTCAATTAATTTTTTTATTTTTTGTCTTTAAAACATAGGTTATGACCCCTCATCGGAATGAGCTCAGCGAGCTCGTTCCAATGAGGGGTCATAACCTATGTTTTTGAGACAAAAAATGAAAATAATTCAAGAATTCTTTTTTCAAGTGTCGTCTGCTTTTCATGTTAGGTAAAGGGTTAAGAAGGGAAAGATGTACATGTGTACCTCCTGGTAACCGTATTTTTGTACTGGGAAGGAAAATCTGTCTGCAGTAGGCAAAGCATTAACTCCTTGCATGCCACTGGCAGATATTCCTGCCCAGGACATTATTGCTCTTGCCAATGAAGTAAGTATAATTTGAGCACATTTGATCAGTTTTCCCCAATAAACTGAATGTTTTTTTACCAATGATTTCTTTAGCTAAGTTTGGATAAAGTTGTCATCAAATCTAACCATGGCTGCTATGAAGCAACCACAATTAGATTTGAGGAAAAATATCTTGAAAATACTAAGTGGTTTAAGAGTTGTTGATATGTGTTATTCTATGACAATTAGGTCTCCAATTTTTATGTTTCAGAAATCTGAAAGGAACATACAAAATCCCCCAAATACATCATGTATAATGGAATTGGTCTTCAGACTGCACGAGGCAGTGGAACCAATGGCTATGTTCAGAGGAACCTTTCATTCATCAAACAACATAAGGATACAGTCGATTATAAATCAGAAGAGGAAATAAAGAAACTAGAGCAGTCTCTTCTCAGACAACCCAACAGAGAAATATTAGATCATGAAAGAAAGAGAAAGGTGGAGTTGAAATGTATGGAAATGCAAGAACTCATGGAAGATCAAGGGTATGTTATAGCAAACATTGTTTTTTTTCTTCTAATTTTAGACATCTTTAGCAGGGTTGGCATTGAAAGTCACTATTTTGCACATTGACAAACTACAAAAAAGTCTTTCCTGGAAAAATTTTGTACGTTGTACTTTTAAATCTCTGAAAGTTTGATTTCAAATGAGAGAAATGATGTTTGTTTAAAAAGGAATAAAAGTTTTCTGTAGAAATACATGTTTGCCTTCCTAGGTTTGTTTTTCCTTTTTTTTATCTCTTGAGAGAGCATGTCAGTGTGAGCTTTTGCCATCACTTGGTTTCTTAGAGTTGGCCATATATTAAGTTTTGCATTCCAGTTTTGTTCCCAAACCAATCGTTGAAATCAAAGCAAACTGGATACGGTGCACAATATCTTTCGAAAACTCTTTCAGGTTTGTTTAAAAAAAGTTGCTCTCACCCATGGGGTGCCCAGAAAGCCTAAATCTTAATAAAAAGATTCTGAAACCCACCTTTAAACCCAATGAACAAATCTAATGAACAAAAAAATATACAATTCAAAAAAAGTAGGGGATATTTGATAAAAGTGAGATATTTGAGGAAATATATTTATATTTTCATCAAAAAGACAGTTGAGGCATTGCACAATGACATCTTGTGAATGATTTCAGCAGCGATAGTTGGGTGTCTGACAAGCACACATTCCACGCACTGTGCTGTAGAAGACATGGACGGTCAGGCAGAGAATTTACCACATTCAGTCCAAGACCTCAATACCTTGTAAATTCTCCTCGGTTCGCGAGACATTCATGGATCCGACTTGGCATACTCCTCACGAAATGTCCAATATCAGCTTGACTGATGTTATTCCATTTTTAGCTTAACTTGACATTGTCAAGATAAGCTATTGCCATCACGCGTGCGAAAGTCTGTTAGTCTGTGAATCTGTGAGTCTGTTCACATTTTCCTTTAGCACTGGCTACACCCTACAGTTCCTGTCTGATCGTCATGAAATTTCATATGCTGGTTTGAGGTCATGTCTAGATGAGAACGTCCCCTTTTGGTCGCGATTGGGCAACCGGTATGGCTGCCCAAGCCCAAAATCCGAAAACCATTAGCATAGTCTACAGGTCATATTTATGAAGGGATTTCATTGTAACTTGGTAGGATGCCTCTGCATAATGCCTAGATGAGAACGCCCCCTTTTAGGCATGATCTATCGACCATCATGGCTGCCCAAGCCCAAAACCCAAAAACTTTTAGCACAGTCTGCAGGTCATGTTTAATATGGAGGGATTTCATTGTAACTTGGTAGGATGACTCCTTATGATGTCTAGATGAGAATTTCCCCTTTTGGGTGTGATCTGCCAACCGTGACGACTGCCCGAGCCCAAAACCCAAAAACCTTTAGCACAGTCTACAGGTCATATTTATGAAGGGATTTCATTGTAACTTCGTATGATCACTCCAGATGAGATTGTCCCCTTTGGTTGCGATCATTCAACCATGATGGCTGCCTGAGCTCGAAGCCCGAAAACCTTTAGCACAATCTACAGGTCATATTTATGAAGGGATTTCATTGTAACTTGGTAGGTTGACTTCATATAATGTCTAGATGAGAACGTACCCTTTTGGACACAATAGGGCAACTGTGATGGCTACAGGGGCCCGAAGCCCGAAAACCTTTAGAACAGTCTACAGGTCATAAATATGAAGGGATTTCATTGTAGCTTGGTAGGATCACTCCAAATAATGTCTAGATGTGAACATCCCCTTTTGGTCACGATCATTCAGCCTTTATGGCTGCCTGAGCCCAAAGATCTTTAGCATAGTCTGCAGGTCATATTTTTGGAAGGATTTCATTGTAACCTGTTAGGTTGACTCCATATAATGCCTAGATGATGATATCCCCTTTTGGTCGTGATTGGTCAAATGTGATGGCTACAGGGTCCGAAGCCTGAAAATCTAGAGCACAGTCTACAGGTCATATTTATGAAGGGATTTCATTGTAACTTCGTAGGATCACTCCAGATGGTGCCCAGATGAGAATGTCCCCTTTTGGTTGCGATCTTTTAAACATTATGGCTGCCCGAGCCCGAAGCCTGAATAGCTTTAGCACAGTCTACAGGTCATATTTATGAAGGGATTTCATTGTAACTTGGTAGGTTTGACTTTATATAATGTCTAGATGAGAACATCCCCTTTTGGATACGATTGGGCAACTGTGACAGCTACAGGGGCCCAAAGCCCAAAAACCTTTAGAACAGTCTACAGGTCATAATTATGAAGGGATTTCATTATAGCATGGTAGGATGACTCCAAATAATGTCTAGATGAGAACGTCCCCCTTTGGTCGCGATCATTCAGCCTTGATGGCTGCCCGAGCCCAAAAACCTTTAGCATAGTCTATAGGTCGTATTTATGGAAGGATTTCATTGTAACTTGTTAGGTTGACTCCATATAATGCCTAGATGATGATGTCCCCTTTTGGTCGTGATTGGTCTACTGTGATGGCTACAGGTGCCCGAAGCCCGAAAATCTTGAGCACAGTCTACAGGTCATATTTATGAAGGGATTTCATTGTAACTTCGTAGGATCACTCCAGATGATGCCCAGATGAGAATGTCCCCTTTTGGTTGCGATCATTCAACCATGATGGCGGCCCGAGCCCAAAGCCCAAAAACCTTTAGCACAGTCTACAGGTCATATTTATGAAGAGATTTCATTGTAATTTGGTAGGTTGACTTCATATAATGTCTAGATGAGAATGCCCCCTTTTGACGCAATTGGGAAACTGACGGCTACAGGGGCCCGAAGCCCAAAAACCTTTAGCACCACAGTCTACAGGCCATATTTATGAAGGGATTTCAATGTAACTTGATAGGATGACTCGTTTTGGAATAATTTCACTGTAACTTGGGAACTTTCGTTGATATACGTTAACTGTGAGGGCCACATACATTAACTGTGAGGTCATATTAACCCACCCCTCAGCTCTTTAGTACAGTGTACACCTCATATTATTTTTAGCTCATCTTGACAAAGTCAAGCTGAGCTAATCTCATCGCTTCCCGTCCGTCGTCCGTCAACACCATGTTTTGGTCTTCTCCTCCAAAGCCACTGGGCCAATTCAAGTGAAAGTTTGTGTGAGTGATGGTCCCAAAGGGGCATTTCATGTTTGTTCAACTCAGCATGCCCAGCCCCATAGGGAGGGAGTGGGGGAAAATGCTCCAAAATATTTTAAAAATCTTCTTCTCAAGAACCAGTGTGTACAATGACTTGATATTTGCTATGGAGCTTCCATATGAGGTGTAGAATCAAGTTTGTTCAAACGAAGTTCGTAAAGTAATATTTGGCTTTGTAATAGGAGGGGTAAGATTTTTGGCCCTGCCCAAAATTTCTATTTTCTGAACCGATGGTCCGGTATGAACCAAATTTGGTTTGTGGTAGTATTGGGTCATAAGTACTTGACCCATGCAAAAAAAAAAATTCCCGCATCCCCATGGGAACCCTGGGAGCTAAAAATAGAAATATTTTCAAACGCCCATATTTCCCAAACCCCACGGAACAGAGAGCTTTTATTTGGTATGAAGTATCCTTATGACCAGTAGAATTGAATGGTAAAAAAAAATTGCCATCGGTTATGTTAGGGTGTTCTGTAATGGGCATCGAAAAAATGCTGAGTCAGCATATTTGCAAAAATTTAAAAAAATCTTTTCTCCAGAACCAATCATCAGAATCTTTTGATATTTGGTATACAGCATTCATAGGGGGGTCAGATAAAAGTTTGTTGAAATAAAGCTCATTGGTTCATATTTGGGCTCTCTACAGGAGCCCGAAGTTTTAACATTGGGTAATATGGGGAATATTCTTTAAAAATCTTCTTCTTCAGAACCACCAGTCAGAATCTTTTAATATTTGGTATACATCATTGTTATGAGGGTCAGATTCTAGATTGTTCAAACCAAGTCCCTAGGTTAATATTTGGGCTTCCTACAGAAGCCCAAATTTTATCTTTGTTCAATATGGAGGGTAATTTAAAAAAATCTTCTTCTTCTTCAGATCCATCAGTCAGAATGCTTTGATATTTGGTATGCAACATCTCTATGGGGGTCAGATTCAAGTTTGTTCAAATCAAGTCCCTAGGTATATATTTGGGCTCACTATGGTAGCCCAAATTTTTACTTAGTGCAATATGAGAGAATTTCTTTAAAAAACTTATTCAGATCCACCAGTCGGAATGCTTTTATATTTGGTATACAACATCTCTAGGGGGGGTCAGATTCCAGGTTGTTCAATTCGAGTGCCTAGGTTAATATTTGGGCTCCATACGGGAACCTGAAATTTAACTTTGTACAATATGAGGGAATTTCTTCAAAAATCTTCTTCAGATCCACTTGTCAGAATGCTTTCACATTTGGTATACAACATCTCTAGGGGGGTCAGATTCAAGTTTGTTCAAATCGGATCCAGAGGTCTATGTTTGGGCTCGCTATGGTAGCCCAAATTTGAACTTAGTGCAATTCGAAGAAATTTCTTTACAATTTCTCTTCTTCAGATCCAACAGTCAGAATGCTTTCATATTCGGTACACAACATCTCTAGGGAAGTCAGATTTAACTGTGTTCAAATCAAGAGCCTGGGTTAATATTTGGTCTCTCTATGGGAGCCGGAATTGGCCATTTTGCTGAAGAATTAAAAATTTTGTATTCAGTACCCTCTAGAGGTACTAAGATTAATCCACATAGGTTGTATCAAGGGGCTTCATAGGGGAGCTCTACATTTTACTTATGATCAACTGAAGAAAAGGCATGATGCCCAGATTATTTTTGTCACTCCTGAGGGACTCAAGGATTGACAGTGTAGCCTATGGAGATGGCTTGCTTAATGTAGACTCATTCTTGGACTCTGTTTAAATTGTGTTCTGTACAAGATGAGCGCTTCAGGCCCCGTGGGGCCTCTTGTTTATCAAAAACATAGCATACAGAGAACAGAAATGAACATATTCCCAATTATCACAATTCTTGTCTTATTTCATAATCCTTTCACAAACATTGAACATTATCCTTTTCATCAAACACAACACACAAGTTAAGCTACAATGTCATTGACACTTTCATTCTACCTGCAGTGCAGCGGTGAGTTCCTGGACATTGGTAGGGGGCTGGTGGCATTGTCGTAGGCACCTGCCTAGCATGTCCCAGACATGCTCGATTGGTGAAAGGTCCGGTCTAAGTGCTGGCCAAGGTAGTGTATGTTCTGCTCCTGGAGGAACTCTGTAACGACACAGGCTCTGTGTGCTCTTACATTGTCATCTTGGAAAATGAATCGACGGCCGTGATGTCGCGCAGATGGCACCACATGAGTTGCTAACATGTCACGGTAGTACTGCCCTGTGACACACACTTTGATGACATGTAATGCTCTTCTGCTTGTCATGGGTATGCCTCCCCACACCATAACCGATCCACCACCAAAAGAATTGTGCTGCCTAACGGTTACGTCATGGTATCGTTCGTTCCGCCGTCACACTCTGTTTCGCCTGTCGTGGAAGTCAAGTGTAAACCTTGATTCATCGGAAAACATGACATTGCTCCACCAACGATTGTCTGAGCGTTGTCGTGCTCCACGGCAATTACACCTTGCTGCGATGTGACATTCAGTCAGACGTGGAATTATTCAAGGTCGTCGAGCATACAAACTCCAGCTGTGTTGGCGATTTTGGATAGTCTGACCACTGACTCGCACATCTGCCGCTCTGTGCAGCTGCTGTCCAATTTCTGAGGCACTTTGATGGCGGTTACACAATGCCGTGGTTTGGATGAAATGATCCTGGTTAGCAGTTGTTGCCCTTGGATGACCTGACTGATGTCTGTCATCAACATTGCCTGTCTGATGGTAGCATGACCACAACCTGCTAATCACCGATTGAGTAACGTTGAGAATTTGAGCCACTGCAGTCTATGTGTTGCCAGCTTCCAACATGCCAACGGCACATAAACGTTCATCACGTGTCAGTCTTCGCATACCTCAAAAGTTATTTTGGGACCAGAAACTATCGATGAACAAGTTTATACCAAGAAAAGATCGATGAGACCTCCAAAAAAGCCTGTCCAGTACAAATAAAAATTAAAAACATACCCCACAGACATTAACGCGGAGTGGAGATCATGCGAAAAACCTGCACAGAGTTTTTGTGGGCTAGTGACATTCATGATCCACACAAAACTTGGTTACATATTGATGTGCCCAATCATGCGTATCCAATACCATTTTCTGAAAATATCACAGGCCTGGCATTCTGAAAAATGCAGGAGGGCAAAAAATCGCTCTCCTCAATCAGCTTAGGAGAGCGATTAGCTTTACACAGCATTTTAAGTATCCAGTTGAACGAACTCATTGAAACTGAAACCAACAGACTACATCAGTGATTTTATTAACTTTACTAAGGTAAAGCGAAATCTCTTAGACATCTGGATGTCTCACTCAACAACCGAACACACACTTGACAAGACCTATGTGTATACCCAGACCTGTTGTCCAAGAAAGTCATACGCCTACCACTACCACCTTCAACCCCCCAAGGGGGTTGAAGGTGGTAGTGGTAGGCGAATGACTTTCTTGGACAACAGGTCTGCTTGAATCTACAATCACATCCTGGTGCAAGTGCTTCAAGTGACAGGATAGTAGTAATGGTAGTATATTATAGTGTCAATATTCCTTGAATAATTACCCCTCAAACTGTGATATCAGTTGTTGAACTTGAAACTGACAGAAAAAAAAATATTGCTGTGACCCACTTTGCTTCAAATGATTGCAACTGTGTTTGGGTATGGTTGCAGGCATTACCTTTTACCACTAAACCACTTTTAAAATGAAATTACGTGATGTTATGTGACTTCGAAGTTAAATTACATTTTTGCTTTACAACAAAAATTTAATGTGAGCATAATAGGTAATCTCCATCATCCCAGACCAAAATATTTAGGAGGACAATTTTTCGCTCTCCTTAATTCTTTCAGGAGGGCAGTAAGGAGAGCTAAAAAATCGCTCTCCTGAAATTGCCAAGCCTGATATCAACATCAGTTTGGATATCCCCTACTTTTTTTTAAAAGGAAAATAAAACCTGAATTTGTTGTTTATTATTTCCCAGGATAGCACTTTGATTTTCAGCAGGTTAACTGAAGGGTCAAGGGAAATTGAAAGCAGCCTAAAAACAGACTTAAACTTTAAGTTTGCCATTGTGAGATAGACAGGTCATTTTGTCCCATGTTCATTTAATATGATCTCTAGTGGAAGCAGAGCAGAAGAACTTGTTCATTCACTAGATGGGAGCTATCGATTTTCTTCAATTTCCATCAAAAAATGTTGCCCCGGTCAACTTTCTTAGAACTTAGTTTAGTCAGACCACAATATTTCCCTTTTGCACACCCTACAGGGCACATTTATGATTTGATTGCTTTGAAACCTGGTATGCTTGTTTGGGGTTACCTCTAGATGGGAGCTATCGATTTTCTTCAATTTCCGTCCAAAAATGTTGCTGTGGTCAACGTTCTTAGAACTCAGTTTAGTCAGACCACAATATTCCCTTTGGCACACCCTACAGCGCACATTTATGATTGAATTGCTTTGAAACCTGGTATGCTTGTTTAGGGTGACCTCTAGATGGGAGCTATCGATTTTCTTCAATTTCCATCAAAAAATGTTGCCACGGCCAACGTTCTTAGAACTTAGTTTAGTCAGACCTCAATATTTCCCTTTGGCACACCCTACAGGGCACATTTATAATCGGATTGCTTTGAAACCTGGTATTCTTGTTTGGGGAGAACTCTCGATGGGAGGTATCGATTTTCTTCAATTTCTGTCAAAAAATGTAGCCACGGCCAATGTTCTTAGAACTTAGTTTAGTCAGACCACAGTTTTTCCCTTTGGCACACCCTACAGGACACATTTATGATTGGATTGCTTTGAAACCTGGCATGCTTGTTTTGGGTGACCACTAGGTGGGAGCTATCGATTTTCTTCCATTTCCTTCGAAAAATGTTGCTGCTGGCAACGACCTTTGAACTTAGTTTAGTCAGGTATCAATTTTTCCATTTGGCACACCCTACAGGGCACATTTATGATCGGATTGCTTTGAAACTTGGCATGCTTGTTTGGGTGACATCTAGATGGAAGTTATCGATTTTCTTCCATTTCTGTCGAAAAATGTTGCTGGTGGCAACGCCCTTTGATGAACTTCGTGCAGTTATGCATCAAAATTTCCCTTTGACACACCCTGTAGGGCACTTTTATTATCGGATCGCTTTGAAATTTGGTATGCTTGTTTGGGGAGACATCTAGATGGGAGCTTTCGATTTTCTTCCATTGCCATCAAAAAGTGTTGGCGTGGCCAACATTCTTAGAACTTAGTTTAGTCAGACCTCAATATTTCCCTTTGGCACACCCTACAGGGCACATGTATGATTGGATTGCATTGAAACCTGGCATGCTTGTTTGGGTTGACCTCTAGATGGGAGCTATCGATTTTCTTCCATTTGCGTCAAAAACAGTTGCCACTGGTAATGACCTTCGATGAACTTAGTAAAAACTTAGTGCAGTTAAGCATCAATATTTCCCTTTGATACACCCTGCAGGGCACATTTATGATTGGATCTCTTGCAAACTTGGTGTGCTTGTGTGGGGTGACATCTATATGGGAACTGTCGATTTTCTTCCTTTGCCGTCAAAAAATGTTGCCGCTGACCTTTGAACTTAGTTTAGTCAGACCTCAATATTTCCCTTTAACCCTTTCAGGGCACATTTATGATTGGATCACTTGAAACTTGGTATGTGTGTTCAGGGTGACCTCTAGATGTGAGCTATTGCTTTTTTTTCATTTCCATAAAAATTTTTTTGTTGTTATTGAACTTAATGCATTTGTGCATCAACTTATCCCTTTTGCACTCTCTGCAGGGTATATTTATGAATTCCCCCCCCCCCCCCCCCAAAAAAAAAAAAAAAAAAAACCCATTGCCACCAGCAATGACCTTCTGCTTAGTGCATTTGTGCATTAGCATCTTCCTTTGGCATGCCTCAGAGAGCACATTCATTATCACGTTTTGAAACTTTGTATGCTTACGGTATGCAGGGTGACAAATATAGGTGCTATTGATTTCTTTTCATTTCCATCAAAAACTGTTGCTGTTAGCAACAATCTTTGAATTTATTGCATTTGTGCATCAACATTCTTTGACATGGCCTACAGGCCACATTCATCATAGGATTGTTTTTGAACTTGGTGTGCTCATTAGGCAAGACCTTTAGATAAGAGCTATTGATTAGCATTCATTTCTGTGAAAAAAGTTGCCATTTACAATAACCTCTGATCATACTGCATTTGTGTATCAACATTCTTCCTTTAGCCAGTCTTACAGTTTACATTTAAAAATGCATGGATTACTCTGACGTTGTGTACACACAATGCAGTTATGTTGAAATTTCATAAAATAACATTGGTACCAATGATCTTCAATTTTACCATTTCATTTATAACTTACCAATTTCAAGTTTGTCAAGTTGAGCTACAGTGTCATTGACACTTTCATTAGATATATGGCTCAGGTGTGAACTTTTCCCCTGTAAACGAAAATATTACCAGGAAAGGTCTGATGTGGATTTCCTGGAACACCCTAAATAGAGAAGATATTTATGCAAAGACGTTGCCAAGGGTGTTCAAGCCTCATTCAACTATGTCAGCACATCTTTTGTCTCTGTTGTCTGGTCTTGCTTATGTCAGAAGACAATATGAACATTACTGAAAGGATTGGATACCAATAAATGCAAGAAATGGGGTTGTTACATTTTGCAAGTACATGTTACACTTGTCTGAATTTGCAAGTGGAAAAAAGTATGCCTGTCAATTTCACTCAGGACAAGTACAGGTGATTTGAACTTGAGGATACTTTTTAATGAATTTGGAACTCCTGTGAAAATGATTGAATGAAAAACCAGTGTTTCCGATACGTCAAAAAGATGAGGCCATTTTGGAGATTAAAATTCACAAGCATCTCCATTACCATGCCTCGTAAAAGAGAGTACTATTATGGAATTTGCCCAGGATAATTCAGCTCTCTCACACGAGGGTCATTTTTAGTCGAGTTGTGACGAAGTCAAACTCGACTTATAGTTTGGTGAATGGCGGGCGGGTGGGCGGGCGTAAACAATTGGTTTCCGGATGATAACTTGATAGTGGTTCAACTCACATTCATTACACTTCATACGTAGGTTGGTCTTGGTGGGAGGAAGAACCCTATTGATTTTGGACATGCTACGTCGAAGGTCAAGGTCACAGTGACCTTGAATGTAGTAAATCTTAAACAATTGGTTTCCGGATGATATCTTGATAATGGTTCAACTCACATTCATGAAACTTCATAGGTAGATTGGCCTTGGTGAGGGGAAGAACCCTATTGATTTTGGACTCGCTACGTCAAAGGTCAAGGTCAACGTGACCTTGAACATAGTAAATCGCAACAATTCCTTTCCGGATGATAACTTGATAGTAGTTCAACCTACATTCATGAAACTTCATAGGTGGGTTGGCCTTGGTGCGAGGAAGAACTCTACTGACCTTGGACTCACCAGATCAAAGGTCAAGGTCACAGTGACCTTTAACATAGTATATCGCAACAATTGGTTTCCGGATGATAACTTGATAGTGGTTCAACCTAGAGTCATGAAACTTCATAGGTGTGTTGGCCTTGGTGCGAGGAAGAACCCTATTGATCTTGGACTCACCAGGTCAAAGGTCAAGGTCACAGTGACCTTGAACATAGTATATCGCAACAATTGGTTTCCGGATGATAACTTGATAGTGGTTCAACCTAGAGTCATGAAACTTTACAGGCGTGTTGGCCTTGGTGCGAGGAAGACCCCTATTGATGTTGGACTCACCAGGTCAAAGGTCAAGGTCACAGTGACCTTGAACATAGTATATCGCAACAATTGGTTTCCGGATGAGAACTTGATAGTGGTTCAACCTAGAGTCATGAAACTTCATAGGTGTGTTGGCCTTGGTGCGAGGAAGAACCCTATTGACCTTGGACTCGCCAGGTCAAAGGTCAAGGTCACAGTGACCAAATTGCAACAATTGGTTTCCAGACAATAACTTGACAGTGGTTCAGCCTATAGTCATGAAACTTAATAGCTGCATTGGCCTTGCTGTGAGGAAGAACCCTACTGATCTTGACCTCGCCAGGTCAAAGGTCAAGGTCACAGTGACCTTGAACATAGTAAATCGCAACAATTGGAAAATCGTTCAACCCTCATCTGTCATTCTTCATAGGAACTCAATTTATTTGGAATTCAGTACGTCAAATGTAAAGGTCACAGACCCAGCACACACTCAATAATTCATTTGCAGACAATAACTTCATAATGATCAAACCCACCTTTTCTGTTGTCACAACTCGACATTGGATCGGTGATCCTGAGCGGCATTTTTAAACTGTGTTTCAACAGATGGCCTCATCATTCTTGAGAGTTTGTATCCTCTAGATGCTCTCACAGAATAAAATCATCTCTCTGTACTTTCTTGGCTACCATATCAGCAAATCTTGAGCTTTCTCTTGCAGAACCACTAGATATTAACTGGTTGAGTGCAGGGACTGGCAGTTTCAGTTTTTGGAGTTCGGTTTCAGTTGCATTTTTTTTCGACAGAGCCATAATGTCAGAACAAGTTGTCAAACAGTTTGCTTTATATTTATACCCCCCGCAAACAAAGTTTGGGGGGGTATATAGGAATCACCCTGTCTGTCCATCCTTATAAGCGCAACTCCTCTTAAACCGTTTGAAGAATTTTCATGAAACTTTACACAATGGAAGAACTCCATATGAAGATGTGCATGAAGCAATATAATTCTGTTCTGACAGGCGTGGGGGTATCACTTTGTGAGCTTGCTCACAGTACCTCTAGTATTTAACAAGTGCAGTCACTTTTAACATGGGTGGTAAATAAGAAATTTACCGCAGAATGTTGAAAAAACGTCATAAAAATGAGATCTACGTATTTTCTGACAAATTAGTGAATAAAGCAATTGAATCCATTATTCTTGCTGTTATTTCGTTCCCAGAATATTTTGGATAATCGGGTGACCAGATACAAAACGGACTATAACATTTCTATAGCTTGTTTTGGAATTTCTGTGTGAGAAAAATAGTGTTGAGAACTTGAGAGACGAAGCACTTCAAATAAGAAATTGGCGTTTTATTGCGAGGGAAGTCGGAATTGTTGATTGGTATAGCCCCCTCCCCCCCCTCCCCCCAACACCCTCCCACCCCCCAAACACTGGCACTGTATCCGCTTGTGAGACATGGGGCGACGAAGGGATGTCACTATACCAGGGACCAACCATGGTTCGGCCTGCGGCAGGAAAAATTTTCAATGCCAGGATCCCCCAAAAACCTATTTCCTTGCAACTGAGTGAATATTTTAAGGTTTTCACGGAGATCCATTTGTAAGGTTTCACACTTTGAGCGCTGGTATCTTTTTGTAAACATGTCGTGTTATTTTATTATTTTGATTTAAAATCACAAGATATGGACAAATAATTAAGTACCACGACCTCTTCTTCGAAGTTTGAAAACAACATCCCACAATTCATCACTGCAGTTCCTAAGTTTCATTTGTTTATGAATATTAATTAATGCAGCTGTTATGCCTTATGGATGTGGGCGCTTCGTACCCTGCATTTTGATCTCCATTATGTGGTTCTTCTTACACATGTCTAACATGAGCTTTTTGTATTTTGAGAGTAAATAGATATGCCCAGTGGCTTGTTTTTGTTAGTTATTATTATTCACTAAGTTGTCATTATTAATGTCTTAATGGATCAGTGTTGTGGGGGCTTCTCTTTATCTTTGTTTCTGTTTCTCCATCATGTGTATGCACAGGGAGGAGGACAACTCGGACCAAAGACCACTCTGCCCAAGACAACTAGGACCTGTTTCCAAGACAACTCTGACCTGTTTCCAAGACAACTCGGACCAGTTTTGAAGACTACTCAGACCCAATTTTAAGACAACTTGGACTGTTTGGAAGACAACTCGGACCTACATCAAAGACAAGTCGGACCAATGTTTAAGAAAACTCTAACCAGTTTTTTAGACAAGTCTGACCAAAATCGTTGGAGAAAGAGTCATGGCAGATTATAATATTAACTGGCTCGTGGGTGGGGTGTGGGGGTCAAAACAAAGAGGCCTTTTTGGCCTGCCTCATAAGGAGAAGCCAGGTTTTGAAGAGTGCCTTGATGTCACGTTGGGGGTGGTGGTCACTGTTGTTCAAGCTGAAGTCGTAGTCGCTGGAGCTTAGGAGAAAACCTTGGAAAGAAAATGAAAATGTGTGCCAAATGTGTAATCTATGTGCACTAGAGACCCTGGAACACTTTCTTGCAGTCTTTGAGGTTGGCCCGAGGTTTCTTCAAAATAGGTCCAAGTTGTCTTAAACTCTGGTCCAAGTTGTCTTCAAAACAGGTCTGGCTGGTCTTGAGCTGAGTGGTCTTTGGTCTGACTTGTCTGTAATTTGTATGCACATACAGCATAACTGCACCTCCTGTTATGCGGAGCTACACCATCTTCGAGGGTTAAGAACTCAAGATATAAATATTATGTGTATCTGAAATTATTCTTAGTTTCTTCCTGGGATTATATGTGTAAAAATATTGAAGTAATGAAAAAAAAAAAGTTTGAGATTGTTTCTTGTCATTTCTAGCTTAACTTGACAAAGTCAAGATAACCTATTGCCATCACGAGTGCGGAAGTCTGTTAGTCTGTGAGTCTGTTCCCATTTTCCTTTAGCACGGGCTACACCCCACAGTTCTTGTCTGATCATCACAAAATTTCATATGCAGGTTTGGGGTCATTACTAGATGAGAGCGTCCCCTTTTGGTCGCGATCGGTCAACTGGTATGGCTGCCCAAGCCCAAAACCCGAAAACCATTAGCACAGTCTACAGGTCGTAGTTATGAAGGGATTTCATTGTAACTTGGTAGGATGCCTCTGTATAATGCCTAAATGAGAATGTCCCCTTTTGGGCATGATCTGTCAGTCGTGATGGCTGCCCAAGCCTGAAACCCAAAAACTTTTACCACAGCCTGCAAGTGATGTGTAATATGGAGGGATTTTATTGTAACTTGGTAGGATGATTCCTTATGATGTCTAGATGAGAATTTCCCCATTTGGGCATGATCTGCCAACCGTGACGACTGCCTGAGCCCAAAACCCGAAAACCTTTAGCACAGTCTACAGGTCATATTTATTGAAGAATTTCATTGTAACTTGGTGGGTTGACTTCATATTATGTCTAGATGAGAAAGTCCCCTTTTGGACGTGATTGGTCAACTGTGATGGCTACAGGGACCCGAAGCCCAAAAACCTTTAGCACAGTCTACAGATCATATTTATGAAGGGATTTCATTGTAACCTGGTAGGATGACTCCAAATAATGTCTAGATGAGAACGTCCCATTTTGGTCGCGATCATTCAGCCTTGATGGCTGCCCAAGCCCAAAACCCCAAAACCTTTAGCATAGTCTATAGGTCATATTTATGGAAGGATTTCTTTGTAACCTGTTAGTTTGACTCCATATAATGCCTAGATGATGGCATCCTCTTTTGGTCGTGATTGGTCAACTGTGACGGCTTCAGGGGCCCAAAAACCTTGAGCACTGTCAACAGGTCATATTTATGAAGAGATTTCATTGTAACTTTGTAGGATCACTCCAGATGATGCCCAGATGAGAATGTCCCCTTTTGGTTGCGATCATTCAACCATGATGGCTGCCCGAGCCCAAAACCCCAAAACCTTTAGCATAGTCTATAGGTCATATTTATGGAAGGATTTCATTGTAACCTGTTAGTTTGACTCCATACAATGCCTAGATGATGGCATCCTCTTTTGGTTGTGATTGGTCAACTGTGACGGCTTCAGGGGCCCGAAAACCTTGAGCACAGTCTACAGGTCATATTTATGAAGGGATTTCATTGTAACTTGGTAGGTTGACTTCATATAATGTCTAGATGGGAACGTCCCATTTGGATGCAATTGGGAAACAGATGGCTACAGGGGCCCAAAGCCCGAAAACCTTTAGCACAGTCTGCAGGCCATATTTATGAAGGGATTTCAATGTAACTTGATAGGATGACTCATTTTGGAATAATTTCACTGTAACTTGGTAAATTTCGTTGATATACGTTAAGTGTGAGGGCCACATACATTAACTGTGAGGTCATATTAACCCACCCCTCAGCTCTTTAGTACAGCGTACACCTCATATTATTTTTATCAAAAACATAGCACACATGGAACAGAAATGAACATATTCCCAATTATCACAATTCTTGTCTTATTTCATAATCCTTTCATAAACATTGAACATTATCCTTTTCATCAAACACAACACACAAGTTAAGCTACAGTGTCATTGACACTTTCATTGTTTTTGGAAGCGTGCCCTCCCCACATACATTGCTGATGTTTATCGAAAAATTATATCGAAAACTGGTATGCTTTGACACTGTTTGGTTCCATTCCATGTGTTAATTTTTATGAAACCCTGAAGCAGCATGTGTTGACCTCATTGTCGTTTGGTCTATTTTTAATGTTGGAAAATTTTTTTGGTGTTCAGTGCACTGAATATGTTTATTTGAAGTAATAATCACATTGTTCTGTTGCTGATGCATGGTTTATACTGCATTAGATGGATTTATTTATGGGACTCTTTCATTATTGTCGTCATTTAAGGTCAGTTCAACTTGACATTTGTGGGTTTTTCTCTTTCCAAATATCGAAGGAATCCAATGAAAGCACACGTTTTAAAATCAAAAATTTGATTGGTCAGTTCATCAGACCTGTCAGTTTCAGAAGGAAAACAATACTTACCTGTCAATAAATAAAGAACAAGTTTGCAAATAATGTTGTTTTAATAATTCTGTTTCCATTGTACAAGATACTGTGCATACAATACATGTTTTTAACATAAAACAAAGAAAGAAAGGTGAAATATTCAACTGAAAAGAAAATCATTGTCATTTGGGATTTACCGTAGAGATGGGCGGTATTGGAATTTTGAGTTCGGTATTGGTTTTGGTATTTTTGTGTGGGCATACCGCGGTATCGGTTCGGTATTCGGTATGTGACTTCAGATTCACTGATCGTACCAAAGGGGAATCCATGTCAGAAAAATACAGAATAAGTTGCTACACATGCCATTGTTGATGGGCTCAACATTGTCATTCTTTTGTCAACACAGATCATATCTACAGTAATTTGGTGACTTGTTCTAAATACGCCTTAACTTTTCAAGCTCCACCTAAGGCGTCTGTAATCATAGAATGTGTGTCCTGAAGATGACATCTTTAGGTGGGCCTGATGACAGTCATAAAATTATCTGGTCAGTGATTTCTAGCCAAGTCTTGGCTGCCTTAACAGGCAGCCAAGACTTGGCTAGAAATCACTGCTAAGCAACTTGACATGTACAGGTCATAGACTATTGATAGTTTAGTACAACTGCCCTGGTCCTTAAGGCTTAACAAAACTGAAAAATAAAATCAGTCACTTCTTTCAAGAAAATGAACACTTCAACTGCTATCAATCCTCATCAACGCCTTATAAATAGCGAATGCACAGGGAAAATTGAAAATACTGTTTGTTTCGGTATTCAAAGATTAGGTCGGTTCGGTTTTTCGGTGTTCCCATGATATCGGTATTGGTTCGGTTTTTCGGTATATTTTTTGATGAAAAAATGGTGTCCGAAAACAAAAAGTGTCTGAAAATTTAGATAAAATATGGTATTTCTATTTCAATTTCTCCTATCACTGAGTTAAGTTGAGTAAATTAATAAGTTCAACTATAAATAGAACAAAAACAGACGTGGAAGGAAGATGTCAACGACAGAACACATTAGTTTTGTTTTCTCTGCCATGTTGGCGGTCTGTGATCAACACCGAACTGTCAAATTTAACGCTGTCATAGACTATGTGACAATGGCAGGGGCGTTTTATACAAAAATCGAAAACCGTTCATTGCACATTTTTTTTGGTTCGGTTTTCGTTTTTTTGTAAAAACCGAAAACCTAACCGAAATTTCGGTAAACCTACAGCACTATTACAGACCTGATTTCTTTTACTTGTATGCAGATTTTTTTCTCATTACCTGAACTTCACAGTTTGAAATATAAAGAAATTCCTTCTGCAGCATACTTCTGTTGTTTTACAAAAGTAATTCAGATTGGAAGGAAATAGGAGTGAGGGACTTTGATGCTGTCTCTAAAACTTCGGGGCAGATGGGTGGAATCAATCCACTCCTCTCTCCTCCCCATGTTATCCAGAAGATAAATCCAGTTCTAATTATACGATTCTCTTCAAGTTTGATATTACTTTTTTACACGCCCATTTGTAAAAACGGTCATATTATGTAAATGGTCTGTCTGTCTGCCCATCCATCCATCTCTGTACGTCCGTCCATCCATCCGTCTGTCCGTAAACACAGTCTGTGAGTCTGTTTCGACTTGAAATAGTAGGCCTAGAATTTTGTCTGGAGATTTTCTCAGATGTTTATGGGTTGATTCCTTTGAAACTTGGTATGGATGTTTTCTACCATGGAAACCAATGCACCTGCATTTATAATTTTAATTGGACTTTTTTTTGCCAAAGTTATGTCCCTTTTCGTCTTAGAATACCTAAATTTTGTCCGGAAATTTTCTCAGATGTTTAATGGTCTATTCCTTTGAAACTTGGTGTGGATGTTCACTAAAATGGGATTCTGTGCTCCTGCGATTACAGTTTTGATCGAACTTTTTTTGCCAGAGTTATGCCCCTTTTCATCTTAGAATGCCTGAATTGCCTAGAATTTTGTCAGAGATTTTCTCAGATGTTTATAGGTTGATTCCTTTGAATTTTGGTATGTATGTTCACTACCATGGGAACCTGTGCACCTACTACAATTATAGATTTGATCAGACTTTTTTGCCAGAGTAATGACCCTTTTCATCTTGGAATGCCTGAATTTTGTCTGGAGATTTTCTCAAATGTTTATGATTTGAATCCTTTGAAACTTGGTATGGATGTTCACTACCATGGGAACCAGTGCACCTGTGATTATAGTTTCGATTGGGACTTTTTTTTCCAGAGTTATTCTCTGTTTCATCATAGAATAATCATGGCAGCGGAGGTATGGACAGGCCCATCTGTGACAGTCACACCTCTAGTTTATTTCAAGTTTGGATCATCTAATTAATAACTTTTTTAAGGCGTTAATATCAGATGGTATGCCATTCTTTTAATCCTTGAAGGCCTAGAGATTTTTACATATTTTTAGGAGAGTGAAATTGGTTTTTATCGTGGTACTTACGTTCTTGTTACTATGATTCAGAACAATGCACTGTTTTTGCTTAGTACATATAAATTTTGTGTTCTTCTTCTTTGAAATTCTGTGCTTACTATCTGGAAGTCAAGTTGCTAATATTAACCCTTAAGGGCCTATAGATTTTTACTTATTTTTAGCTTAACTTGACACAGTCAGGATAAGCTACTGCCACCACGCGTGCGGAAGTCTGTTAGTCTGTTCACATTTTCCTTTAGCACGGGCTACACCCCGCAGTTCTTGTCTGATCAGCACGAAATTTCATATGCAGGTTTAGGGTCATGTCTAGATGAGAACGTCCCCTTTTGGTTGTGATCGGGCAACCGGTATGGCTGCCCAAGCCCAAAACCATTAGCACAGTCTACAGGTTGTATTTATGAAGGGATTTCATTGTAACATGGTAGGATGCCTCTGTATAATGCCTAGATGAGAACGTCCCCTTTTGGGCATGATCTATCAACTGTGATGGCTGCCCAAGCCCGAAACCCAAAAACTTTTAGCACAGTCTGCAGGTCATGTTTAATATGGACTCCTTATGATCTCTAGATGAGAATTTCCCCATTTGGGCGTGATCTGCCAACCGTGATGACTGCCCGAGCCCAAAACCCGAAAACATTCAGCACAGTCTACAGGTCATATTTATTGGGGAATTTCATTGTAACTTGGTGGGTAGATTTCATACAATGTCTAGATGAGAAAGTCTCCTTTTGGTCCTGATTGGGCAACTGTGACGGCTACAGGGGCCCGGAGCCTGGAAACCTTTAGAACAGTCTACAGGTCATAGTTATGAAGGGATTTCATTGTAGTCTGGTAGGATGACTCCAAATAATGTCTAGATGAGAACATCCCATTTTAATCGCAATCATTCAGCCTTGATGGGTGCCCAAGCCCAGAAACCTTTAGCATAGGCAGAAGGTCATATTTATGGAAGGATTTCATTGTAACTTGTTAGGTTGACTCCATATAATGCCTAGATGATGACATCCCCTTTTGGTCATGATTGGTTAACTGTGATGGCTACAGGTGCCCGAAGCCCGAAAATCTTGAGCATAGTCTACAGGTCATATTTATGAAGGGATTTCATTGTAACTTCTTAGGATCACTCCAGATGATGCCCAGATGAGAATGTCCCCGTTTGGTTGTGATCATTCAACCATTATGGCTGCCCGAGTCCAAAGCCTGAATACCTTTAGCACAGGCTACGGTTCATATTTATGAAGGGATTTCATTGTAACTTGGTAGGTTTGACTTTATATAATGTATAGATGAGAATGTCCCCTTTTGGACACGATTGGGCAACTGTGACAGCTACAGAGGCCCGAAGCCTGAAAACCTTTAGAACAGTCTACAGGTCATAATTATGAAGGGATTTCATTGTAGCTTGGTAGGATGACTCCAAATAATGTCTAGATAAGAACGTCCCATTTTGATCACGATCATTCAGCCTTGATGGCTGCCCGAGCCCAAAAACCTTTAGCATAGTCTATAGGTCATATTTATGGAAGGATTTCATTGTAACTTGTTAGGTTGACACCATATAATGCCTAGATGATGACATCCCCTTTTGGTTGTGATTGGTCAACTGTGATGGTTACAGGTGCCCGAAGCCCGAAAATCTTGAGCATAGTCTACAGGTCATATTTATGAAAGGATTTCATTGTAACTTCTTAGGATCACTCCAGATGATGCCCAGATGAGAATGTCCCCTTTTGGTTGCGATCATTCAACCATGATGGCTGCCCAAGCCCAAAGCCCAATAACCTTTAGCACAGTCTACAGGTCGTATTTATGAAGGGATTTCATTGTAACTTGGTAGGTTGACTTCATATAATGTCTAGATGAGAATGTCCCCTTTGGACGCAATTGGGAAATTGATGGCTCCAGGGGTCCGAAGCCCGAAAACCTTTAGCACAGTCTACAGGCCATATTTATGAAGGGATTTCAATGTAACTTGATAGGATGACTCGTTTTGGAATAATTTCACTGTAACTTGGTAACTTTTGTTGATATACGTTAACTGTGAGGGCCACATACATTAACTGTGAGGTCATATTAACCTACCCCTCAGCTCTTTAGTGCAGTGTATGCCTCATATTATTTCTTATCAAAAACATAGCATACAGGGAACAGAATGCGCAGCCAAGACTTGCCTAAAAACAACTACCAAGGTACTTAGAATGTACTTGTGAGTTAACCCAAAGACTGCATGGAGGGGCACCTGTTCTGTTGCAAAAAATGTGATCAGAGTCGGAATTAGGCCCTCAAGGGTTAAATGTGTTTACACTGTAAGAGGAATAATTGTTTTTAAAACAAGTACTAGTAAGGCTTGGTGCATTGCTGCATTTGTGCCTTATAGTAATTATTAATGGCTGGTCTTTAACTTTGGTTCAGCAACATATCTAACCCTCTTCCCACTGTTGTTAATTTTATGTTAAAAAAGCTAAATTAAAAAAATTACTTTGAAGAAAACTGAAAGGTTAAAATTGTGGGAGGCATCTCTGGGGGAAGGGGGTGGGGAGTTGCCCGTATATTATTAATAAGTCAAGGGCAGCTGGTGTCTGAGGGGGTGGGAGGCATGGGAGCAACATTTGGGGGTGGGGGAAATAGTCTGGATCCCTTTTATAACACATGACCATTTATTTTCATCACCTGTCACTGTTCAAAATTTGGTTTCATACTTTTAACCCTTTACCCAACGCAGACGATATCAAAATTTATTATTTTAAATATAATTTTTTTAAATTTTTCAAAAAATTTCAACAAAACCATATCATGTGACCCCTCGTTGGAACGAGCTCATCGAGCTCGTTCCAACGAGGGGTCACATGATATGGTTTTGTTGAAATTTTTTGAAAAATAATATTTTTTCAACGACTGAATTTGCATATTACGCGGGCGGATGCGGGCGATTCGTTGGGTAAAGGGTTAACAAGGAGCTTTTTGGTGACAATATCATAAAGGAGATTGCAAACCAGATGTGTCCCAAGTATTTATTTGCAAATTATTGCCCTTGTTGGAGTTTAGTGGTGGGGGATTGGCCATCGTATGACATTGCATTTGTTATGCCCCCATCCTCTGTAAGAGGTTTTCAGGATCAGTTGGGATTAGCCTTGTTGAAGATAAACCCTAGAAAAGTTAAGAAAAGTGAGTGAGGACATTCACATTCCTTGTATTTTCTGGCAGTGATTCAGCTCTGCATTTTCAATTGAACAGCACTGAGTACTGATATTCTGACAACCTATTTATTCCTTCTTGATGCCACCATAACTAGTTGATCAATCCCACACAGGACTTAAACAAATTTTAATGAAATAGTTTTACATTTAAACCTTTGTAAAATTTGTGACATACATGAAAATATACACTCTACAAAATGTGTGATTCATGTACTAATAAGTAGTATTGTGAATTTGGAATTATAGGGTAGCTAATCCCCCCCCCCCCCCCCCCCCACCCACCCACCCATCAGCTTCTTCTCTGACCTGTGAGGTTTTTTTGAAAAAAAGGAAGAAACACTGTTAATTCATCTCCAGCCATGTACACATCTATATGAGGTAGTGATTATTGAAAGATTATTTGCTCACATTTACATCCTTTCTCCCAAAACAATGTCTGCATCATGTCCATTTTTTGACCTGGATGTATATTTATATGTAAATACATATCTGGTCCAAAAATTGGTGAGATGAAAACATTATTCAGGGGAAAAAAACAGTAACAGCCTTCTACATGTAGACGAATGCCAGAGATTTCACCAGCAGTCATTTCCCCAGATATACATTACCCCAGCAGACACCCCGGTTTAGGTGTGGCCAACTAAATCTTCATCATTATGGTACTGCAACAAAATGTTAGAAGTTTATTTTTTAGTCGAGTTGTGACGAAGTCAAACTCGACTTATAGTTTGCTGAATGGTGGGCTGTTGGGCGGGCATAAACAGTTGGTTTCCGGATGATAACTTGATAATGATTCTGGCCTCGATGAGAGGAAGAACCCTATTTATTTTGGACTACTAGGTCAATGGTGAAGGTCACACTGACCTTGAACATACTAATTCATAAACAATTGGTTTCCAGATGATAACTTGAGTATAGTTGAATCCACATTCATGAAACTTCATATGTAGGTTGGCCTTCATGAGAGGAAGAACTCTATTTATTTTGGACTAGCTAGGTCAAAGGTGAAGGTCACAGTGACCCTGAATATAGTAAATCAAAACAGTTGGTTTCTGGATGATAACTTGATAATGGTTCAACCCATGTTCATGAACCTTCATAGGTTGGTTGGCATCTGTGAGAGGAAAAATCCTATTTATTTTGGACTCGCTAGGTGAAAGGTCAAGGTCACAGTGGCCTTCAACATAGTAAATCCATAAACAATTGGTTTCCGGATAATAACTTGATATTGGTTCGACCCATGTTCATGAAACTTCATATGTAGGTTGGCATTTTTGAGAGGAAGAACTCTATTTATTTTGGACTCACTAGGTCAAAGGTCAAGGTGACAGTGACCCTGAACATATTAAATCGTAAACAATTGGTTTCTGGATAACTTGATAATGGTTTGACCCACATTTATGAAACTTCATAGGTGTGTTCGCCTAGGTGAGTGGAAGACCCTATTTATTTTGGACTCGCTAGGTCAAAGGTCAAGGTCACAGTGACCTTGAATATAATAAATCATAAACAATTGGTTTCCAGATGATAATTTGACAATGGTTCCACCCATGTTCATGAAGCTTCATAGGTAGGTTGGCATTTGTGCCAGAAAGAACCCTATTTATTTTGGAATCATTAGTTCAAAGGTCAAGGTCACAGTGACCCTTCGCATAGTAAATTGTAAACAACTGGTTT
The DNA here is from genome assembly GCA_031216915.1 of Pictodentalium vernedei. Lineage (NCBI taxonomy): Eukaryota > Metazoa > Mollusca > Scaphopoda > Dentaliida > Dentaliidae > Pictodentalium > Pictodentalium vernedei. The sequence continues at coordinate 492,462,309 of CM062294.1, read as the reverse complement.
CCGGACGATAAGTTGATAATGATTAAACCCACTTTTGTGCTGTCACAGCTCGACATTGGATCGGTGATCCTATCTGCATTTTTAGCTCACCTGACTGAAAGTCAGGGTGAGCTATTCTGATCACTTTTTGTCCGTCGTCTGTTGTCCGTCGTACGTCGTGAAGGTGGTGTTTGGGTCTCTTTCTCCTAAACCACTGGCCACATTTTAATTAAATTTCATGTAAGTAGTGGTTATATAGGGGCATTTTGATTTTTATGCAAAGTAGGTTTCGGCTCATATTGAGCAGAGGGGTGTGGAAAAAATGGCCAAATTTTTTGAAAATCTTCTTCTAATAAACCACTAGTAGCAGAGGCTTGATATGTGGTATACAGGGTCCTTTTGAGGTTTAGAATCAAGTTTGTTCAAGAGAAGTTTGTGGGGCATTATTTGCCTTCGTTATGGGAGGGGCAAAAATTTTGGTCACGCCTAAAATTTCTATTTTCAGAACCATGAGGTTGATTTGAACCAAATTTGATATGAGATGATAATGGGTCATAAGTAGTTGATTAATGCAAAAAATTTTTTTCTCATTGCCCCATGGGAACCTCAGGAGCTAAAAATAGAAAAAACCCTAAACCTGCCATATCTCCAAAACTACACGGCACAGAGAGTTCTTATTTTGTATAAAGCTTACTTTTATTCAGTAGAATAGAGTGGTTAAAAAAATCCCTATCGGTTTGATCACAAGGTACTTTTTTCAGGACATTGAAAAAGTGCTGAGTCAGCACTTTTTAACTCTGTAGGCAATGGGAAAAACATTAAAAAATCGTCTTCTCCAGATCCAGCAGGCAGAATCTTTTGATATTTGGTATGCAACATTGTAGGGTGGATCTGATTCAAGTTTGTTCAAATCGGCCCCCTGGGTTCATATTTGGGCTTAGTATAGGAGCCCGATTTCAAACTTAGTGCATTTCAGGCAAATTTCTTAAAAAATCTTCTCCAGATCCAGCAGGCAGAATGTTTTGATATTTTGTATGCAACATTGTGGGGTGGATCTGATTCAAGTTTGTTCAAATCGGCTCCCTAGATTCATATTTGGGCTCCCTATAGAAGCTCGAATTCGAACTTAGTGCATTTCAGACAAATTTCTTAAAAAATCTTCTCCAGATCCAGCAGGCAGAATCTTTTGATATTTAGTATGCAACATTGTGGGGTGGATCTGATTCAAGTTGTTTAAATCGTCCCCCCTGGGTTTATATTTGGGCTCAGTATAGGAGCCCAAAATTGAACTTGGTGCATTTCATTTCTTTGAAAATCATCTTCTCAAGATCCAGCAGGCAGAATCTTTTGATATTGGATATGCACCATGCTTAGGGGGGTGAGATTCAAGTTTGTTCAAGCCAAGTCCCTGGGTTCATATTTGGGCACACTGTGGTAGCTTGAATTATTACTTAGTTCAAAATGAGGAATTTTCTTTAAAAATCTTCTTGAGATCCAGCAGTCGGAATGTTTTGATATATGGTATGCAGCATCCTTAGGGGGGTGAGATTCAAGTTTGTTCAAGCTATGTCCCTAGGTCCATATTAGGGCTCACTGAGGGAGCCCGAATGATAATTAGTTCAAAATGAGGAATTTTCTTTAAAAATCTTCTTCTTCAGATCCAGCAGTCGGAATGTTTTGATATTTGGTTTGCCGCATCCTTTAAGGGGGGTTGAGATTCAAGTTTGTTCAAGCCATGTCCCTAGGTCCATATTTGGACTCACTGTGGGAGCTCGAAGGATAACTTAGTTCAAAATGAGGAATTTTCTTTAAAAATCTTCTTCAGATCCTGCAGTTGGAATGTTTTGATATTTGGTATGCAGCATCCTTATGGGGGTGAGATTCAAGTTTGTTAAAGCCAAGTCCCTGGGTTCATATATGAGCTCCCTGTGGGAGCCCGAATTATAACTTAGTTCAATATGATGAATATTCTTTAAAAATCTTTTTTTTTAGATCCACTGTTCAGAATCTTTGGATATTTGGTATAAGCTTTCCTTAGGAGGAGCAGATGCAACTTGTTGAAATCAATTCTCTGGGTTGCTATTTAGGCTACCATGTCAGGTGAGCACCCTCAGGCCCCCTGGGGCCTCTTGTTATTCTATATTTTCAGAAAGGGAATAACAAACAAGCAAACACACTCCAATTAAACAAACAAGGTTTACCCAATATTATCTTGAAATAGCACATGACATATTTATAACACATTTATAATCTTTTACTCTTGAAGCACTGAAATAACATTGTTTATGAAGTGAACTGTCAGGTTTATTGTAACAACATTGGTAGAGGGGGGAATAAATTGTTTTCCATGTGTATACACATATAAACTATATGACAGCAGACACCATAATCTATTTACATCTCCTGCATAAACAGACAATTTCTAAAAAATCTGCAACTGTTTTAGTTTTCTTTTTTCTATCAATACACATGTTCATTATTCTTTCACCAAAGACTTGATGATCACGTTTGACCCTTTTCTTGGGTTGCTGTCCAATTCTGTTATGCTCTTTGCAGTTTAATGAGATTGTAATATAAGGTCTGTGGTCAGTGCATAACTGCATGCCACAGCGCCACGTTTTGTGCACTGCACTCCCACCTGATGCTTTTTTTATTCATTATTTTCTTTGTGTACATGTATCCCTCAAAACAAAGTTGTAAACCATCTTGATTATTTTTTGTTACCTCCATACTTAACTCTTAGCTTGCTGAGTATTCTCTAGATATTGTTCATAAAATCTAGTCATGGCTGCTGTAAAGCAGCCATTGCTAGATTTGATGAAGCATTAATCAAAATGTAACACAAGAAATCATTGGTGAAAAAAAAACATATTCAGTTTACATGGGGAAAATACGACTAAATGTGCCCAACTTATAATTATTTTCAGTAACAAGAGAAACCCTGTGCTGGGCAGGAATATCCGCCAGCAGCATGCAAGGGGTTAATTTAAATTCATAATAGTATTTAAGACATTTGCTCTGTAAATTTATATCTTGTTGCTGTACTCATACAAGCTGGTGTAACAATGCTGGCAATATACAAATCGAGTAATTCTAATCACTGCATAGAGGTCAGCACAAAAGAAAGACAGTCATTACAAAGCATTTGTAATTGTAATAAAAACAAGGTAAACATCCAACACAACACAGTGATGTGTACATTTGGAATAGTTACAAAAATTATAAAAAAAAAATTGCACAAACCGGTAACTGGTTCTTGTTAGAGCACCGAAGTTAAGCAATGTCAAGCCCGTTTAGTCCTTGGAGGGTGACCGCCTGAGTGATCGATTCAAACTCCTGAATTGTGCTCTTGGGCAAAGCATTCAACCCCAATTGTCCATATAGGGGCACGATGACGCCGTGTACTAAGGCATACTACATGTCGATGGTGCACATGTCTTCAACCAGTCTAACCCTTCTTGTGCTGCAGAGCGAAGTTACGATGTTGGAGAGCTGGCAGCTGCTCATCGTTGCTCGGTGGTTCTCTCTGTGTACTCCGACTTCCTCCAGCCATAAAACTGTCACCAACACAATATGACCTTGACTGTTAAAGTGTCATTAAGCCTTAATAAATAAATAAATCACAAAAAATCAAAGAAAAACTTTCAAATATATTATTTAATTAAAAAAGAGTGAGAGAAAAAAACAAACTGGGGATATGTCCCTTAACTGGTAGAGTGCTGGAAGCCCATATTTGGGCTTTGTTCTGAAGCGCAGGTCCCACAACTTGAAGGCTCATATTCAGTGGACGTGCTTTGTATTATCTTTGAAGTGATATTATTTAGTCTGTAAGGGTTTGGCTTGTTACAATTTATGGGAGAGTGCCAGCTGGCACTCTCCCATAAATTGTAACAAGGCAACGACATGTGTACAAGATTTGATGGTCAAAAATAATTCAGCACTCTACCAGTTAAAAACAAATAACCTGGGGAAATATCAGATTTTCCTAGCCTGGTGATGTGTTTGCTGGGCTAATGTCCTACCACTGATGTCTGGGTTAATGTCCACCTGGGTAAATGTCCACTGGCAAAATGTCCATGTACCATGTGCACATGTATAAGCTGTAGTGAGTATAACTAAACTGAATTATTATTATAAGCTTTATTAACTATTTGAGTGCTAGAAGCCGCTATCATGGCTCTATTGAAAAGTGCTGGAAGCCACTTTAGTGGCTTGAAACCATATGCATCAGCTTAATGTTTGTTCAGCAGTAGAAGAAAAAAGTTTGATATGAAATTGCCACTAAATGGCAACAAAACAATTATTTATGAACAAAACCTTACTGAACTAAGGCAACTTTTACTTGTAGTGTGGTATCTTTAAAAAAAGTACCCATGATTCAAATCACCTTTTTAAAGTAATTTAGCACTCAACCAGTTAATTATTATAGAAATGTCAGTATACAGTACGTGGAGAGTGTGTTATGATGAAATCACCCGCAGAGTGGAGATTCCACCCAAGCAATAATTGCAAATTTGTTGCAAAGCATAACCAGCACAAGCAAAGTTTCAGCCAATGGACCTCCGGGTTAAACCCGGAGGTCCATTGGCTGAAACATTGCTTGTGTTTTTTGTCGGTACGTACGCAATTTGAAAGTTATAGCTTGGGTGATAACACCACTCTGCGGGTGATTTAGTTACAATCCACTCTCCACATACTGTGGCTAGCTCATGTTTACAGTGCAACCAATAATAACTTATGAAGTTCACATGCAGCTATGCACCAAGCCTCACTTTGAAAACAGTTATACTTATTGCACAATTTATAAGTTGTGCAAATTCAATTCCGCTTGAACCCCTTTAAGACTTTCTGAACTGCTGTGCTCTCCAACACTAACTGCTCTGCTACCTGACTTTCAGTTTTTCCCTCATTCTATCTTTTTATTTACCTTGTCCAACAAATGAAAAAATTTAAACATTTCTAGTTTCAAAGCTTCTATTAAAACTGATATTTGTATTTTGTAACTCTCGCCTCAGTCAAATACAGTTGAACCCTGTTAATTAAATAGCCACTTTGCCAATGAAAATTATTCAATTAACAGGAGTATTCAGGTAACAGGGATTGTGTCACTTTTCTGTATTCTAGAGATAAACTCATCATTTATTCTATTCATCTTGTTTGACAAAGCTCCATGAGCTCTGTAAAACAAGATATAATAGTTTAAATGTCTGTATTGGATGTACTGAGACCAAATAGGTCTATAAACGAAGGAAAACTGGTGAGAGTCACAATAATTTCTCGACAGGTTACACAATATTTTATTCAGTTAACAGGAGTTTACTCTGTAACCTATATTAAATTAACAGGTCAAATTTGTACTAGAGGTATGGTAAATGGTTTTGCATTGAGAAATTATATTCAATTAACATTGTTATTCAGATAAGAGATATCCAATTAAGTGAGCTCTACTGTATTTTGAATGGGGACAATACACATAAGTATAATGCTTGCTGCTGAATCCAATTTTTAGCTCAACTTTGTCGAAGCCAAATTTGAGCTTATGCCATGGCCCGTCGTCAGTCTGTCCGTCTGGCCGTCTGTCTGTCAACAATTGGATACGGCTCGGGCTAGAGGTCGTATTTATGAATCGATCTTTACGAAACGTCTTGGGTACCTTTGTTATCACCTTGGGACGAGAACGAGTGTTTCTGGGTGCGGTCCAAAATTCAAGATGGCTGCCAGTGGCCATTTTGTATCGAAATTAGGTCTAATCAGTTTTTTGTACACAACTTCTATACGGCTCAGGCTAGATGCCGTATTTATGAACCGATCTTTACGAAACTTCTTGGGTACCTTTGTTATTACCGTGGGATGAGAACGAGTGTTTTTGGGAGTGGTCCGAATTTCAAGATGGCCACCAGCAGCCATTTTGTACCAAAATTAGTGCAATCAGTCTTTTGTACAGAACTTCTGTATGAAAGTTCTGATTTGAATAAATTTTTGTATGAATGTTTAGTAACATGGAATGCATCACATATAGTACAGGTTTTTTTCTCGTGCAGAAATTATGCAAATTAGATGAACTTTGATTTATTCAGTGCTACTTATACTCTGTAATTGCACATGTCAATACGGCTCGGGCTAGAGGCTGTATTTATGAACCGATCTTCACAAAACTTCTTGGGTACCTTTGTTATCACCTTGGGACGAGAACGAGTGTTTCTGGGCGCGGTCCAAAATTCAAGATGGCTGCCAGTGGCCATTTTGTACCAAAATTAGGTCCAATCAGTTTTTTTGTCACAACTTCTACACAGCTCATATTTGTGAACTGATCTTCACGAAACTTCTTGGGTACCTTTGCTTTCACCTTGGGACAGGAATGAGTGTGTTTTGGGGTGCCTTTGTTATCACTGTGCTATGAGAACAAATATTTTGGGGTTCAGTCAGACCCACTGTGGGACTCAAAGATTTCTTTTCTAGTTTAGCATCTGACTGCCACCCACCTTTACGATACTTTACCTATTCATTTGTTACAGGCAACGCTCAGTATTTATGTACAGACCGTTACAATACTTTATATGTACCTTTATTATCAGGTCATTAGCTAGATGTTTGTCATTGCTGTGTCACATACTATACATGTACATGTCTTTGTCTTGACAAGTTGAGCTACAGTGTCATTGACACTTTCATTGGTTTTGTATGATGCGACATTTGTTTCTCTTTTGTAACATGCATATATGTACATGTATTAATACTTGACTGAAATAAATATTGTTTAAACTAAACTAAAAACATTTCAAAGTTAATCACACTTTGACAAATGAAATATATGTACACAAACACCAAGAAATATATGTATGTGTGTTTGTGATTATTTAAAAATATTTGTCCCTATATACTGATACATTCTGTTTTTTGATTGGTCAGAATGCCTTGGACAAATAGCCATGACAAAGGGTGCACCCAACATCCAAGGTATATGAGAGCATGCAACATCCAGGGTATAAGAGCACACGAAACTCGGGGGGTATATGGTTTCAATGAAAGCTTTTCGCTTCCGCTTGCCTCATTATAAAACTTGAAACAAAAAACCCGAAATTAGTCACAAATATCATCCGACAATACAATCATAAAAAATAAAATAAGAGCAAATAATTCATCACCTGAGTACCAATGTGTTCTATGTGCCAGTCGGCACATAGAACACATTGGAACTTAGGGGACAATATGTCAACAAAATACTGTTAACCCGTTTCCTTAATGACCCAAGGGATGTAATTCTATCTGTTGTCTTCTGCGATTATAAAAACAAAATAATTATCATGAATTTGGTCTCAATGATTGTGGAGCTGAGAAATGTGTCCACAAATTTATTTCTGCTATGTTTGTACTGTGTTTCAAACGGGACAAAAACGTTATCTCCACCAGCATGTATGGTATATGGAGATTTAATACCTGGATGTCTCATTTAAACACCTCGCCTATGGCTCGGTATTTAAAAACTGACATCCAGGTATTAAATCTCCATATACCATACATTTTGGCAGAGATAACTTATAATGTCTTATGCATAAATCAGTGGGTAAAATAAGATATTATTTTCGTCTTATGGCTTATCTCCAAAGGAATGTGGATTCTTGTAACATTTCTTCAACTAGAATTCAAGCTTCTACCAGAAGAAAGAGTTTAGGTAACAGAAAATGTTTGATGCTAGTTTTTATCAGGGTGAAACTGCAATTGCAATTCCTACCAGTAGAATTTTAGCTTCCACTAGATTCCAGTTTTTAGCTTAACTTGACAAAGTCAAGATAAGCTATTGCCATCACACATGCGGAAGTCTGTGAGTCTGTAAGTCTGTTCACATTTTCTTTTGACAGGCTACACCTGATAGTACTGGTCAGATCATCAAAAAATTTCATATGCAGATTTGAGGTCATGTCTAGATGAGAACATCCCCTTTTGGTCGTGATCGGTCAACCGTGATAGCTACACAAGCCCGAAACCCAAAAACCTTTAGCACAGTCTACAGGTCGTATTTATGAAGGGATTTCATTGTAACTTTGCAGGATGACTCTGTATAATGTCAAAATGAGAACATCCTATTTTTGTCAGGTTCAGTCAACCGTGACAGCTGCAGGGGCACGTAACTTAGATTCCTTTAGCACAGTCTACAGCTTGCATTTATGAAAGGATTTCATTGCAAATTTTAGGATGACACAGTATAATGTCTAGATGAGAATGTCCTATTTTGGCTGTGATTGGTCAGCCATGACGGCTGCACAGGCTCATGACCTAGATTTGTTTAACACAGTCTACAGTTCATATTTATGAAGCGATTTCTATGAGACTGTCCTATTTTGGTCACGATCAGTCAGCTGTTACTGCCGCCTGGTCATGTGACCTAGGTTCCATTAGCACTGTCCACATGTTGTTTTTATGAAGGGATTTCATTGTAACTTGGTATGATATCTAGATGGGACTTTCCTATTTTGGTCATGATCAGTCAACCATGACTGCCGAACCGTCACATGAGCTAGATTCATTTAGCAAAGTCTTAGAGTTGTATTTATGAAGGGATTTCATTATACATATAACTTGGTAGGATGACTCGTTTGGGATTAATTTTACTGCAACTTGGTAACTTTGGTTGACATACATTAACTGTGAGGGCCACATTAACCCAGGCCTCAATTCTTCAGTACAGTCTATACCTCAAATTATCTTATTGAAAACATAGCATATAGGGAACATAAATTAACATATTCTCAATTATCGCAGTTCTTGTCTTATTTCATAATCCTTTCATAAACATTGAACATTATCCTTTTCATCAAACACTGCACACAGTCCAGTTAAGCTACAGTGTCATTGACATTTTCATTATGTAAGTTGCCATGCACTGGCATAACATCAAATTCATCTACCTTCAGATTCAGTTTCAAGATTTGAGGAATCACATTTTATTAACCCTTTACCTGACATGAAAAGCAGACGACACTTGCAAACAAAATTCTTGAATAACTAATTTTTTTCATTTTTTGTCTCAAAACATAGGTTATGACCCCTCTTTGGAACGAGCACAACAAGCTCGTTCCAAAGAGGGGCCATAACCTATGTTTTTGAGACAAAAAATGAAAATTAACTGGCGATTTTTGTGAATAGCGCTGGCCGGTTTTGGCCGTTACGTTGGGTAAAGGGTTAACTCTTAACCTGCTGAGTATTTTCAAGATATTTTTCATCAAATCTGGTCATGGCTCCTGTGCAGGAGCCATGACTAGATTTAGTTTAAACAATATTTATTGACAGAAACACTGCAATTGCATACAATATAGTTTACAACAATAACAGAAAAAAAACAAAAAACATACAGATACAATTTTAAGATAATGGATGCAGTATACAGTTATATGAATAAATGAAGCAAAATGATGAAGGGATTCAACAGAAAGCTTAATGCTTATATTAGTCATCTCCTGGAGAGACGAGATTTGATGAAAAATTATCCAAATGTAAAATAAGAAATCCTTGGTAAAAAAATCCACTTATTTTACGGGGTGAAAATTTTATCACGTGTGCCCAAATTATACTTATTTCGGTGACAAGAGAAACCCTGTGCCAGACAGGAATATCTGCCAGCAGTCTGCAAAGACAGGCTTGACATTTTGAGGAGAGCGATTTATTCGCTCGCCTACTGCTCGCCTTAAAAAAATTAAGGAGAGCAAAAACTAGCCTCCTGGCCATAGAAAATAATGATTACAATAGCAACCTATTTCTAAAACCCACACCTTTTCAGATCTCTGCTTTGCTAGTGGTCTCTGTAAGACTGCTACTCTGCCCCTGCTACACCTCTGGGCCTTGCCGAGGCCCGGAGGTGTGCGAGAGGCAGTGTAGCAGTCTCACATAGACTGCCTTGTTAGCAGCACCAAATGTACAAAGCCCACTAAGTGGAACTCATATTAATTAAGATTTCATTTTGCCACTTTTAGCTGTTATAAGCTTGAGTGCTACAGTTAAAACTAGAAGTCTTGTCATGAAACGCACAAATAGCACGTCGATCTGCACGTTAATCTACGCGTTATGACCATAGTAAGGCTATCAAATTCTGTACATATGGCCTGTACACAAGCAATGTTTCAGCCAATGGACCTCCGGGTAACCCAGAGGTCCATTGGCAGAAACATTGCCTGCGTTTGTTATGAGTAACCAGGAGAATGTTATTCGATATGGCAATTGCGCGCAATTCCTACGCACAACTAAGACTAGATAAGCGCACAGTTCGTAACAGGACTTCTAGTTTTAACTGTAATCACTCTCCTGTGTGAGGGGAGCGATTTTTAGCCCTCCTGAATTTTTAAGAATGCCAGGCCTGCAAAGAGTTAAATAAACTCAAGAATTTACATATTGCTATTACCGGTAATTGTTTAAATAGTTATGACCAAAAAATATGAGAAATCTAGAATTTTGTTGATTTATCAAGTTTTAAAATAATTTCATTTGAGTGTGTAGTTATAATTAAGGATCAGCATTTGTTTTGTCTTCTCTTGTATATTCGCAGGCGTGATATAAATTTGTTGATTAATTGTATTTGACAGTATGGGCTTCCGTTGACAACAGTCTGACATTGACGACATCATTCTGATTTAGACTAGTAAAGAAACAATGTTTGTAATAGGATTATGAATGGAAAAGACTCTTAATGGTGACAAATTGGCTATAATTTGATGAATTAATCACAGCCAGTGGCGAGTCAAGTAATATAGCTATTTGCATTATTTATGTGCTGAATTGATTTTCTATAGGAAGTATTCTATACTGAAATGAAATTTGTTCAGAAAAAACCCCTAAAGAATCCAGTCATCATGCTCATTCTTGTGTTAGGTATATGATCCTATAACCCTTACATCCTCATACAGCACAAACTGCTGGCCCCTTATATATCGAAAAACTGAACCAATACTGATATCATGGGGATACCGAAAGAATGAATCTAATCACTGAATACCAAAACCATCTGTACTTTCAAATTTTCCCACATTGACTATTAATAAGACCTTGTTCAGGCTTGATTGCAGCTGAAGTGTTCATTTGCCTGAAAGAAGTGACTGATTTTCTTTTTCGTTTTGTTAAACCTTTAACCCTTTACCCAACGTAACGGCCAAAACCGGCCAGCACTATTCTCAAAAATTGCCAATTAATTTTCAAGATTTTTTTCATTTGTTTTGTCTCAAAAACATAGGTTATGAACCTTCAGAGGAACGAGCTCGTCGAGCTCGTTCCAATGAGGGGTCATAACCTATGTTTTGGAGATAAAAAATTAGTTGTTCAAGAATTGTTTTTGCAAGTGTCGTCTGCTTTTCATGTTAGGTAAAGGGTTAAGGCCTGAGCAATTGTTCTGAATTCCCGCTAGACTGGATATACAACCTGACCTGTACGCATCCAATTGCTGAGCAGTGATTTCTGGTCAAATCTTGGCTGCCTGTTAAGAAATCACTGCTCAGGTGATTTGTTGTATTGTAAGCAGGATTGTCTAACCGTCTTGAGGGCACATGCTCTAGGAAAGCAAAAGCCTGGGCCTTTAAAGGTTAAGGTGTGTTTGGAACAAGTCATAAAATTACTATAAATACGATTAATTATTTCTGTTGGTAAAAGATAGTCAATGTTTAGCTTATTGGCAGTGGCATTTGTGGTGCTCTGGTAGAATGATGCAAGAACAACTTATTCTGTATTTTCTTGGTGTGAATTCCCCTTTGGTACTATAAGAAAATTTCAGTGAAGTCAGATACCAAATATGGAACCGATATTGTGGTATATCCCCCTAAAAATACCGAAACCGATACCGAACTTAAAATTCCAATACCGCCCATCTCTATTTTTTTTATTGCTTTATAAAAGTTATCCCAAGTGTTTTTTTCCTTGAGAACTCTGCTTGCAGGATGCATTTATATCTTGATCTTGCAATCAAGCCAGAAAATAAGCAGACTGTCATCCGCAAAATGAGGTCTCCACAGGGTGATTTTAGTGATGCTACCTTGCACAGCAGGGTAGCATCACTAAATTTACCCTCTGTGAACCTCAATCTGAAACAGGATCTCAAAACTAAACAGAAAGAGGTACCCAGAGGATAAATTGGCTCACTGTATAGGACAGCATAATCAAATTCACCCTCTGGGCACCTCATTTTACAAATGTCAGACTGCATATTTTCAGGCCTGGTTGCAAGCCAGTCGCATCCAAAGGAACTCAATAAAGCAACTAAGAATTTAGTTATTGCTGTATTGATGTATACTGCAATTGTTGTATATATAGACAATAAACATATAGTGTGTATTTATATCTGTGTTATACAGCGAGTTGAAATATGATTTATTTTTTCGAGGCTTCGCCGAGAAAAAATAAACCATATTTCAACGAGTTGTATAACACAGATATAAAAACACACTATATGTTTATTGTTTTTATCTGATAACAAACAGACACCCGTCTCGTGCGTCTACCCGACTTATATATGCTTCCCACGGGCCTCCAAAGAAAACCCGTCTACGAGACAAAAGAAATAGGACAAGACGCAGAGAGTTGTGTCCCTTACATTACAAAATCGATGACAGCTATTGTAAAGTGCGATTGCACTTCTTGCATCATGTAACTGCGCTGGAACAAAATAAATTTCAACTATTTTATTAACAGTAACAAAACGGTGTTTCAGTAGAGTTATTCTTTTTTTGACATAGTTCCAGTTTTCTTCCGTGTTTTATGCTGTAGTCCCAATATAACAAATAATTTTGCGTTTGTTTACAATTTTACGAAGTGTTTTTTTTTCAGGTAGAGCAGACAAACTTTTAATTAGCGCAGTTCCGCAAGTACTTTTGATCTAGGCCGTGACTATAAATAGTTCGCAGTCGCCGCATACTAATTACTATTAACATTCAAGTAATTTCTACAATGTTTTGAAGCCAAATTTTAGGTTGCCTTTATTGAAGCAAAATAAATAAGAAATGACACCATCAGAGGATTTTGACAAAGTGCAATAAGCGTACAATTAAAACCTGCCCTGTGATATAACGATGTTTCATGAATGAATGAATGAAAATGGAATTGAAAGAGGTCAGAGGTCGTTCGCATAAATTATAATTATATACAACACCCGTTGTATATACTTCAAGTATATACAACGGTTGTTATACTCTATGGTTATCAGATAAATGTACGTGTATGTCAATACAGCAAGAAGTAAATGCTGCTCAACTTCTGCCCATACATATACTGGAAATACTCCTGATGAAATTCAATTATGAATTCTTATATTATCATTCAATTTGTATATATTTATTTATCTTTCTATACCATTTTATCTTTATTTTTTTTATTACTTATTTTTATTATTGGCTCACCAACGATAGTTGTGTGAGCCTATGGCATAGCCCTCATGTCGGCATCCTCGGTGTCTGTGTCGGCGTCCGGATTCATACATTTTGAACTTTTGCATGCAGGTTTTGAATTTTTTATTTTATTTTGTTTTTTTTTTCTGTCGGCATGCTTTTCAGGGAAAGTAATGTTTTATTCAACCCTTTCCATGCTTAGTTACTTGAATTTTGGACTTTTGTGTACAGGTTTTTGACTTTCCTGTACAGGTTTTTGACTTTTGTGTACAGGTTTTGAAATTTTGTCTTCGAGTGGAGTTTTACCTTACTGGCATATTGCCATGGTGGTTACCTTAACATTTCAGTATATTTTTCTCAATTTTAACCCTTTAAAACAAATGTGATACTTTTTTGACTTTTATGTGCAGGTTTTGAGATTTGTCTTTCTTTTCTTCCAAGTGGATATTTTTCAACTACAGTTTCACCTTACTGGCATATTGCCATTGTGGTTACTGTGACATTTGCAGGGTATATTTCTTATCAACCTACCTCAATTGTTTACAACAGGCTTGCACTACAGTGGAAGAACCTAACTCGGATAAAATACTCTCTATTTTAATCTTTCCCAAGATTTGGGAAAGAAAAGTGGTGTAAAAACACCATGAAAAAATAAGCCAAAACTGGGCCGAGCGCCATCGGCGCACACCCAGCATGGGACGCTCTTCCATAGTACAAATCCACGACTTCCGTAACAGTGCGCAATGCATCAATTCGTCATTCTTTTTCTATCCGAAGCACGAGCAGGATGTGTTTCCGCCATATGCATTATGAAACAGTGATAATTCAACTCGTGGATAATGGTTTTCCTGTGACTGGAATTATGGATCTGAAGATCGTATAATAACAGGACTGTGTTTTATATATTCTCGTTTATATTTTCAACCACATTCTCATTGTTTATTAATTACTATTCCGTTTTCGCGAATGTTTTGCGACATCGTGTCATCGCGATTCGACAATAAATTTTTTCGGTTGATAAAAAATTTTATTGGAGTAGGTGTCGGCCATCTGGGTTCTGCCACCTTCTCTCGTAGTTGAGGGTGTTCTTCTACTTCCTGTTTCTGTTGAGTTCCCCTTTTTCTTCTACTGCTCTCACCTCTGTTCTTTCCAGTTCGGTTCCTTTTGGGCAATTCCTTTTGCCCTCGCCATTGGTGCGTTCTCGTGTCCGTTTCGTCTGCACCCGCGGGTGGTGTGGAATGCAGTCGTTTCGGGGGCCTCCCAACTCGACCACATCTGATGTGAGTTTACTCCCTCTGTGGGGGATGTGCAGCTCCTCCCGCACCCGCAGGGGAGGGGGGGGCATGTCGTTTCGGGGCCCCCCAACTCGACCACGTCTGGTGTGAGTTTGACCCCCTCTGTGGGGGATGTGCAGCTCCTCCATGGGGGATGTGCAGCTCCTCCTGCACCAGCGGGTGGTGGGGGCTGCTGTCGTTTCGGGGCTTCCCAATTCGACCATGTCTGGTGAGAGTTATTCCCCTTCCGTGGGGAATGTGCAGTGTTTTACCGTGGTGAATACTGCGGGAGCTGTTGGTTTTCTGGTGTAGAGATGCCTGGTTCCGGGACTCTGCGCCCTCTCCAGTCGACATCTGAGGCTGTCACTAGGGTTGTGTCTCCTCCTTTGGAGGCCGAGCTTGGTGGCTCTCTCCACTTTTCCGCCAGTTCCAACAGCTCCCGTCGTATCTGCTGCTACTGCTGTTCCGTCTACAACACCATTGGGCACCGTTTTTAGCCTCGCCTTCTCCCTGCCAGGGTCTGCAGGGATGTCTGTAGTGTGGTTGTGGGGTTTCGGCCTCAGCCTTTCCAGACTTCCACTTGGCGAAGTCAAATGGGGCTGCCGACTGAACCCCATACTGTGTCCTCTCAGCCATTGAGCACAGTAGTTAGCTTAACTTGACATAGTCAAGATAAGCTATTGCCATCACGCGTGCGGAAGTCTGTTAGTCTGTGAGTCTGTTAGTCTGTGAGTCTGTGACGTCTGTTCACATTTTCCTTTAGCACGTGCTACACCCCACAGTTCTTGTCTGATCATCACAAAATTTCATATGCAGGTTTGGGGTCATGTCTAGATGAGAACGTCCCCTTTTGGTCGCAATCGGGCAACTGGTATGGCTGCCCGAGCCCAAAACCCGAAAACCATTAGCACAGTCTACAGGTCGTATTTATGAAGGGATTTCATTGTAACTTGGTAGGATGCCTCTGTATAATGCCTAGATGAGAACGTCCCCTTTTGGGCTTGATCTATCAACCGTGATGGCTGCCCAAGCCCGAAACCCAACACAGACTGCAGGTCATGTTTAATGTGGAGGGATTTCATTGTAACTTGGTAGGATGACTCCTTATGATGTCTAGAAGAGAATTTCCTGATTTGGGCATGATCTGCCAACAGTGACGACTGCCCGAGCCCAAAACCCGAAAACCTTTAGCACAGTCTACAGGTCATATTTATTGATGAATTTCATTGTAACTTGATGGGTTGACTTCATACAATGTCTAGATGAGAAAATCCCCTTTTGGACTTGATTGGGCAACTGTGACGGCTACAAGGGCCCGAAGCCCGAAAACCTTTAGCACAGTCTAGAGGTCATATTTATGAAGGGATTTCATTGTAACTTGGTAGGATGACTCCAAATAATGTCAAGATGAGAACATCCCATTTTGATCGCGATCATTCAGCCTTAATGGGTGCCCAAGCCCAAAAACCTTTAGCATAGGCAAAAGGTCATATTTATGGAAGGATTTCATTGTAACCTGTTAGGTTGACTCCATATAATGCCTAGATGATGAAATCCCCTTTTGGTCGTGATTGGTCATTTGTGATGGCTACAAGTGCCCGAAGCCCGAACACCTTAAGCACAGTCCACAGGTCATATTTATGAAGGGATTTCATTGTAACTTCTTAGGATCACTCCAGATGGTGCCCAGATGAGATTGTCCCCTATGGTTGCGATCTTTCAACCATGATGGCTGCCCGAGCCCAAAGCCCGAAAACCTTTAGCACAGTCTATAGGTCACATTTATGAAGGGATTTCATTGTAACTTCTCAGGATCACTCCAGATATGCCCAGATGAGATTGTCCCCTATGGTTGCGATCATTCAACCATGATGGCTGCCCGAGCCCGAAGCCCGAAAACCATTAGCACAGTCTACAGGTCATATTTATTAAGGGATTTCATTGTAACTTGGTAGGTTAACTTCATATAATGTCTAGATGAGAACGTCCCCTTTTGGACATGATTGGGCAACTGTGGCGGCTAAAGGTGCCCGAAGCCCGAAAACCTTTAGCACAGTCTACAGGTCATATTTATGAGGGGATTTCAATATAACTTGTTAGGATGACTCCAAATAATGTCTAGATGAAAACGTCCCATTTTGATCGCGATCATTCAGCCTGTATGGGTGCCCGAGCCCAAAAACCTTTAGAAAAGGTAAAAGGTCATATTTATTGAAGGATTTCATTGTAACCTATTAGGTTGACTCCATATAATGCCTAGATGATGACATCCCCTTTTTGTCGTGATTGGTCAGCTGTGATGGCTACAAGTGCTCGAAGCCCGAAAACCTTGAGCACAGTCTACAGGTCATATTTATGAAGGTATTTCATTATAACTTCGTAGGATCACTCCAGATGATGCCCAGATGAGATTGTTCCCTTTGGTTGTGATCATTCAACCATTATGGCTGCCCGAGCCCGAAGCCCGAAAACCTAAAGCACAGTCTACAGGTCATATTTATGAAGGGATTTCATTGTAACTTGGTAGGTTGACTTCCTATAATGTCTAGATGAGAACGTCCCCTTTTGCACATGATTGGGCAACTTTGACGGCTAAAGGTGTCCGAAGCCCAAAAACCTTTAGCACAGTCTACAGGTCAAATTTTTGAAGGGATTCCATTGTAACTTGGTGGGATGACTCCAAATAATGTCTAGATGAGAACGTCCCATCTTGGTCATGATCATTCCGCCTTGATGGGTGCCCGAGCCCAAAAACCTTTAGCATAGGTAAAAGGTTATATTAAGAGAAGGATTTCATTGTAACCTGTTAGGTTGACTCCATATAATGCCTAGATGATGACATCCCCTTTTGGTCGTGATTGGTCAACTGTGATGGCTACAGGTGCCCGAAGCACGAAAACCTTGAGCACAGTCCACAGGTCATATTTATGAAGGGATTTCATTGTAACTTCTCAGGATCACTCCAGATGATGCCCAGATGAGATTGTCCCCTTTGGTTGCAATCATTCAACCATGATGGCTGCCCAAGCCCAAAGCCCAAAAACCTTTAGCACAGTCTACAGGTCATATTTATGAAGGGATTTCATTGTAACTTGGTAGATTGACTTCATATAATGTCTGTATGAGAATGTCCCATTTTGATCGTGATCATTCAGCCTTGATGGGTGCTCGAGCCCAAAAACCTTTAGCATAGGTAAAAGGTCATATTTATGGAAGGATTTCATTGTAACCTATTAGGTTGACTCCATATAATGCCTAGATGATGACATCCCCTTTTGGTCGTGATTGGTCAGCTATGATGGCTACAAGTGCCCAAAGCCCGAAAACCGTGAGCACAGTCTACAGGTCATATTTATGAAGGGATTTCATTGTAATTTTGTAGGATCACTCCAGATGATGCCCAGATGAGATTGTTCCCTTTGGTTGTGATCATTCAACCATTATGGCTGCCTGAGCCCGAAGCCCGAAAACCTTAAGCACAGTCTACAGATCATATTTATGAAGGGATTTCATTGTAACTTGGTAGGTTGACTTCATATAATGTCTAGATGAGAACATCCCCTTTTGGACACGATTGGGCAACTGTTACGGCTTCAGGTGCCCAAAGCCCGAAAACCTTTAGCACAGTCTACAGGTCATATTTATTAAGGGATTTCATTGTAACTTGGTAGGATGACTCCAAATAATGTCTAGATGAGAACGTCCCCTTTTGGTCGCGATCATTCAGCCTTGATGGCTGCTCGAACCCAAAACCCCAAAACCTTTAGCATAGTCTATTGGTCATATTTATGGAAGGACTTCGTTGTTACCCGTAAGTTTGACTCCATATAATGCCTAGATGATGACATCCCCTTTTGGTCGTGATATTTATGAAGGGATTTCATTGTAACTTTGTAGGATCACTCCAGATGATGCCCAGATGAGAATGTCCCCTTTTGGTTGCGATCATTCAACCATGATGGCTGCCAGAGCCCAAAGCCCAAAAACCTTTAGCACAGTCTACAGGTCATATTTATTAAGGGATTTCATTGTAACTTGGTAGGTTGACTTCATATAATGTCTAGGTGAGAACGTCCCATTTTGATATATATATATATATTTATGAAGGGATTCAATGTAACTTGATAGGATGACTCGTTTTGGAATAATTTCAGTGTAACTTGGTAACTTTTGTTGATATATGTTAACTGTGAGGGCCACATACATTAACTGTGAGGTCATATTAACCCACCCCTCAGCTCTTTAGTACAGTGTACACCTCATATTATTTTTATCATAAACATAGCATACAGGGAACAGAAATGAACATATTCCCAATTATCACAATTCTTGTCTTATTTCATAATCCTTTCATAAACATTGAACATTATCCTTTTCATCAAACACAACACACAAGTTAAGCTACAGTGTCATTGACACTTTCATTTTATACCTGCAGTGGTCTGCTGCGGTGTCTGGTTGTGTAGATGTGGGGGTATCGGCCTCAGCCTTCCCTGACTTCAACTCGGCGAAGTTGGAAGTGGCTGCCGGCTGGACCCTCGCCTGTGGTCTCTGCGCCGTCGAGCACCACAGTTGTCATTGGATTCGGTTGTTCTTAGTGGGACACTATGAACTCCGTGGCGCTTTCCGTCCACTCATTCTGGCCACACGACCAGTTTTGGGGGTCCAACGTCTTTTGTGCAGCCTGGACCTTCTGCCCTGCAGAGGTCAGCGGTGACCCTCATGAGTTCCTGCTATGTTGATCCTCGGGGTGTGTCACACCCCTATACACGTCTGCCTTCAGAAGTTTTCGGCTGCCTCCCGTCGTCCCACGTCGGGTCTTTTGGAGGATCGTGACCCTTCGCTGGTTCAGAGGGTCAGAGGTGAAGCCACTTTGCCGGTTCGTTCCCCTGTCGAACCGGCCAGTACGGGCAGTGAGCTTAGGGAGGCCCTCTCCTTACTCACTCAGGTTCTGTCAAAGAGCCTTCCTGTTGCTTCCAGCGAGGCAGCGAGTGGTTTCCAGGCGCCTCCTATGGCACCGCCTCCCGGGATTGGAAACAGGCCGCTTTCTGATCCCCTGGTGTTCCGACACCATGGGAGGCGTCGGCTGGTTTGCCCACGATGGGCTATGTGTCTTCTGACTCAGGGGAAGAGTCAGACATGCTTGATGTCGAGAGCCAGCAGTCTTCGGACTTGGGGGCAGCTCTTGATTTCGTGTTTGGGTTTCTTCCGGATCTCAAACCATCTAACCAGTCGACAGTGTCAGCCAGGCCGCAATCATCGGTCGCACGCCAACAGTCTATGGAGCAACCTGCTTCTGGGCGTCTTCGACCGTGCCCTTCGGTACAGTTGGTTGAAGCATTTTCAGCCTTGGACTCCAAGCTAAGTTCCAAGGCTATGAAGGCTCCGTTCTTCACCAGGGTTGACACCTTTTTGCCTCCGGCGCGTTATCGTTCCTACGATTCCGCCAATCAGTCGGTCTACCAGACTTTGACGGTTTTGGATCAGGACTCCAATTCCCTCGGGCTTTCCAAGTTCAAGTCTGCCGTCATTCCGATGACGACTCTGGAGTCCACCTTGGGCTTATCGAGAGAGATGCTTGGTATGCTTTCTCTCTCCGATCACGTCGTCTCAGCTTTTGCTGCTTATCTGCCTTCAGATAAGTTTGACGAGGTACAGGCTTCTTTGCGTGTGCTGTCCAAGGCGCTCATGCATCTTACTCACACGCATGCCTCTAACATGGCTAATCTGGAATTAGTTTGAAGGGACTCTGTGTGGGACACAGGCCGATCCCTTTCTGAGGAGCAGTACGCTACTCTTCGATCTGCTTTTTTTGGCAGGTCCGCAACTTTTCCATGATTCTGTGTTGACGGTCCGGGATGACGTCCTACGTCATTCCAACGATCAGCTGCTGTTTCTTCAGCTTGATCAGCCTTCTAGGGTAGGCACGGGCCGTTCCAAGCCTAACAAGTACCCTCTGCTTCCTCTGCGGAGCAAAAGGGGCTGATCCTTCTGCCACCGCTTCTACTTCTTACTCAAGGGGTAAGGGTAAGAAGCGTTGGCAGTCTTGAGGGAACTCCCAGGATTCTTCATTCAGTAGAGGTGTTTTCTCCTCTTGCGAGCCTCGTCGGGGTTCGCAATGAAGGTCCTCACCTCGACTCGTCCCAGGTTGGAGGAAGGATAGCAGAGTTCGCAGACCGTGGGCCACCATCACATCCGATCCTTGGATGTTAGATGTTGTTTGATCCGGGCTGCGAATATCCTTCCGACGGCACTCCAGCGGTGCCTTTTCCAACCACAGTTCCTTAAGACATTTTACGTCGGGAACTTTTGTCCACGGAGATAGACAATCTCCTGACAAAGGGGGCGATTGAGGTCATCAAGAACATTAGGTCAGTGGGTTTCTATTCCCGCCTGTTCTTGGTGCCAAAGAAGGACGGCCGCCTCCGACCGGTTCTCGATCTGAGTTTCCTGAACCAGTCTATCATTGCTCCCAAGTTCAGAATGGAGACTTTCAGGTCGGTCCTCCGTTCAATTCACCAGGGAGTTTTCGCTTCCAGCTTCGACCTGCGAGATGCTTACTTTCACGTTCCGATTCATTGGGCGTTACGGAAGTATCTCAGGTTCATTTTTCTGGGGCGAGTTTACCAGTTCAAGGCCATGCCTTTCAGCCTCAACCTGGTTCCTTGGGCCTTCACCAGACTGATGTCGCATGTGATAGCTTTCCATCGCACACAGTCCATGGTGACTACTTAGGCATATCTGGACGATATCCTCCAGGGGTATTCCAATGCTGACTTACTGGAGTCGGATGTCGCCACTCTGTTGAGCTTGCTCACGTCACTAGGATTCAGAGTCAACGAGGAGAAGTCGGACCAGGTCCCTTCTCAGTCATTTTATCATCTGGGGATGGCTTTCCGCACACAATTCAATTTGGTGGCGGTTCCCCAGGCCAAGGCTGTGATTCTCTCAGCTTTTGCGCCGACTCTGTCCCAGTCCACATCCGCGACGGCTCGGAGTTTTCTCCGGCTAATCGGTCTCTGCTGTTCGGTGACGGATCTCATTCCTCTAGGTCGGTTGCGTGTCAGACCTCTCCAACACTTTCTGCTCAGTCGTTGGAGGCCGAATGTAGATTTTCTGGATCTGGTGCTTCAGTTTCCAGACTATCTTTATCCTCACCTTCTCCTCTGGGCGGATGTCCAGTAGCTTTTGCAGGGTGTTCCGTTGGACTTACCCACGTC
This sequence comes from Pictodentalium vernedei, assembly GCA_031216915.1. NCBI lineage: Eukaryota > Metazoa > Mollusca > Scaphopoda > Dentaliida > Dentaliidae > Pictodentalium > Pictodentalium vernedei. The sequence continues at coordinate 492,440,478 of CM062294.1, read as the reverse complement.
TGATCGTGTTCTGACGGCAGATGCCAGCGATCTCGGATGGGGTGCGACGTTGGATCCTCTAGGTCTTTCCATTCACGGGATGTGGGACCAGGATCATGCAGCTCTACACATCAACCAGAAGGAGCCTCTTGCTCTTCTTCTGCGTTTCAGGCAGTGGATCCCTCACCTGTCGACTCACCAGGTCCTTCTGTTGTCCGACCATTCGACGGTGGTTGCTTACATTCGGAACCAGGGCGGCACGCACTCTGTTCCAATGTACGAATTGGCTTGGGATCTTCTACTGCTCGCTCAGGATGGATGTCCACGCCGAGGTGGCTGTTCGTCACATTCCCGGTTGCCTGAACGTCCTAGCCGACTCCCTGTCCCGTCGGGGCAGGGTCATTTCCACCAGGTGGATGCTCCACATGGCGGGTTCCATCGATCTCTTGTGACTCGTTGGAACCATCCGGTGGACACTTTCGTGTCCCCGTGTCCAGATGCTCTGGCTTTCGCCGTGGACGCTCTGGCCCTCCTTTGGGATGGGCTTGTCGTCTACGCCTTCCTACCGGTTCCGATTCCGCCTCAGGTTCTCACCCAGATATGAACCTGCAGTCGTCGAATCCTTTCGATCACACCTGTCGCTTCGGTGGGTGTGGATCAATCTGCTCCGCTCTCTGTTAGTGTCGGTTCCGGCATGTCTCCCTCTACCTCGCGACTTTCTTTGCCAAAGTCGCCTGAGGAGGTTTTCAAGTTGACCTGACTTCATTGTGCCTTCGCACATGTCTTTTATCGGGTCCTGTCTCTTCCGTAGTGGTTTTTCGAGACACGCAGTGGAGTTGCTTTTCTTCAAGGAGGCACTCACTTCACTGGTTTAGCCTCTGTAGCTAAGTGGAAGGCTCTTTTGTCGATGGTGTGCGATCACTCTGTTGCTTCTGTCACTCCTTCGATCACACCTCTTGTGGAGTTTCTGGTATATGTTTGTTTCTGGGGGTCTCCAGCAATGGGTACTTGTCCATGCTTCGGAGACATTTTTTCCTTTGTGATACCGCATTGTTTCGACACTCATCCTTGCCTCTCCAAGCTTGTTCAGCTCTTTTCCTTGAAAAGACCTAGGACTTTGCAGTTTACTCCAATATGGTCACTTTCTTGGGCGCTGCTCTGCTTGGGGGTGAGGGGCATTCACGCCTTTATCCTGGATGAATATGCGTTTTCCCACATGCCAGATCTCTCCTGCATCCATTTCTTGATGGACTTGTCTTGCTATTCGTGCAGCTTCCGCTCGTCTATCTACTGGTGATTGTATTACCAATTGTTTTTTCTGCCACGAGGTGCGTGCATTGTCTTCCTCTTTTAATAACTCTGTCATGTTGTTGGATGACTGATGTTATACTGGCAGCCTTCTGGAGAAATGCTACTTTCTCCTTTTATCTGCGACAGTTTGCAGGAGCCGACAGAGAACCTTGGGGGCCCTCTTTCTTCGGCTCAGGATGTTGTCTATCCAAGCTTTTCAGCTTTTTTCAGGGTCAGTTCCAGCTTTGTGCTGTTACTGCCCTTTCTGTCTGTGCGTCGCACTTCACCATACGCCTCATCTTTCATTGGCTTTTCTAATGTTTGTGATGCTATGGTTTGATAGGCCTAGGGATCTCTTCCTCTGTCCAAGGTCCCAGTGCTATTGAGTTATGTGTGGGTTGGTTATGTGATTCCCTCCAGACTTTTGTCTATTCAGCCTGTTGTAAACAATTGAGGTAGGTTGATAAGAAGTCTAAATTTTATAGTAAATTTCCTTTCTTATTATACCTACCGAAATTGTTTACATGGAGGCCCTCCCGTCTTCTTATTCGGGTAAGAATCCTTCCTCCCCGCTGATCACATAACTCCTGTGTTGTTCGGAATCAAAAGAATGACGAATTGATGCATTGCGTACTGTTACGGAAGTCGTGGATTTGTACTATGGAAGAGCGTCCCATACTGGGTGTGCGCCGATGGTGCTCGGCCCAGTTTTGGCTTATTTTTTTGTGGTGTTTTTACACCACTTTTCTTTCCCAAATCTTGGGAAAGATTAAAATAGAGAGTATTTTATCCGAGTTAGGTTCTTCCACTGTAGTGCAAGCCTGTTGTAAACAATTTCGGTAGGTATAATAAGAAAGGAAATTTACTATAAAATTTATACTTCTCAATTTTAACCCTTTGAAACAAATGTGATACTTTTTTGGACTTTTATGTGCAGGTTTTAAGGTTTGTGTTTCTTTTCTTCCAAGTTGCGACTTACCATGTAGCGTTCCTATTTTATGTTAGGATGATTCTTGGGGCTAGTATGATTTTATTTAACCCTTTACTTGCTTATTTACCTTAATTTTGTCTTTTGTGTACCGGTTTTGGACTTTAGTGTGCAGGTTTTGGTCTTTTGTGTGCGGGTTTTGGACTTTTGTGTGCAGGTTTTGGACTTTTGTGTACAGGTTTTGGACTTTGTGTGTAGGTTTTGGACTTTTGTGTACAGGTTTTGATATTTTTTTTTCAAGTGGAGTTTTACCACACTGGCATATTGCCATGGTGGTCACTGTAACATTTTCAGGGTATTTTTCTAAATTTCAACCATTTGAAACAAATGTGATACTTTTTTGACTTTTATGTGCAGGTTTTGAGGTTTTTCTTTCTTTTCTTCCAAGTGGATATTTTTCAGGTAGAGTTTCTCCTTACTGGCATATTGTCATGGTGGTTACTGTGACATTATCAGGGTATTTTTCTCAATTTTAACCCATTGAAACAAATGTGATACTTTTTTTTTTTTTTACTTTTATGTGTAGGTTTTGAGGTTTGTCTTCTTTTCTTCCAAGTGGCGACTTACCTTGTAGCATATTGCCATGGTTCCTATTTTATGTTAGCATGCTTCTTGGGACTATTATTATATTATTTAACCCTTTAGCTGCTTATTTACTTTAATTTTGGACTTTTTTTTGCAGGTTTTGGACTTTTTTTTTTTTTACTCCAGCCACCCCTTTACATTGGCCATCTGTTGGTGAGCCACAGGGTACTGATACCCCTTCTAGTTTTAGCTTAACTTGGCTAAGTCAGGATAAGCTATTTCTGTCACTTGTGCGTGAGTCTATTCACATTTTCCTTTAGCGCAGGCTACACCTGGTAGTTCTTGTTCGATCATCACGAAATTTCATATGTAGGTTTGAGGTCATGCCGAGATGAGAACATCCCCTTTTGGCCATTATTGGTCAACCATGATGACTGCCTGAGCCCAAATCTCGAAAACCTTTAGCACAGTCTACATATCGTATTTAATATGGCGGGATTTCATTGCAACTTAGTAGGATGATATCATATGATGTCTAGAACAGAACTTCCCCATTTGGTTGCGATCTATCAACCGTGATGGCTGACCGAGCCCAAAACCAAAAAAAAACATTAGCGCAGTCTACAGGTCTTATTTATGGAGGGTTTTCATTGTAACTTGCTAGGATGACTCTATATAATGTCCAGATGAAGACGTCCCCTTTTGGTTGTGATCAGTCAACCGTGATGGCACGCAGGCCCAAAACCCCAAAACCTTTAGCACAGTCTCCAGGCCATATTTATGAAGGGATTTCCAGTCACGATTGGCCATTGTGCATAAATATGTGACCTTAAACACCAATAAGTATATAATAATAATATGAAGAGATTTCATTGTAACTTGGAACAATAAATCTGTATAATGTCAAGATGAGAATGTCCCCTTTCAATTGCAATCAGTCAACCGTGATGATGACAGGGGCTCGAAGCCCGAAAAACTTTTGCACAGTCTACAGGTCATATTTATGAAGGGATTTCATTGTAACTTGTTACGATGACTCTGTATAATGTCTAGATGAGAACTTCCCCTTTTGATCACAATCTGTCAACCGTGATGGCTGCCCAAGCCTGAAAACCTTTAGCATAGTCTATTGGTCGTATTTATGAAGGGATTTCATTGCAACTTGGTTGGATGACTCAGTATAATTTCCAGATGAGAACGTCCTATTTTGGCCGTGAACGGTCAACCGTGATGGCCACACAGGCCTGTAACCTAGATTTGTTTTGCACAGTCTACAGTTCATATTTATCAAGTGATTTCATTGTAACTTGGAAGGATAACTCGATATGATGTCTAGATGAAACTTTCCTATTTTGGTCACATCAGTCAGCTGTTACCGCCACCTGGTCACGCGACCTGGATTCATTTAGTACTGTGTACAGGTTCTTTTTATAAAGGGATTTAATTGTAACTTGGTAGGATAACTTGGTATGATATCTAGATGAGACTTTCCTATTTTGGTCATGATCGGTCAACCATGACTGTCAAGCTGTCATGTGACCAAGATTCCTTTAGCAAAGTCTATATTTAAGTTTATATTTATGAAGGGATTTCAGTGTAACTTGATAGGATTACCCGTTTTGGAATAAGTTCACTGTAACTTGGTAACTTTGGTTGACATACATTAACTGTGAGGGCCACATTAACCCACCCACCCCTCAATTCTTTAGTATTTTTCTAAATACGAAATGCTGTTTTTTTTCTTGAAAACAGCATACACTAACAGGGAACAGAAATTAACATATTCTCAATTATCACAATTCTTGTCGTATTTCAAAATCCTTTCATAAACATAGAACATTATCCATTTCATCAAACACCAAACACAGTCAAGTTAAGCTGCAGTGTCATTAACACTCTCATTTTAACACTTCTTGTGATAATGTGAGGCATGCAAACATACACTTCAGAATCTGAGATAATATTCTCCTCCTAGTCTCTTTTGTTCTGAAATGTCCACTATGATGATTCGATCGTGAATAAACCATCTACTAATTAACTGGCATTTTGGGTGTAATTATTAGTAGATCGACATTTTCGTTTTTCTGGCACGCATTTTGGGCAAAGTTGGAAGCAGACATTTTGTCCCTATACGTTGTTGGAGACAGTCAAAATAATTGGTTTAATGGTATACTACAGTATCATTTTTTGAATACCTATGTATTTAGTTAACCCAATACAGCCTAACTCTACTCCCCATTCATTAACCCTTTACCTAACATGAAAAGCAGATGACGCTTGCAAACAAAATTCTTGAATAACTAATTTTTTTCATTTTTTGTCTCAAAAACATAGGTTATGACCCCTCATTGGAATGAGCTCGATGAGCTCATTCCAAAAGGGTCATAACCTATGTTTTTTAGACAAAAAAATGAAAAAATAATGAGAATTAATCACCGACTTTTGTGAATAACGCTGGTCAGTTTGGGCCGTTATTATGGGTAAAGGGTTGAAAAATTATGAATGAAATAAAAATAATTTTAAAAACCAAGATTTTTGCATTTTGTCATGAATTTGCCAAAATATATGCTTTTGCATAATTTTTCAGAAGAGTGCAGTTCGGAATTTTCAAAATATTTTTGTAAGCCCATTTGGTATATATTATCATATTTTTCAGATACCCAGAGGAAGCAATTGATAGTAAGGTATCCCTATTCAGAAAAATGCTGATGGAAAAAGAAGGAGTATCAACAGAGGCTGAGAATGTTGAAAAAGATGAGTTTGGGAGACCAATGTGAGTATTCAGTACAGTAGAGCCCTGTTAATTGAACATATTATTTATTTAGGCTTAATGACACTTTAACAGCCAAGGTCATATCATGTCGGTGACAGTTTTACAGGTGGAGGAAGCTGGAGTACCTGTAGAGAACCATCGAGCAACGACGAGCAGCTGCCAGCTCCCCAACATTGTAACTCTGCACTGCAGCACAGGCAGGGTTATATTGGTTGAAGACATACGCACCATCGACGTGCAGTACACCTTAGCGTCATCGTGCCCCCATGTAGACAATCGGGGTTAAGTGCCTTGCCCAAGGACACAATGCGTGAGAAAGAATCGATCGCTCAGACGGTCACCCATCCAAGGACTAACCGGTCTCGACGTTGGTTAACCCTTTACCCAACGAATCGGCCGCATCCGCCCGCGTAATATGCAAATTCAGCAGTTGAAAAAATATTATTTTTCAAAAAATTTCCACAAAACCATATCATGTGACCCCCTTGTTATAACGAGCTCAAAAAATGATATTAAAAATAAAAAATTTTGATATCGTCTGGGTTGGGTAAAGGGTTAACTTCAGTGTTCTGATGAGAACGAGTTACCACAATGCCACCGTGCCCCTTGTTAATTGAATAGCTGCTTTGCTAGTGAGAATTATTCAGTTAACAGTAGTATTCAGGTAACAAAGATATGATCACTTTTCTGTATTCTAGACTTAAACTGAGCATTTATTAGCTGCGACTAGCAGCTTTATAAGTGGCAATGTCGGTCTGTCTGTCGGTCGGTCTGTCGGTCGGTCTGTCTGTGACCAACGAGTTTCAAAACTCAATAACTTTTGAAATACTTGATGGAATGACTTTATATTTGGCATGTAAGTGTATCTTATTGATGTCTAGCCACTGTTCAATGCATGTGTTGTTCCAAATATTTTTCTTGAGGTTATGGCCCTTGATGAACTTAGAATTTTGTGAGATTGCACCACCCGTCGCAGCTATGGTGTCGATGTCGCAATTTTTTTATTATATCTTGTTTGACAGAGCTCCTTGAGCTCTGTCAAACAAGATATAAAAGATAAAATGCCTGCATTGGGTGTACTGAGGTCAACTTGGGCAATATACAATGGTAATTCAGTGATTGCCAGGGTAATTTTTTGACATATTGCAAGATTTTTTATTCAATTAACAGGGGTTTACTCTATATCATATATGAAAATAACAGGGTAAATTTGTTCTAAAGATGTTGTAAATGGATTTGTGATTGGAAATTATATTCATTTAACAGGGATATTCAGTTAAAAGATATCCAATTAAGTTGGCTCCTCTGTACTACACATATCTGAATTGGCTTCACTGTTTCATTGCCTCTTTTTCGCCTTTTGACCAACTCGAACAGCAGAAGACACTTACAAATAAGTTTCTTGGATAACTAAATCTTTTCATGTTTTGCTCTCTAAAACACAGGTTATAAACCTTTCATTGGAATGGGCTCAATGAAACAAAAAAATTGTAAAAAATAATAAAATTTGAATGGAAATTTTTGTGAATGGTGCTAGCCGGTTTCGGTCATTACCTTGTGTAAAAGTTAAACAGAATTTTGTTTCTTTTAACCCATTTATTAACATTATGGCCATATTTGATCAGTACTGTATGAAAAAAGTCAGCACTTTTCAAAAATGAAAAAAAAACATTTTCTTCAGAACTTCTAATCAGAATATTTCAGTATGTATTATACAACATCTGATAGGAGGATCCGATTTATGGTTGTGAAAATCAAATCCCAGACCTTCTCATCCTTGATTTGCATTGTGGGCAACCCCCCTGAAACAAATTGCTGGCTACACCCCTGCATATGCAGGCATGGCAGACTTGGCTAGAAATCCTATCCTGAATCACTAGACTTACAGGTCATGGAAAAGGAGAAATTCCAGTGAACAGCCACGACCTTTGGGGGTTAAACAATAAAAGCAATCTCCAACAATTTATCTGAAACTAAGAATCTCTATAGTGCACGGCTTTCTGTTGTTATTTGGCATAATCTGTTCCATAGTTTTGCTTTGGGACACATTATTATTAAAATCCATCTCTTGGATTTCTTTAGCACTCCAATAACACACCGAAGAGGTGTGATATAATAGTTTAACAGCTTCTTTAACGATTTAATATCATGTGCTATCCTAACGTGTCATCAGTGAAACCATTTTATGCATTTCACTAATACAGTTAATGGATAAATAGACAGCTTTTACAAGAAATAGAATATCTTAATTCCTCCTAATACATTGTCACACATTAGTATGATTAGACAAGAAATATTACATATTGATTAGTGAAATAATGTGTAGATCTCATTCTTTGTTTCTTGCTTGGATGCATTGTAGTTTAACCCTTAACCCTTTACCTAACACAGTATTTTTTACTTGCGTCGCCAGCAGCAGAGCAGGTCTAGTAACCGCTCGACTCCATCCGTCTGCCAGTCTGTCAGTCCGTCAGTCCATCCGAAACACTTTTTCCGTCAAGGTTTTCTTGGCTTCTTTGAAAGGGAATGATTTTATATTTGGTCTGCTGCTTCATAATGATGAGTTGTATCGTGTAAGCAATTTTCAGATCTGCCATGCAGCCACTTCCTGTTTGCCGATACTTTGTAATTTTACTGTACCCACTGAACATTGAAATTTTTCGTCAAACTTTTCTCGGCTTCTATGCAAGGAATTGATTTTATATTTCATCTGGAGCCTGATAATGATCAGTTGTATCGTGTATGCAATTTTCAGATCTGCCGTGCAGCCACTTCCTGTTTGCTGATTCAATTGCATGCAGCGACGCAGGTCCAGACCCGGTATTGGTCTTGGCTTGTTTTTAAAATAAATGAAATTTCACATTTTTTGAAAGCAAATTTCTCAATTTTAAAAAAAATCCATCCAAGTATGGATATCATTAGAACCAGCTCAACAAGCAGGTTCTAATGATATCCACATTTGTATGGTTTTATTTCGACACTTTTAGGCTGTGATAGGCTTAGACTAGTTAATTTTCTGGCCGTATTTTGGCCGCTATGTTAGATAAAGGCTTAAATCCTCAGATTAATTTTATGTTAAGGCCACACAAAGTAGATCTTCTGTTTCTCAGGCCTTTATTTGTGAAATTGCATGCAGACGAGCGTTTTTAGCTCACCTGACTTTCAGTCAGGAAAGCTATAGTGATCACTCACCGTCCGTCGTCCGTCGTCCTGCGTCCGTCGTCCGTGAACATGGTGTTTGCGTCTTCTCCTCCCAAACCGCTGAACCAATTTAATTGATATTTGAGATAATAGTTTGTTATGACATCGCAATTTGATTTTGTTCAAATCAAGTTGCCCCGCCCGTGGGTAGGGCCACACCCAAAAAGTGTGCTGAAATCTTAAAAAATCTTCTCATGAACCAGCAGTAGCAGAGACTTGATATTTGGTGTGCAGCTTCCTTTTGAGGTGTAGACTTAGATTTGTTCAAGAGAAGTTTGTGGGGCTATACTTGGCGTCGTTATGGGAGGGGCAAAATTTTTGGCCCCGCCCAAAATTTCTATTTTCCAAACCGAGAGGCTGATTTGAACCAAATTTTATGTGAGGGCTTATTGGGTCATAAGTACCTAATTTATGCTGATTTTTTTTTTCCCGTAGCCCCATGGGAACCGCAGGAGCTAAAAATAGAAAAAAATTAAAACGCCCATATCTCCAAAACTGCACGGCACCGAGAATTTTTATTTGGTGTGAAGCTTCCTTAGGACCAACAGAAAGAATTGGTAAAAAAAAATTGCCATCGGTTTTATCATAGGGTACAGTTTCGGGACTTTGAAAAAGTGCTGAGTCAGCACTTTTTAACACTGTAGGCAATGGGAAAAACATTAAAAAATCTTCTCCAGATCCAGCAGGCAGAATCTTTTGATATTTGGTATGCAACATTGGAGGGTGGATCTGATTCAAGTTTGTTCAAATCGGCCCCCTGGGTTCATATTTGGGCTCAGTATAGGAGCCCGATTTCGAACTTAGTGCATTTCAGGCAAATTTCTTAAAAAATCTTCTTCTCCAGATCCAGCAGGCAGAATGTTTTGATATTTGGTATGCAACATTGTGGGGTGGATCTGATTCAAGTTTGTTTAAATCGGCCCCCTGGGTTTATATTTGGGCCCAGTATAGGAGCCCAAATTTGAACTTACTGCATTTCAGGCAAATTTCTTTGAAAATCTTCTTCTCCAGATCCAGCAGGCAGAATCTTTTGATATTTGATATGCAACATTGTGAGGTGGATCTGATTCAAGTTTGTTCAAATCGGCCCCTTGGGTTTATATTTGGGCTCAGTATAGGAGCCCAAATTTGAACTTAGTGCATTTCAGGCCAATTTCTTTGAAAATCTTCTTCTCAAGATTCAGCAGGCAGAATCTTTTGATATTGGGTATGCAACATTGTGGGGTGGATCTGATTCAAGTTTGTTCAAATCGGCTCCCTGGGTTTATATTTGGGCTCAGTATAGAAGCCCAAATTTGAACTTAGTGCTTTTCAGGCAAATTTCTTAAAAAATCTTCTTTTCCAGATCCAGCAGGCAGTATCTTTTGTTATTTGGTATGCAACATTGTGGGGTGGATCTGATTCCATTTTGTTCAAATCGGCTCCCTAGATTCATATTTGGGCTCACTATAGAAGCTCGAATTCGAACTTAGTGCATTTCAGGCAAATTTCTTCAAAAATCTTCTTCTCCAGATCCTGCAGGCAGAATCTTTTGATATTTGGTATGCAACATTTTGGGGTGGATCTGATTCCAGTTTGTTCAAATCGGCCACCTGGATTCATATTTGGGCTCACTATAGAAGCCCAAATTCGAACTTAGTGCATTTCAGGCAAATTTCTTTGAAAATCTTCTTCTCAAGATCCAGCAGGCAGAATCTTGTGATATTTGGTATGCAGCATCCTTCGGGGGGTGAGACTCAAGTTTGTTCAAGCCATGTCCCTAGGTCCATATTTGGGCTCACTGTGGGAGCTTGAATTGTAACTTTGTTCGAAATGAGGAATTTTCTTAAAAAATCTTTTTCTTCAGATTCAGCAGTCAGAATGGTTTGATATGTGGTGAGTAGCATCCTTGGGGGGGAGGGGGGATTCAAGTGTGTTAAAGCCAAGTCCATTGGTCCATATTTGGGCTCCCTGTGGGAGCCCAAATTATAACTTAGTCAATATGAGGAATTTTTCTTTAAAAATCTTCTTCTTCAGATTCAGCAGTTGGAATGTTTTGATATTTGGCATGGAGCAACCTTAGGGGGCTGAGATTCAAGTTTGTTCAAGCCAAGTCCCTTGGTTCATATTTGGGCTCACTATGGGAGCCTGAATGACAACTTAGTTCAAAATGAGGAATTTTCTTTAAAAATCTTCAGATCCAGCAGATGAATGCTTTTGATATTTTTTATGCAGCATCCTCTTAGGGGGGTAAGATTCAAGTTTGTTCAAGCCATGTCCCTAGGTCCATATTTGGGCTGATTGTGGGAGCTCGAATTGTAACTTGGTTCAAAATGAGGAATTTTCTTTAAAAATCTTCTTCTTCAGATCCAGCAGTCGGAATGTTTTGATATTTCGTGTGCAGAATCCTTAGGGGTGTGAGATTCAGGTTTGTTAAAGCCAAGTCTCTGGGTTCATATATGGGCTCCCTGTGGGAGCCCGAATTATGACTTAGTTCAATATGAGGAATATTCTTTAAAAATCTTTTTTTTAGATCCACTGGTCAGATTATTTGGATATTTGGTTTCAGCTTTTCTTAGGAGGAGCAGATGCAACTTGTGGAAATCAATTCTCTGGGTTGATATTTAGGCTACCATGTCAGGTGAGCGCCCTCAGGCCCCCTGGGGCCTCTTGTTTTATTTAATTTTTTATTTCAATAATTACTTCTTTGTCATCAAAAGTTCATGTTCTTGGTTCAAGTTTTAGGCCTCATAATCTACAGAATAGCATGGGTGGTGGTGTATTTCATCCCTTGAGCGCAAGAAGGCTTTGCAATGCTAAAGCATTGCAAAGCCTTCTTGCACTCAAGGAACAAGTTCATCAATTTTTAGCTCAACTTTGACGAAGTCAAATTTGAGCTATTGTCATGGCCCGTCGTCCGTCTGTCCGTACGTCAACAATTGGCTATGGCTCGGGCTAGAGGTCGTATTTATGAACCGATCTTTACGAAACTTCTTGGGTACCTTTGTTATGACCGTGGGACGAGAACGAGTGTTTTTGGGTGCGGTCCGAAATTCAAGATGGCTGCCAGCCGCCATTTTGTACCGATGATGCAGAAATCTGTTTTTTGTACAGAACTTCCATATGAAAGCTCTGATTTGAATAATTTTTTGTATGAATGTTTAGTACCATGGGGTACATCACATATAATACGGGTTTTTTTCTCGTGCGTAAATTGTGCAAATTAGACTAATTTTGATGTTTTTTGGTGTTAATTTCAGCACTGTAAGTGCAAATGCCAATACGGCTCGGGCTAGAGGCCGTATTTATGATCCGATCTTTACGAAACTTCTTGGGTACCTTTGGTATCACCGTGGGACGAGAACGAGTGTTTTTGGGTCCGGTCCGAAATTCAAGATGGCCGATGGCAGCCATTTTGTACAAAATTAGGTGCAATCAGATTTTTGCACAGAACTTCCATATGAAAGCGCTGATTTGAATAATTTTTTGTGTGAATGTTTAGTACCATGGGATACATCACATATAATACGGGTTTTTTTCTCGTTTAGAAATTATGCAAATTAGATGAACTTTGATATTTCAGTGCGACTTACACACATTAAGACACATGTCAATACGGCTCAGACTTGAGTCTGTATTTATGAACTGATCTTCACGAAATGTCTTGGGTACCTTTGTTATCACCTTGGGATGAGAACGAGTGTTTCTGGGTGCGGTCTAAAATTCAAGATGGCTGCCAGTGGCCATTTTGTACCGAAATTAGGTCTAATCAGTTTTTTGTACACAACTTCTATACAGCTCAGACTAGAGGCCATATTTATGAACCAATCTTTACGAACCTTGTTGGGTACCTTTGTTATCACCGTGGGATGAGAGCGAGTGTTTTTGGGTTTGGTCCGAAATTCAAGATGGCCACCAGCAGCCATTTTGTACCAAAATTAGTGCAATCAGTCTTTTGTACAGAACTTCTGTATGAAAGTTCTGATTTGAATAAATTTTTGTATGAATGTTTAGTAACATGGAATACATCACATATTCTAAGGGGTTTTTTTTCATGCAGAAATTATGCAAATTAGAACTTTGACTTATTCAGTGCTACTTGCACAATGTGAGCACACATGTCAATACGGCTCAGGGTAGAGGCTGTATTTATGAACCGATCTTCACAAAACTTCTTGGGTACCTTTGTTATCACCTTGGGACGAGAATGAGTGTTTCTGGGTACGGTCCAAAATTCAAGATGGCTGCCAGTGACCATTTTGTACCAAAATTAGGTCCAATCAGTTTTTTGTCACAAGTTCTATACAGCTCGTATTTATGAATTGATCTTCACAAAACTTCTTTGATACCTTTGTTTTCACCTTGGGACAGGAACGAGTGTGTTTTGGGGTGCCTTTGTTATCACTGTGCTATGAGAACAAATATTTTGGGGTTCAGTCAGACCCACTCTGGGACTCAAAGTTTTCTTTTCTAGTTTAGCATCTGACTGTCACCCACCTTTACAATACTTTACCTATACATTTGTTACAGGCAACGGTCAGTATTTATGTACAGACCATTACAATACTTTATATGTACCTTTGTTATCAGGTCATTACCTAGATGTTTGTCATTGCTGTGTCACATACTATACATGTGCATGTCTTTGTCTTGACAAGTTGAGCTACAGTGTCATTGACACTTTCATTTTAACTTGGGTAAAATATCAGACATAAACCATTTAATTTTAATTTTTTTTTTAAGTTTAAATTGGTTATAAAAAGAGAGCATGCAGCAACCAAAAGGACAACCAGAAGGGAGGGCCTGAGAAACAGATTATCAATTTTTTTAGACCATAACTACTTTGTATACATTTACATAACTGAAAGTGACTTAACTGGTAGAGTGCAAACCTGAAAATAAGCAATCTGTCATTTGCAAAATGAGGTCTCCCAGAAGGTGAATTTGCCTGTGCTATCCCATACAGTGTGCCAGTTTATCCTCTGGGTACCTCTTGCTGTTCAGACTTGAGACCCTGATTCAGAATGAGGACGCCAGAGGGTAAATTTAGTGATGCTACCCCACTGAACTGATTTAAGTGAAATTTGATATGCTTGTTTGTTATGATATCGCATTTTGATTTTGTTCATATCAAGTTGCCCTGCTCCTCGGTAGGGCCACACCCAAAAAGTGTGCCTAAATCTTAAAAAATCTTCTCGTGAACCAGCGGTAGCAGAGACTTGATATTTGGTGTGCAGCTTCCTTTTGAGGTGTAGACTCAGATTTGTTCAAGAGAAGTTTGTAGGGATATATTTACCGCCGTTATGGGAGGGGCAAGAATTTTTGCCTCGCCCAAAATTTCTATTTTCCAAACTGAGAGGCTGATTTGAACCAAATTTGATATGAGGGCTTATTGGGTCATAAGTACTTAATTTATGCCCAAAAAGTTTTCCCGCCGCCCCATGGGAACTGCTGGAGCTAAAAATACAAAAAATTAAAAATGCCCATATCTCCAAAAGTACACAGCACTAAGAATTCTTTTTTGGTTCAAAGCTTCCTTAGGACCAACAGAATAGAATGGTCCAAAAAAATTGCTATCGGTTTTATTATAGGGTACCTTTTCGGGACTCTGAAAAAATGCTGAGTCATCATTTTTTAACACTTGTGGGTAATGGGGAAAATATTTAAGACTCTTCTTCTCCCAAACCGCTGCTCCAAAAGCTTTCAAATTTCACATACAACATCTTTGGAAGATTGTTTGACATGTTTATTGAAATCAAATCCCTGGGTCCATATTTGGACTCTCTATGGGAGCCCAAATGTTTAAATTAGTGCAGTATGAGGAATATTCTTTGAAAATCTTCTTCTTCAGATCCAGAATCTTGATATTTGGTCTGCAACATCCTTAGGGGGTGGCGGGGGGGGGGAGATTCAAGTTTGTTCAAGTCAAGTCCCTGGGTTCATATTGGGGCTCACTGAGGGAGCCCGAATTAAAACTAGTTCAAAATGAGGAATTTTCTTTAAAAATCTTCTTCTTCAGATCCAGCAGTCGGAATGTTTTGATATTTGTTCTGCATCATCCTTAGAGGGGTGAGATTCAAGTTTGTTCAAGCCAAGTCCCTGGGTTCATATTTTGGCTCCCTGTGGGAGCCCAAATTTTAACTTAGTTCAATATGAGGAATACTCATTAAAAGTCCTTTTTTAACTGGGTGATGGGAAAAACATTAAAGAAGAATCTTCTCCCATACCACTGCTCCAAAGGCTTTCATATTTCACATATAACATCTTTTGAAGATTCATTCACATGTTTGTTTAAATCAAATTCCTGGGTCCATATTTGGGCTTTCTATGGGAGCTCAAATGTTCAGATTAGTGCAGTATGAAGAATATTCTTTAAAAATCTTCTTCTTTCGACCCACCAATCAGAATCTTTTGACATCTGGTATACAATATCCTTTGGGAGGTGAGATTCAAGTTTGTTCAAGCCAAGTCACTGAGTTCATATTTGGGCTCCCTGTGGGAGCCTGAATTATAACTTAGTTCCATATGAGCTGTATTCAGTAAAAATCTTTTTTTTTCAGATCCACTGTCAGAATCTTTTGTTCATTTGTATAAGCTTTTCTTAGGAGGGGCAGATGCAACTTGATCAAATCAATTTCCTGGGTTGATATTTAGGCTACCATGTCAGTTGAGTGCCCTCAGGCCCACTGGGGCCTCTTGTTCTTTTTGTATTCTATTAGGTATATAGGCAGGGGTAGAGCCAGACTAAATGAATTGAGGGGGGACAAAAAAATTGTCTTAACATTTCTATAGATTATGCAAATCACGTCGTACAAATGTCTGCCTGTAATTTGCTTATTAGCGTATGGGAATTCATCATTCACATTGCTTTACCACTTTTTCTATAATTGTAATTGATAGCTATCAGATTGCATGCAATAATTATGTATAATCATCCTTCAATGTTAGAGCGGCGTCTACTCAAACTTGTATGTTTCTGTGGCAGTGGTTCAATGGTTATATATTTTGTACACTGTACACTTTTTTTTAGAGTTCTGTAGTACATGTCACACATTAAAAGCTAACAGCAAGAAACATTCTCTCTGAACCCTCTACATACCGGTGTTGAAATGTTAAAATTTCCAGCCACATATTTTTCCCACAGCCCAAATAGAAACGAAACCAAATTCAGTCTTGTTTGACAGAGCTCATTGAGCTCTGTCAAACACAATTGAATTGGTTAAATTCCTACATAGTTGTGATTTGAAATTTACTGTAAATGTCAGTGGCTGACTTCAGGTGTCAAGAACGATAATGCCATATACCACAGTAATTTTCATGAAATATTGGAATATTTTTTTCTCCCAATACTGCCAAGCCCTAATTTCTGCCCAATAGAATTATATTTCTTAAAACACTTACGCAGAAATATATAATGTTTGTCACAGTATGAAGTAATGGTCCTAATCATGTCACAGGTTCCAAGATTGGAATGACAGGCACAAAACTCTTGGTACCTGTCACAATGACAGGCAGCAAAAAAAAATTAATTTGCAGGCTTGCACATTCTGGACAGACAAGAACCAGATCATCTGTGTGCCCTCTCATTTCTCTGATTTTGCTTTTTTTTCAATTTTTGGGGCAATTTGCTATGAATTATCTGTTCAGTTACCCATGTTGTGCAGGCCTTAACCCTTAAGGGCCTGGAGATTTTTATACATTTTTTCTATACATTGAATGTCTACCTCCTGTGGCTTTGTAGTTGTTTCCAGTCAAGTCTTGGCTGCCTAAAACAGAGGCAGCCAAGACTTGCCTTGAAATGACTGGCAAGGTACTGAGAAAACAAGTTTTGAGTTTACCCAAACAATGCATGTTGGAGCGAGCACCTGTTCCATTGCTTTGAAAGTTATCAAAGTCGGAATAAGGCCCTTAACTCTTTACCCAACGAATCAGTCGCATCTGCCCGTGTAATTTGCAAATTCAACAGTTGAAAATATATTAATTTTCAAAAAATTTCAACAACACCATATCATGGCACCCCTCAATGAGGGGTCACATGATATGGTTTTGTTGAATTTTTTGGAAAAATTCCAAAAAATGATATTTAAAATAATAAATTTTGATATCGTCTGCATTGGGTAAAGGGTTAAGGGTTAAAATGGGCCCTAGTTCGTGAGAACTTTAATTCCACAAACTCCTACTGCGAGAATCAATTTTTAATTCCTAAATAATTTAGAAGTTGAGAATACTGTTATAGCCTTGTGAGTGCAACCATTACATATTCCATAATGAGAAACAACCTTCATATTTCTATATTTACAAGAGTTTAGCCCTGAAGGGCCTAGTTCCAAGGGTGAGTTTCTTGTCTTAGAACACATGCTCCATCATACAGGCTTATGGTAGTCTTGATGACGTTTGCAGTGATTTCCAGCAAAGTCTTTGCTGCCTGTGTAGTCAGGGCTCTCAAAATACTATTGGTACCAACATGGTACTAAGGATAGCACTATGGTATCGGTACTGGTACTGACATGCGTCCAATAACTAACCAGAGTTAAGATAACAGAAATGGGGCAAGAGTCCAACAAATGCCTTGGCAGTTGATCATGTTGCCGGAGAGTCAAGACAAAAGAGAACAATTGCAACATAATTCTAAGTAAGAAAGCTGGCTGAAAGTCCCATCTCAACTTCAAAATGCTGGTAAAATTGTTTTAAATAATCATTTGCAGGCTTTTTAAATTTAATTTGCATTTGTCAAGCCTAAATTTAACTTTTTTCATCTCAGACAGCTCCAGAGACCAAATTACATGATCAATGTTCCAAGTGATATTGTGTTTGTTTTAGTAATAGGTGTTGATACCTACCTTAATTGATAGTTACATGATATAGAAACATATGGTTCAAACTACTTTTGCCTACAGTGAACTTCTGACTACAAAATAAATCTGGAAAAACGTGCAGGCGAGAATATGCACTGAATGGTATGGGGGATTAACAGTTATCACCTGATTTTTCTATGGAAAATGGATTGGACCATTGACTTAATGGCAGTAGATTTATAATTATTATATTATGGGGGGTTAATGGCTCTGTGGTTATGGCATTGGACTTCAAACTAAAAGGTCCATGGTTTGATCCCCGCCAGGGGTAACTGCCTTGTGTCCTTGGACAAGGCACTTAATCCTGATTGCCCATGTTGGGGCACAGTGGCACTCTGTACTAAGGCATACTGCTCATCGATGGTGCACTTGTCTTCAACCAATGCTAACCCGCCCATGTGTAGTTAGTATGTTGGGGAGTCTGACAGTTGCTCACCATTGCTCGGTGGTTCTTTTCGGGTACTCCAGCTTCCTCTACCCATAAAACTGTCCAACATGAGGTGACCCTGGCTGTTGAAAGTGTTGTTAACCCTTTATCCAAGGCAGACGATATCAAAATTTATTATTTTAAATATCATTTTTTGAAATTTTTCAAGAAATTTCAACAAAACCATATCATGTGACCCCTCTTTGGAACGAGCTCGATGAGCTCGTTCCAATGAGGGGTCACATGATATGGTTTTGTTGAAATTTTTCAAAAAATAATATTTTTTCAACTGCTGAATTTGCATATTACTCGGGCGGATGTGGACGATTCGTTGGGTAAAGGGTTAAACCCCAATAAATAAATAAATAAATAAATAATATAGCACTGGTTTGAAAGCAAGGCAAGTGATATTATGATTTGAAAACTCACTAAAAACTGAAAAAGTGTTTTAATTTAATAACTAACTCTCATTTACAAATATTCATGACTGAAAAAAAATATTTTTGATCACAGATGCAAAAAAAAGTCTATTTTCCATGGGTAAATCGGGTGGTAACTGTTAATATTAGTATCCCAGTCAGTGCACTTTTAATACCAGATTTATTTTATAGGCAAAAATGTACTGTAGGTGAAAGTATACACCACCTAACATATACTGTAGATTTGTTCAATTTGTTCCTTAAGAATGATCCCATTCATCTTGTTCTAATTTTGAGTGCACCAACTGTTGTTTAAATATGAGTGCTTATTCTGTTAACTTCGCTAAAAAAAAAAGCGGATCTTGCGTGGTATATAAAACGTATGTCTTCATGACTGGAATTGTACCTTTTGAACAACTTCTGTTTATCTCTGTCATGTCCCCTTGATTGAATGCAGGTACCATGTTTGAAAACGTTGTGTTTATTTACACTGAAAAGCCTCCAGAATTTATCTTGCCCATTCTTCTCATTATTAATGGATATATATCATGCGTATTAACCCTTTACCCAACGAATCGCCCACATCCGCCCGCGTAATATGCAAATTCAGCAGCTGAAAAAAATTTTTTTTCCGAACAATTTCAACAAAACCATATCATGTGACCCCTCTTTGGAACGAGCTCGTCGAGGTCGTTCCAAAGAGGGGTCGCATGATATGGTTTTGTTGAAATTTTTTGAAAAAAATTCAAAAATGATATTTAAAATAATAAATTTTGAAATCGTCTGCGTTGGGTAAAGGGTTAAGACATTTGGTGTTGCTCATTTAATCCTACTTGTTAAATACCAGTTCACAAATAAGAAACTGAATTAAAACACTGACAAAGTCTTATTTTGTGGACATTTTTCACTATTGAATTTTTATTATGGCACTCGTCAAATTTCATGATGGCAGTAATTGCACCAGCATACCTGAATGCCGCTGCTAATTTCCAAGAACTTTCCCAATACACACTCAAATGGAAATGTGCTTCATTTTATGATGCTAAAACAGGAAACGCGACATGCAAAAGGTGTGATATTCACTCAAAAAACCACAATTAACCCTTTACCTAACAAATCGTCTGCATCTGCCCATATAATTTCAAATTTAGCAGGTGAAAAAAAAAAAATTTAAAAAGTGTTTCAACAAAACCATATCAGATGACTAATTGGAACGAGCTCAATGAGCTTGTTCCAATGATGGATCACATGATATGGTTTCGTTGAAAGTTTTTGAAAGATTTAAAAAAACAATAAATAAAATAATAAATTTTGATATCCTGTGCATTGGGTAAAGGGTTAACTCCTGATATTAAGTAGTACTGAGAACTGTTGGTACCAATGGCGTACAGCCAGTATCACAAAAAGATCCAAGTTACTGGTCCTGTTTAGCCATTGTGCAGAAGTATGTGACCTTAAACACCAATAAATAAATAATACTGGTCCTGTTGAGAAGCCTGGTACAGTCACTTCACTAGACACCACCTCTAAGTGAAAGTGTTGTCATATTATGATGGAACAAAAAAAAGGTAGAATTCTCTTGAATTTATGAGAAGCAAAATTGATTCTCATTGTTTTCCTTGCAATTCCGATTCTCACATAATTTTTTTTCTCTGGATGTTTTTTCTTTCAGCTTGTTTGAAACTATATGAGATCATGGTTGTGCAGTACTATGATGGCAAAAGCACTGTTATTCTCAATTGGATTACTACAGAATTGTAATCTGCTTGTGACACATTTACATCATTGATTATAGATACAGTTAAAACTAGAAGTCCTGTAACGAATAGTGCGCTTATCTAGGCTTAATTGCGCGTTGGAAGTGCGCGCAATTGCCATATCGAATGGCATCCAAATCACGGCAAGTTCTCCAGGTTACTCATAGCAAACACATGCAATGTTTCTGCCAATGGACCTCCGGGTTACCCGGAGGTCCATTGGCTGAAACATTGCTTGTGCACAGGCCATATGTACATAATTTGATAGCTTTACTTGGGCGATAATGCGTACATTAACGCGCATATCAACGTGCTATTTGTGCGCATTTCATGACAGGACTTCTAGTTTTAACTGTAGCTATTTACAGAACTCATTTTTAGCTGTAACAAGCAACTCTATATCTAACAATCCCAGTTGGTTGGTCTGTCGGGCTGTGACCAGTAAGGTTTTTAAACTCACTGACTTTTAAAATGTGTGGTGTAATGACATTGTAATGACACTGTAAGCATATACAATTGACGTGTAGCCCCATGTTCGCTTTATATGTTATTCAGAGTATTTTTAATGGAGTTATTGTCCTTTAAGGACTTTGAATTTGTTTTATTTTTACCATCAAACTCAACAACTTTTAAAATACTTGTGGAACAATATTTGGTATGCAAGTGTATCTTACTGATTTTTAGTCCCAAGTTCAATGCAGGTGTTATTAGGAGTATTTATGTCAGAGTTATTACCCCTTTTTGGGGGCGCGGTGGCTCAGGTAGAGGTGCAGGCTGCAAGCCGAGAGGTCCTCGGTTCGAATCCCACCTGCGGCAGCCGCTTTGTGTCCTTGGGCAAGACACTTCACCCCCATTGCCTATGTGGGGGCACGGTGACGCTGTGTACTAAGGTGTACTGCACGTTGATAGTGCACTTGTCTTCAACCAATGCTAACCCTGCTTGTGTGGAGTTAGTATGTTGGGGAGCTGACAGTTGCTCGGTGGTTCTCTCCGGGTACTCCGGCTTCCTCCACCTGTAAAACTGTCATGGTCATGATTAGCCATTGTGCAGAAATATGTGACCTTAAACACCAATAAATAAATATAAATAAATATTGCCCTTTTTACCATCTGTTACAGTTTAGGTGTGATCTCGCAAATATTTGGAGGTTATGTTGGATGGTGGGATAAAAATTAATACCTCTCAGTAAATACTGTCAAGGAGTTCATTGCTTTGATGCTATTAAGACCTTGCTGGAGTTACTGGTCATGAAGGCATGATTGTTGTTCAGCAGGCTTGACTGCAAGAGGTAATAAATTGCATCTTTGTTCAGTTAATGAACTTTTATTAATGGTCCATCAAATATTTATGTTATAATAGGCTGCATCAACACAAACACATTCTTGGATCAGTCTATGATTACTTTGATAAAACATGGTAACTTTTGCAACTGGTGCTACTAAAATGTCTGACTGCTAACTGATTAACTGGCAACATGTTAAACACTCTCCTCACTTAATAACAAAGTAATTTGAACTGTTGGACTAAATAACTTATTTTTGTTGACTCATTGACTGCTTTAACACCTTCTGCCCAAGAGCTTGCCAATATCCCTGTGCATCAAAAAGGTTTCCATCTATCTGCAAGTGACAGGCTATGTTTGCTGGCGTTTTATCCTTCTGTGATGGCTATCAACAAAAACAACACATTTTATTGCTACTGGCACATAGAACACATTGGAACTCAGGGCATGATTTTTAGCTATCATCAACAATTCATATTGTAATTGTGTTGCATAATTTTTAGAAAATTCCAGTGAAATTTCGCTTCTATTTAAAAATAGTCCATCAACGATTTCCATTCCGCACATATGTGCGGAACAGATTTACATTTTCTGCATGGTTTAGAGTTGATGTAGATGAGGATTTCATACAACAGGCATGTAATAAATAGAGGATATGGAATGAGTGTTTTTCTCATATAAATTTATGAAACTAGTCTTAAGAATTTTCCGTTTTGGCGAGCCTCTGGCGAGCCCAAACGGAAAATTCGGACGAGTTTCATAAATATTATATGAGAAAAACACTCATTTCATATTCTATTTATCATATGACACACACACGCACAAATTAGCCACTTAGTAGGACTTTTTAACCCATCACCTAACTTGAGTTGCAGACGGCACTTGGAAAAAAACATCCTTGTATAACTAAAACTTCTCATTTTTTGCTTCCAAAACATAGGTTATGACCCCTCATTGGAACGAGCTCGTCAAGCTTGTTCCAATGAGGGTTCATAACCTATGTTTTGGAAGCAAAAAGTGAAAATATAAAAAAAATGAATGGCGTTTTTCTTGTAGGTAAAAGATTAATACAATGTAACCCACCGTAAATAGGACAGATAACGTAAATTCTCCCTACTGAAAGTATGCAAATGTAACCCAGTTGTATTTTGTTTAGCCAACCAAATTGTCCAGTTTTAAAATTGACCAATGAAAGCGCCCAATTCTAATTATGAAAATGTGGCCCAGTTGTATTTTGTTCAGCCAATCAAATTGTCTAGTTTTGAAATTGACCAATGAAATTGACGGAAGGCTTTATTTATCACTGATTAATATTAAAACAAAATATCAAATGTTTTAAAGTGAATAAAACGGACGAGTCATATGATAAATTAGTTTATCAGTTAGTCTGTGAAATCATGTCTATTCAGTGTAAGAGCAACCTTCAGCTCCTGCACTGGAACAGTTAATGTAGGAGCGTAAGTAAAAATCTATGGAAATGTATGGAACACACTAAAAATAGTTATCATGCAAAGTCAGAAAGATTTTTGTTTACAAATCCTGCTGACATGAGAGTGGATGTTAATTGAGTAACACCTCAGAGAATCTTGTAAATTAAAATTTCAATTATTTATCGAGATTGTGAAAATTGCATTGTAATATTATTCTATTATGAGCCTTATCATATCTCAGTTTCCCCAGTGGACCATTCAGTACTTTCACCAATTAATTACTTCTAGGTTTTTTCATCTGTGTGAATTAGAAAGCTTTGTTAAAAAATACTGTCACTCACTTTCTGATGATATCTGGTTAATGCAGTCACTTTAAGGAGGGATCTTTCTCAGTCTTATTGTGTCTCCTTTTATCTGCAACACTTTGTCGTGGGAAGCCTGGGAAGTGTTTATGTATTTCTAAAGTTGCTTTTCTTTAATAGTATCCAGTCACCATTACCTGGCTTGCAGGGCGTCTAATGGATCAGTACAGGTTACAACTGTTTGGTCCTGAAAGCTTCTGTTAACCACTTAAAAGCCTAATACTTAAGGAATAGTGCATGGCTTGGAGTTGACTACGCCCATATAGTGCCCAGTGAGGTGGTGTAGTTCCCGCCGCGAAGCGGAGGGAACTACACCACCTCACTGGGCACTATATGGTCATAGTCAACAATAAGACATGCACTAATCCTTATATTATATCGAACATCCATCAAGAAAAACATCTGTCCAATTTGTTAATCTATTACCATGGTAGCAGCCCTACCAACCAGCGTTATATAGAAAAAAATACCATGTAGTTTTCAAAAAAACATTTTCTTCTTCCAAAACACGGCTTATTGATATGAGCAGAAGACAAATTTTGAATCAGTCGGCAAGGGTAAACAAAACAATTCCCCCAAACGGAACTGTGTATTCTAGAATCGCGCAACACGCGAATGAAAGCTAAAATTTTCGAAATTTGACAACGCAGTTTGATAATTTTCACACATTTGTCACACATATACATTACCAAATGGGTCAGTACGGGACACATAACTCCGAAGATTCAAATGAATTCCATTATTTATTTGTTTACTGCCCAAAACATACAATTAAATTGCGAAATAATATGAGCAGCGAAAGAAACGATTTTTCATATCCAGATGCATTCTCATGAATGTTGTCCCCAGGTATGTATCATTCTCTTCAAAACGAGATATGGATCATCTTCTCAAGGAATAAAATGAACGTCTCGGAAAATGTGACTTCAATAATGGAAAAGCGATACATTTTTACACAATGATTTCTTTCCGGGTCATTTTGTGGATGTTGTGCCTCTGTGAATCGATATTTAAATTTAGCCTGATTAGTTTTATTCGCCCAGTATGAAAAGAAAACTGATATAGTAGTGTGCTAAAAATAGAAAACGTGTAGTGCCTGGATGTAGTGCCTGGTCAGTTCTATGGATGCAAACTACACGAAATAGGGGTGCAGCATTCGTCCAATCAGGAGCCTAGAAGGTCACGTGAGATATAATATTGACTTTTATCCTATGTCTACTGCAACAAAATAGGTGCTCCCCACTCCCAATGAAGTCTATAGGTAAACTTGCATGTTACATTCTAAGTATCTTAGCAGTTGTTTCTAGGCAAGTCTTGGCTGCCTGTACAGACAAACAAGATTTCCTTACAAATACCTACAAAGCCACAGAATGTAAACTGTCAAAGTGTATTAGAAATAAAAGAAAACCTCCAGGACTTTGTAGTTAAACATTCCAAACTTGCGGTTAACATATAGAATATACCCATAGTACCTTGGTGTACCAAATGTTCACCACGAGTGGTGAAGTGGTGTTAACCACAAGCCTTCGGCGCGCGGTTAACACCACTTCACCACGAGTGGTGAACATTTGGTACACCAAGCTACTTAGGGTATATTTTTAGCTCCCCTGACTGAAAGTCAATGTGAGCTATTGACATCACTTGGTGTCCATCTTCTGTCGTCCATCGTATGTTAGCTTTTACAAAACAATCTTCTCCTCACAAACCAATGGCCCAAATTTAAAATTATATGGGCCACATCATCTTGGGGGTATTCTGTTTTAGTTTTGTTCAAATGGAGTCTCTGCGGGTTTGGCCGTGGTCTTATGCTCAAATATGATGAAATTCTTTAAAAATGTTCTCATGAACTACAAGTGGGAATGCTTTGATATTTGAGGTTGAAACTCTGGTGTTCAAGATTAGAACTTGTTCAAAGAAAGTTGATGGATCCATATTCGGGCTCTCCAGGGGATGGGCTCACTTTTGAGCTCCCCTGAAAATTTCTATTTCAAGAACCATAGGAGCGATTTGAACCAAATTTTATATGTGGCATTAGTTGATGATTCATGCCCCCAAAATTTTTCGTGTTTCCCCATGGGAACACCTGGCACAAAAATAGAAAAAAAATGAAATGTCGAATATTTACCAAACTGCACGGACTAGAGATTTATTTTGTATTTGGTGTGAAGCTTTCTTCTGAGCAGTTGAAACAATTGGACAAAAAAATTGCTGCCGAATCTGTCATATGGTTCATTCAGATTACAAAGATTGACGAGAATGTAGTTCTATTGTAGGTGTAAATTTTTACTATTGAAATCCCATTGCTGTCGTGTTCATCACGGTTGGTGTGTAAAGCTAAAATTTATGTCACAGGCTTTTCATATATAGTAGAATAGGTAATCATGGTGTAAAGTTCAACTATGAGTACCTGAATGAGAATGAGATCTTTGAATACAAAACTGCCAGGAGTAATTGGGTTGATCCATTTTTCCTTTGCCGGGGGATTAACTAATAATTCAGTCTTCCACCCCTCTAGGATTGCTTTCGATGCTGATTCAACTTATGACACAATGCCAGAAACTTAATGAAAAAATGGCTGTGTAAATGGAATAATGTTAAAAAAAACTGAAGCACATATAGTATTTTTTCAAATTTACCTGCCACTTTGAAAAAGTGTGTGTTATATTGTTATCACCCTGTTTATCCGTATGTCCATCCGTATATCCATGTCCATACACACATTCATCCATCTGTCCATCCATCCATCCGATATTCTGGTGTGTGCAATTCCTACATTTTTTTAACCAATTTTGAAAGTGCTTAACATTATGACTAATAAATGAACATGTGCATATTCCAGAATTTTTGACCTGCCACAATTTTAACCAGGTTATCTCCCTTGAACTTGATTTATTATGCGTTTCCAAATGAGATTCTTGTGTGTGCAACTTCTACTACATTAATGAACTGATTTCAATGAAACTGGGGGTGCAGTGCTGTTGCGATAACTGGTTCTCATCAGATCACCAAAGTTAAGCAGTGTCATGCCCGGTTAGTCCTTGGATGGATGACCGTCTGAACGATTGATTCGGACTCCCACGTTGTGTCCTTGGGCAAGGCACTTAACCCTGATTGTCCACATGGGGGCATGATGACGCCATGTACTAAGGCGTACTACTCGTCGATGGTGCGAATGTCTTCAAACAATCTAACCCTGCCTGTGCTGCAGTGTGGAATTACGATGTTGGGGAGCTGGCAGCTACTTGCTGCTTGGTGGTTTTCTCTGGGTACTCCAGCTTCCTCCACCCATAAAACTGTCACCAACACGAGATAACCTTGGCTGTTAAAGTGTTGTTAAACCCTAATAAATAAATAATAAATAAATTTCAATGAAACTTCTCAAGAATGACCACTAATGAGTAACCATGTGCATATTTCCAAATTTTACATCTCCGATGATTTTAACCAGGTTATCTCCCCTTCAACTCAGAAAGCTGCATTTCAATTTCTATACAGGTTTCTTCTGTGTGCAACCCCTGCTAGATTTAGCAACATATTTTGATGGAACTTCTCATACATTACCGCTAACAAGTGGACATGTGCATACTCTAAAATTTTTGATATGCAACAGTTTTAATCAAGCTATCTCCCCTTCAAGTCTGATGATTTAAAATAGATTTCTATATGAGATTCTTGTGTGCACAACGCCTACTAAATTTAGGAATTGATTTTGATGAAACTTATCAAACATTATAGCTAACAAGTGCACAAGCACTTATCCCTAAATTTTTGATACGCGACTAATTTAACTAGGTTATCTCCCCTTGAACTTTGATTTATTGCTAGTATCTCCCTTTGGAGTGAAGCAGTGCTTGTTTACTGTGATAAATGAGCCCTGTTTTACTGATAAAATAGGACCCAGTAACCAATGACCAGGCCTGGCATTCTTAAAAATGCAGGAGGGCTGAAAATTGCTCCCCTTACATGGCCTTGGGAAACGATTAGCTCTCTTCAAGCTTACAAAAGCTAAAAGGGGCAAAATGAAGTTTTACTATTAATGAGTTCTGCCTAGTGGGCTTTGTACATTTTATTTGGTGTTGCTAACAAGGTAGTCTCTGTGAGATGGTTACACAACCCCTCCCACATCCCTGGGCCTCAACAAGGCCCAGAAGTGTGGGAGGGGCAGTGTGGCTGTCTTACAGAGACCACTAACATAGAGAGCTCTGAAAAGATGTGTGTTTAGGGAATAGGCTGTTATGGTAATCATTATTTTCTAAGGCCAGGAGTGCTAATTTTTGCCCTCCTTAATTTTTTTAAGGTGATCAGTAGGCAAGCGAATAAATCGATCTCCATTAAAATGCCAGGCCTGAATGACTGTGGTGGAAGTCCTCCAAAGTAGGCGACGTGGGTATAAACAATTGGCTGGACTTGACTTTGTATCCAAGTTGTTGTCACGATTAGCTAGTGTGCAGAAAATGTGACCTTAAACTAGGCTCCTCCAAAAATTAAGTTTGAAATTCAATTTGACAGTCAATATTCGATTCGATTTTTCGATTATACTTCGGCCATAACCGTGAATGTTTACAGATTGTAATTGATCACATTATTTTATATTAAGTATTCTTCTGAATTTAAACCAAACTGAGTTATAGCAGTAACAGTGTTTGTAGTGATGTAGCTACAACCGTACAACATTGCTACAAACACTGTTACCGCTACAACTGTTCATTTCAACTTATTGTGCAGTATAACCAGTGACCATTTATAGAAATTTCGAACTTTGAAAAGTTATTCAGCTGTTCAACTTCAATAAATAATTTGTTCCACAACATGATCACATTATTTTATATTGAAATATTCAAAATTTGATTTGTTTTCTCCAATTTGATTCGATATTCAATTTGATCAAAATCTACAATTTTGCAAGTCCCTTCCTTAACCCTTTACCCAATGCAGACGATATCAAAATTTATTATTTTAAAAATCATTTTTTCAAATTTTTCAAAAAATTTCAATAAAACCATATCATGTGATCCCTCTTTGGAAACGAGTTTAACAAGCTCGTTCCAAAGAGGGGTCACATGATATGGTTTTGTTGAAATTTTTTGAAAAATAACATCTTTTCAACGACTAAATTTGACTATTATGTGGGTGGATGCAGCCGATTCATTGGGTAAAGGGTTAAAAATCAATAAATAAAGAAATAATAAATATTATTATAATATATAAAAATTCATCTAATTTAACTCAAGAAATCATTGGTCAAAAAATCCATTCAGTTTACAAAGGGAAATTTTGTTAACCCTTTATCCAACGCAGACAATATCAAAATTTATTATTTTAAATATCATTTTTTAAATTTTTTCAAAATTTCAACAAAACCATATCATGTGACCCCTCAGTGGAACGATCTCGACGAGCTCATTCCAATGAAAGGGTCACATGATATGGTTTTGTTGAAATTTTTTGAAAAATAATATCTTTTCAACTGCTGAATTTGCCTATTACGCGGGTGGATGCGGCCGATTCATTGGGTAAAGGGTTAAAAACCAATAAATAAATAAATAAATATTAATTTCATACAGGATTTAGAGTCAACTCCTGTTAATTGAATAAAACATTGCGTGATCTTTCAAGAATGACTTTTGACAGCCACAGAATTCCCTATGTTTATAGACCAAGTTGGCCACTGTACATCCATTATCAGCATTTAATCTATTATATTTTATTTAACAGAGAGTGATTCTGTCAAACAAGAAATAATAGAATGAATACAGTGGAGCTCTGTTAATTGGATATCTACTTTGCCAATGAAAATTATTCAATTAACAGGAGTATTCAGTTAACAAGGATTGTGTCACTTTCCTGTATTTTAGAGATAAACTTAGCATTTATTCTATTATATATTGTTTGACAGAGCTCCATGAGCTCTGTCAAACAAGATATAATAGACTAAATGCATGTATTGGAAAAACTGAGGCCAAATATTTCTATAAACAAAGGAAAACTGGGGAGAGTCAGGGTAAATTCTCGACAGGTTATAAGATTTTTTATTCAATTAATAGGAGTTTACTCTATAACCTATATTCAATTAACAGGTCAAATTTTTACTGGAGGTATGGTAAATGGTTTTGTGTTAGGAAATTATATTCAGTCAACAGGGTTATTCAGCTAAGAGATATCCAATTAAGTGGGCTCCACTGTACTTAGTTTATCACTTGAATGCAGGAAAATGACCAAATTCCCTTTATTTGAATACTCCCTTTAATTGAACATTTTTCCACTGGCAGAGTGCGTATTCAATTAACAGGGTTCCTAAGTTCTGAAAAAGTCTGCATTATTTTTGAATGGCATCAACCTCCTTATTGTTTCCATCAAATCAAATCTAAACTTTCTCAATAAATTTGTGTCTGTCAATCCCATTTCATAACATATTATACTTGGTTCTGTTTTCAATGAATTAAACAAGATTTGTCATGAAAATCAAATTATCTTGCCAACAGGTGCAGCAGCTAAACATCATTGCACAAAAATCATTAGGAAGTGATACATACCAGACACATGTTTGAAGGAAAATCTTGAATCTTCAATGATTCTCTTAATTTTATAAATCATTAGGGAGAACTTTCTGATCTGTCTTGATTAATCATAGCTGTGTTGTTAACTTTCCTGTAGAGAGCTAGTTTTTTTCAAACCATATTTTTAACCCGTTACCTGAAACAACTAGAAGATGGCACTTGCACATAAAGTTTCTTGAATAACAAAATATATTCAGATTTTGCCCCAAAACATACCCTCACCCTCCCTCTCCTGAAGTTTGACAAGCACATTCCGTTGGGGTGTCATTGGCTATGTTTTGAAACCAAAAATAGAAAAAAATAATAAAATTTGAATGCCGATATTTTTTAATCGTGTTTCCTGGCTATTATTTAAAACATTGTTAATATTGTCCCAGTGCAATGTGCACAGTTGAAATTTTGACAACTTTCAGAACAAGGCAATGGTGGAGTTGAATTAATTCTTAACCCACTGAGTGTTTTCAAAATATTTTTCACTAATTCTAGTCATGGCTGCTTCATTGGCTGCTAGGAAGCAGCCATGTCGATTCATTAAAAATGCATCTAAATTTAACTCAAGAAATCATTGGTCAAAAAGGCCATTCAGTTAACTCTTTACCCAGTGCAGATGATATCAAAATTTATTATTTTAAATATCATTTTTTGATAAAATTTCAACAAAACCATATCATGTGACCCCTCATTGGAACGAGCTCGCCGACCTCGTTCCAACGAAGGGTCAGATGATATGGTTTTGTTGAAATTTTTTTAAAAATAATAGCTTTTCAACTGCTTAATTTGCATATTACACGGGTGGATGTGGCCGATTCGTTGGGTAAAGGGTTAAATATGTGCAAATTACAATTATTTCAGTGGTAAAAGATCCCCGTGGGAACCCCGGGAAGTAAGCAGCACTTGTTTACTGTGGTAAACCAGTTCTGCTTTACTAGCAAAATAGGACCCAATGCGTGGGGTGAAAGTCCTCTAAAATGGGCAACATGTAGATCAACGATTGACTACACTTGACTTCATCTCCATGTTGTGTCACGATTAGCCATGGTGCATAAATATGTGACGTTAACCACCAACAAACAAAGTGGTAAAAGATTTTATGGCCAGGGTAGTAATATCTGCCAGCAAAAATCAAGAATTTAAAAATCGAAGGGTATACATAAGGTTTTAGATGTGGAATGGTCTGGGCACAATGGTATGAAATCAAGTCAGCAAATATCCTAAGATGATTGGTCGAAGACATGCGCACCATCGACGTGCAGTAATTCAATTCAAATCCTCTGCCCAGTTCAATTTGAAAATTGATTTGCACACATCTGAGATTTGCAGAACTCAAATTTGAGTATAAATAATATTTTTTCTGATGCTAAATTTGCATATTTCGTGGACGAATGTGGCCGATTCGTTGGGTAAAGGGTTAAAAGATATCCAGTAAAGTAGGATCAACTATATTGAGCCCAGAATATTGCAATATCGCTGTGTTCTAGTTTATTGAATATTCCTACTATGTTTCACAGACAAAATAGCTATTCAGTTAACCCTTTACCTAACGTGAAAAGCAGACGACACTTGCAAAAAAAATTCTTGAATAACTAATTTTTTTCATTTTTTGTCTCAAAAACATAGGTTATGACCCCTCGTTGGAACGAGCTCGACGAGCTCGTTCCAACGAGGGGTCATAACCTATGTTTTTGAGACAAAAAATGAAAAAAATAGTGAAAATTAATTGGCGATTTTTGAGAATAGCGCTGGCCGGTTTTGTCCGTTACGTTGGATAAAGGGTTAACAAAGTGAATTTAACTGTTAACTGGTAGAGTGGTAAATTATTTTTCAAAGGTGATTTGTAACATGGGTATTTTTTCAAAGATACCCCGCTATCAGCAAACATATCCTTAGTTTAGCAAAATAATGTTGATAAATAATTGTTTTGTTGCAATTTATTGGAGAGTGCCTGAAGAAACAAGCTTTCAGCACTTTTCAATGGAGCCATGATAGTGGCTTCTAGCACTCAACCAGTTAAAGGCCTGGATATTTTTATACTATTTTTGCAGGACTTCGAAAGTCATCCTGTAACTTTGCTGCTGTTTCTAGGCAATTTTTGGCTTCCTTCTAAAGCAGCTAAGGGGGGTGGGGGGGGGGGGGGTAGCATGGTGGCTCAGTATGGATATTAAACCAGCGGGAGCATGGTGGCTCAGTAGGTAGAGGTGCAGTCTGCAAGCCGAGAGTTCCTCTGTTCAGAATCTGTGAAACCATGTTGTGTCTTTGGGAAAGACACTTCACACCCATTGCCCACGTTGGAGCACGGTGGCATGTACTATGGCGTACTGCATATCAATGGTGCACTTGTCTTCAACCAGTGCTAACCCTGCTTGTGTTGAGTTAGTATGTTGGGGCGCTGACAGTTGCGCCGTGGTTCTCTCCGGGTACTCCGGCTTCCTCCACCCGTAAAACTGTCGTGATCATGATTAGTCATTGTGCACAAATATGTGACCTTAAACACCAATAAATAAATAAATAAATAAAATGAAAAAGGCCCTGTGATTTGTGTGTTTCTTTTTCTGTTTCGTTTCGGCGATAAAATTAACAGTGGAAGTGCTCATATAAACAAAGACAGATTTGCATGTGTGACTATTGTATTATTTAACATTTAAACTCTTATTAATCTGACGATCATGGTACAGTAGAATCCTCTTAATTGAATATCCATTTTGCCAGTGAAAATTATTCAATAACAGGAGTATACAATCAACAGGGATTTGGTCAGTTTCCTGTGTTCTGGAGGTAAACTGAGCATTTATTCTATTATATCTTGTTTGACAGAGCTCATAGAGCTCTGTCAAACAAGATATAATAGAATAAATGTCTGTATTGGATGTAGTGAGGCCAAAAAGGTTGATAAATAAGGGGAATATGGTGCCTGTCACATTAATTTTTTCGACATATTACAAAAATTTATATACGATTTTTTTACGAGATTTACCAAGAATCAACTCCCAAGGTACTTAGAATGTAACTTACAAATTTACTAAGAGACTGGATGTTGACGCATCTATTCATTTGCATTAAAAATGTTCAAAGTTGAAATGAGGTCTACAAGGGTTAAGTGACACTTATTTTACTTTACTTTATTTACTTGTGTAAGGGTTAATTTGTAATCAGTATAATTGTCTATGTTTTGTTGAAAAAAAAGTCAGTACATTCACATTATGCTCCTTCTATTCTGTGTAACTAATTCTCATGGGGCCAACAGACATCATCTCTCACTTGTGATGAAAAACAAGTGGAATATTTTACAATAGTTTTGTTACTAATCAACCACATATTTCTCAATTGGGAATACAAGAAATTGTATACACATATATATGTACACGTGTAATTTCACATCTCTAGTACATACTCTGCTTAACCCTTTACCCAACGCAGCCGATATCAAAATTTATTATTTGAAAAATAAGTTTTTTAAATTTTTCCAAAAATTTCAACAAAACCATATCATGTGACACCTCATTGGAATGAGCTCAATGAGCTCATTCCACTGAGGGGTCACATGATATGGTTTTGTTGAAATATTTTGAAAAATTTAATTTTTTCAACTGATCAATTTGCATATTACGCGGGCGGATGCTGGCAATTCGTTAGGTAAAGTGTTAAAAATGAGACCTTTGTGTGTTGAGCAGTGCATTTCTGACCAATGTTAAACCAGAAATGTTGAAATTGAAAAAAAGCAAAAAGCCTAAAGAAGACCTAAAAAAATTAAAAATCTGTTTCTCAGGCCCTCCTGCTTTGTCCTTTTGGCTGTAGCATGCTCTCTTTTTATAACCAATTCAAACTTTAAAAAAATCAAAATCAAATGGTTTATGTCTGATATTTTACCCAATTTAATAAAATTGTCTCTTGAGTGCAACAAGGCTTTGCAATGCTTCAGCATTGTAAAGCCTTCTTGCACTCAATGGACGTAATACACCACCACCCATGCTATTCTGTAGAATATGGGGCCTAAAACATAAAACAAATCAAGAACATGAACTTTTTAATGGCAAAGAAATAATTACAAAAATAAAAAATAAAATAAAAAACTGCCCACCCACATGCAATGTGGGGCCTTTACTGGAATATCTTTAAACTTTTCTCTGCTATAGGTCCGTACTGAGTACGGACATAAAATTTGATTCCCTGTGTTACACATCCGTACTGAGTATGGTGTTACCACACAGATAACATCAATACACCACACAATGGTATTCTCAATATAACGCACTTAGTGACACATGTAAGAGACCGACAGTGTGACGTCAGATATTTTTTCGAGTAATTTCCGTCATTTTTACGGAAATACCCGAGTGAACCGCATGTGAAATTTCCAATGAGAGTTACGTTTCCTGATGTTCTTGTAGTGCAAACATGTCGAAAAGATTGTACACGCCCAAAGAAGTTGTTGCAGAATTGTATGTAGACAATGATAGTGATGCTGGTGATTTAGATAGTTCAAGTGACTTTAGCAACTCTGATGAATCTGAGGGGAGTTCCGATGCGTCCGTTGCGGGCCTGGACTATGCTATTACCCATGTTTCGGGTTATACCACACCACAATTAAGTATTGGAACTAAATAAACATTGGACTCCAAACATGTTCAAATATGTTCTAACAGATGAAAATTACAAATAATTTTACGTTTCTGATTCTTTTCATTTTTTTTATCATATTTTTCCATTTTCCCCCATATATGGCTCAGCACAGGAAATTAAAAACATGCACAGCAGCGAAAAGCCATAGATTAATTTTTGTGAACATTACTATCGTATATACAGTACGTGGAGAGTGGATTGTAACTAAATCACCCACAGAGTGGAGTTATCACCCAAGCTATAACTTTCAAATTTTGTACATATCGACAAAAAAACACAAGCGATGTTTCAGCCAATGGACCTCCGGGTTAAACCCGGAGGTCCATTGGCTGAAACTTTGCTTGTGCTGGTTATGCTTTGCAACAAATTTGCAATTATTGGTTGGGTGGAATCTCCACTCTGCGGGTGTTTTAGTGATAATACACTCTCCACAGACTGTACATGTACACAGTTGCAGATGACTTAACAGTGTTTGTACAACATTGTTTGTTACCTCTACACAGTACAGGCAGCCAACAATGACGTATAAATACTGTGAAGATAAATGCAGCATACTGGTTGAGTTATCAAGGAAGAATACACTTGCAAGCAACATTTTTAAAGCAATATAAAAGTGGCCGTTCATGGCTATTTGGCGACTAAGGATTTAAGTTCTTTCACCCATTATTTTGAAAGTAGCCAACTTACACTTTATATTCATCTTGAGTTTATTAGAGAAATTTATGAAAAAACTCTTGTTACTATGTGTAAAGCTTTGTAAATCCATCACATAAATGGGAAATCTGTGATTCTGCAATTCCATCCAGCTAGAAGAGAATGCAGTAGCTGAGTGGTTATGGCATTGGACTTTAAACTGAAAAGTCCCTGGTTCCATCTCCACCTGGGATAACTGCGTTGTGTTCTTGGGCACTTTATTTATACTAAGGCGTACTGCACATTAATGATGCACTTGTCTTCAACCAATCCTAACCCTGCTGCTGTGGAGTTAGTATGTTGGGGAGTCTGACAGTTGCTTGCCTCTGTTCAGTGGGTCTCTCCAGGTACTTCCAGCTTCAAAAACTGCCAGAATAAGCCTACTACAGTCTAAAATATCTCAGAAGTTTCTCAATAACACCATACAAATATGGATATCATTAAAACCAGCTCATCGAGCTGGTTCTAATGATATTCATATCTGTATGGTGTTATTGAGAAACTTCTGAAATTTGTTTTCTAAAAATGTGAAATTTGATTTAGGTTTTAAAAATACTGTTTTAGGTAAAGGGTTTAACCCTTTACCCAATGAATCGCCTGCATCCGCCCTTATAATATGCTGATTCAGCACCAGAAAAAAAATATTATTTTTCGAAAAATTTCAACTAAACCATATTATGTGACCCCTCGTTGGAACATGCTCAACGTACTCATTCCAATGAGGGGGTCACATGATATGGTTTTGTTGAAATTTTTAAAAAAAATTAAAAAACGATATTTAAATTAATAAATTTTGATATCGTCTGCATTGGGTAAAGGGTTTAAGTCCAGTGCTCTAACCAATTAGCCACCACACTCCCAACTTCAGGAGTAAAAAAGCTGTAGTTTGACACTCTACAATAAATTGCAACCAAACAATTTTATCTAAAAAAAATTTATACTGCTGAGCTAGCATAAAGCTAATACATACAGTGTAAAGCCACTAAAGTGGCTTCGAGCACTTTTCAATAAAGCCATGAGAGTAGCTTCTAGCACTCAACCAGTTAACTGGTCGAGTGATAGAATCCACCATCAGGGCTTTAAAAGAAATGAGGGTACCAGAGCAAAAGCCAACATTTTCCTTGCTCATGTGTCTTGTTCAGTCCGATGCAAATAATATTTTGTTTATATAAGTTTGTTCTATTACAAATTACTGGCGAGTGCCTGTGGGCACTTTCCAATAATTTGTAATAAAACAAATTTTTAATAAAAAATTTCAACCATCAAAAATAATCTGGATCTCAACCAATTAACTGGTAGAGTGCTGGAAGCCCACATTTGGGCTTTATTCTAAGTGCAGGTACCTCAGTTTAAAGACTTCATATTCAGTGGATGTGCTGTATATCATCTATGAAGAGGAAATATTTCGTCTGTAAGGATTTGCCATGTTACAATTTATGGGAGAGTGCCTATGGGCACTCTCCCATAAATTGTGACAAGGCAAAGAAACGTGAACAAATTTTGATGACCAAAAATAATTCAGCACTCTACCAGTGAATAGATTAAAAAAATATTTTATACTCAAATTTGGGTTCTGCAAATCTCAGATGTGTCAAATCGATTTCCAAATTGAACTGGGCAGAGGATTTGAATTGAATTGAATCTTGTCCAGGCTTCTCAAACTACTGCTGGTACCAACATAACCAGTACCGGGATGGGACAGAGCCTTTCTCATCGAAACCAGTACCGGTACCGGGACAAGTCAACAGTTGGGTGACATCATAATCAGATGGGAGAAATTCGTATTTAAACCACATTACGTGTACACTCCATATAAAAAAAATATCCCAATATTGACTGAGTGTGTTATGTATGATTATATAACAGCAGACATTCACTCACTAATCAGTGTTGATTGGGAAAACACCTCGCAATTTACATAAAAAGTTCTCTTCACTAAATCCCTTTTCTGTGCCTGAAATATTTTGGGGGGCGATTTTCTATGTCAAAAAAATCCTTTAAACGTGAAAATCGGTCCAATAATTCACGTTTTGTGTTTAAATAAATCTTGGAAAAAATGCGAATTTTGACTATCCCGTGAAGCAGTGTGGCTGTTCCATCTATTGGATTTACATGACATAAATTAGTCTGAACTCGCTTAATCGAGGTCATTATTGTTGAAAAAACATTCTGATTCTCAGCCGAAGCGGACGGGTACAGATAACTATACATTTTTTCTTTATCTGGTTTTCGCCTGGGATATAACATCATAATCCGCCCAAGTGTTAAATTAAAATGCACTTTTTATTCTTTCTGACAGCCGCTATTTAACCCCAAGCACGGTGGAAATTATCTTCAAAACACGGATGAGATCCAATTCGATTAAAACCGGACCGTGCTTCTCTTCTCTTTTTACGGAGCTACTTTAAAACACGGTATAAAAATTCAACTCGGCATTTGTCCGATCAGGCTATGAAGTGTGTCCCCACGGAACGAAACGTCGCCACCCAGGAATACTTGAGTTTATGGTCACGAGAACCGTGACACCGCCGTGACATCTTATTCAACCTGGGGAATCGGTCATCTCAGCAGTGACTGATACAGGTGATAAAACGAGTTTTGGCTCCCAATTGGGGGGGGGAGGGAGGGGGGGGGGGTTTGAAAAGATGAGGACCAAAACGCATGCTCTATTCAATTCAGTTGAATTCGGTCGAACTCAAACCGTTCTCGCCCTAACTCGGTGATAATGTTGCGGCATTGTACTATGATAAGGATAATTAATGCTTCTCCCCCCCCCCTAAAAACATTCTTTGGTGTGAACAAGTGTAAATGAATAACCTTTCCAATTAAATGATACAACATGCCGAACGAAATGATTTCATGCGCCGAAGGCACGCAGGGACGGTATGGGGGTCAAGCCCCTTTCGACCCTCTTTAGCAGTATGTGATTCGGTTTGTCTGGTCTGGCCGTGGTAAAGGAGGAAAGTGTTAAGATGCTTAGCGGCGCCTATGATTTTGTCTACTTTTCTTAGGAGGAGGTGGCTGAGTTGGTGATACCCCCTTTGGTGGTGTTGAAGGAGTGGTGGAGGGCTGACTCGGTTGGTAAGGTCTGGCCCTCGCAGCTGCCGGTGGTGAAGAGCTTGTTGGTGTTGTTCTCAAGTAGTGGTTGCTGAGACTCTCTAATCCTATTCTGAGCATGTTGCCTTTGCACCCGCGATCTCTCAAGGCCTTAATATGGGCTTGTAGAAATATAAGGTGGTGGTCGTCTCTGGCCTTTTCTCCTAGGATACTTTCCACGGACTCCGCGGTGTTTGCTTCCTGGATGGTGTCCCGGTCAGAAAAAGCAGGAAGAGCAAGAGTGGGTTTAGCGACATGTGCGATGTCAGCCTCAACTTCCTGCTCCACAAACAGACTATCCTCCTCCATCTCCTCTTCGGGGGAAGAGTGTGATGGGCTGGAGGTTAGACTGTTACCTGGTGATACAACATCAAATCAAATGGTTTTCCGTGCCGAAGACGCGCAGGGACGATTTGGGGAGCAAGCCCCTTTCGACCCTCATTAGCTGTAGAATTTGAAAGTGTCAGACCGTGGTAAAGGAGGAGAAGTTGTGGGTTGTTAGCGGCGCTTGTGTCTTTTCTGCTTCTTTTTCAGAGGTGGAGGTTTGGAAGGAGAGACAGTGGTAGTTGGTGTTGTTGGTGGGCTGCCTGATGGTGGTTGCTGAGTTTTGTAGGGTCTGATCCTAGCCGAGTCTGGAGTGGTTGTGGGTGATTGCTGAGTCTTTTGTTGTTGTTGATTTCTGGCGTCTATTAGTTTTTTGGCTTCGACTTTTTGGAGGAATAGTTGGTATTGCCGGTTCATCTTTTGCCTGTGAAGGTCCCCTTGTATTTCGTGTTCCCGTAAGATGTTCTCTATCCTGTCGTCCGCATCCTGGCATTCTGGTTTAGAAGGAAGAGGCGATTGGGGATCAGGAAGAGGCGAGAGGGCAGCTTCCATTTCCACCTCAGTCTCCACAGACTCTTCCACATCCGACAATACCGGCTGGGAAGCCGGCAGTTGGATGGGGCTGTCTGATAATAATTACTGATGTAAATGCGAAACAGCTCAGAAATCTACAATATTAAAACATATTCCGGTTTCTTAATGATTCGGAGTCTCAGTGAAAAACAGGGACCGCACTTCGTAAAGACAGGATGTATCACCGAGACTGTCACATTATTGTTCTAAAAAACATAACAACGCACGGAATAAGTTTTATTTTTAAAATTCTTCTTCTATTGGGTTTTATTTAAAAATGTCTCGACGAACTGTTTCGAGAATGAAGGATGGACAAGATCATGTTCGACTCGGATGGCAAAAAACTTACCTTTAATGATACGGGGGGGGGGGGGGGGCGGGGGGGGGGGGGGAATCCAAATGACATATTGGCAAAACATTTTATTTTAATACGGAAACAAGTTCAATATCTCGAAAAATACTGGGCGGATTGTTTAAAATCGGACATTTTTCCGGGGTACAATGATCTGGAAAAGACAGATATGGTATTTTTATGTCATTATTTTATGAAATGCGGGTTTTAGAAATTCGCTGACTGAAGACTAATATTGCTAATCAAGTTCTGACTTGGGAAGAAATTTCTCGTCGATCACTAATTGATTATGTAATGCTTCTCTCCTAACCGCACTTGGGTACCCCACTTTTCTACACAAAAAGTGGGGTACGCCAAGTGCTGTTTTATATGGAGTGTA
Source organism: Pictodentalium vernedei (assembly GCA_031216915.1). Classification (NCBI taxonomy): domain Eukaryota; kingdom Metazoa; phylum Mollusca; class Scaphopoda; order Dentaliida; family Dentaliidae; genus Pictodentalium; species Pictodentalium vernedei. The sequence continues at coordinate 492,400,619 of CM062294.1, read as the reverse complement.
CACGTAATGAGTCTCCAAGATCGCAAAGACAAATATGGCATTGTACCAGTTATTCTGCGGTGACATCTAAGTAATCATAAAGCAGGAAAATCGTGCTTTTCTAATTATTACTTTGATGTCGCCACAGAATAATTTCTTTGAAGTAGCCGTCTAGCCGATGACGGTGCTTTCATTGTCTTTGATGCCACCTTTGGAAAGTTAAAATGGTTGGCCTTATCGAGGTGATGGTGCAGACAGAACATGCCCTTTTAGAGTATTTTGATATGTTCATTCACAAATAAGCTGAATGCATGTCGTGTAAGTGTGCCATACACGATTCTTATCCTGTTTACCCTCGTTCAGTTAGGAATGTACCCCTAAAATAATTTTGTCCCGGGTACCGGCAGGACAGAAGCTTCAGTACCTGTGCCGGTTGGAGCATGAGGGAACTGGCGGTACTGGTTGACATGCCTGGTCCCGCCACTCTTCAAACTATAGATATTCCACCTTCTTTTCCCTGTAAATATTGCCCAGTCTTTGCTCAAGTATTGTGTGCAATGCTGACTCTTCTATTTCGGCAAAACAATGCAAAAAATGGAATATTTTCAGAATGTAATCAAAGTTGTTTCAGAAACAGAACCTCCTTGAACGCTTCTTCTTTCCTCAGGTCTCCTGTACAGTGCCATAGCTCAAATGTACTGCCAAATCAGTTGCGGCATGTCATTACTTGCCTGTACTGGAAAAGTAGGAAGCGCAGTGGCTCATTGGTAGACTGCTGGACTTTTACGCTAGGGGTCCCGAGATTGATCCCCGTCCGGGACGACCCACGTTGTATCCTTGGGCAAGGCACTTTATCCTGGTTGCCTACATGGGGGCACAGGGTACTGAGGTGTACTGCACGTCGATGGTGCACATGTCTTCAACTGCTGTAACCCTGCTTGAGCGGAGCTTGAACAGAGTTAGAATGTTGTGGAGCTGACAGTTGCTCGTCGATGCTCGGTGGTTCTCTACGAGTACTTTGGCTTCCTCCACTCAAAAACTGTCACGGTCATGATTAGCCATTGTGCATAAGTATGTGATCATTAACACCAATAAATAAATTACTGGAGAAGTCTGGGTAATGTAATTTTACCCACTGTGGGAACCCTGGAAAATGAAGCAGTGCACCATTACTGTGGTAAACAAGCTCTGATTTACTGGTAAAAAAGTGCCTAGTCACCAATGCTTGGGGTGGCAGTCCTTTAAAATGGGCAACATATATATAAATGATTGACTAAACATGACTATCTCCTTGTTGCGTTCAAGATTAGCCATTGTGCAGAAATATGTGACCTTAAACACCAATAAATAAATAATTATAAGGTGATTTTACATTTGTACAAACTGTACGACTGTGATCCCACAGCTCTTGAAAATTATAAAATCATGTGGTATGAAATTTGTTTTTTTTTAATGTCTGAAAAATGATTGATATCTGGCCTTCATAGTATTAAATTATTGGCAGGTCATGTGATTTTTAAATTTTTGACTAGAAGTCAAGCAGCTGTGTCATAATCTACCTTAGAATGTGGAGAGAAGATTGACGTAGATTCAGTTGGATATTTGAAATGCTGTCATGTAAACCGCTGTGGAAAAATTGTTCTCTGATTTGTTTTCAGCATTGGGGTCAACATGTTAACATCTTCAAATATTTTATGTTTTACAGTAAACTGGCACTACAGTAAAGCTTCCCTCCGCACACTGTTACCAAATTACTTAAATTTAAAACAGCTACTTTTTCCTATAATGCAACTAGGAATTTATCCAGTTGCAATCTGATGTTTGACAGAATTCAATGCTTTTGACAATAATAAAAATTATAATTTGAATCATTGGACTTTTGAGGAGTGGACTTACTGGAAAATGATTAGTTCAACCAAGATTGGACATGACACCTGTTTTATCACCATACCAATTGTATTGCAACTGCTTGAAGTTTGCAATTGTTTGTGGGGACATTGGTGTTAACTTGGATTTATACCATGATTACCTATTCTACTATACATAAAAAGCCTATGACATAAATTTTAGCTTTACACACCAACCGTGATGAACACGCCAGCAGTGGGATTTCAGTAGTTAAAATTTATACCTACAGCGGAACTACATCCAAATTGACCTTTGGTGACCTCACCTTGAATGCAAACTTGTCTAAATCTATCGCGAAGAGTGAAATGAAACCCACAATTATTTAGTATGTTTTTAAATGAGTTTATCTCATAGAAATTAACAAAGATGTGTTGCACACAGAATAGTATGTTATTGTATTATTAAAATGAAAAAGAGACACTTCACCCCCCATTGCCCATGTGGGGGCACGGTGACGTTGTGTACTGAGGCGTACTGCACGATGATGCACCTGTCTTCAACCAATGCTAACCCTGCTTGTGTGGAGTTAGTAGGTTGGGGAGCTGACAGTTGCTCGCCGTTGCTCGGTGGTTCTCACCGGGTACTTCGGCTTCCTCCACCCGTAAAACTGTTGTGGTCATGATTAGCCATTATGCAGAAATATGTGACCTTAAACACCAAAAAATAAATAAATAAATAAAATGAAAAAGGCCCTGTGATTTGTGTGTTTCTTTTTCTGTTTCGTTTCGGCGATAAAATTAACAGTGGAAGTGCTCATATAAACAAAGACAGAATCGCACGTGTGACTATTGTATTATTTATTTAACATTTAAACTCTTATTAATCTGATGATCATGGTACAGTAGAATCCTCTTAATTGAATATCCATTTTGCCAGTGAAAATTATTCAATAACAGGAGTATACAATTAACAGGGATTTGGTCAGTTTCCTGTGTTCTGGAGGTAAACTGAGCATTTATTCTATTATATCTTGTTTGACAGAGCTCATAGAGCTCTGTCAAACAAGATATAATAGAATAAATGTCTAATGGATGTAGTGAGGCCAAAAAGGTTGATAAATAAGGGGAATATGGTGCCTGTCACAGTAATTTTTTCGACATATTCCAAAAATTTATATATGATTAACAGGAGTTTACTCTACAACCCATATGCAATTAACAGCTCAAATTTGTACTGAAGGTATGGTAAATGGTTTTGTGTTTGAAAATTATATTCAATTAACAGGGATATACAATTAAGAGATATCCAATTAAGTGGGCTCCACTGTATTAATATAAATATAAATAAAATATACCCAAAGTAGCTTGGTGTACCAAATGTTCACCACTTGTGGTGAAGTGGTGTTAACCACGCACCAAAGGCTCACGCTTAATACCACTTCACCACTCGTGGTGAACATTTGTACACCAAGCTAATTTGGGTATATTCTATATTTTCTAAATAGTCAAATTGTGAGATTGAAAATGTTCTGTATTCTTTTATGACTACCATACACTAATGACATACTCAGTTTTTGTCTACTACAACTGTTTGTGCATGAATTATTTCCACTACCTGTTCCACAAGGTAGATTTCTTTTTTGTTTTGTGTACTGTAGTGGGGATGATATATATAACTGGCAAAATGAAATTCCTACAGATAATTTTTGGTTGAGTTGTGTTAACAGCCAAGACCTATGGTTTGGCTATGGCTGGTGTGTGCCCAGACGAGTGGACAGGCATCTGGCATCCTCACGCTGTTAGTTAGCACAATAACTTGAACAAACGTTCTCTGATTTGACTAATATCTGCCATGCAGGTCTTTTGCAATCAAATCTCAACCGAGTTTGAAAACTGGCCCGGCCCGAGTTTTCACTACAGAGTTATGGGCCTCATTCAATTCACTCACTAATCAGTGTTGATTGGGAAAACACCTCGCAATTTACATAAAAAGTTCTCTTCACTAAATCCCTTTTCTGTGCCTGAAATATTTTGGGGGGCGATTTTCTATGTCAAAAAAATCCTTTAAACGTGAAAATCGGTCCAATAATTCACGTTTTGTGTTTAAATAAATCTTGGAAAAAATGCGAATTTTGACTATCCCGTGAAGCAGTGTGGCTGTTCCATCTATTGGATTTACATGACATAAATTAGTCTGAACTCGCTTAATCGAGGTCATTATTGTTGAAAAAACATTCTGATTCTCAGCCGAAGCGGACGGGTACAGATAACTATACATTTTTTCTTTATCTGGTTTTCGCCTGGGATATAACATCATAATCCGCCCAAGTGTTAAATTAAAATGCACTTTTTATTCTTTCTGACAGCCGCTATTTAACCCCAAGCACGGTGGAAATTATCTTCAAAACACGGATGAGATCCAATTCGATTAAAACCGGACCGTGCTTCTCTTCTCTTTTTACGGAGCTACTTTAAAACACGGTATAAAAATTCAACTCGGCATTTGTCCGATCAGGCTATGAAGTGTGTCCCCACGGAACGAAACGTCGCCACCCAGGAATACTTGAGTTTATGGTCACGAGAACCGTGACACCGCCGTGACATCTTATTCAACCTGGGGAATCGGTCATCTCAGCAGTGACTGATACAGGTGATAAAACGAGTTTTGGCTCCCAATTGGGGGGGGGGGGGGGGGGGGGGGTTTGAAAAGATGAGGACCAAAACGCATGCTCTATTCAATTCAGTTGAATTCGGTCGAACTCAAACCGTTCTCGCCCTAACTCGGTGATATTGTTGCGGCATTGTACTATGATAAGGATAATTAATGCTTCTCCCCCCCCCCCTAAAAACATTCTTTGTTGTGAACAAGTGTAAATGAATAACCTTTCCAATTAAATGATACAACATGCCGAACGAAATGATTTCATGCGCCGAAGGCACGCAGGGACGGTATGGGGGTCAAGCCCCTTTCGACCCTCTTTAGCAGTATGTGATTCGGTTTGTCTGGTCTGGCCGTGGTAAAGGAGGAAAGTGTTAAGATGCTTAGCGGCGCCTATGATTTTGTCTACTTTTCTTAGGAGGAGGTGGCTGAGTTGGTGATACCCCCTTTGGTGGTGTTGAAGGAGTGGTGGAGGGCTGACTCGGTTGGTAAGGTCTGGCCCTCGCAGCTGCCGGTGGTGAAGAGCTTGTTGGTGTTGTTCTCAAGTAGTGGTTGCTGAGACTCTCTAATCCTATTCTGAGCATGTTGCCTTTGCACCCGCGATCTCTCAAGGCCTTAATATGGGCTTGTAGAAATATAAGGTGGTGGTCGTCTCTGGCCTTTTCTCCTAGGATACTTTCCACGGACTCCGCGGTGTTTGCTTCCTGGATGGTGTCCCGGTCAGAAAAAGCAGGAAGAGCAAGAGTGGGTTTAGCGACATGTGCGATGTCAGCCTCAACTTCCTGCTCCACAAACAGACTATCCTCCTCCATCTCCTCTTCGGGGGAAGAGTGTGATGGGCTGGAGGTTAGACTGTTACCTGGTGATACAACATCAAATCAAATGGTTTTCCGTGCCGAAGGCGCGCAGGGACGATTTGGGGAGCAAGCCCCTTTCGACCCTCATTAGCTGTAGAATTTGAAAGTGTCAGACCGTGGTAAAGGAGGAGAAGTTGTGGGTTGTTAGCGGCGCTTGTGTCTTTTCTGCTTCTTTTTCAGAGGTGGAGGTTTGGAAGGAGAGACAGTGGTAGTTGGTGTTGTTGGTGGGCTGCCTGATGGTGGTTGCTGAGTTTTGTAGGGTCTGATCCTAGCCGAGTCTGGAGTGGTTGTGGGTGATTGCTGAGTCTTTTGTTGTTGTTGATTTCTGGCGTCTATTAGTTTTTTGGCTTCGACTTTTTGGAGGAATAGTTGGTATTGCCGGTTCATCTTTTGCCTGTGAAGGTCCCCTTGTATTTCGTGTTCCCGTAAGATGTTCTCTATCCTGTCGTCCGCATCCTGGCATTCTGGTTTAGAAGGAAGAGGCGATTGGGGATCAGGAAGAGGCGAGAGGGCAGCTTCCATTTCCACCTCAGTCTCCACAGACTCTTCCACATCCGACAATACCGACTGGGAAGCCGGCAGTTGGATGGGGCTGTCTGTGGGAGTGGGAGGGGAAGTGGTGGCCACCTCTGGCTCTTTCTTTTCCTCACCTTTCTCTTTCTTCATCTCCAAGAATGCCTCCAAGCGTCGGGAATCCCACCGCTTGGTGGACGGGCTCTTCTTAGCTAGTTCGTCAAAAATAATTACTGATGTAAATGCGAAACAGGCTCAGAAATCTACAATATTAAAACATATTCCGGTTTCTTAATGATTCGGAGTCTCAGTGAAAAACAGGGACCGCACTTCGTAAAGACAGGATGTATCACCGAGACTGTCACATTATTGTTCTAAAAAACATAACAACGCACGGAATAAGTTTTATTTTTAAAATTCTTCTTCTATTGGGTTTTATTTAAAAATGTCTCGACGAACTGTTTCGAGAATGAAGGATGGACAAGATCATGTTCGACTCGGATGGCAACAAACTTACCTTTAATTATACGGGGGGGGGGGGGGGGGGGGGGGGGGGGGGGAATCCAAATGACATATTGGCAAAACATTTTATTTTAATACGGAAACAAGTTCAATATCTCGAAAAATACCACAAACAGACTATCCTCCTCCATCTCCTCTTCGGGGGAAGAGTGTGATGGGCTGGAGGTTAGACTGTTACCTGGTGATACAACATCAAATCAAATGGTTTTCCGTGCCGAAGGCGCGCAGGGACGATTTGGGGAGCAAGCCCCTTTCGACCCTCATTAGCTGTAGAATTTGAAAGTGTCAGACCGTGGTAAAGGAGGAGAAGTTGTGGGTTGTTAGCGGCGCTTGTGTCTTTTCTGCTTCTTTTTCAGAGGTGGAGGTTTGGAAGGAGAGACAGTGGTAGTTGGTGTTGTTGGTGGGCTGCCTGATGGTGGTTGCTGAGTTTTGTAGGGTCTGATCCTAGCCGAGTCTGGAGTGGTTGTGGGTGATTGCTGAGTCTTTTGTTGTTGTTGATTTCTGGCGTCTATTAGTTTTTTGGCTTCGACTTTTTGGAGGAATAGTTGGTATTGCCGGTTCATCTTTTGCCTGTGAAGGTCCCCTTGTATTTCGTGTTCCCGTAAGATGTTCTCTATCCTGTCGTCCGCATCCTGGCATTCTGGTTTAGAAGGAAGAGGCGATTGGGGATCAGGAAGAGGCGAGAGGGCAGCTTCCATTTCCACCTCAGTCTCCACAGACTCTTCCACATCCGACAATACCGACTGGGAAGCCGGCAGTTGGATGGGGCTGTCTGTGGGAGTGGGAGGGGAAGTGGTGGCCGCCTCTGGCTCTTTCTTTTCCTCACCTTTCTCTTTCTTCATCTCCAAGAATGCCTCCAAGCGTCGGGAATCCCACCGCTTGGTGGACGGGCTCTTCTTAGCTAGTTCGTCAAAAATAATTACTGATGTAAATGCGAAACAGCTCAGAAATCTACAATATTAAAACATATTCCGGTTTCTTAATGATTCGGAGTCTCAGTGAAAAACAGGGACCGCACTTCGTAAAGACAGGATGTATCACCGAGACTGTCACATTATTGTTCTAAAAAACATAACAACGCACGGAATAAGTTTTATTTTTAAAATTCTTCTTCTATTGGGTTTTATTTAAAAATGTCTCGACGAACTGTTTCGAGAATGAAGGATGGACAAGATCATGTTCGACTCGGATGGCAACAAACTTACCTTTAATTATACGGGGGGGGGGGGGGGGGGGGGGGGGGGGAATCCAAATGACATATTGGCAAAACATTTTATTTTAATACGGAAACAAGTTCAATATCTCGAAAAATACTGGGCGGATTGTTTAAAATCGGACATTTTTCCGGGGTACAATGATCTGGAAAAGACAGATATGGTATTTTTATGTCATTATTTTATGAAATGCGGGTTTTAGAAATTCGCTGACTGAAGACTAATATTGCTAATCAAGTTCTGACTTGGGAAGAAATTTCTCGTCGATCACTAATTGATTATGTAATGCTTCTCTCCTAACCGCACTTGGGTACCCCCACTTTTCTACACAAAAAGTGGGGTACGCCAAGTGCTGTTTTATATGGAGTGTACACGTAATGAGTCTCCAAGATCGCAAAGACAAATATGGCATTGTACCAGTTATTCTGCGGTGACATCTAAGTAATCATAAAGCAGGAAAATCGTGCTTTTCTAATTATTACTTTGATGTCGCCACAGAATAATTTCTTTGAAGTAGCCGTCTAGCCGATGACGGTGCTTTCATTGTCTTTGATGCCACCTTTGGAAAGTTAAAATGGTTGGCCTTATCGAGGTGATGGTGCAGACAGAACATGCCCTTTTAGAGTATTTTGATATGTTCCTTCACAAATAAGCTGAATGCATGTCGTGTAAGTGTGCCATACACGATTCTTATCCTGTTTACCCTCGTTCAGTTAGGAATGTACCCCTAAAATAATTTTGTCCCGGGTACCGGCAGGACAGAAGCTTCAGTACCTGTGCCGGTTGGAGCATGAGGGAACTGGCGGTACTGGTTGACATGCCTGGTCCCGCCACTCTTCAAACTATAGATATTCCACCTTCTTTTCCCTGTAAATATTGCCCAGTCTTTGCTCAAGTATTGTGTGCAATGCTGACTCTTCTATTTCGGCAAAACAATGCAAAAAATGGAATATTTTCAGAATGTAATCAAAGTTGTTTCAGAAACAGAACCTCCTTGAACTCTTCTTCTTTCCTCAGGTCTCCTGTACAGTGCCATAGCTCAAATGTACTGCCAAATCAGTTGCGGCATGTCATTACTTGCCTGTACTGGAAAAGTAGGAAGCGCAGTGGCTCATTGGTAGACTGCTGGACTTTTACGCTAGGGGTCCCGAGATTGGTCCCCGTCCGGGACGACCCACGTTGTATCCTTGGGCAAGGCACTTTATCCTGGTTGCCTACATGGGGGCACAGGGTACTGAGGTGTACTGCACGTCGATGGTGCACATGTCTTCAACTGCTGTAACCCTGCTTGAGCGGAGCTTGAACAGAGTTAGAATGTTGTGGAGCTGACAGTTGCTCGTCGATGCTCGGTGGTTCTCTACGAGTACTTTGGCTTCCTCCACTCAAAAACTGTCACGGTCATGATTAGCCATTGTGCATAAGTATGTGATCATTAACACCAATAAATAAATTACTGGAGAAGTCTGGGTAATGTAATTTTACCCACTGTGGGAACCCTGGAAAATGAAGCAGTGCACCATTACTGTGGTAAACAAGCTCTGATTTACTGGTAAAAAAGTGCCTAGTCACCAATGCTTGGGGTGGCAGTCCTTTAAAATGGGCAACATATATATAAATGATTGACTAAACATGACTATCTCCTTGTTGCGTTCAAGATTAGCCATTGTGCAGAAATATGTGACCTTAAACACCAATAAATAAATAATTATAAGGTGATTTTACATTTGTACAAACTGTACGACTGTGATCCCACAGCTCTTGAAAATTATAAAATCATGTGGTATGAAATTTGTTTTTTTTTAATGTCTGAAAAATGATTGATATCTGGCCTTCATAGTATTAAATTATTGGCAGGTCATGTGATTTTTAAATTTTTGACTAGAAGTCAAGCAGCTGTGTCATAATCTACCTTAGAATGTGGAGAGAAGATTGACGTAGATTCAGTTGGATATTTGAAATGCTGTCATGTAAACCGCTGTGGAAAAATTGTTCTCTGATTTGTTTTCAGCATTGGGGTCAACATGTTAACATCTTCAAATATTTTATGTTTTACAGTAAACTGGCACTACAGTAAAGCTTCCCTCCGCACACTGTTACCAAATTACTTAAATTTAAAACAGCTACTTTTTCCTATAATGCAACTAGGAATTTATCCAGTTGCAATCTGATGTTTGACAGAATTCAATGCTTTTGACAATAATAAAAATTATAATTTGAATCATTGGACTTTTGAGGAGTGGACTTACTGGAAAATGATTAGTTCAACCAAGATTGGACATGACACCTGTTTTATCACCATACCAATTGTATTGCAACTGCTTGAAGTTTGCAATTGTTTGTGGGGACATTGGTGTTAACTTGGATTTATACCATGATTACCTATTCTACTATACATAAAAAGCCTATGACATAAATTTTAGCTTTACACACCAACCGTGATGAACACGCCAGCAGTGGGATTTCAGTAGTTAAAATTTATACCTACAGCGGAACTACATCCAAATTGACCTTTGGTGACCTCACCTTGAATGCAAACTTGTCTAAATCTATCGCGAAGAGTGAAATGAAACCCACAATTATTTAGTATGTTTTTAAATGAGTTTATCTCATAGAAATTAACAAAGATGTGTTGCACACAGAATAGTATGTTATTGTATTATTAAAATGAAAAAGAGACACTTCACCCCCCATTGCCCATGTGGGGGCACGGTGACGTTGTGTACTGAGGCGTACTGCACGATGATGCACCTGTCTTCAACCAATGCTAACCCTGCTTGTGTGGAGTTAGTAGGTTGGGGAGCTGACAGTTGCTCGCCGTTGCTCGGTGGTTCTCACCGGGTACTTCGGCTTCCTCCACCCGTAAAACTGTTGTGGTCATGATTAGCCATTATGCAGAAATATGTGACCTTAAACACCAAAAAATAAATAAATAAATAAAATGAAAAAGGCCCTGTGATTTGTGTGTTTCTTTTTCTGTTTCGTTTCGGCGATAAAATTAACAGTGGAAGTGCTCATATAAACAAAGACAGAATCGCACGTGTGACTATTGTATTATTTATTTAACATTTAAACTCTTATTAATCTGATGATCATGGTACAGTAGAATCCTCTTAATTGAATATCCATTTTGCCAGTGAAAATTATTCAATAACAGGAGTATACAATTAACAGGGATTTGGTCAGTTTCCTGTGTTCTGGAGGTAAACTGAGCATTTATTCTATTATATCTTGTTTGACAGAGCTCATAGAGCTCTGTCAAACAAGATATAATAGAATAAATGTCTAATGGATGTAGTGAGGCCAAAAAGGTTGATAAATAAGGGGAATATGGTGCCTGTCACAGTAATTTTTTCGACATATTCCAAAAATTTATATATGATTAACAGGAGTTTACTCTACAACCCATATGCAATTAACAGCTCAAATTTGTACTGAAGGTATGGTAAATGGTTTTGTGTTTGAAAATTATATTCAATTAACAGGGATATACAATTAAGAGATATCCAATTAAGTGGGCTCCACTGTATTAATATAAATATAAATAAAATATACCCAAAGTAGCTTGGTGTACCAAATGTTCACCACTTGTGGTGAAGTGGTGTTAACCACGCACCAAAGGCTCACGGTTAATACCACTTCACCGCTTGTGGTGAACATTTGTACACCAAGCTAATTTGGGTATATTCTATATTTTCTAAATAGTCAAATTGTGAGATTGAAAATGTTCTGTATTCTTTTATGACTACCATACACTAATTACATACTCAGTTTTTGTCTACTACAAGTGTTTGTGCATGAATTATTTCCAGTACAGGTTCCACAAGGTAGATTTCTTTTTTGTTTTGTGTACTGTAGTGGGGATGATATATATAACTGGCAAAATGAAATTCCTACAGATAATTTTTGGTTGAGTTGTGTTAACAGCCAAGACCTATGGTTTGGTGATGGCTGGTGTGTGCCCAGACGAGTGGACAGGCATCTGGCATCCTCACACTGTTAGCACAATAACTTGAACAAACATTCTCTGATTTGACTAATATCTGCCATGCAGGTCTTTTGCAATAAAATCTCAACCGAGTTTGAAAACTGGCCCGGCCCGAGTTTTCTCTAGAGTTATGGTCCTCAGTCAATTTTTACGAATTTTGAGCTTGTTAGCTCAATAAATTGAACAAAAGTTCTCTGATATGACTGTATTTTGCAATAACATCTCAAGTGAGTTCAAAAACTGGCCCGGAACAATTTTTTGTTACAGAGTTTTGGCCCTTAATTAGTAATTTTTTTACGAATTTTGAGCTTGTTGGCACAATAATTGGAATAAATGTTCCCCAATTTGACTAATATTTTCCATGCTGGTCTTTTGAAATGATATCTCAAGCGAGTTTGAAAACTGGCCTGTGCACATCTCTTGTTCTCCTTTCTCATCAGGTCTTTAAATTCCACCAAACTCACAGTGGTAACTGATGTCTTCAAGTTACAGAAATCTTCCTAAATTAAACAGCATAACAGATAGATTGGTTTAGTTTTTATACTTTTTGTTCAGTTTCATAAGATGTAATTTAATCTTTGAAGGACAGAGAATTTTTATATTTTTGCTACACATTGAGAGTGGACATCCTGTGGCTTTTCAGTTGTTTCTTGGCAAGTCTTGGCTGCCTACATAGGCAGCCAAGACGTGCCTAGAAACAACTGCCAACGAACTGATAATTAAGGCTGTTGCGACTATCGTATCTATTCATAGTAAAATAATCGCCAGCATTAATCAGTGGTTAGCCGATTAATAATCATTTCCCATAAACTCAACAAGCAATCTCTAATACTCTTGCAAAACAAATTTAAAACTGATGATGTTGACTCTTTTGTTGTGAGATAAAATGGAAACACCCAAATATCTCCGATTGATCTGAAGAATTTAAACAGAAGAACATATGTGTAAATGTTTCCTTTCTATAACTATCTCTCTAATTAATATCCTGAAATTTGAAACATAATACTCCCTCCATTCCTGCACAAGTTGCAACTTAATACTACAAGTGAACTTACAGGTGTGAGTCTTGTGACAAACTTCTCACTTTCGCAGTTCGGATTGTTCCAATGGGGTCTTTCGAGTGTACAAGACCGAAGATTCTATTTACTCTGCAGTCTGCAATGACTTCACAAACCACAAATTATTCAAAGGTACACCATTTGATTGATACTCTTTAGTAACAGAGTTCTAGTTAATATAACAGAGAACAGAGACTGATCAAATGGCAAGGCTCAGTGCTTTTAAAATTACATTGTTGTACAATCATGCAGGGCTAAAATTTCGACAAGAACCCGAGAATCGATTCGCTCAAAGATTCGCGCAATAAAACCGGTGAGAATCCATGTAGATTCTCGCTGCACCTCTGCTAGGATTCGCGTGTAAAGAATTGAGTCAATTTAACCCTTTATTTAACACAGCGGCAACAAATTAACCAGCAGAAGGCTAACATGACCTGAAATATCTTGACACTATGTCAATAAAATCTTACAAATATGGCTGTCGTTGGAACCGGCTCATTGAGCCGGTTCCAACGACAGCCATATTTGTAAGATTTTATTGGTAAATATCGTTCATTTAATTATTTTATCATCTATTTATTGTTTAAAAATTATCAAATTTAGTTTTAAAAATTAAAAAGGTGTGTTGGGTAAAATGTTGACATGTGTTATCAGTATACAACAGTGGTTCAACCATGGTGGCGTCATGGGATCCTGGGACACTCATTGTGGGTATGGATTCTCGCAACCATTTTCACGAGAATCCATTTGGATTCTCACAAATTTAGACGAAATATAAGCCCTGATCATGCAGTAAACAAAGGCCATGAGATATTACAAGTAACTATGGTTATACATTTCAAACGTTAATAATCTGTTTATTCACCTCATTTTACAGTACAATTGAAACCCGACTTGTACCACTTTAAAAATGAACACCGATCGATTAAAAATAAAAACTGCTGACTACTGCAACAGTTGAAGGTTAATCGACCAATTGAATAATCGTGACATCTCTGCTTATATTGTAACTACCCAGAGACTACATGTTGGAGGACCTGGTCTCTTGCTATAAAAAGTGACCAAAGTTGGAATTGGGCATTTAAAGGTTAAAAGATAATCTGAGGCACCAATTATACCTGAGAAGCCCAAACAGACATTTTCTTTAATGCGGCTGAGCAGTAATTGAGAAAGCGAGTCAGTGATGTCCCCAATTCAACCAGTTTTACTAAAAGCCTGTGCCCATTTTATTTGATGTGGGTCACCTGTGTGTTAATACTATGCAAGTCAGTGATGTTCCCATATTAGACCAGTCTAAAAGCCTGTTCCCATTTTACTTGATGCGGCACCCCTGTGTGTTCGCACTAAGCAAGTCAGTCATGTCCCCAAATCAGACCAGTGTAAAGGCTTTTTCCCATTTTACTTGACATCAGGCACCTAATGTGTTAGCACTAAATGAGTCAGCGAGGCTCCCATATTAGCCCAGTCTAAAAACCTATTCCCATTTTAGTTAATGCAGCGTTCCTGGGTGTTAGCACTAAGCGAGTCAGTGATGTCCTCATATTAGATCAGTCTAAAAGCATGTTCCCATTTCCTTGACGTGGGGCACATGTGTGTTAGTTCTAAGCAAGTCAGTCATGTCCCCAAATCAGACCAGTCTGAAAGCCTGTTCCCATTTTATTTGACATGGGGCCCCTGTGTGTTAGTACTAGTACTAAGAAAGTGAGTGATGTCCGCATACTAGACCAGTCTCAAAGCCTGTTCCCATTTTACTTAACATGGGGCACCTGCGTGTCAGCACTAAGCAAGTCAGTGACATGCCCAAATTAGACCACTTTAAAAGCCTGTTCCCATTTTATTTGACATGCGGCCCCTGTGTGTTAGTACTAAGCAAGTGAGTGATGTCCCCATGTTAGACCACTCGACAATCCGGTTCCTATTTTATTTGACATGGGGCACCTGGGTGTTAGTACTAGGCAAATGAGTGATGTCCCCACATTAGACCAGTCTAAAAGCCAGTTCCAATTTTATTTGACATGGGGCCTCTGTGTGTTAGTACTAAGCAAGTAAGCGATGTCCCCATATTAGACCACTCTAAAAGCCTATTCCCATTTTATTTGACGTGGGGCACCTGTGTGCTAGCACTAAGCGAGTCAGTGATGTCCCCAAATTAGGCCAGTCTAAAAACCTGTTCCCATTTTATTTGATGTGGCTTTTAAGTTGTTTCTTGATAAGTCTTGCATGGTTGTCGGTACAGGCAGCCAGGACTTGCATAGAAACAATTGTCTAGCTACTTATAATATAACTTCGAGTTTACTCTGAGACTGCATGTTTGGATACCTGTTCTGTTGCAATAAAACTATGACGAAAGTTGGAATTTGGCATTTAAGGGTTAATAGGTATAGTCTGTTACAAGTCTGAATATAAGTAACCTGTCATTTGCAAAATGAGGTTCCCAGAGGGTGAATTTGCTGATGCTATCCCCTACAGTGGGCCATTTTATCCTCCAGGTACATCTTTCTGTTTTAGCTTGAAACCTTGATTCAGACTGAGGTTCATAGGGGGAAATTTTGTGATGCTACCCTGCTGTGCAGGGTAGCATCACCAAATTCACCCTCTGGGGACCTCATTTTGCAGATGACAGTCTGCTTATATTCAGGCTTGGTCTGGGGACCTCATTTTGCAGATGACAGTCTGCTTATATTCAGGCTTGGTCTGTTACATCAATCAAGACCTGAAAAGCTGAAAAAATGGCATTTCATTCCATCAGTATTACAGAATTTTGTTTAATGGGATCTGAACAGCAATTGACGAAGCGAGTGAGTGATGGTCCCAGTTTAGACTTGTCTAATTTGGGGACATCGCTCACTCGCTTTTAAAAAGCCTGTTCCCATTTTATTTGATTTGGGGCATCTGTGTGTTAGTACTACTGGTAAGCAAGTCAATGATGTCCCCATATTAGACCAGTGAAAGAGCCTGATCCCATTTTATTTGATGTGCGGCACCTGTGTCTCAGAACATTGTAGTGGAAAAATATTTTCATTTACCTGAGATAATTATTTAGCATGAAATTTTGTTTGATAATCTAAATTATGGAGTCTTGCTTTGAGTTAAAGCCATTAACTCCTCCCAATAATGTTTACTTGAAGATAATTGGACCAGCTACAGCAATCTAGTGATCTTCTTAATGATTGTCTAATATCTCAGGTATTGACAAATCAATAAATGTCGAACCATGTATCAATCTGGATGCACTAGAAGACCACTTTAATAGTTTCTCCACAGCTGTGGTAGCTACTCAAAGTGTCGGATAGTATATGTTCAACAGACAGACCAGAGGATTCTGAAGGAAAGAAGCAACTTTGGGGAATCTGTTATTAATTGATTATAAGTTTTGGAGGTGAAGTCTTTTTGTATTGATTCTAATTCCCAGGTCTTTGAGTTTATTCTGTAGGAAAGTGAGTTTGTTTGAAGTGTATGATGTATCGTTAGTAATAAGTTTTTGTAATCCATCTTAAAATTGGATTTGTTATCTTATTAGCATTAATTGGGGCTGCTATTTCAGATTATGGACTGAGTTCAGCTTTTGAAACTATTGTTGTGAAGTAACTGCAATTGATTGTTCTAGATTTGATAAATCCTGAGTTGAGGTACTTGTACATAGCAAACCGGTGTTATTAACCCTTTACCTAACGAATCGCCCGCATCGGCCCGCGTAATATGCAAATTCAGCAGTTGTAAAAATATTATTTTTCAAAAGATTTCAACAAAACCATATCATGTGACCCCTTGTTGGAACGAGCTCGTTCAGCTCGTTCCCACGAGGGGTCACATGATATGGTTTTGTTGAAATTTTTTTTTAAATTTAAAAAAAATGATATTTAAAATAATAAATTTTGATATCGTCTGCGTTGCATAAAGGGTTAAATTTCAATGTAAATTTCCTCTGAATATTCTGAGCATTTATTGACTCATCTGAGCTGTGCTCAGATTGGATCAGAGTTGTCAATTGTTTCCCTCTTATTTCATCTATGGTCGATAATTTTTCTTGACATTTTAAAAAGGGTTAAATTTCAATGTAAATTTCCTCTGAATATTCTGAGCATTTATTGACTCATCTGAGCTGTGCTGAGATTGGATCAGAGTTGTCAATTGTTTCCTTCTTATTTCATCTATGGTCGATAATTTTTCTTGACATTTTTATGAATCAGTGTTTTTTTCAAAACCACTTGGCTTATTTTTACCAAATTTGGCACAAAACTACTTTTATCTTTCTGTAATTAGCAGTGTTTACCAGGAAAGGCTCGATTGTATGATGTGAGTGGCAGTCCCAATTGCTTTCTGTTGCCTGACTTCATTTCAGAAATTGCAATATATTGTCTGCATGCTGTATAAATTTTTTAATGTCCCTGTGCTTTGCCTTTAAATTCCATCCTATTCATAGCAGTAACCAAAGTTCCCAAATTATAGGAATGTTCCAAAATGTTCTGCCTATGTGGGCAGCCAAGAAACAACTTCCAAGATACATACACAGTTAACATTGAGTTCACCCAGAGGCATCTCTTCTTTTGGTAGTAAAAAGGTATCATAGTCAAAATTAGGTCTGTAGATTTATAGATATTCTGAGGCAGCCATCATGTCCTGTGGAGCCCCCCAAAAATGGCTTTTCAGTCAACCAGTACAGTGAAGCTCACTTAATTGTAGATCTCTTAATTGAATAACCCTGTTAATTGAATATAATTTCCTAACACCAAACCATTTACCATACGTTCATTGCGAATTTGCCCTGTTAAATGTATATGGGTTATATAGTAGACTCTGTCAAATAAAACATCTTGCAATATGTCTTGGAATTATCCTGAAGATGACCAAATTCTCCTTGTTCAGAGACATACGTGGCCTCAATACAGTAGAATCCTCTTAATTGAATATCCATTTTGCCAGTGAAAATTATTCAATTAACAGGAGTATACAATAAACAGGGATTTGGTCAGTTTCCTGTGTTCTGGAGGTTAACTGAGCATTTATTCTATTATATCTTGTTTGTCACAGCTCTATGAGCTCTGTCAAACAAGATATAATAGAATAAATGTCTGTATTGGATGTAGTGAGGCCAAAAAGGTTGATAAATAAGGGGAATTTGGTGCGTGTCACAGTACTTTTTTTCGACATATTACAAAAATTTATGTACAATTAACAGGAGTTTTTACTCTGCAACCCATATGCAATTAACAGACCAAATTTGTACTGATGGTATGGTAAATGGTTTTGTTTTTAAAAATTATATTCAATTAACAGGGATATACAATTAAGAGTTATCCAATTAAGTGGGCTCTACTGTACATCCATTCAATCTATTATACCTTGTTTGACAGAGCTCCTTGAGATCTCTCAAACATGATATAATAGAATAAATTCTTATTTTATCTCCAGACTATAGCAAA
The DNA here is from genome assembly GCA_031216915.1 of Pictodentalium vernedei. Lineage (NCBI taxonomy): Eukaryota > Metazoa > Mollusca > Scaphopoda > Dentaliida > Dentaliidae > Pictodentalium > Pictodentalium vernedei. The sequence continues at coordinate 492,382,562 of CM062294.1, read as the reverse complement.
GTGACAAATCCCTCTTAATTGAATATTCCTGTTGATTGAATAATTTTCACTGACAAAGTGGTTATTTAATTAACAGGGTTCTGCTGTATTACAAGAAATTGCTTCTGTAAGGCTCAACAAAAAATGTCTTGGCAAGTCAGTGATGTCTACAAATTAAAAAATTTAAAAGCCTGCTTCTGCAGAACTACAATTGTACAAAGTTTTTAATATTTGTAAACTTGCATTCAAATAACTAGCCAGATTGCCTGCTTTGTTGGTTTAGAGATAGAGGTGAGATCCATTTCTATTTTTGTCACCAAGATTCCAGTTTGTCGTGGGAAACACACCTTCATCATGGCAAATCATCTCTTCTCGATCGTCTTAAAATTGAAACGCATAAGCATATCAACATTCCTTCTGCTTATGAAAATATATATTGTGCACAAATTTTTTTAGAGATTTATCTGCAATTCCGGACAATTTCAGCCTCACACCACAAACCATCTCTGTTGTGATTATATACCTCACCTACATACAAGTCTCTTCGCATTACATACAGGTTACAAAATGTGTTCCAGGAAATTTCACCAGTGTTTCTTCAATTCCTTCCAGCACTGAGTCTCGGAAATGAAATTGACATGTTATCTCAGTGATTATGATAACATTGTAGCTTATCATCACGTAACCCTGCATTTCCAAGAATGAGAAAACATTACAACATAAGTAGTTGAAGTCACAGGGTTTTTTCAAGGCATCGATAAAAGTTTCTGAAAATAATGAAATTTAATGAAACTCACCATGCAAAATAATTAAATTTACATCGAAAAAAAAGTGTCTGAACCCTTATTTGGCATTAGGCACCAAAAATAGGTTTAGCCAACATTCCAGCTGAACAGTTTGTTGAAATTTTTTGAAAAATAATATTTTTTCAACTGCTGAATTTGCATATTATACAGGCGGATGCGGCCGATTCGTTGGTAAAGGGTTAAATTCAATGCAGAATATGAAATTACATTTCAATTGCCAAAATGTCGTGATTCATGATTGATGAATAAAACTTCCCCACATTAAACAACTTCAAAATACATAATTGCCATAGTTACCAGATCACAGAAAACATCAAATAGAATTATCATTATGCAATGCCAATATGTATCAAATATTCCTTTTTGATGTAACTCTTAGGTTAATATAGCTGCCTGAAAGTAACAGAATACTAAAGATTGTTGACCCACATGGAAACCCTGGGAAATGAGACAGTGCTTGTTTACTGTAGTAAACAAGCTCTGTTTTTCTGATAAAATAGGACCCAGATCCATTGTGCAGAACTATGTGACCTTAAACACCAATAAATAAATAAATAGGACCTAGTCACCAATGCTTGGTGTGGAAGTCTTTTGACATGGGCATCATGGGTATAAATGCTTTAGTAAACTTGTCCTTATCTCCATGTTGTTATGATTAGCATTGTGCTGAAATAAGTGACCTTAAACACCTATAAATAAATAATGAATAAATAAATAAATTAAGATTGTTTAACCCTTTATTTTAACATAAAAGCAGATGACACATACCCCAAAATTTCTTTAGTAACTCCAGTTTTTTTTTATTTTTGCCCAAAAAATTGTTTTGGCCTAAAACAGTTAATAATTGGTTTCTCAGGCCCTTTCGTGCAGTCTTTTTGGTTGCTGCACACTCTCTTTTTATAACCAGTGCAAACTTTAAAAAATTAAATGGTTTCTGTCTGATATTTTACCTAAGTTAATAAAATTGATAAATTTGTCCCTTGAATCCATCAAGGCTTTGCAATGCTTTAGCTTTGCAAAGCCTTCTTGTACTCAAGGGACGAAATACACCACCACCCATGCTATTCTGTAGATTATGAGGCCTAAAACCAAGTGTCAGGATTTCACGGTAACGATCGTTACCGGTAGCGTGTTGGTACCGTGGTCACAAAATGACGGAACCAAAATATCGTTACCCACTCAATCTGTCACTAAAGACATTGAAACATTTGTTGTTGAAAGAAATGCTCATAAGAGCTGCTCGTTGGTGAACAATCATCACTGTGATAGAAACGAAATGCTGTTTACATCGAATACAGAAACAAGTTGAAGTGGGAAAAACACGTGTGTACCGTTTGCACACGTTAGACATTTCAACCAATTACATTCTCGCAATGAGTAAAGTGCGGGATCTTTTTGCTGAAGTGAATGTGATTGGCTCATTCTGTAAACATCTTGACGTTTTTTTTCGTCAGTAACATTATCACAAGTAATTTCATTGTGTGTCTGAGAATTGTTTTAAGTATGATAAAATAACAAGCGCCTGTGTTCAATATATGTTGTAAACTGAAAAGCAGTTTTTTGAACAAAGGTATCATGCACAGGTTTACTGGCATTATAATATCTAAAACAATAAATATATATTAAAAAATCAACATCCCAATAACCTCTGTTTGGTATCTATCGTGCCGGGGGTAATTCCCTTCACTCCGGACTGTTAATATAGGAGGCCGAAACGTCTCGGGGCCGAAACGTTCCAATATCATTTCACATATAACTTACAAGCATATCAATGAATGCAGGCAGTTTTATCTAGGAGGGAAACGTGTCTGAAATCTAAAAAGCTACGGATGATATAAAATTCCCTCGATTCGGAAAAACTTCAAAAAGGTTCCCATAACTGCTCACAGACGGTACCTAAATTTCGTTACCGGCGGGTTCCGTGTCTCGTAAACCACGGAAACGATTTTTCGGTTCCGTTGACATCTGAAATCCTGATACTTGTAAAACATAACACAAACCCAAGAACATGAACTTTTGATGGCAAAGAAATAATTACAAAAATTAAAAAAATAAAATAAAAACCTGCCCGCCCACATGCACTTTTACAAAAAAATGGCCTGAGAAACAAGATCTACTTTGTGGGGCCTTATGGAAACTTATTTCAGTGAGGGTTCATAAGGTGTATTTTTGAGGCAAAAAATGAAAAAAAATAATAAAATTTGAATGATAATTTTGTGAAAAGCACTGTCGACTTGTTAGTAATTGCTTGACAGTGTTTGTTTAAAAGTTATCTAAATTTCAGACATCATTGTATTTCAATGTCAAATGTATCCCCAAAGCTAAACAGCTCTTGCCACACAATATGAATTCAAATATCAAGCATTTATCCCATTAATTCTTTACCTAACATGAAAAGCAGACGACACTTGCAAAAAAAGTTCTTGAATAACTAATTGTTTTCATTTTTTGTCTCAAAAACATAGGTTATGACCCCTCGTTGGAACGAGCTCAACGAGCTCGTTCCAACGAGGGGTCATAACCTATGTTTTTGAGACACAAAATGAAAAAATAATGAAAATCCTCATTGGCGATTTTTGAGAATAGCGCTGACGGTTTTGTCTGTTACGTTGGGTAAAGGGTTAACCAGAATTATCCAGAATATGATCCCGATTTTCTGATAATAATTGAGAATTTTAAATATTCTGACTTATTTGACAGATCTTACCAAGCTATATCTAATAGGATATGACAAAATGGGACTTAAATTTTAAGCAAATTACAGATTAACCCTTTCAACACTGGTGGTATCTTCCATGCCAGTTAAATAGCAGAAATTGGAAGAGTCCATATCCATTATTTGAGGGTAGTGCAATTAATATTTTCAGCGTGCAGCCTTCAGGCTGCACATTGAAAATATTAATTGTTCTACCACACACGTTCACTTAGTAGCCATCCTACTTAATGAAATTATGACTTATCGTGTTAAAAAGGTTTCTAACTGGTAGATTATTAGATTATTTGAGACACAGGATTTTTATTCATGAATTATTAGTATGCTAAAATTTATTGGAGAGTGACTTTCAGCATGCACTCTATAGTAATTGTAACAAAACAAAAACACACTAACCCTTTACCTTTCACAAATAGAAAATGAACCTCAGAAAAATGGCCAACAAAATTTAAAAAAACTACAAATTTTCATTTTTAGCCTCATGGCCATTCATTGGCACATATGGCCATTCATTGGAACAAGCCAGTCCTTTAAATTCCCCCAAATAGGCCTAAAAAAGTTAAAAATCTGTTTCTCACCGCCTCCCGCATGGTTCTTTTGGCTGCCGCATGCTCTCTTTTTATAACCAATGCAAACTTAAAGAAATAAAAATTAAATACCTTAAGTTAATAAAATTGACGAATTTGTCCCTGGTGTGCAACAAGGCTTTGCAGTGCTTTAGCATTGCAAAGCCTTCTTGCACTCAAAGGACGAAATACACCACCAACCATGCTACTCTGTAGATTATGAGGCCTAAAACATAAAATAAACCACAAACATGAACTTTTGATGGTAGAGAAATAATTACAAAAAAAAAAAAAAAAATTGTCCTCCCACATGCAATTTTACAAAAAATAGCCTGAGAAACAGAAGATCTACTTTGTGGGGCCATAGTGACGGTAAATGCTGAATCCGTATAATGTAAATGTGCCCAAAAGTTTCCCTGATACTGTACGCAGTACAGTTTAGAGCTTACCTGTCAACTCAAACAGTGAAACAGATAAATGAGTTTAACCCTTTACCCAATGCATTGGATATAAAAATTTATTTTAATATTTGTTTTTTTCCAATTTTTCAAAAAATTCCAACGAAACCATATCATGTGACCCCTCATTGGAACGAGCTTAATGAGCTCGTTCCAATTAGGGGTCACATGATATGGTTTTGTTGAAATTTTCTTTTTTTTAACTACTTAATTTGTAAATAACGAGTGCGGTTGAGGCCGATTCATTAGGTGAAGGGTTAAAAACACTAGTGAGTTCGCCAGTGAAAAGTAGTCTGTGTTGACTATGACACTGTCAATGTAGATTGCTTTGCAATGACGAACCTTGTATGAAACTACTGGAAGCATGAGATCTAATATAGTCATATTTGTGGCATTTCAGAAAGCATGGAGGCTCAGTGCTTATGTAATTGGACTTCAAACTGAAAGGTCTACGGTTCGATCCCCGCCAGGGCTAACTGCATTGTGTCCTTGGGCAAGGCACTTAATCCCGATTGGGAGCATGGTGGCTCAGTAGGTAGAGGTGCAGACTGCAAGCCGAGAGGTCCTCGGTTCGAATCCCACCTGCGGCAACTGCATTGTGTCCTTGGGCAAGACACTTCATCTCCATTGCCCGCGTGGGGGCACGATGACGCCATGTACTAAGGCGTACTGCACGTCGATGGTACGCATGTCTTCACCCAATCTAACCCTGCTTGTGCTGCAGTGTGGAGTTATGATGTTGTGGAGCTGGCAGCTGCTCGGTGGTTCTCTCCAGGTACTCCGGCTTCCTCCACCCGTAAAACTGTCACGGTCATGATTAGCCATTGTGCATAAATATGTGACCTTAAACATCAATAAATATAAATAATCCCAATTGCCCATGTCAGGGCACGGTGGCTCTGTGTACTAAGGCATACTGCAGGTCGATGGTGCATTTACAGTTAAAAATAGAAGTCCTGTCATCAATTGTGCGCAAACACCTCGCAATTTAGCGCGTTTATCGATGCGTTAGGTCATATGGTAAGGCTATCACATTCTCTACTCAACCTATGCACAAGCAATGGTTCAGCCAATGGACCTCCGGTTTAATCCGGAGGTCCATTGGCTGAAACATTGCTTGTGTTTGCCGTGAGTAATGGCAAGACTCTGTGGTAATTTGTGTATTTTCAGTAGGAAACTTGCGTGCAATTCCTGTGCGAAATTGTGTCAAGATAAGCGCGCAATTCATGACAGGACTTCTAGTTTTAACTGTGTCTTCAACCAGTGCTAACCCTGCTTGTGTGGCGTTAGAACAGTACGTTGGGGAGTCTGACAGTTGCTGACAGTTGCTCGGTGTTTCTCTTTGGGCACTCTGGCTTCCTCCACCTGAAAGGTGACCATGGCTGTTGAAAGTGTTGTTAAATCCCAATAAATAAATAAATATATGCTGTTTCCTATTGAACATCAAGCGTAATTTAGTTTAAACAGGATTTTGGCTTAAAACTAACTAAACCTATAAAACCTTCAGTAAACATTACATGTAGCTCAAGGAGGAGAGCCAGTGATAATGGTGAAGACATATGAGGGGGCACGTTGGCGTCGCGGTAACCGGTTCTTGTCAGATCTCCGAAGTTAAGCAACGTCGAGCGCGGTTAGTAGTTGGATGGGTGACCATTTCAGCGACTGATTCGCACTCCCACGTTGTGTCCTTGGGCAAGGCACTTAACCCCGATTGCCTACATGGGGGCACAATGACGCTGTGTACTAAGGCGTACTGCACGTCGATGGTGTGCATGTCTTCAACCAATCTAACACTGCCTGTGCCGCGGCGCAGAGTTCAGAGTTACGATGTTGGAGAGCTGACAGCTGCTCGGTGGTTCTCTCCGGTACTCCGGCTTCCTCCACCCGTAAAACTGTCACGGGCATGATTAGCCATTGTGCATAAGTATATGACCTGAAACACCAATAAATAAATAAATAAATAAATAAATAAATAAATAAATAAATAAATAGAAGACATATGACAAGAGACTGTAAACTGTAATTCTAACTTGTGGGGAGGGAGGAACATGAAAAGTATATGAAACAGATGCCGAAAAGACGAACATGACAGCACTTTTCTCTCTCACCCCGAAGTAGATTAATGTATAGGCCTGAGCAAGCTTAAGGAGTTTCTTCCATTGAGGGGTCATATTCTAAGTTTTTGAAACAAAATTTTAAAAAATAAAATTTAAATGACGATTTTTTTTATGAATCGTGCTAGGCCTTTTCCCATTAACCCTTTACTCAATGCAGACAATATCAAAATTTATGATTTTAAATATTATTTTTTTTCTAAATTTTCAAAATATTTCATAAAACCATATCATGTGACCCTCATAGGAACAAGCTTGATGAGCTTGTTCCAATGAGGGGTCACATGATATAGTTTTGTTGTAATTTTCTGAAAGTTAATATTTTTCCAACTGCTGAATTTGCATATTATGCGGGCGGATGCAGCCGATTCGATAGGTAGAGGGTTAAGTCAGGTGACGGGTTGACACATATTAACTGGTTAAGTGCCATAAAATTTTTTCAAAGATGATTTGTGACATGAGTATTTTTTCGAAGATACGATGCCACCAGCATGGAGAGGCTTAGTTTAGCAAGATTTTGTTCATAAATAATTGTTTTGTTACAATTTATTGGAGAGTGCCAACTAGCACTCTCCAATGAATTGTCTCGAAAATTTTTTATATAAACATTTTTCCTGCTGCTGCCTGACAGACAACAAGCTAATTCAAACAGTGTAAAACCACTTAAGCGGCTTCTTGCACTCAACCAGTTAAGAAATTCATTCGAACTACATAACAGGCCGGAAAATAAGCCGTCTGACATTTGCAGAATGAGGTTGCCAGAGGGTGAATTTGATGATGATATCCCATACAGTGGGCCATTTATCCTCTTGGTACCTCTTTTTGTTTCGTTTTGGGACCCTGATTCAGATTGAGGTTCACAGAGGGTAAATTTAGTGATGCTACCCTGCTGTGCAGGGTAGCATCACTAAATTCACCCACTGGGGACCTCATTTTGTAGATGTCAGTCTGCTTATTTTCTGGTTTGCTACATAATATTTTATTATGATTCATATGCTGAGAATATTAGAACTTGATTGTGACAACATTACTTTTTAATCCTTATGTCCCAATATTGCCACAACCTGCCAGTTTTATATTGCTTTGGAAATTGGAAAGTTGCCCCATAGTGTATTTCTCCCTGGAGAACTCATTTGTCTGCATTTATCTTGACATTGTTGTGACAGTATAGGAGTACTTAAACATCTTGTTGACTTATATCAAATCTTGATGACTGTGTATTTGCACGCGAATATGAGGCTATGTTAAATTTATTAATGATAAACTATGAATATCTTGAGGCGTTTGGTCATTTTTTAGCATTGACTGCCTGATATTGGATAAAAATAAGATCCTGTTCTTGTTGTCAGTAATGCCTCTAGTACCCATAGGCGACTTTATTCACATTAATCAAGCTTTTCACAGACTGCATTATGAAATAAATCAACATACTTCTACAGGGTGAATATTGTATGTTGATGATGACAGTGCCTTATCAGGATCCTTAAGTCTGTAAAATAATAACAGATCATGTTTTTGATTGGCAAAAATACCATGATTTATTGCTGTATTAACATGAGTACCTAATTGTATGACCATCTTATAATACTACAAATAAGCTATTTATTTATTTATTTATTTATTGATGTTTAAGGTCACATATTTATGCACAATGGCTAATCATGACCGTGACAGTTTTACGGGTGGAGGAAGCCGGAGTACCCGGAGAGAACCACCGAGCAACGACGAGCAGCTGCCAGCTCCCCAACATCGTAACTCCGCACTGCAGCACAGGCAGGGTTAGATTGGTTGAAGACATGCGTACCATCGACGTGCAGTACGCCTTAGTACACAGCGTCATCGTGCCCCCATGTGGGCAATGGAGATGAAGTGTCTTGCCCAAGGACACAACACGGTTGCCGCAGGTGGGATTCGAACCGAGAACCTACAAATAAGCTAGTCTTTTACCTACCATAGTGATTGAAACAAGCTCTTACATTGTAACCTTATTGAACAGGAGAAGCTTCTATCAAGTAAATAAAATACAGTACGTGGAGAGTGTATTATCACTAAATCACCCGCAGAGTGGAGATTCCACCCAAGCAATAATTGCAAATATGTTGCAAAGCATAACAAGCACAGGCAAAGTTTCAACCAATGGACCTCCGGGTTTAACCCGGAGGTCCATTGGCTGAAACATTGCTTGTGTTTTTTGTACATATGCATAAATTTAAAAGTTATAGTTTGGGTGATAACTCCACTCTGCGGGTGATTTAGTTACAATCCACTCTCCACGTACTGTAATAGCTGCAGGTAAAGACCAATGGATACTTTGATGATGCACCGGCCTTCAACTGATGCTAGCTCTGTTTATACCAGGTTAGTAAGTTGGAGAGTCTGACAGTTGCTCATCACTGTTCAGTGGTTCTCTCTGGGTATTCAGGTGTCCTCCATGCATAAAACTGTCCGACATGTGTTAAATCCCAATAAACAAACCAACATGATATGTCCCAGGCAGCTGGAAGTATTGTTAAATCCCAATAAACAAACCAACAAATGCCAGTGATCAGAATATTATTATCACTGGTGGGTGAGGGTGTGAGATGGGACAATCTCACCTGAGAGCAAGATATCCAGGCCAATATGAGGCTTGCCAAGAGTCTGGACCAAATATCTTGTCCCAAGGGTGAGATTTCCCCATCTCACACTCACCCCCATCAGGGATAATTCCCCTCACCTCCCCTCCCCCCACCCACCAAAACACCCTGATGTCATCAAAAGTAATTTAGGGGCATGTGCAGCTAAATCGAACAATTTTGTCCATTTCTGAAAAAAAAATTGCTTATCGGAAAGAGCCCACAAAAGTTATGTATATACCAAAGGTATATACCACGTAATTAAATTCCAATGCCGGCAAGACAGGGGTTATAGATTTGTAGCAAAATCAACATTGACACATTCCGATGATGTCATAATATGAATTCTGCTATGTATTCGCATAACTTTTCAACAGAAATTTCGTGCAACTCTCTCCACTCATAATGTTGTTAACCCCAAAATTCATATAAAAGAGTCCAAGTGTACTTGGGTTTTGCGGTCTGTGTTTTTATTTCTATTTTCATCGACAAACGTCTGTCTGCTACGTGACAACACATTGTTTGTTTACAGATGAACATACGATAATTAAATAGTGCTGCACTCTTTTCTTTCTGTCTGTCAGGACTCAGTGGGATGCTATTTGCATTTTAGAGGTACTTTTTCACTTTTTCAGAAAGCTCATCATGTGTTCATTAAGAAGTCCCTACATAAGTTTGAATTTCTGGCTTGAGTCACCTCTTGTATTGTGTCTATAAGTAAGACAGATCTTTTTTCCTAATGTTTGGGAATGTGCTGATGCTATGCATCTTTATCCCCGCATTTTCAAAAATGTGGGGATATAGTCGTGATCTCCGTCCGCCCATCCGTCACACCCTGAAAGGCTCCTAGGGTATTCAATTCGAAACGTTTAAACTATGCTAATGTGTTCAGGTAGCAACTTTAGATGTGCATGAAGGTTTCGGAATTTTTTATTTGGCCCCGGTGGTTCCAGTGGAACCACTTTTATCTTTAGAAAATCAGTTTTCATCGAAAGGTTCCTAGGGTATTTAATTCGAAGCGCTTAAGCAATGCTAATGTGTCCAGGTAACATCTGTAGATGTGCATGAAGGTTTAGAAATTTTGATTTGGCCCCATGTAGTTCCAGTGGAAATCAGTTTTCTTCGAAAGGCTCCTAGGGTATTTAATTCGAAACGTTTAAACTATGCTAAAGTGTTCAGGTAGCATCACTAGATGTGCTTGAAGGTTTCGGAATTTTGATTTGGCCTCATGTGGTTCCTGTGGAACCACTTTTATCGTTAGAAAATCAGTTTTCATCGAAAGGCTCCTTGAGTATTAATTCAAAACGTTAAAACTGTGCTAAGGTATTGCTAAGGAAATGCAGGGATACACCATTGTGTGCTTTGCACACAAATAACTCGATCTAGTTGCATTTGTCAGTTTAGTTCTGATTTTCAGTAGTTTTTTTTTCTTTGATCAAAAGTGCATGTGACAAGGTTGGAGTGGTTTATTGGGTAGAGATGGACAGTTTGGGAATTTTGAGTCCTGTATCAGTATAGGTATTTCTAGGGAAGTGTACTGTGGTATCAGTTCAGTATTCGGTATCATAGATTTGCTGATTGTACCAAAAGGGAATTCATACCAGGAAAATACACAAAAAGTTGTTTTTCAATCATTCTCCATTGAGTTCAACATTGCCAGCACAAATCATATCTACAGTAATTTTGTGACTTGTTCAAAAACACATATTAACCTTTAAAGGCCTCTTTCAGGATTTTGTGATCTTGGTGCATGTTCTTAACATGCCATCATTAGGAGGTCTTGCTGACAGCAGGCAAATCACTTGGGCAGTGATTTCTTGTCAAGTCCTGGCTGCCTTAACAGAAATAACTGCTTAGCAACTGGACATGTGCAGGTTGCCATTTGGTGGGAATTCTCAGGACAACTGCCCTGGCCCTTAAAGGTTAACAAAACTGAAAAGAGAATCACTTCTTTCATGAAAATGGACACTTCAGCTTCTATCATGCCTCAACAGACCTTATAAATAGAAAATGTAGGAAAATCTAAAAATGCCGATGGTTTTGGTATTCAATAATATGTTCGGTTTGGTTTTTCAGTATCCTCGTATCAGTACTGGTTCGTTTTTTTTCGGTATATTGCCTATCTCTAGTACAAGGGCATATTGATTTTATAGAAGATATTGAAGAATTCCATTTTCATTATTGTCGCATGAGACAATTTGGTTTAGGTTGAGAGGTGGACAATATTTGTGAGTATTGTCAAGTGAAATGGCGTTTATTTGTGTGACATCATCTTAGAAGATTGTATTGGATTGATAATTCAGTGGAAAATTATTGGGAGATCTCATGAAAATGACACTCATTCCTATCATGGACTCACTGTCTTGTGGTGATATGTTAGTTCTCAAAAGAATAGAACATGGACATACAGACCTTGGTGAGCACCTGTGCGAGCATGTATCCAGTAGGAGAAGGATAGAGCTGGAAGATAATTCTTGGAAAGCTCCAAAGTCAACTATCTTTGATATATTTTGGGAGAAGATTCATGCTGGTTCACACACAACTCTGACCCAGACCTGCACTCATGTTTGTAAGACGTCTTCAAGATCAATTGATGCTTCATTGGGAGTACCATTGGGATGTTTTGAATTGTATTTGTAGGTATTACCAATATGTTTTGTTGTCTTTGTGTGTGCACCTTTTGTTTATAGTAGGTACACCATACTCAACACGGTCATCATCATTAACTGGTTTAGTGGTGGAAGCCCATAAGTGGACTTTATTCTGAAGTGCAGGTACTACACAAACCTGGAAATAAGCAGACTGTCATCTGCAGAATGAGGTCCCCAGAGGTTGAATCTGGTGATGCTACCCTGCACAGCAGGGTAGCATCACCAAATTTACCCTCTGCAAACCTCAAATCTGAATCAAGGTTCCAAGCCTAAACAGAAAAGTGTGCCCAGAAGATAAATTGGCCCACTGTATGGGATAGCATTAGCAAATTCACCCTCAGGGGACCTCATTCTGCAAATGACGGATTGCTTATTTTCAGACTTGGTACCACAACTTAAAGGCTTCATGTTTTATGGATTGGATTCATATTGGCTTGGAAATGAAATTATTTTGTCTATGGATTAGCATTGTCACAATTTATGGGAGAGTGCCTGTTGGCATTCTTCCCTAAATTGTTACAAGACAAAGACATGCAAACAAATTTTGACATCCAAAAATAATTCAGTACTCTACCAGTCAAGAGAATTGTTTCTTGTGGAAAAATTCTCTAATTGATGAAAGTATTCAGAGTATTGTTTGCACCATTATAATTTCCAAATCATTATTACTTTGGGAGTGTTCTGAACACCAGAGATGTCAGAACATGAGCACTTAAATGCATATGCAGATATGCTTCTTAGAATAGTTCTGTCACTGAGACAAAAATCAAACTTAGCAGCCCATTTTGATTTTTTGCAGCTGTCAAAAATGTTTTCAAAGTAAAAATTATTTCATGCTAAACTCAGCAGTAGTTTGACAAACATAAGGTTTTTTAGCTCAACTTGACAACGTCAAGTATGAGCAATTGGGATGAGTTATGATCCGTCGACTGTCCATCCGAATGTCTATGTCTGTCCATCCACAATTCCTTTAGCATGCCCTACAGGCAACAGCTCTCACCCGATCAGGTCCAAATTTCATATGTAGCTTTGGGGCTGTGTCTAGATGAGAGCTATTGATTTTTTTTAAATTACGTTGAAAAATATGGCTGCCAGTGGCCATCTTGGATTTGGCATATAAATTGTCAATAATTCCATTAGCACACCCTACAGGCCATGGCTCTCCCCCATTCAGTCCCAAATTTCATGTGTCTTTGAGGCCGTGTCTAGATGGGAGCAATCGATTTTTTCGGTTTTCATTGAAAAACATGGCCACCAGTGGCCATCTTGGATTTGAATATAAATTGTCCAACAATTCCTTTAACACACCCTACAGGTCGCAAGGTCTCACCCAGTGAGTCTCAAATTTTATATGTAGCTTTGGGGCATTGTCTAGATGGACGCTATCAAATTTTTTCCGAATTTCGTTGAAAAACATGGCTATCAGTGGCCATCTTAGATTTGGCGTATAAATTTTCAGCAATTCCATTAGCACACTCTACAGGCTGTATCTCTCACCCAATCTTTTTTCAAATTTCATATGTAGCTTTGGTGGGATGTCTAGATGGGAAGCTATTGAATTTTTCTGAATTTTGTTGAAAAACATTGCTGCCAGCAGCCATCTTGGATTTGGATATAATTTGTCCAACGATTCCTTTAGCACACCCTACAGGCGAGGGTTCTCTGTTCAATTTGATGGTAATATATCTTAGTCTTCGTATGTTTTTTTCCCTCCAAAAGAAATTGCCAACGCAAATTTTCCCATTGGCATGGGCCCCCGAACTCTTTCCCAAAGAGGGCAGAATAATTCCTGTATGCTGATGCTCAGACAGACGGTTTATACAGCACCATAAAATACTTGAAAAACAAGTGTATAAAAATGAACTACAAACCATAGGGCCACTCAAGTCAGTTTTCATTAAACTTTTACCCAACGAATCACCCGCATCCGCCCACGTAATATGCAAATTCAGCAGTGGAAAAAATATTGTTTTTCAAAAAATTTCGTCGAGCTCGTTCCAACGAGGGGTCACATGATATGGTTTTGTTGAAATTTTTTTAAAAATTTGAAAAAATGATATTTAAAATAATAAATTTTGATATCGTCTGCGTTGGGTAAAGGATTAAAACAAAAATGACAATTCAACAGATGAAAGTTATGAATGACAAAGACATCCTATCAAGACTGTCTTTTGATGGTTAACCAAACAAATGTATTTCTAATGTTGTGTTCACAGCACCGACTGATCTTTTCAGGTCTTTGTTCAATACTAGAGAATTATTTCTATCAATTGTCTTATTACAAATGAATGAGACACAAAAAGATATGTTTGAAAAGGCATGAAGAAGTACGATTCCAAGTCTGTTTTCTTTGAAAATAATATTTGTCAGGAAATATGAATTTAGTTAATCGATGCTGGAGTTCTGAATGGTACAACCCTGAGAAAGTAAATGTTTATGCAAGCAGCAACATTTCATCAAAGAGTTGACATACAATGGAAGGTTGTTTGTTGGAAACGTGTGAAGCATGTTTCGTCTCCGAATTGCTGTTATCCTCAAAATTATATAACATTGATTAACCAGATGAATGCTGATTTGTCTTTCATTTAGCAGTGTGTAAAATGTTAACCAAAATTAAATGAAACATGCTGCAGACTTTCTGGAATCCCATGACTGGATTTTAAAGCACCAAAACAGTGACCATAGTACAGAACAGTCACCCTGGAATGGTCGTAATCCACGCATGGCCTGTGATGTCCACACATGCGTTTACTGGATAATAAAAACCATCGGCAGCAAAATTTTAATTAATGAAGTACCGGGTTGTACAGTGGAGCCCACTTAATTGGATATCTTGTAACTGAATAACCCTGTTAATTGAATATAATTTCCTAACACAAAACCATTTACCATACCTCCAGTACAAATTTGACCTGTTAATTGAATATAGATTATAGAGTAAATTCCTGTTAATTGAATAAAAAATCTTTTAACCTTTGAGATATTACACCGACTGTCCCCAGTTTTCCTTTGTTTCTAGACCTATTTGGCCTCAGTACATGCAGTACAGGCATTTAATCTATTATATTTTGTTTGACAGAGCTCATGGAGCTCTGTCAAACAAAATATAATGGAATAAATGCTAAGTTTATCTATAGAATCCCTGTGGGAACCCCTGGAAGTGAAGCCATGCTTGTTTACTGTGGTAAACAAGCTCTGTTTCACTGGTAAAATAGGACCCAGTCACTAATGCTTGAGGTGCGAATCCTCTAAAATAAGCAACATGGTGTATCAACGATAATAATAATAATAATTTTAAAGCCTAGAATCCACACACTGTGCTCAATGGTTGTACAATAATTGCATACATACATACATGCATACATACATACATACATACACACACACACACACACACACATACATACATACATACATACATACATACATACATACATACATACATACATACATACATACATACATACATACATACATCATACATACATACATACATACATATACACACATACACATACATTCTCTCACAGATACATTGATCACGATTATCATTTATTGGTGCCCAATGCCTTATCAGCAACTAAGGCTATGTCGTAGCGATAAAAACAACAGAACCTAAAAGAAAAAGGGTATTGAATTAAAACAAACTAAAAACAAACTACAACTTTACCAAAACTAGTATGTGAGTGTGACTTGACAAGTAACGAGGCAATCCTCACTGACTCGGTCACACTCACACACCTGGTAATGTCAGTTTATGACCAAAATTAAAAGATTAAAAGACCACTGAAGGAAAGATGTGTTGTAGTTTTTCAAGAAAAGATATTTTATAGCCAATCAGAAGAGAGTTGCAGTAGTCGAGGCGACTGGTAACAAAGGCGTGGACAAGCTGACGTCTGTGTATCAATGAAGCGTCAAATTTTCCTAATATTTCTAAGATGAACAAATGCACTGTGACAGACATGTTTGATATGTTCATCAGCGGCCAAATTTTCGTCCATGAAATAACCTAAGTTTTGAACACAGCTACTGGGTTTTATCGTAGACCCTCCAATACTGAGGGACAGTTTGGATATTTTTGAATGTTGATGAGGTAGACCCATATATATATTACTTCTGTCTTGTCATCGTTCAGTTTAAAAAAGTTTTTAGTCATCCATGCTTTGATGTCTGAAATACAAAGTTCAATCTTACTGTATGATTCAGACTCAAAGGCGTGAGTAAAACTAATATACAGCTGTGTGTCATCTGCATAAAAATGAAAAAATCAAGGCCATGGCTTCGGATAATGCCACCGAGAGGTAAGACATAGATAGTGTACAATAGGGGACCCAACACCGATCCTTGAGGGATGCCAAAACATAGTGTGACTTTGTCTGACGACTCACAGCCAATAAGGACATGCTGTGTGCAACCATTAAGGTACGATGAAAACCAACGATGGACTGACCTTGACTTTATCTCCATGTTGTGGTCATGATTAGCCATTGTGCAGAAGTATGTGACCTTAAACACCAATAAATAAATAAATAAATCTCTAGAATACAGGAAAGTGACACAATCCCTGTTAATTGAATACTCCTGTTAATTGAATAATTTTCTTTGGCAAAGTGGCTATTAACAGGGTTCCACTGTACCTGGTGCTTCATTAATTAAATTTTTGATAATTACTCCTTTAATTAGTGTTTTAATTAGTGTTCTGAATTGAATATTATTGCATCCGTGGAAATATTGCCCACTCGTGCAATGTGACCAGTCCACGCCGGCTGTACTGTATGTACATATACATGTTGCGCTAAAAGATATTGAATAAAATCTACTTCTGTTGCTATAAACATCTGAATTGTCAAACAGAATAAAAAGAGAATTCTGAGTAGCCAAATATTATCCTGTTTTGAATATATATCTGTGTTTGACTATTGTCAGCAGTTACAAAGAGAGCATGCGGCAGCCAAAAGAACCATGCGGGAGGGCCTGAAAAACAGATTTTTAACTTTTTTAGGCCTGAAGAAAAGTCTTTGGTACAAGATTTCCCCTCATGGTGAAATGACTGTTATACTATAGGAGCAGTCGTCCTCCTGAATCTCCTGTTCATGTGTTCAACCTCGATGCTCTGCATCTCATGAACATAAACTTCGAGCTGCAAACTGCAGACCATGTTACCATGCATTCATCACAATAACTTAATAGTGTTGCAGGAAGGAAAGCAGACAGAGAATTTCAACAGGATCACGACAGAGTCACGCACGGCAGAGTCACGATCCAGTCAAAGTTCTCGGCCCACTTTTGTAATGACATTATTGTATCATGACCATTTACTGAATACAATATTATGTAAGGTTAAAGCTTAATAACATAAAATAAGAATGATTGTCGCTATTGAACTCCACCATTATATTGTTCTACATCATGATTCCTTTCTAAAGCTAATATTTGTTAATGTGTACGATTTTCAAAAGAATCCTACAGCAAATCAAACTCAAAGATGTTTTCATTTCAACAGACAGAAAATACATAGAAGATATTTGTTTTAAAGATTTTGATCTCATTTCACTTGGCAATATTAATTGCTTCATAAAGCATATTCTTCAGTGAAATGATTGCATTGTGGCTCCAAAATGTCTAATGTTGACCTTTGAGCATCTGAAATAAGATCGAGTGTGTACAGAATGATCTGTAGTTAGCTCCTTCCAATCACAACTTTCAGAAAAGATAATCATTATCTGCTTTCTGTAAACAACATTTAATTTTTACTGGTTTAGTGGTGGCATATTGGTTAGAGCATTGGGTAACAGCTCGAAAGGTCGTAGGTTCAATCTTGACTGATGTCATGTGCTCTTTTTCCTTGACACTTATTCTCATTTGCCCAAACTGGAGTTTGGTGGTTTAGTGTGCTGAAGTGTACTGCATGTCGATGGTACACATGCCTTCATCTACAGCTAACCCAATGTGGCTGGGGTTAGAACATTGGAGAGTCTGACAATTACTTATTACTGTTTCCCTGTTGGAACTCCCAGAAGTGAAGTAGTGCTTGTTTACAATTGGTAAACAAGCTCTGTTTTACTGGTAACACGTACATACATTTATTGTCATTACTGCCTGAAAATGGTTACAAAGCACTTCTAAATGTTCAAAAAAACACTTTTAATCTGTGGAGTAATCTGTGGTGGAAGTCCGCTAAAATGGGCAACATGGGTATGAACGACTGACTGGACTTGACTTTATATCCATGTAGTGATCATCATTAGCCATTGTTCAGAAATATGTAACCTCAAACACCAGTAAATAAATACATAACTTATTGCTGCACAATGGTTTTCTCTCGGTACTCAGCATAATCCTTGCTGTTGGAAGTATTGCTATACCCAAATAAATAAATAACTGTTTTAGTAACATTCTAACAGCGGTAAACAGGCTCTGTTTTACTTATAAAATAGGACCCAGTCACCAATGCTTGGGAGGTGCAAACCCTCTCTAAAATGGGCAACATGGCTTATTAACGCTCACCCCTGATCTTGAGTTGATACTCATGTTGTGGTGATGATTAGCCATTGTGCAAAAATATGTGACCTTAAACACCAATAAATAAATAACATTCTAACATGATCTCCAATAGGAACCAAGAAAGTGGTGTGGTGCTAATGTAAAAAGTTTGATCTGCAAATTTTTCTCATTGTGCTCCTAGGAATTTAACCAATTCAGTCCTGTTTGACAGAGCTCAGTGAGCAGAATCATCAACAGTAAATGGTACCGGTACGTATCCATGGTGTCAGAAAACAGTTGTCACTGTTCAAAGTGCAATATTTGTTTGCAAAATAATATGTATCTCTACAAGCCTATCTGAAATACCTGTACATACATTTATTGTCATTACCACCTGAAAATGGTTACAAAGCACTTCTAAATGTTCAAAAAAAGCACTTTTAATCTGTGGAGTAAACTGTAAAGAAAATGTTTGCTTCAGCATAAAAAAATCAATAGAATTGTAAAACAAGAAAGAACTTTTGACACTGCAAATAATATTTTCTGTCCATATTTTAAATATTCAGTGTTTTAAATCAATAGATACGGTACTTTGAAAATATTTTTGGTACAGTGGAGCCCACTTAATTGGATATCGCTTAACTGAATAACCCTGTTAATTGAATATAATTTCCAAACACCTCCAATACAAATTTGACCTGCTAATTGAATATTGGTTATAGAGTAAACTCCTGTTAATTGAATAAAAAATCTTGT
Organism: Pictodentalium vernedei; assembly: GCA_031216915.1. Taxonomy (NCBI): domain Eukaryota; kingdom Metazoa; phylum Mollusca; class Scaphopoda; order Dentaliida; family Dentaliidae; genus Pictodentalium; species Pictodentalium vernedei. The sequence goes on along the minus strand of CM062294.1, from coordinate 492,363,421 downwards.
AATCTTGTACCTTGATTCGCCCCAGTTTTCCTTTGCTTATAGACGTATTTGGCCTCAGTACATCTAATACAGGCATTTAATCTATTATATCTTGTTTGACAGAGCTCAGGGAGCTCTGTCAAACAAGATATAATAGAATAAATGCTAAGTTTACATTGTATCTCTAGATTACAGGAAAGTGACACAATCCCTGTTAATTGAATACTCCTGTTAATTGAATAAATTTCAATGGCAAAGTGGATATTCAATTAACAGGGTTCCACTGTACTTAAATTCTCTTGTTTTAATTCAAATTTTGAAAATTCTAAGCGAGTGGAAATGCATCAAAATAGTAATGGCGACTTCTCACCCAGTTAAGATCAAATAATATCAGGTGAGTTACCTGATACGACAGAACCTTTAGATGGTATTCCAGAGTTCTGATTGGACAAACTAACTTTGAGGCATAATAATATTTTAAATGATAGCTTACATTTGATTTTATTCTTCTAGTGTGGATGCAATATAGCTTACGATGCTGAAAGTGACTATAAACCACAATAAAAATGCATATAATTCTGAAATGGTCACTCTACCTTCCTGGGTCTTGGCTTTATTTTCATGAAAGGAGTTACAGGTCTTTCCATAAGTAAATTCAAGATAAGCGACGTTTGAATCACCTGAATGTAAGCAAGGCAAGTAATAAGCAATTTCCCTTGGGGACATCTCAGAAAGTGGTGCAGATACAATGCTTGTTTACCATGGTAATCAAGTTTTGCTTTAGTGGTAAAATTGGTCCTGATAAACAAATGCCTGGGGTGGAAGTACTCCAAAGTCGGCAGCATAGGTATAAATGATTAATTAAACATATGACCTCCTACTTCTGAGTGGTCATGATCATACCAGAAAATAAGTGGTCAACCAAGGACAATGTGAGGTACTAAAAGTCCAATGTCTGACTGAGGTTTAAAATCATCAGTCAAAATGTCTGATGCCAAAATTATCAATGAAGTTCAGTGATCAGAACATCATGCATGCTGGAAATCATGTGCATAACTAACAAGCCTAAAATTAATGATTATTCTGGTCCTGGCAAGTTGCAAAGTGTGAAGAAAGTGACTGTACAGCTCATCAGTATTAATAGCATGCGGAGGAATAAGATTTGATATAGCCATACATGTATCTAAATTATGTACGAAGTGTAATTCGGTTCCAATTCAGAATAAAACCAACCATACCTTGTTTGGCAGGGCTCATTGAGCCCTGCCAAACAAGGTATGGTTGGATGAATTCTGAGCTGTTTTAAGATGAAGGTACAAGTACACCCAAAACACATTATTTCGAATACTCAAACTCCATTTTGTAATATGTCAGATATCATTCTTAAATGACAGACATGATTCATTTGGTGTCTGACATTTTGTCTGGAAGCGCAATGAAAATTATTTTCAGGCTTGGTCATGATACAGTCATAGATGCTGAAAGTGTCCTTCAACATCAGTGAATAAATGGGCAAGTATCTTATCACAAATACCAACACAATAGTGAGTACAGTGAAATCTGTTTTGAGAGACCACTGTCGTGATAAACCACCTGTCTTGGGAGATGACTTTGACCTTGCTCCATTTGCTCTGTAATGGACCTGCCATGAGAAACCACCTGTTTTGAGAGACCACTTTTGCCAGGCAAAAGGGGTTGTCTCTCAAGATGGGTTCTACTGTATGAGTTTTGAAAATTGAATTTATTTTAATTTTACCATTTTATATTAACTCCTTGAATACTGCTGGTGGATATTCCTGCCCAGGACAGGATTTCTCTAGGCACTGACATAAGTATAATATGGGCACATTTAAATTATCTCCCTGTAAATTTTCTGAATTTTTTAACCAATAATTCCTTGTGTTAAATTTGGATGAATTTTTCTTCAAATCTAGTCATGGCTGCTTCGCCCCAGCCATGACTAGATTTGCTGAAAAATATTTTAAAACTACTCAGCGGGTTAAGAGGTAAAGTCTCACAAAGGAATCGATCGATTACAGATGTTGGTGAATTAACTCAAATAGCAGGAGCGTTATTTGCTCAGTGATAGATTGTTGGACTTCTTTGCAAGAGGTCCCAATTTCAGTCCCTGTCTGGGACAACCCACGTTGTGTCCTTGGGCAAGGCACTTTATCCTGGTTGCCTACATGAGGGCACAATTACGCCGTATACTCAGGTGTACTGCATGTCGGTGGTGCACATGTCTTCAACCGCTGTAACCCTGCTTGAGCGGATCTTGAACAGAGTTAGAATGTTGAGGAGCTGACAGTTGCTCGTCGATGCTCGGAGGTTCTCTCTGGGTACTCCGGCTTCCTCCACCCGTAAAACTGTCACAGTCACGATTAGCCATTGTGCATAGGTATGTGACCTTAAACATCAATAAATAAATAACTCAAAGAGCTTGTTCCATTAACATCCATATTTCTTTGATTTGGTGATGCATAATGAAGTAACATTGACGTTTTTAGAAATACCTGCAGATTCTGGTTACCTGCATGATAGGAGCAATGAGTTGACAAAAGGTTTTTTTTAATATATGCTCAAATGTTTTATGAGTCAGGTGAATTGTCTTTTAAAGAAAATGATTCAATACATTTTGGCAAAAATTAAAATAAACAAATTGAAAAAACTTCTTGCATAAAGAGGGTCTCATAAACATCGTATTGTATTAAACTGAAATAGAGATTTGAACACTCTCACATCCATTTTAATTAACCAATTTTTTTCATTCATTGGATATTTTGTTCCAGAGCATGTCGAGAGTTTGTCAGTGTGACTTAGTTTTGAGGTTCCAGAGAAATTATTATTTAATTATAAGTGACATTTGTTGGATTTTTACTCTAGAAAATCAATATTTAACACCAAATCTATGAAATATAGATGGACATGTTAAAGTAGATGACTATCATTAGACCTCCATTAAGGTAGAGTAGAAGTGATAAGGTTGTGTGTAGTGCCAAATATTTCTATTTTGTGAAGAGATGCAGTCTGGAGCCCACTTAACCCTTAAGGAAAATGGTGTCTCATTGTTAGAGCTTTGGGCAGTTTGCCTGATCTGCACCATCTGGCTATGTCTTAGGGCATGACACTTAATCCTGATTGCCCACATGGAGGCACATTGCAGCTGTGACTAAGATATACTGCACGTCAATGGTGCCCTTAATTCCAACCGCTGCTAACTCTACCTGCATATGCCAGGTTTGTACGTTGAAGAGTCTGACACAGAGACGGACTTGCCGCCATATAGTCCGCCGGGAAAATTCTCTGTGGGCCCTCTTTTAGGTTCCCCTGTGGCCCCCAAAATTGGTGCAGCCCAACACACCTGTAGGTATGTGAAATTTCGTGAAAATGACCAAAAGGCAAAATGGACCTGATTGCAAAGACTGCCATGATATCGAAATATTCTCTATGGCAGTCCACACAAAGGACATTTCGATAAACCAGCAGTCAAAATAGTCTGCCATTGATCGCTAATAGCATTCCCCCCATTGATCGCTCAGATGCAAGAAAGGCATGTTCGTTCATTGCGCAAAATCAAAATTTTTTTTGAGTGTGGTGCCCCCCCTTTGGTTCATTTTCCGGTAACTTTTCTTGGTGGTTCTGTCAGAGCATTCTGGCTTCCTCCACCCATAAAACTGTCCGACATGACATAATACTGATTATTGAAAGTGTTGTTAACCCTTAACTTAACATGAAAAGCAGACGACACATGTAAACAAAATTATTGAATAACTATTTTTTTTTTCATTTTTTTTCTCAGAAACATAGGTTATGAACCCTCATTTGAACGAGCATGATGCACATGTTCCAAATAGGGGTCATAACCCATGTTTTTGAGACAAAAAATGAAAAAATAATGAAAATTAATTGGCGATTTTTGTGAATAGCGCTGGCCGGTTTTGGCCGTTACATTGGGTAAAGAGTTAAACTCCAATAAACAGACAAACAAACTTAACCCCTAGTGACTCATTTCCGACTTTCATTACTCTTTCCTGTAACAAACTGGGGTACAATGATCACAAAAGTGGTGTTCTGCTCGATCAGATCGCAATCCGGAACCAATACCATAAAACTTTTACAATTGTATTTTCTAGAATTGTATTTTCTACTTTTGACTTTAAATGGTTTGAAATGGACCATTAGCATTTTCAAAGATGTGGCAATTTGCCAGATGGCAAATTGCCATATTTTTTAAAATGCTGATGATTCATTTTAATTATGTTAATAGATAGAAAATACAATTCTAGAAAATACGATTGTAAAGCCTGATAGTATTGGCTCGTGGTTGCGACACATTCATACACTAGGGGTTGCGACACATTCATACACTAGGGGTTGAGACTTCATCAATAAAATACTGCAAAATCATGACTAAATCAAGAAAAACAAAAGAAAATAGCATCTCAAATTTAATGTTCTCATTTATTTTCTGATGAGCGAGCTTATGTGGTGAAATTTTGTTTGACAGATCCTTATGACAAGCCGCTCTAGCACTTGTTATAAAAAAGTTTCCTGCCTTTTTGTACCCCCACAAAACGAAGTTATTAGGGGAGTATATAGGAGTCAACTTGTCGATCGGTCTGTCGTCGTTGTCAGTCTGTTGCACATGTAAACGAACTACTTCCACAGTTTTAGCTGCATTTTCATGAAACTTCACAAAAATGATCAATATGATGAGGGGAAGTGCATGACAGAATTTCTTTCTCGCTCAGTTTCAAGATGGCAGACTGGCAGCCATATTGGATTTTTTGTTTTTTTACTAAACTTGTGGAACGAACTACTTCCACAGTTTTAGCTGCATTTTCATGAAACTTCACAAAAATGATCAGTATGATGAGGGGAAGTGTGTGACGTAATTTTTTTTTACTCACTCCGTTTCAAGATGGCCAACTGGCGGCCAAATTGGATATCTTTTTTTATGTGAACTTGTGGAGCGAACTATTTCCACAGTTTTAGCCGCATTTTCATGAAACTTCAAAAAAATTATCAACATGATGAGGGAAAGTGCATGACATAATTTTTTCCCACTCCATTTCAAGATGGCCGACTGGGGGCCATTTTGGATTTTTTTTTTACTTAGAAAAATTTAATGCCCCTTTTCAGTCACCCACACTAAGCGATATTCCACAGTAGGGGTATACCGGGCGATAGACCATCTCTACTTTCAACAGTTATGTTCCTTACTTTGTTTTTAATTCATTCATGCTTCATCAGTCCAGCACTGCAGTAGGAGTATGAATTTCCTTCAGCAATAGCTCTTGTTTATTTTCGGGTCATTGTGCCAAAGGTCAAGGTCACAGTGACCTTGAAAATTTTCTGGGAGTTGGTTTCTGCTCTCAAATTAAAATTCAGCTGGGCTGATTGAAACCAAACTTGACAAATGGGTTGGTTATGATGAGAGGAAGAACTCTATATATTTTTGTTTCTTTGAGCCAAAGGTCAAAGTCACAGTGACCTTTAACTTACAAATTTAAATTACAGATTTGGCTTCCACTCTTACATTAAAAGTTTTGATGTGCCAATCAAAACCAAACTTGACATGTGGGTATGATATAATGCGAGGAAAAACTTTTTTTATTTTAGGATCATTGTGTGAATGGTCATGGTCACATTGACATTGTGCAAAAGGTCAAGGACACTTTGACCTTTTACTTATAAATTTTCCTGACTTTCATTCTCCAATTAAAGTTTTACTTGGCCGATCGAAACCTAACTTGACACGTGGGATGGGTATGATGAGGAAGAACCCTATTTATATTGGGGTCATTTTGCAAAGGTCAGGGTCACAGTGACTTTAACCAACAGATTTTGCTGGTTTCCTCTCTGTTGATCTGTCGTATTGGGGGTGTTTTTGGGAGGGGGCAATTAACTAACCTTGGCATCCAGCTTTAGTTTTTCAAAGATAATGTCCTGGCAGCAAAGGAAACATGGTTCAGTAAGATTTTGTTCATAAAGATTTTGTTCATAATTTTGTTACAATTTATTGGAGAGTGGCACCCCCATAATTTTCAACAAAACAATTTTATTATATAAACATTTGTTTTTTCCACTTCCAAGTGAACATCAAGCTAATGCAGTTGAAGGCCACTCAAGTGGCTTTAAGCACTTTCCAATTGAGCCATGATAGAGGCTTATGGCTCTCAATCAGTTAAGAAACATCCTGTATTGGAAGGAAAAAGTAGCAAAGATTACTTTATTCAGTGGGTTGCCAAAATCATTACAGCATCAGAACATTTACTTGTCAAATGCTTGTAGCATGACTCTTGCGTCTGCAAACTTTTTTGTTGTACTGTGGTCTCCCCATTTCCTTAGAGATTAGGGAAAAAAAGAATTCATTGATTCCAATAGCTAAATCAAATTGAAATGTCATTGTGGAAACTTATGAATTTGTCTCCTCTAAGAATTTGTTATGCATCAAGTATCCCAACTAAATAGAATTAGTGTACTCTTTCTCCCTGACAAACATTGTATGTCTGATGAACAGTACTAAGATTCAACAATGGCTACAACCTAATGATATCTGTAAATATGATTCTTTAACCCTTTACCTAACATGAAAAGCAGACAACACTTGCAAATAAAATTCTTGATACCTAACATGAAAAGTAGACGACACTTGCAAATAAAATTCTTGAAAAACTTAATTTTTTTCATTATTCTGTCAAAAACATAGCTTATGGCACCTCATTGGAACGAGCTCAATGAGCTCGTTCCAATGAGGGGTCATAAGCTATGTTTTCGAGACAAAAAATGAAAAAAATAATGAAAATTGAATGATGATTTTTGTGAATAGCACTGGCAGATTTTGGCTGTTGTGTTGGGTAAAGGGTTAATACTGGGAATAGAAATAGCACCTCTGTTCATGTTCTTCCACACTGTTTCACTAAATTATTTTGTCGCTTGGTAACCTCGTGGCGTGGCGCAGTACTTGCTCACTGTGGTAAACAAGTTATGCTCTACTTGTATAATGGAATCTTTAGCCAATGCCTAGAACAAGAGTCCCCAAAATAGGCAGAATAATTATAAATGATAGGCTGGACGTCACTTTTTCTGATGTTTCTATCTCAATATGGCCTTAAATACAGGCCTTTAAATTCATTTATTTTTGGCCCAATTTTGGCACATTAAAACCAGAAATAACAGCCTTATTATGTTATGTTTTATTACCATGCCTTTCTTTGTGTTTCTATAGTCATAATTATTATGATGGAAGTTATTCTCAAATGTAGAAGAGCCACAGGGAATTTATTTATTTTTCTTGATGTCTTCACACCTTCTCTAATATTTGGACACACCTGTAAACGGTGTGATTTTGGGTAAAGTAAACGCGTGATAGATACTGAACATTAGCTTAAAACTTAGATACTGAACATTAGCTTAAAACTTAATAAACCATCAAACCCATTCTTTGCATTAAAACTGTAGTATTTTTCCATGGAAATACCATGATGTAAACAATGCTTCAAATGTCTTCTCTGGCAACTTAGTTCTGCTTACTTCATTGGAACGAGGACTTTAAACTTATTTCAATCTGGGGTCAGAAGCTATGTTTTGGAAGGAGAAAATGAAACAATAACAAAATATGAATAGTTTTTTGTTTAACTTGACAAAGTCAAGATGAGCTATTGCTATCATGCGTGCGGAAGTCTGTGAGTCTGTCGGTCTGTTCACAGTTTCTTTAGCACAGGCTACACCCCGTAGTTCTTTCCATTCATCACAAAATTTCATATGCAAGTTCAAGGTCATATCTAAATGAGAACGTCCCCTCTCATTTGCAATTGGTCAACCTTGATGGCTGCCTGTGTGTGAAACCTGAAAACCTTTACAGGGTGTGCACATCCTTGAAAAGTCCTTGAATTTCAATCTTACTCCTTGAATTTTGAAAATTCAGAAAATGTACTTGAAAAGTACTTGAAAATCCATCAGACTCCTTGAAAGTCCTTGAATTTTGCCCTATATCATTTTTACCTGTGTAATAGTGGACAATTGAAACATCTCTTTTACACTTGTTTTAGTAGAAAAACGAAAAAAAACAAACATAAATAATGGATAATCGATAAATGAGGAATTAAAGTTCAGGCATTATTTAACTGGGTGTCATTCTGTAAGTACCATAATTTTGTTGCAGAGCATTTTAGAAGCTTCGTTTTCCTGGAATTTCGAGGATGAGGTAGAAGACATTTTTAACCCTTCACCCAGTGTAACTGCCAAAACCGGCCACCGCTATTCTCAAAAATGGCCAATTCATTTCAGTTATGTTTTTCATTTTTGTCTCAAAAACATAGATTATGAACCCTCAATGGAATGAGCTCATCAAGCTCGTTCCAATGAGGGGTCATAACCTATGTTCTTGAGACAAAAAATTAGTTATTTAAGAATTTTTTTTGCAAGTGTCGTCTGCTTTTCATGTAAGGTAAAGGGTTGAAGTAGGTAAGGCTTCTAAAAATGGTTATATTCCAAATGTACATTTTAAAAAAACATTCTTGGAAAAGGCTGATATGTCCTTGAAAAGTCCTTGAATTTTTTTGGTCCTTGACTGTAAGAACCCTGCTTTAGCACAGTCTACAGGTTGTATTTATGAAGGGATTTTATTGTAACTCGGTAGGATAACTCGGTATGATATCCAGATGAGACTATCTTATTTTGGTCAAATTTGGGGCAAATTATTTTAATTTTTTTTCTCCACATGTACAGGAAAATGCTTTAACTTGTCAAGTGCTGAATTATTTTTAAAGGTGTTTTGAAACATGACTATTTTTTTTAAAGATTCTATTGTTAGGAGCAAGGGGAGCCTTGGTTTAGCAACATTTTCATCATAAATAATTGATTTGTTAACAATTTTTTGGAGAGTGCCTATTGGCACCTGGACTATCATGGCTCTTTTGAAAAATGCTGAAAGCCACTTGAGTGGTTTTGGACTAAATGCATAAGATGTTGTTTGCTCAGCAGTACAAAAAAAATGGCTTCATAAAATAGTTTTATTTTAATTCAAAAGGCACTCTCCAATTAATTTTAATAAAACTATTATGAACAAAATCTTGTTGAAATAAGGCTCCCCTTGCTTAATAACATGGAATCCTAAAAAAAATACTCGCCTTTAAATCACGTTTGAAAAATAATTTAGCACTCGCCCAGTTAAAAATGCTTTGAACAGGGTTGGCATATATATGACTAGTATGCTGCTTACCCTTAGACCATGGTTAGTTCATTTTCAGTTTAGTGTTATGCCCCCGACCTCTGAAGTAGGATTTGGGTGTATCTAGTGAAGCCCTCCATCTGTCTGTCTGTTCATCTGTCCATACAAACGTTTTGCATTGTAATTTCAAAGCCATCTCTCAGATTTGGATCACCTGTGGTATGCTGATAGACCTGCATGGGGGAATGTATATGCACAAGAAACAGGTTCCGTCCAATAATTTTTCCCAGAGTTATGACCATTTTTCTGTCAATACCTTCAAGCCTACTTTGAACTTGCATACGGGTCAGGGGTATTGCCCCACGCTTTGCATTACCCATGTTCCAGGTTATCAGAACAAAATGCAGAATGAGGTTATTAACCCTTTACCTAACATGAAAAGCAGACGACCCTTGCAAAAAAAATTCTTGAATAACTAATTTTTTTCATTTTTTGTCTCAAAAACATAGGTTATGACCCCTCGTTGGAACGAGCTCGACGAGCTCGTTCCAACGAGGGGTCATAACCTATGTTTTTGAGACAAAAAATGAAAATATTTTGAAAATTAATTGGCGATTTTTGAGAATAGCGCTGGCCGGTTTTGGCCGTTACGTTGGGTAAAGGGTTAATAATATCCTTGTGGGGAAATGGCATAATATAGCCCTTTCCACATGATGCATATTTGATCATTTTGCACTTACACACTGCTTCCTTGCATGTGTAGGTTGTCTCAGACAGTAGAATGACCAGGGTTATATACAGAATAGCCTGTAACAAAATGTAGCAATCTGGCAAAATCAGGCAATAATCTGGCATTTCAATGGATGAGAAAGAAACATGAAGTGGTGTAGTCTCCTGGCTCTATAAAGGAGGTCACTCATTTGCAGAGCCAATAATAAAGAAAATGCGTTATGATTTTGGGCAAAAAAACAATTAACCATGGCCTTGATGTCAGGGCTCAAAATGTATACCTGTCACCAATAGTCAGAAATTGGGTGGCTACAGGTAAAAAATCTACCTATCACATGTGACAGATGAGTTAATAATCAGTGAATAAAATGCTTACAGTATTTGTTCATTGATGAATGGTATAGGCCAACATACATGTTGTATAGATGTCAACCCTTACATCCCCATACAGCCACAAACTGCCACTTTTTTGTTTTGAAAAAGTTTCCCCCAATTCCATTTATCTTGGCTACCTGTGCAGTCAGCCAGCAATGATGTGGAAACACTGTTAACTCCCTTCACTCTGTTGTCAAAATATCCAAATTTCAAACAGCCACTTTTCCCATAATGCAACTGGGAATTTAACCAATTCAATCTTGTTTGACAGAGCTCAATGAGCTCAGTCAAACAAGATTGAATTGGTTAAATTTCTAGTTGCATTATGGGAAAAATTTTCACCTTGAACTTTAGATATTTTGACATCAGTGTGCAGGGGGTTAAGTCATCTGCAGCTGCACACTGATAGATATGGTATCCAGTGTCGTAAAATTAATCTGAGGCTATAAGGGTTAAACATAATTATACACTGCACTGTATATTCAAAAATTCAAATGAGCTTCCAAATTTGAAGGCGACAGATAAGGAAAATTCCACCTGTCTGACAGGTAGACATTTACGAACATTTCAAGGCCAGCTTTTACGTAATGTAATGGCGACAACTGGCCAATGCAACCCACAAAAATCACCATTCAAATTTTGTATTTTTTCAATTTATTGCCTCAAAAACACAGCTTATGCCCCTTCATCTGAAGGAACATGTTGAGCTCATTCCAGTGAGGAGTCATTATTTATGTTTTTGACACTAGAATTGAAATGCATTAGTTCTTCAGGTAATTTTTTGCAAGTGTCAGTTTCTATTCATGTTCAGTAAAGGACTGTATAAGACTTAATACATAAGAAGACACGTCCAGGTATTCTTCCATAAACTGAAACAAGGCAAAAAAGACATGTGAACAAACTTAGACGACTTTTAGCAATCTACCTGATAACTCTTTGCATGCTGCAGCAGGCCTGAAAATAAGCAATCTGACATTTGCAGAATGAGGTCCCCAGAGGGTGAATTTGATGATGCTATCCCAGACAGTGGGCCAATTTATCCTCTGGGTACCTCTTTTTCTGTTCAGTTTTGAGACCCTGATTCAGATTGAGTTTCACAGAGGGTAAATTTAATGATGCTACCCTGCTGTGCAGGGTAGCATCACTAAATTCACCCTCTGGGTACCTCATTTTGCAGATGACAGTCTGCTTATTTTCTGGCTTGTGCTGCAGACGGATATTCCTGCCTAGGACAGCAAATCTCTTGCCACTAGAATAAGTATAATTTGGATATTTTTAACCAAATTTTCCCATGTAAATTGAGTCACTTTTAGACCAATATTTCCTTGAGTTAAATTTCAATCACCCATTTGATCAAATCAGGTCATGGCTGCTTTAGAGCAGCCATGACTAGATTTGCTAAAAATAATTTAAAAAATAATCAGCAGGTTAAGAGTTAATCAATGTTATTGATAGCATAATGACAAGGGTATAGGTTTGCCAGTGTTTTCAGTCAATGTCTCGGCTTTGTGTGAGCGTCCTTGTAATTTAACTGCTGTCTGTATAATCGTCTGAAGGTTGTAGGTATGAACACCTGCTCCTTGTTCCCATGAGATATCTATTAGTGCTTGTAGACTTAATTCTGTTCGTTTTCACTTCCTGATGTCAGATTTTGTTTTGTTCATCTTGTGTGTCATTGTCGTGAGAAAGATTTGGAATTTAACTAAACCTTATATTTTGATTGACAGTGCCAAAGAGTTCTGTCATGTGAGATTTATTTATTTATTTATTTATTTATTTATTTATTTATTTATTTGTTGGGGTTCAACAACAGTTTTGACAGCCAGGGTCACCTTGTGTCAGACAGTTTTATGGATGGAGGGAGCCAGAGAACCACCAAGCAATGGGGAGCAACTGTCGGTCTCTCCAATGTACTGACTCCACATAAGCAGGGTTAGCATTGGTTAAGGCAAGAGCACCATCAATGTGCAGTACACCTTGGTACACAGCTCCACATTGTCCCCACGTGAGCAACCTGGATTAAGTGCCTTGCCCAAGGACACAGCACAGTTACCCTTGGTAGGGATCGAACTGTGGATCTTTCGGTTTTAAGTCCAATCCCATAACCACTGAGCCACCACACTCCCCTATCAAGCGAGATATAATGGGTTTTAACCCTTTACCCAATGTAAACGATAACAAAATTTATTAATTTAAATATCATTTTTTAATTTTTTTTCGAAAAATTTCAACAAAACCATATCATGTGAGCCTTCATTGGAATGAGCTCATTCCAAAGAGGGGTCACATGATATGGTTTTGTTGAAATTTTTCGAAAAATGATATTTTTTCAGCTGCTGAATCTGCATATTACGCAGGTGGATGTGGGCAATTTGTTGGGTAAAGGGTTTATTTTAATACTTGTGAAGCTTAACAAAGCTGCTGATGGGTTATAAAATTTGTTTCATGGACCCTACAGAACAGTGAAGCACAGGGCTCGATTTAACTGGATTCGCATAGCATTTTACAACTCCATTTCAGAATTTTGCTATTCAGTAAATCTCACCATGTAGTAAGTTTTCATCAACAGCTAATCAATTTTCCCAAATGAATAGTATACTGCTATTCAAAATTTTCAGATTAAATCATACCCTGAAGGAATGCACTTGCTTAACCCTTTACCTAACATGAAAGGCACACACTTGCCAACAAAATTCTTGAATAACTAATTTTTTCATTTTTTGTGTCAAAAACATAGCATATGCCCCCTCATTGGAATGAGCTTATCGAGCTCGTTCCAATGAGGGGGCATAAGCTGTGTATTTGAGACAAAAAATAATGAAAAGTGAAGGGTGATTTTTGTGAATAGTGCTGGTCAGATTTTGGCCATTATTTTGGGTAAAGGGTTAAATCTCTTGCTTATGTTCTTAAAAAGTGGAGGCCACTCAATTGGATATCTCTTAAATGCATGACCCTGATAGTTGAAAAAACCCACCAAACTATTTACTATACCTTCAATACAAATTTGACCTATTACTATCCCCACGACCACCGAAGGAGGTATCTAGTAAAGCTGTCTGTCTGTCTGTCATCCTGTCCTGTCTGTCCTGTCCCATCTGTCTGTCCTGTCCTGTCCTGTCCTGTCCTGTCCTGTCGATCCATCCATCCATCCTGTCTGTCTGTCTGTCTGTCTGTCTGTCTGTCTGTCTGCCCTATCCTGTCCTGTCCTGTCCTGTCCTGTCCCATTCGTCTGTCTGTCTGTCTTCCAAACATTTTGCATTGTAATTTCAAAGCCATTGGTCGGATTTGGATCTCCTGTGGTATTCACACCACGAATGGATATTCACAGTGAACAGGTTCCGTCCAATAATTTTTCCCAGAGTTATAGCCCTTTTTTACTTTTTGGGCTTAGAAAGAAAATTTTTCCGTTTCCACTCTTTTGTCATCCTGTCCTGTCTGTCCTGTCCCATCCGTCTGTCCTGTCCTGTCCTGTCGATCCATCCATCCATCCTGTCTGTCTGTCTGTCTGTCTGTCTGTCTGTCTGGCTGGCTGGCTGGCTGGCTGTTTGTCTGTCTTTTCCTGTCTGTCTGTCTGTCTGTCTGTCTGTCTGTCCTGTCCTGTCCTGTCCTGTCCTGTCCTGTCCCATTCGTCTGTCTGTCTTCCAAACATTTTGGTCGGATTTGGATCTCCTGTGGTATTCACACTACAAATGGATATGCACAATGAACAGGTTCTGTCCAATAATTTTTCCCAGAGTTATGGCCCTTTTTACTTTTTGGGCTTAGAAAGAAAATTTTTCTGTTTCCACTCTTTTGACTTAGAAAATTTTTCTGTCATACAATACCTTTAAGGCTACTTTGAACATGCCTGCGAGTCGGGAGCAGTGGCCCATGCTTTACCTAGCCCTTGTTTTTGTTGGTTAGGCAAAAAAAAACATACTTGTTTCCGATTGCTGACCGACCTGGAAAAAAGTTGCGGACCTGGAACAATTGTGCCAGATGCCGACCTAAGAACACTTGCTGCAGCAATGTTTTTTTAGAAGACTGAAGTATGCAATGTTTTCTGAGAAGAGAGAAGGAAACTGACAGATTGTGAAGCGGATTAATCTATTAAAACAATCATCTTAAGGACAACTGAAACTAGGAAGCATGTGGGTTATGTTTGGGATGAAATGTCATCAGAGTTTATCTCACGGGATGTGATTGGTTGAAAATCAGAAAGCAATCTTGAGGCATGATTTTTTATGATTGATGAACAATGTGTTAATTGCTACATGCCAAATTTTGTTCACATCAGCCCATCGGTTCATGAAATAGAAATTTAGGGTGTAGCCCAAAATGGGCATATTTCCACAGAGCCCAAATGTTGACATACCAACTTGCCTTGAACAAATTTCAATCACCACCACCAAAAGAAGGTTCATACCAAATATGAAAGCATTTTCTGTGGTAGTTTATGAAATGAAGCTTTTTAAAGATTTTTAGGCTTTTGGGACATCAACCCCAACCCCAAGCGGAGTAGCAACTTTTTGGGAAAAAAAATCAAAAGATTATTCTCCACCAAGATGCTCTGTATCAAACTAGTTTAGATTTGGCTCAAAGGTTCTGAAGAAGAATACTTACTTCCTGGAGCACAAGAAAGATGATAATTTGTCATTTTCCCATTGCCAACAGTGTTAACAGCAGAAAATCTTCTCCATTGGTTGTCTTGGTCCAGGAGCCCTCCAGTAGGATATTTTGCTTGGTCAATTGTAGTTTTGGTATTAACTTACACCAAGCTGTATAAAATGCCAACTTTGCTGAAGTGAATGTAGGTAGATGCTGTACCATATTAAGTGTGTTGTCATTTCATTCTTGGTTTCTGAGTTTGACAACTTCCTCGTCATAAATTCTGGTTATAGCCTTAGCATCGCTCGCATAGCATTGGCGAATAGTCTCTGTTACTTGTTTGGCCTTGATGTTGGCATTACTGGTAGGATGGTGCTCATTCCAACCAAATCCTATTATTATGTTGGATTTCAATGCATATAGCTGGGCAAATGTTTCATTTTAACCCTTTACCCAACGAATCACCCGCATCCGCCCGCGTAATATGCAAATTCAGCAGCTGAAAAAATATTATTTTTCAAAAAATTTCAACAAAACCATATCATGTGACCCCTCTTTGGAACGAGCCTGTCGAGCTCATTCCAAAGAGGGGCCACATGATATGGTTTTGTTGAAATTTTTTTTTCAAATTTAAAAAATGTTATTTAAAATAATAAATTTTGAAATTGTCTGCATTGGGTAAAGGGTTAATGTTATAAAGGGCTAATATTCTCTATTTTCTATTAAAAATAAATTCAATAATTAGCTTAACTACAAAGACGGGTTAAGAAGTACTTTCTAGATGATGATAATCCATCTAATCTTAGATGCACAATACTGCTATCAAAATCTTAAGAATCTAAAACCTTCCATGTTCAGCACAAAATATTCAGTAACAGAAAATTAATGAAAGATATTTCTATTCTTAGCAGTGGTGTATCCAGATTTTCTCTAATTACAGCATATTGAAAAACATAATGCTATTATTAAGTCTGGGTTTGTTGGAGTGATTAGATTTAACACACATCAATCTTCTAACAAACAAATTAGGGAAAAAGTATAAAAAAATAGGTTAACTGCCTAAAAAAGTTAAAAAAAAAATGTTTCTCAGCCTTCCCACAAGGTCCTTTTTGGCTACCACATGCTCTCTCTTTTTATAACCAATGCAAACATCAAAAAATAAAAATTAAATGGTTTATGCCTGATATTTTACCCAGTTTAATAAAATTGATAAATTTGTCCCTTGAGTGCAACAAGGCTTTGCAATGCTTTAGCATAGCAAATCCTTCTTGCACTCAAGGGATGAAATACACCACGTCTCATACTGTTCTGGACTAGATTATGAGGCCTAAGACATAAAACAACCAACAACATGAACTCTTGATGGCAAAGAAATAATTACAAAAAATAAAATAAAATATTGCCTGCCCGCATGCAATCTTACAAAAAAATGGCCTGAGAAACAGACTTTATGAGGCCTAACCTGTGTTTTTAAAAACCACAGTATCTTATAGCCCATCCTCAAAAGTATAAGCTGAACAAGATCATCACATAAGAGTCGCAAATCTTGTTTGTTGGGGACAAAATAGATGAATTCAATAAGCGGTTCTAGTGAGCCTAAAATGCTAACCTGGCTCACGTTGTCAAAAGAGATGAGTGTGTCATTAAGTGGTGGAGAGTAAGAGCAATTATTAGCTCACCCGACTGAAAGTCAGAGGGAGCTTAAGTGTTCACTTTCTGTCCACTCGGCTGTCTGTCCATCCACCAGCGTGAACTTTACATTATCAACTTCTCATAAACCACTGGACCAAATTGAACCAAATTTGATATGCATGTGCCTTATATGTCAATTCAAGTTTGTTCAAATAAAGTTGCCACGTCCACAGGGAGCACCACAAGGGGCATTACTTTGATATCACCCATAAATAAAAGGGTACAGGTTAGATTCAAGTTTGTTCAAATCTATTCCTTAGTGTTTTCCATAAAATTTGCCTTTCATGACTTCATTCCACTGTCGTGTTGATGAATAATGTCTTACTGAATATGACCCCCAAATACTTCTTTGAACCACTTTGTCCGGTGAGCGATTAAGGCTCCTTGGGGCCTCTTTTTGATTTGCCATGATACGACCAAAATAGTTTTTTGTGGCAATTCACTTCTGCTGGTCCTAGAAAGCTTCTCGGGGCAAAAACAGAGCTCTGTTCCATGAAGTATTTAAAAAAAGGTCTGTATGAATTTTTGTTTGTTTTTAGCTTGTGGGGTTCTCACTACCCCACCCCAAAGGAAGTAGCAAATTTGGGGGGGGGGGGGGGGGGGGAGATGGGCATCCTCCCATAGGGAGCCTAAATCTTGACCTACTACATTCTTTTGAACAAACTTGAAACTGTATCACTTAACCCTTTACCCAACGCAGACGATTTATTAATATAACTGTCTAAAATAAATCATTAGGATTTTAAAAGATATGGCAATTTGCCAACTAGTACTCAAACGATTGGTCGACTGGTCGATGTCGACTCTGGGCAAACCAGTAGTCGACTCTCAATTGTGCAGTCGACTATTCGGAGGAGTTCAAGCTTTTAGGTAAATAGTATCCCTTCTGGGCCACTGTTAGAGGGGTCAAGGGGCACAGTAACTTTAGGGGAAAATAAAAATGTCAATGACACTGTAGCTCAACTTGACAAACTTGAACTTGGTAAGTTATAAGTGGAATGGCAAGATTGAAGATCATTGGTACCAATTATTTTAAATATAATTTTCTAAAATTTTTCAAAAACTGTCAACAAAACCATATCATGTGACCCCTCATTGGAACGAGCTCGTTCCAACGAGGGGTCACATGATATGGTTTTGTTGAAATGTTTTGAAAAATAATATTTTTTCAACTACTGAATTTGCATATTATGTGGGTGGATGGTGGCGATTTGTTGGGTAAAGGGTTAAGGAGGTTCCATATCATAATTCTAAACATTACTGCAGGTGGTTTCTGAGTTGATTTGTAAAACATTTCCAAGGCTTTTGGGGAATTAACCCCACCCCAAGGGGAATAGTAAGCTTTTGGGGTACTCTGCCAAGATGCTTTGTCCCAAATTAGTTTAGACTGGCCCAAAGGTTCTGAAGAAGAATACTTAATTTTTAGCTCAACTTGTCAAAAGTAAAGCGAGCTATTGCCGTCACTTCTCATCCGTCGGCATACATTCTTATGTACATACGTCCAGGCATGTACATACGTACGTCCACAATTTCCTTTGGCACATCTCACAGGTTGCATTTATGATCAGATCGCTTTGAAACTTGGTATGCTTGTTTGGGCTGACCTCTAGATGGGAGCTATCGATTTTCTTCAATTTCCATCAAAAAATGTTGCCGCTGGCAACATTCTTAGAACTTAGTTTAGTCAGACCTCAATGTTTCCCTTTGGCACACCCTACAGGGCATATTTATGATCGGATTGCTTTGAAACATGGCATGCATGTTTGGGGTGACCTCTAGATGTGAGCTATCGATTTTCTTCCATTTCCGTCAAAAAGCGTTGCCACTGGCAGTGACCTTTGAACTTAGTTTTAGTCAGGCATCAATATATTCCTTTGGCATGCTGTACAGGGCACATTTTTGATCAGATTTGTTTGAAACTTGGTATGCTTATTTGGGGTTACCTCTAGATGGGACTTAGTGATTTTCTGCGATATCCGCCAAGAAATGTTGCCACTGGCAACAACCTTTGATGAACTTATGCAGTTATGCATCAAAATTTCCCTTTGGCACACCCTGAAAGGCACATTTATTATCAGATCACTTTGAAACTTGATATGCTTGTTTGGGGTGAGCTCAAGATGGGAGCTATTGATTTTCTTCCATTTCTGTCACAAAATGTTGCCACTGGCAACCTTCTTAGAATTTAGTTCAGCCAGACCTCAATATTTCCCTTTGGCACACCCTACAGGGCACATTTATGATCGGATTGCTTTGAAATCTGGCATGCTTGTTTGGAGTGACCTCTAGATGGGAGCTATTGATTTTCTTCCATTTCCATAAAAAAATGTTGCCGCTGGCAACGACCTTTGAACTTAGTTTAGTCAGGCATCAATATATTCCTTTGGCACACCCTACAGGGCATATTTTTTATCAGATTTGTTTCAAACTTGGTATGCTTGTTTTGGGTTACGCTTGTTTGGGGGTTACCTCTAGATGGGAGCTATCGATTTTCTTCCATTTCCATCAATAATAGTGGTCATTGCCAATGACCTCTGATGATCTTAGTA
This sequence comes from Pictodentalium vernedei, assembly GCA_031216915.1. Taxonomy (NCBI): domain Eukaryota; kingdom Metazoa; phylum Mollusca; class Scaphopoda; order Dentaliida; family Dentaliidae; genus Pictodentalium; species Pictodentalium vernedei. The sequence continues at coordinate 492,344,335 of CM062294.1, read as the reverse complement.
AAAATATAGTGTAGTTATACATCAATATTTCCCTTTGACACACCCTGCAGGGCACATTTATGATTGGATCGCTTGGAAACTTGGTGTGCTTGTGTGGGGTGATATCTATATGGGAGTTATTGATTGCCTTCTATTTCTGTAAAAAAATGTTGCCGCTGGCAACGACCTTTGAACTCAGTTTAGTCAGGCTTCTGTATTTCCACTTGGCACACCCTTCAGAGCACATTTATGATCGGATCACTTTGAAACTTGGTATGTGTGTTTGGGGTGACCTCCAGATGTGAGCTATTGATTTTTTTTTCATTTCCAAAAAAATTATTGTCGTTATCACCAGCCTTTGAACTTTCTGCATTTGTGCAGCAACTTATCCCTTTTGCACTCTCTGCAGGGTATATTTATGAATTTAGAGAGAAAAAAACGTTGCCACAAGCAATGACCTTCAAACTTAGTGCATTTGTGCATTAACATTTTCCTTTGGCATGCCTCAGAGGGTGCATTAATTATCAGGTTGTTTTGAAACTTTGCATGCTTATGCAGGGTGACAAAAATAGGAGCTATCGATTTTCTTTTCATTTCCATTAAAAACTGTTGCTGTTAGCAACAGTCTTTAAATTTATTGCATTTGTGCATCAACATTCTTCTTTGACATGGCCTACAGGCCACATTTATCATAGGATTGTTTTTGAACTTGGTGTGCACATTTGGCGAGACCTTTAGATAAGAGCTATTGATTAGCATTCATTTCTGTGAAAGAAGTTGCCATTTACAATAACCTCTGAACTTACTGCATTTGTGTATCAACATTCTTCCATTAGCCAGCCTTACAGGTTACATTTAAAAATGCATGGATTACTCTGACGTTGTGCACACACAATGCTGTTATGTTGAAATTTCATCAAATAACATTGGTACCAATGATCTTCAATCTTGCCATTCCACTTATAACTTACCAAGTTCAAGTTTGTCAAGTTGAGCTACAGTGTCATTGACATTTTTATTTTCCCCTAAAGTTACTGTGCCCCTTGGGGTGGGTGTTAAAGCCCCATAAACCTAAAATGCTTTAATAATCATCTTCTCATAAGCCACTTGCAATAATTCTTAGATTTCTGGTTTGGAACTTACTTCAGTGATGCAGATTCAAATTTATTCAAAGGATCTCTGCGGGTCAAAATTTGTATCCCTGTAATAGTATGCCCATTTTGGGCTCCACTCAAAAACTGGTCACTTTCCACGTGTGGGCAATATATCCACGGGCGTAATAATATTAGGCTTCAAACACTAATTATAGGAATAATCATCAAAAATTTAATTAATGAAGCGCCGGGTACAACCTGGCACTTCATTAAATAAAATTTTGCTGCTGATGATTTTTTACTGCCTGGTAAACGCATGCATGGACATCACTGCCCACGTGTGTATTACAACCATTCCACGTCGACTGTACTGTATGTGGTTTTGTACTGGCACACTGACGTGTGTGGCAATAATGACACCCGGCTCTATCCTGAAGTACCCCCAATATGTCAACACAATATTCTGCACCTGTTCAGGAGTCAATACTATAGAACTTTTACAATTGTATTTTCTAGAATTGTATTTTCTTTTTCTAGTTAGGACTTTAAATGGGTTGAAATGAACCATTAGCATTTTCAAAGATGTGGCAATTTGCCAGTTGGCAATAGTGCTCAAACGACTAGTGAATACCAAAGTCGACTAGTCAATACCCAAAAGTCAAGTCGACTTCGACTAGTCATTGGTGATAACTTGTCTCCTTATAACAGTGTTGGTGTTCCGGTAGAGTGCTGAAGGTCCAAATTTGGCTTCACTTGGGCATTCATACACAGCAACTTACTGGAACATTATTCTGTTAATGTGCTTCTAATTATGCTAAGAGTGAAATTATATAGTCTTATTTAATTTGCCTTGTTGCGAATTATGGGAGAGTGCCTATAGGCACTCTCCCATAAATTGCAACAAGGCAAATTAATAACATATCCTGATAGCCCAAAATAATTCAGCACTCTACTAGTACCAGTTAAAACAAACTACTGTCACTACTATTAGATGGCAATAGATGTATACGTTGATTGCCCAATATTGCTGTTCAAACTGTCTGACAGTGGCCCAGAAGGGATACTATTTACCTAAAAGCTTGAACTCCTCCGAATAGTCGACTGCACAATTGAGAGTCGACTACTGGTTTGCCCAGAGTCGACATCGACCAGTCGACTAATCGTTTGAGTACTAGTTGGCAAATTGCCATATCTTTTAAAATCCTAATGATTTATTTTAGACAGTTATATTAATAAGTAGCAAACACAATTCTAGAATAATACAATTGTAAACGTTTTATAGTATTGGCTCCTGGATTCACGTATCAGGGTATACATACCAAGTTAATGGGAAAATTATCTCGGTATTTGGGGGGGGGGGGGGGACCTCACTATGTTGGGAGTGTTTTCCTACAACTTACCTCAGAAGGATAGCGGAACACAAATTTGCACCTGACAGATTCAGCCCATTCACTTTCAAAATAGCCCCACCATCCCTGTTTGACAGAGCTGGGAGAGCTGTGTACTAATGCAGAAGATGGGACACTTGCCTTCAGTTGATGCTGACCCTGCTTGTGATACAAAACAACTTATTCTATAATTCTATATTTTCCTGATGTGAATTCCCTACATAAGGAAAATCTCAGTCAAGTCAGATACAAAATACCGAATCGATACTGCGATATACCCCTAAAAAATACTGAAACTGATACCGAACTCAAAATTCTAATACAGTGTAGCCCACTTAATTGGATATCTCTTAACTGAATCACCCTGTTAAATGAATATAATTTTCCAACACAAAACCATTTACCATACATCCAGTACAAATTTGACCTGTTAATTGAATATAGGTTATAAAATAAACTGTTAATTGAATAAAAAATCTTGTAACCTGTCGAGAAATTACCCTGACTCTCCCCAGTTTTCCTTTGTTTATAGACCTATTTGGCCTCAGTAAATCCAATACAGGCATTTAATCTATTATATCTTGTTTGATAGAGCTCATGGAGCTCTGTCAAATAAGATATAATACAATAAATGCTAAGTTTACCTGTAGAATACAGGAAAGTGACACAATCCCTGTTAATTGAATAGTCCAGGTCTTGTTAATTGAATAATTTTCATTGGTAACGTGGCTATTCAGTTAACAGGGTTCCACTAAACCACCCATATCTAATGGACATTTGATGGTATGCAATAGCCTTGTACAAATATTCTATACTAAATACTGCCTGGTATGTAGGGGAGATAATTACAAATTACCACTGCCACAGTGCAAGTATTAGAAAAGTGAATCTATTCGGGGTACGATTCAACGGGAAATCTTTCATCTGATTCAGTTTGAGATTTGATTCAAGCAAAAGATCATCTTGCCCTACCATAAATCAACTTCCAGCTTTGAGCCAGTTAAGGATTTTGCCTTGACACTGGATTTTAAAATAATTTGTATGCAAAGAAAAAACTTGGGATCAAATTAAATAAGGATATGATTAAAATCTCTAATGCAGTGTGAAATGTATGATTGATGGGTGCAGAGTTGATAGAATTTTTGGTTGGTTATTTTAAATGCAGATGAGATTTCTCTGAACTGATGGAATGATAATTCGGCAGCAGTTATTACTTTGATTGATTTGCCTGCATCATCATATAATTCATGAGCCTTTAAAACATTATCATAATTGGATTTTTATAAAACTTAACCATTAACCTTGCCAAATTTGCTGAAACGCCCAATGCTATACATAAAAATTACCATTTAGGCCGAAAAAAGTTAAAAATCTGTTTCTCAGCCTTTTCGCATGGTCATTTTGTCTATTTATTTATTGGTGTTTAAGGTCACATACTTATGCACAATGGCTAATCGTGACCGTGACAGTTTTACGGGTGGAGGAAGCCAGAGTACCCGGAGAGAACCACCGAGCATCGATGAGCAACTGTCAGCTCCTCAACATTCTAACTCTGTTCAAGCTCCGCTCAAGCAGGGTTACAGCGGTTGAAGACATGTGCACCATCGACCTGCAGTACACCTTAGTACATGGCGTCATCGTGCCCCCATGTAGGCAACCGTGATAACGTGCCTTGCCCAAGGACACAATGTGGGTCATCGCGGATGGGGATCGAACTTGGAACCTCTAGCATAGAAGTCAAAACAGTCTACCACTGAGCCACCGTGCTCCCAGTCATCTTGTCTGCCGCATACTCTCTTTTTATAACCAATGCAAACTTTAAAAAATAGAAATTAAATAGTTTATGTATGATATTTTATATAAGTTAATAAAACTGATAAATTTGTCCCTTGAGTGCAACAAGGCTTTGCAGTGCTTTAGCATTGCGAGCCTTTTTGCACTCAAGGGATGAAATACACTACCACCCATGCTATTCTGTAGATAATGAGGCCAAAAACATAAAACAAACCAAGAATATGAACTTTTGATGGCCAAGAAATAAGTACAAAAATAAGATAAAAATAAAAAACTGCCCACTCACATGCAGTTTTACAAAAAAATGTCCTGAGAAACAGAAGATCTACTTTGTGGGGCCTTAATTAAAATTTTAAAAAAATTTCTATCAAAAACTTGGCTTATGATCTCTTATTTGAAGGAGCTAATTCAAAATAGGGAATCTGCTATGATTTGGAAGTTTACAGTTTGAAAGTGTTTTACACATTGAAAAATGGAGCATTATATATTGAGTTACATTTAACCTTTGGGATTATTGGAATTTGATGTCAAGGGTATGGAAAAGTTTTGAAAAAACAATTGACAAGTCTGTATGAACCTTGACATGGGAACCTCCAGAATATGAGTGGCAGCTGTTTTCTGTCCTTGAATGGTGCTTAATACTGGTATAATAGGCAAAGGATTTTCCAAACACGGTGGCTCACGCTCCCGCATTGGGGTCTAGGATATTTCCTGACAAGCCCACCATAAACATTAAAAGGAGGTAGTTTCCCTGACTGGGTCTAGACCTCCCCAACACCCAACAGGGGTGTAGTCTCTGCTGACCCCCCCTCCCCACCACCACCACCACCCTCACCTGGCCACCTCACCTGATGATAGGATCTGATAGCTAGTACCTGGGGTGTGAGTCCTCTGAAATAGTGGGTAACATAATTTTGTAGGATTGATTAAAATATAATATGGATCTGAAGTAGGTTTACCCTTAAAGGCTAAATCACTTTTTACTGTCACAAAACAGGTGTCCCAACATGCAGTCTTTGGATAAACTTGCAAGTTACATTCAAAGAACTTTGGCAGTTGTTTCTAGGCAAGTCGTGGCTGCCTATATAGGCATCCAAACTTGACTAGAAACAACTCCAGGATGCAGACTGTCAGAGTGTATAGCAAAAATGTTTTAAAATTTCCAGACATTTAAGGGTTGAGCTTGTCACAAAAACAGTTGTCTTTTTATCTGAAGAGTGGCCAGTGCATGGTTCAACCCAATTTCTGCCCCATTCGCAATGTTAAATAGGCAGACTATTTCCCATTTTGATTGACCATGTTCTCCCTGACCTACCACCTTGCTCGAAACTAATCCCGAAAGCATGGAATCCAAGTCTTGAACATATTTAAATTCATACTTGTAGGCAGTAAACTGCCATGGTATATGTTTTCACAGGGTTTATTTATAGAGTTTCAAGAGTGCTTTAAGAACCTGAATTCCAGGTAGCTCAAGAAATCTGTAGTGCCTGATAAATTTTCATTCTCCATTGATCAATTGGGGTAGACAGTAAACTGCCATGGTATATGTTTTCATAGGGTTTATTTATAGAGTTTCAAGAGTGCTTTAAGAACCTGAATTCCAGGTAGCTCAAGAAATCTGTAGTGCCTGATAAATTTTCATTCTCCATTGATCAATTGGGGTAGGCAGTAAACTGCCATGGTATATGTTTTCATAGGGTTTATTTATAGAGTTTCAAGAGTGCTTTAAGAACCTGAATTCCAGGTAGCTCAAGAAATCTGTAGTGCCTGATAAATTTTCATTCTCCATTGATCAATTGGGGTAGGCAGTAAACTGCCATGGTATATGTTTTCATAGGGTTTATTTATAGAGTTTCAAGAGTGCTTTAAGAACCTGAATTCCAGGTAGCTCAAGAAATCTGTAGTGCCTGATAAATTTTCATTCTCCATTGATCAATTGTGGTCTTAACAGGTTTGAGTGACCCACATGGATTCTCATTCCCTAAAAAGGCTCCTGCCCAATTTCTATGAAATAAAATCCTGCTATAAATAAAACTTAGCTGTCTTTTTTGTGGCAGCCACGCTCGACAAGAAAGTTTGATTGTTTTGCTTGTTAAATGTTGAATATTTTAACAATAGAATTACAAGATTTATTTTCGTAGTTGAGATTTGTTGATTGGTAACTCTCTCCTGTTACATTTTATTGGAGTACCTCTGACTCTCTTCAATAAATTGTAGCAAATCAAATCATGTTGAATGTTAAATATTTTAACAATAGAATTACAAGATTCATTTTCGGAGTTAGGATTTGTTGATTGGTAACTCTCTCCTGTTACATTTTATTGGAGAGTACCTCTGACTCTCTTCAATAAATTGTAGCAAATCAAATCATGTTGAATGTTAAATATTTTAACAATAGAATTACAAGATTTATTTTCGTAGTCGGGATTTGTTGATTGGTACCTCTCCTGTTACATTTTAATGGAGAGTACCTCTGACTCTCTTCAATAAAGTGTAGCAAATCAAATTCATATAACCTTTTACCCAACGTAACGGCCAAAACCGGCCAGCGCTATTCTCAAAAATCGCCAATTATTTTTCATTATTTTTTTCATTTTTTGTCTCAAAAACATAGGTTATGACCCCACTTGGAACGAGCTCGTTGAGCTCGTTCCAATGAGGGGTCATAACCTATGTTTTTGAGACAAAAAATGAAAAAAATTAGTTATTCAAGAATTATTTTTGCAAGTGTCGTCTGCTTTTCAGGTTAGGTAAAGGGTTAAATGAAATGCTAGCTTTTAACTCCTTGCATTCTGCTGACGGTTATTCCTGCCCAGGACAGGAAATCTTTTGCCATTAAAATAAGTAAAATTTCGGGATATATTTAACCAGATTTTCCCCTGTAAATTATATAGACTTGTAGACCCGTGGTTTCTCAAGTCAAATTTTCATGAATTTTTCATTAAATCTAGTCATGGCAGCTTCACAGCAGCCATGACTTTATTTGATGAAAAGTATATAAAATTACTCAGCGGGTTAAGAGTTAAATGACAATATGAATTAAGTTGAACCCTGTTAGCAACTTTGCCTGTCAAAAATATTCAATTAAGGCCACACAAAGTAGATCTTCTGTTTCTCGGGCCATTATTTGTAAAATTGTGTGCGGGCGAGCGGTTTTTTATTTTATTTTTTATTTCAGTAATTACTTCTTTGCCGTCAAAAGTTCATGTTCTTGGTTCAAGTTTTAGGCCTCATAATGTACAGAATAGAATGGGTGGTGGTGTATTTCATCCCTTGAGTGCAAGAAGGCTTTGCAATGCTAAAGGATTGCAAAGCCTTCTTGCACTCAAGGGACAAATTCATCAATTTTTTTAACTTGGGTAAAATATCAGACATAAACCATTTAATTTTAATTTTTTTTAAGTTTAAATTGGTTATAAAAAGAGCATGCGGCAACCAAAAGGACCATGCGGGAGGGCCTGAGAAACAGATTTCTTATATTTTTAGGCCTAACATTATTCTGTTTTGTTTGATAGAGCTCATCGAGCTCTGTCAAACAAGATATAATAGATTAAAAGCTTTTGTTGGTTGTACAGATTGAGGCCAAATAGATGTATAAACATGGGGAATTCAGTGGTTGTCAGAGTAATTCTTTGATACATATACATTATCATGACCATGTGCATGTCCTGTAATTTGTATCAGATTCGAGGTTGTGTTTACAATCACATCGCAATGAGCCCGTCAGGGCGAGTTGTGATCCGATTGTAAACACGACCGAGAATCTGATACAAATTACAAGACATGCATTTGGTCATGATAATACATTTATCTAACAATCCCGTTACATGAAGCCCGTTTCCCCCGTTTTTCAGTTTAAATTCAGTTGGAATTGGTCAAAATTTTGAATTTCATATTTTAGTGCGTAATAACAATGCATATACTGATATTATTTGTCATAGCGTGGTGTTTACCGGAAGTTGAATCTATATGATACGGAATCAGAAAAAGTCGTCTATATGATACGGAATCGCAACACATTATGTGATAGTACCGTTTCTCGTGGGTTTCAGGCCAAAATCTATATGATTGTTAGATAAATTGCAAGATTTTTTTTATTAAATTAACAGGAGTTTACACTATAAGCTTATTTATTATTATTTATTTATTGGTGTTTAAGGTCTCATTTCTGCACAATGGATAATCATGACCATGAAAGTTTTACTAGTGGAGGAAGCCGGAGTACCTGGAGAGAACCACCAAGCAACGGCGAGCAACTGTCAGCTCCCCAACATACTAACTCCACACGAGCAGGGCTAGCATTGGTTGAAGACAAGTGCACCATCGACGTGCAGTACGCCTTAGTACACAGTGCCACCATACCCCCACGTGAAGTGTCTTGTCCAAGGACACAACGCGGTTGCTGCAGGTGGGATTCGAACCGAGGACCTCTCGGCTTGTAGTCTGCACCTCTACCTACAGAGCCACCATGCCCCCACACTATTAAGCTATATGCAATTAACAGGGCATATTTGCACTGAAGATATAGTAAATGGTTTTGTGTTTGAAAATTATGTTCATCTGGTGGATCGACCCATTTCAGGATAGGGTAGCCATGCTCGAATGACAGAAAATTTCTAGTTGAATTGCATATATGAGCTCTGTCAAACGAGATTGAATTGGTTAAATTTCTAGTTGCATTATGGGAATTTTTTTCTGCCTGAAATTTAGATATTTTGACATCAGTGTGCAGGGGGTTAACAAAGGAAAACTTGGGAGAGTCAAAGGAATTTCTCAACAGGCTGCAAGATTTTTTTTTAATTAACAGGAGTTTACTCTATAACCTATATTCCATTAACAGGTCAAATTTGTACTGGAGGTATGGTAAATAGTTTTGTGTTGGGAAATTATATTCAATTAACATGGTTATTCAGTTAAGAGGCGCCACTGTATCACCACTAAAAGTCATTTTTTGCAAAGAAAATACATCTAATAGAAAATACATCAGCAAGGTTACCTGAAACAATGAATATGGCTTTCTGTTATTCAGTTTTTGGGCTCTGACCTGGAAAGTTGGAAAATTTGACATACAACATTGTCTAAGCCCATCAAGGATATACCATTATGTGAGGTTCACTGTACCTCAAATGGCAAAGTTATGATTGTACCAGCCTTTCTCAGAAGAAAAGCTGATAGTGATTTTCTTCATTAAAAGTTCTTTTTTCTTGCTGGGCCTAAAGTTTTTAATGAATGCCCAGAAAAACAGTAAATGAAAATCGTCCCTTCTGGTGGCATTTGGGATTTGTCTTTTTGTTTGTTTATTTTTTTTATGGCCTGAAATGCCAGTTTGTAATTTTTATACCATTGTCCTTGTAGACTGAGAACAAGCCATGCATTATTTAGACAGATATGCTGAAATATAAATGAAGATGATTAGGACTAACAAAAGTTCAAATCTGTTCTCGGGCCCTCACTCATGGTAATTTTGGCTGCTGCATGCTCCCTTTTTATACCATCCGCAACGAGTTGGGAGGGGGGGGGGATATACTGGAATCACCTTGTCCATCTGTCCGTCCCTCCATCCCTCCATCCCTCCATCCACAGACATAATTTTCTCCGTAGATTTTGCATCAAACTTGGTATGAATTTTCACCATCATGGGAACCTGTGCACCTGGGATTATAATTCCGGACAGATTATTTGTACCAGAATTATATCCCTTTTCAACTTGAAAAAGCAGGCCAAGAATTTTGTCCGGAGATTTTCTCAGATGTTATGTTTATGGGTTAATTCCTTTGAAACTTGGCATGGATATTTATTACCATTGGATCCTGTGTACTTGTGATTATAGTTTCCATCGGATGTTTTTTGCCAGACTTATGTCCCTTTTCTTCTTAGAATGTCTGAATTTTGTCTGGAGATTTTCTCAGACGTTTATAGGTCGATTCCTTTTAAACTTGGTATGAATGTTCACTACCATGGGATCCTATGCACCTGTAATTATATTTTTGATCAGACATTTTTTGCTAGAGTTATGCTCCTGTTCATCTTATTTTATGACCAGTGCAAACTTAAAAAAATAAAAATTGAATTGTTTTTGGCCGATATCTTACCCGAGTTAATAAAATTGATAAATTTGTCCCATGAGTGCAACAAGGCTTTGCAAAGCCTTCTTGCGCGCAAAGGACAAAATACACCACCACCCATGCTATTCTGTGGATTATGAGGCCTACAGCATAAAACCAACCAGGAATATGAACTTTTGATGGCAAAGAAATAATTACAAAAATAAAAAAATGAAATAAAAAACTGCCCACCCACAGGCAATTTTACAAAAAAGGGCCTAAGAAACAAAAGGTCTACTTTGTGAGGCCTTAATGGAGTTACAAGCTTCCGCTTCCATTTCTTTTGTCTTGTTATGCTAGGAGGTTCATCTAGTCCATTTCAAGAGCATTCTAATGATATTCTGTTTTATGTGGGTGTACAGGAAAAATATAGGAATCATTCCTCAAGAAATATCGTTAAGGTCAAGTTTTACTAACCACTATTTTATAGGGTATGCAGAAGTCTCTTGAGACAAATAATACAAGACAGTTACACAATGCCCAATAACATTGTTGTCAGAAAGACAGGCAGTAAACAGACCAGGTTCAATTTCTTCCCAATAAATTTGTCTTTGAGTTACAACAAAGACACACATCACCGCCTCCATTGCACATTTATAGCTAATTTTATTTCCTATGTTTTGGAAATGCCAACTGGAATTAGTTTTGACACAAAGAGCGAATACCATCACAGAGAAAAACATGTATAGATCTTGTTGATTTAATTGCATTTAATTAGAGCACTGGTTAATGAAATCACACTGTGCAACCAAGGCAATCTCTTCAAATCAATACTAATCTTCTTCAAAGCAAATAAGTTACTCAGTCTATAGAAGGCCTTGAAAATATATTAATCCTGCAGTGACAAGATTTCCAATAAGTACAAACAGCATGCTATCTGTAGAGTCTTGCATATTGTCACTGTCAGACAGATACCAAATCAGTACTCTCGAGTGCCTAATAATAGTACAGGGCAAAATAATAGTACAGGGTGTAAAATTTCCTGAAAATTAATAATACAGTGGAGCCCACTTAATTGGATATCTCTTAACTGTATATCCCTGTTAATTGAATATAATTTTCCTACACAAAACCATTCACCTTACCTCCAGTACAAATTTGACCTGTTAATTGAATATAGGTTATAGAGCAAACTCCTGTTAATTGAATAAAAAATCTTGTAACTTGTTGAGAAATTATGCTGATTCTCTCCAGTTTTCCTTTGTTTATAGATCTATTTGATCTCAATACATCCAATACAGGCATTTAATATATTATATCTTGTTTGACAGAGCTCATGGAGCTCTGTCAAACAAGATATAATAGACTAAATGCTAAATTTATTTCTAGAAAAGAGGAAAGTGACACAATCCCTGTTAATTGAATACTCCTGTTAATTGAATAATTTCCATTGGCAATGTGGCTATTCAATTAACCCTTTACCTAACATGAAAAGCAGACGACACTTGCCAAAAAATGATTGAATAACTAATTTTTTTCATTTTTTGTCTCAAAAACATAAGTCATGACCCCTCATTGGAACCAGCTCGACGAGCTCGTTCCAATGAGGGGTCATAACCTATGTTTTTGAGACAAAAAATGAAAAAATAATAAAAATTAATTGGCGATTTTTTAGAATAGCGCTGGCCGGTTTTGGCCATTATGTTGGGTAAAGGGTTAACAGGGTTCCACTGTAGTACAGGGTCGAATAATAGTATAGGGTGGGGAATTCCAAGATGTGAGCCAGCCGCTATATGCTCAGAGCCATTTTTATAACATAGAAGTCTTGAAGTGGTGAAGGGCTAAATTACTTCCGGTTATCATAATTTTCACATGGATTTGACTTGTTGCAATTTATGGGAGAGTGCCTACAGGCACTCTCCCATAAATTGCACCAAGGCAAAACAGTGATGGTATGAAGTACATCCACTGTGTACTAGGTCTTAAAGTTATGTTAGCAGTGCTTCAGAATAAAGCCCAAATATATGTTTCCAGCTCTCTACAAATTAACATTTCCATTGCATCCTGTGTTTGCTTGTACATAACACGTACCTTACGAGTTTGTTTTGGTGAACTTCTTGAGATAAGCGGCCGCTTTGCACATTCGATTGCTAAAAATTAATAATCATACAGGGTCAAATAAGGATCATACAGGCAGGAATTTTTTTCAAAAAACAATAATCATACATGTATGATTATTAGGCACTCAAGAGTATTCTCTTACGTCAACTCTTGTGAGCACTTTCAAACATATTCTGATATTGAATATTTTAACCATTAACCCTTTACCAAGCAAATCAGCCGCATCCGCCTGCGTAATATGCAAATTCAGCAGTTGAAAAAATATTTCTTTTCAAAAGCTTTCAACAAAACCATACCATGTGACCCCTCATTGAGCTCGTTTCAATGAGGGGTCACATGATATGGTTTTGTTGACATTTTTTTAAAACTGGAAAAATGATATTCAAAATAATAAATTCTGATATCGTCTGCATTGGGTAAAGGGTTAAATCCACAAATTAATTTTTATGATAATAACTATTGTTTATATATGTACACCTATTGTAGATACATGTACAACTATTGTATATACATGTACACCTATTGTATATACATGTACACCTATTGTATATACATGTACACCTATTGTATATACATGTACACCTATTGTATATACATGTACATATATTGTATATACATGTACACCTATTGTATATACATGTACACCTATTGTATATACATGTACACCTATTGTATATACATGTACACATATTGTATATACATGTACACCTATTGTATATACATGTACACCTATTGTATATACATGTACATGTATTGTATATACATGTACACATATTGTATATACATGTACACCTATTGTATATATATGTACACCTATTGTATATACATGTACACCTATTGTATATACATGTACAACTATTGTATATACATGTACACCTTTTGTATATACATGTACACATATTGTATATACATGTACACCTATTGTATATACATGTACACCTATTGTATATACATGTACATGTATTGTATATACATGTACACATATTGTATATACATGTACACCTATTGTATATATATGTACACCCATTGTATATACATGTACACCTATTGTATATACATGTACAACTATTGTATATACATGTACACCTATTGTACATACATGTACACCTATTGTATATACATGTACACCTATTATATATACATGTACACCTATTGTATATACATGTACACCTATTGTACATGTACACCTATTGTATATACATGTACACCTATTATATATACATGTACACCTATTGTATATACATGTACACCTATTGTATATACATGTACACATATTGTATATACATGTACACCTATTGTACATGTACACCTATTGTATATACATGTACACCTATTATATATACATGTACACATATTGTATATACATGTACACCTATTGTACATGTACACATATTGTATATACATGTACACCTATTGTATATACATGTACACCTATTGTATATACATGTACACATATTGTATATACATGTACACCTATTGTATATACATGTACACCTATTGTATATACATGTACACATATTGTATATACATGTACACCTATTGTACATACATGTACACCTATTGTATATATATGTACATGTATTGTATATACATGTACACATATTGTATATACATGTACACCTATTGTATATATATGTACACCTATTGTACACAGCTGCAGATGACTTAACATTGTTTTTGCACCAGTCTCTGGGAGCGCAGTGGCTCAGTAGGTGGAGATGTAAGCTGGGAGGTCCTTCGTTCGAATCCGACCTGTGGCAACCATGTTGTGTCCTTGGGCTACACTTAATACCAATTGCCCATGTGGGGACATGGTGGCGTTACGTACTAAGGTGTATTGCACGTCGATGGTGCACTTGTCTTCAGCCAATGTTAACCTTGCTTGTGTGGAGTTAGTATGTTGGGGTGTCTAGCAGTTGCTCGCCATTGCTTGGTGGTTTTCTCCATGTACTCCGGCTTCCTCCACCCGTCAAACTGGCCGACATGAGGTAACCCTGGCTGTCAAAAGTGTCATTAAACCCCAATAAATAAATAAATAAATACACCAGTCTCTTCCACAATACTGAGCAGAAATTTATACTTAAGCTTTATTAGTATAATTTGGCCCTGAAGTATTTCAGATGGCACCTCGCTGCGTTCCAGGGATGAAGTGTTGATACAAGAAGTCATATTTATAATAAATAGCTGGATCAAGCTTCATGAGCTCTGAAACATAGGCAGGCCTGGCATTCTTAAAAATGCAGGAGGGCTAAAAATCACCCCCCTCACATTGCCTCGGTGAGCAATTAGCTCTCCTCAAGCTTACATAAGCTAGAAGTGGCAAAATGAAGTTTTACTATTAAGGAATTCTGCCTAGTGGACTTTATACATTTTATTTGGTGCTGCTAACAAAGTAGTCTCTGTGAGATGACTACACTGCTCCTCCCACACCTCCGGGCCTCAACAAGGCCCGGTGGTGTGGGAGAAGCAGTGTAGCCATCTTACAGAGACCACTAACATAGCAGAGATCTGAAAAGATGTGGGTTTTAGGAACAGGCTGTTATGGTAATCATTGTTTTCTAAGGCCAGGAGGGCAAGTTTTCACCCTCTTTAATTTTTTTAAGGTGAGCAGAAGGCAAGTGAATAAATTGCTCTCCCTGAAAATGACAGGCCTGCATAGGTAACTATTTTTCATGGAGAGTGAGATCCATTTCTGTTTTTGCATTAAATTTCAGTTTTGTCCAGTCAAATGCCCTTTCATCATGGCAAATCTTCTCTTCTCATTATGAAAAAATATATAACTCATGAAGTTATTCAATATAACATTTGCAACTCCTTCTCTGCAGGAACCCCAGGAAGTGAAGCAGTGCTTGTGTACTGTGGTAAACAAGCTCTGTTTTACAGGTAAGATAGAACCCAGTCACCTATGCATGGAGTGGAAGTCCTGTAAAATGGGCAACATGGTTATAAACAATTGGCTGGACTTGACTTTGACTTTATATCCATTGTTGTCATGATTAGCCATTGTGCAAAAACCTTAACCAACAATAAATAAATAAATTTATAACTCCTGACAATTTCAGTGCAAATCAACTCGTCGGAGTTGCGGTTACATATCCCACTTCCATACAGGAAACATACCCCACATATGAATAGATTATTATTACCTGCGTCGCCAGCGGCAGAGCAGGTCTAGTGACCGCTCGACTCAGTCCGTCCCCGAAACACTTTTTCCGTCAAGGTTTTTTTGGCTTCTATGAAAGGGAATGATTTTATATTTGGTGTGCTGCTTCATAATGATGAGTTGTATCGTGTAAGCAATTTTCAGATCTGCCGTGCAGCCACTTCCTGTTTGCCGATACTTTGAAATTTTACTGTACCCACTGAACATTGAAATTTTTCGTCAAACTTTTCTCGGCTTCTATGCAAGGGATTGATTTTATATTTCATCTGGAGCCTGATAATGATCAGTTGTATCGTGTATGCAATTTTTAGATCTGCCGTGTAGCCACTCCCTGTTTGCCGATTCAATTGCATGCAGCGATGCAGGTCCAGACCCGGTATTGGTTTTGGCTTGTTTTCATAAAAGTATCCTAATCGAAACATACCTTTTGCTGTGATGGAAACTTTCCAACGAGATATCTGCGGTTTGATTACATATCAAATCTACAGTAAGGAAAACATTTGATTTGGGCTGAATAACTTGGATACTCAATGTAATTAAATATTGTGAGATTTTAATTTGTTACAGTATGTTTAGCAGAACCCAAGTTGGTCTGTCAGACCAGATAATTACAATGGGTTTCTGAATTTTTCAACTTTAGGTCTAACAAGGCACTGAAGTTCAAGAAATTTGATATAAATTCCTTCAATAAATAATTATGCAATTATCAGTAGCACGTCAAATTTCTGTGGATTGTAGTATAAAAGTGATTCATGCTAGATAGATCACTATTATGAAAGCTTTCCATGAGCATCCTTTCAAATGGAGTTCACTGCACATGGACGTATTCCAAAGCATCATTGGGGACTAATAACCTATACCCTGGTGGAAAGAGAGTTGATAATACAGTGGAACCCTGTTAATTGAGTAATTACATTGCCCATTAAAGTTATTCAATTAACATTATAGTTAATTCCCAAGAGTTTGTTAATTTATATAGTTAATTCCCGAGAGTTTGTTAATTTTCCTGTATTCTAGCAATAAAATGAGCATTTACAATATGCTCTTCACAGATTGAACATCAATCACTCATCACAGCGATGAGCGCAAAAGATTAATTTTTCCTGGTGTTACCCAGCTTTGAATTCTCAACACTGTGTCAAAGTTTGCTTGAAAGAAGTTTGCATAGTCACCAATTAGAGATGGGCAGTATTGGAATTTTGAGTTCAGTATCGGTTTCAGTATTTTTAGGGGGGTATACCTCTGTATCAGTTGGTATTCGGTATCTGACTTGACTGAGATTTTCTGATAGTACCAAAGAGGAATTCACATCAGGAAAAACAATAAGTTATTGTAGTATCATTCTACCACAACGCTATAAATGACGCTGTGTCAATGAGCTCAACAGTGGCATTCTTTTCCAACCACAAATCATATCTACAGTAATTTTGTGACTTATTCTGAATGCAATTTAATGTTTAAAGGCCTTTTTCAGGCTTTTACAATCTGAGAGCATGTGTCCTGACCAAGCCATCTTTAGGAGGTCCTGCTGACAATAGACAAAACACATGGGCAATGATTTCTAGTCAGGTCTTGGCTGTCTTAACAGGCAGCCAAGACTTTACTAGAAATCACTCTTAACCCTTTACCCAACGTAACGGCCAAAACCGGCCAGCGCTATTCTCAAAAATCGCCAATTAATTTTCATTATTTTTTTCATTTTTTGTCTCAAAAACATAGGTTATGACCCCTCGTTGGAACGAGCTCGTCGAGCTCGTTCCAACGAGGGGTCATAACCTATGTTTTTGAGACAAAAAATGAAAAAAATTAGTTATTCAAGAATTTTTTTTGCAAGTGTCGTCTGCTTTTCATGTTAGGTAAAGGGTTAAGCAGTTGGATATGTACAGGTTGTAGTCTACTAAGAATTCAGGACATTTGCCCAGTCCATTGAGGGTTAACAAAACTGAAAAGAAAATCAGTAACTTCTAACATGCAAATGAACCGTCCATCTGTTTATCAAGCCTCAACAAGGACCTATAAATAGCAAATTTATGAAAATTTGAAAATTCAGAAGGTTTCAGTATTCGATGATTGGTTCGGTTCGGTATTTCGGTATCCTCATGATATCGGTTCAGGTTTTTTGGTATATTGCCCATCTTTTATTGACAATGAATCCTGATAAATCCCATTTCCCACGTAGGGGTACGGTGAGGCTGTGTACTAAGGCATACTGCATGTCGACGGTGCACCTGTCTTCAACCAATACTCACCCTGCTTGTGTGGAGTTAGTATGTTGGGAAGCTGACAGTTGCTTGCCATTGCTCAGTGGTTCTCTCCGGGTACTCCAGCTTCCTCCACCCGTAAAACTGCCGTGGTCATGATAAGCCATTGTGTAGAAATATGTGACCTTAAACACCAATAAATAAATAATAAATAATGCCGATAAATAGACCACAGATCACCTACATGTACACACAGCAGAAGACTATTTAATTCTATGGCATGTGCCTGTGTTTTCTTCTCCCAATGGACTATACGTGTCCATGTATATAATATTATGCTAGTAATGCATGAATTCTTTGAATCAACTTCATTGGAGTGACAAGAGTGCATACAACTGATTTCGAGTCCCAAATTCAAGAGGCAAATTAACAGCACATACCAGTAAATGGGGAGGGGAGGGGGGTTCAAACCCTGCTAGGACATTTTCAGGGGAAGAGCAGGGTATTTTCTGGGCAAATCATAGGTAGATAAGAGCAGCAGAGTATTTTCAAGGTCCATCAGGAAAAGGTACAGAATTTAGGGTAAAGTTGGCATCCTCAGCAACCCACCTCACCATCCACTCATCCTCCAACAACAACAATATGTCCCCAATACGACTTTGTGTAGGCCTGTACTTTGACCTGAGTTTTCGTTAAAAGCGAAAATGAAATCCTACAGAAGATTCTCAGAAACAGATGGCCCCATGGGAAATTGAAATTCACATACAATGAGATTCATTCACATTTTTTTTTTGTTAGTTTGCCATAAAAACAGTTAGCTAGATGCACAGATACAGCCCCAACCAGTGATCCCCATTCATATTTAATTATTTCTTCAAAAATATGATTTGTGACTCATCATTGGAATGAGCTCATTCCATTGAGAGGCCCTGACCTAGGCTATATGTTGAGGCAAAAATTGAAATTCTCCTTTTAGTAACCCCCCTGCAATTCTTTTTGGTATATGTCTCTGTAGCAACAATGTCTATGTCAAGTTCTTTGACCACCGATATCTCTTGAAAATTATAGGAGTTATGGCCCTTTAATGTTATGAAAATATCCTGTAAAACTCCTTTATCAGTCAAAAGTCAATTATATGATTGGATGTGCACTCACCAGAAAGTCAGTCGTTTGGCGAGAATCGATATATACATTCACTTACTGAGTTTAATGGTTAAAGTAAGTGTTCAACTGAAAGAAAAACATTGAAAATGTGTTTCAGCTTTTTATTTATGAATAACGTATTAAAGAACACATCAGGAAGCACATTTTTTTTCCCCATGAGGTTTTTCACAACTTTCAAATATGCACATGTATTAGAAGTCAAACATTTTGTCTGCACATGCATTTTGCTCCACACAGTTTGCCCCATCAGGTTAAATTAACCCTTGACCCAACAAATTGACTGCATCCGCCCACATAATATGCAAATTCAACAGTTGAAAAAATATTGTTTTTTTTCAAAAAATTTCAACAAAACCATATCATGTGACCACTCGTTGGAACGAGCTCGTTCCAACGAGGGGTCACATGATATGGTTTTGTTGAAATTTTTTGCAAAAATTGAAAAAGTGATGTTTAAAATAATAAATTTTGATATCGTCTCCGTTGGGTAAAGGGTTAAAGTTACCTCTCCTATGGACAACCTCTATTGTATTGGTGGCTGTTCACTAACCTGACCCAAAGTCTGACACAGTGCATGGATAGTGGATGGATTTGGAAACAGAGTGGAAATTCCACCAAGGTAATAACCCAAATTCATTGAACTGTGCCAGAAATTTCATTGAATTGATTCACCTTGCATGGATTTTGGTTCACAAATAGCAATGCAAAACCAAAAAATACCCATAAAATCTGTGCTTGTGTGCAGAAACACCTAAAATACTTTGTTGGATAACCACTAGAAAATGTTGGTTCCCTTCCATTGATGATTCCAAAGCCCTGACAGCATTTCTTGGGAAGTCCCCTTCAGTGCTTCCGAAGAAAAGTATCAAGGCTTGGAATTATAAGAATTTCAAAAAAGTCATAGATTTTTGGTACAGTGGAGCCCACTTAATTGGATATCTCTTAACTGAATAACCCTGTTAATTGAATATAATTTCCAAACACAAAAACACAAAACCATTTACCATACCTCTAGTACAAATTTGACCTGTTAATTGAATAAAGGTTGTTGAGTAAACTCCTGTTAATTGAATAACCTGTCAAGAAATTACCATGACTCTTCCCAGTTTTCCTTTCTTTATAGACCTATTTGGCCTCAGTACATCCAATACAGGCATTTAATATATTATATCTTGTTTGACAGAGCTCATGGAGCTCTGTCAAACAATATATAATAGAATAAATGCTAAGTTTATCTCTAGAATACAGGAAAGTGGCACAACACCTGTTAATTGAATCACCTGTTAATTGAATATTTTTCATTGGCAAAGTCTCTGTTCTATTAACAGGGTTCCACTGTACTGTTTGCATGAGTGTATGATCAGAAGCACGGAGTCTAAATCTAAAGCATAAGGGTTGATTCTCAATTAGGCCCCAACACTGAAACAGTTACTAAACATTTCTGACTTATTGTACGCATTGACATTTTACTAATGAGTACAATAATGTAGGGGTTTCATTGTAGGCTTGTACTCTCAGGACTGAGGATTGATTCCACAGTATTTGTTCAGAATCATTGGGGAAGATAAGGCTTTGATGTCAATATTTACTCTCATAATAGGGAATGAGCTCTCTATTGATTTCACTATTTTCCTATATTTTTCTTTCATATATCAAGCACCAGAAATACTTTTCTGATTTTTCAGACTAAAATTATATAGTTTGTTTTATGTTTTATGAGAGGATTTTCTTTTGTGAATTTATTCAAAATTTTTGTACTGATGTTTTATTTGAAGGAATTAGATTTTTTTTTTTCTCTCAAGTCAGTTAATTCACAAAGTAATGCTTTCCCACTATTTATTTATAATATGTGTCATTGAACAAGACCTTACAAAGGAGCCCAAGCTGCAAAGTAACTGTTGGTGTCCCATAGCAAATGAGTTATAATTTATTGAAAAAGAAGGGTGCTAAATCAAAGCCATGGTGCAAAGAAAAATGGACAACAAACTGAATTAATGTAAATGAATGAACTTGACTTTTTTTTTTTAATCATTTACCTTATGAATTGGCCACATCCACCCTCATAAATTTCAAATTTAGCAGTTGAAAAAAATAAAAATTTTCAAAAGTTTCAACAAAACCTTATCATGTGACCCCCTCATTGGAATGTGCTCATCGAGCTTGTTCCAATGAGGGGGTCACATCATAGGGTTTTGTTGAATTTTTTTGAAAATATTTAAAAAACAATAATTAAAATAATAAATTTTGATATCCTGTGCATTGGGTTAACCCTTTACCCAACGCAGACGATATCAAAATTTATTATTTTAAATATCATTTTTTCAATTTTTAAAAACAATTTCAACAAAACCATATCCTGTGACCCCTCGTTGGAACGAGCTCGGCGAGCTTGTTCCAACGAGGGGTCACATGATATGGTTTTGTTGAAATTTTGTGAAAAATAATATTTTTTCAACTGCTGAATTTGCATATTATGCAGCCGATTCGTTGGGTTAAGGGTTAATTGTTTTCAGAGTGTTGACTGGACTGACTGGTAGCAAGCCGCTAGCATGTCTCAAATTTTTGAGCATAAATAAAAAATAATTTTGGGGAAAAATGTGTGTCTCATTTCAAAAGGCGTCTCAATACACAGCTCAAATACAGTAGTCATACATCAGATAGTTTCATCTAAGTACTTAATTCTACGAACTGCACCTCAGAAAAAATCAGGGACACTTGTCTTTTTCAAATTTCACGGATGCCATAGAATTAAGAAAGGACGCTGGTTTTGTTTACAATGGCTTGGCAGGGGTTCGAACCCACGCCAATAGAGTTTCCTTTGACACCAACCGCCTAGCGAAACTGTACTGAACCACGCACACCACTCGGCCACTGACAGACCCCAAAAGGGAATGCTAGTTAATCAAGTATATACAAGGTTAGTAGACAACACACGGAATACTCAATTATTTAATTATTCATCAGATAGTTGCATCTAAGTACTTAATTCTACGAACTGCACCTCAGAAGAAATCAGCGACACTTGTTTTTTTTTTCAAATTTCCCGGATGCCAAAGAATTAAGAATGGATGCTGGTTTCATTTACAATGCATTGGCGGGGGTACGAATCCACGCCGATAGAGTTTCATTCGGCACCAACCGCCTAGCAAAACTATACAAAAGAATTAAGTACTTAGATGCAACTATCTGATGAATAATTAAATAATTATTGAGTATTCCATGTGTTCTGTACTGACCTCGTATATACTTGGTTAGGGGGTGCGGTGGCTCAGTTGGTAGAGCTGCAGGCTGCAAGCCGAGAGGTCCTCGGTTCGAATCCCACCTGCGGCAACCGCGTTGTGTCCTTGGGCAAGACACTTCACCCCGATTGCCTACAGGGGTGCACGATGACGTTGTGTACTGAGGCGTACTGCACGTCGATGGTGCGCATGTCTTCAACCAATCTAACCCTGCCTGTGCTGCGGTGCAGAGTTCAGAGTTACGATGTTGGGGAGCTGACAGCTGCTCATCGTTGCTCGGTGGTTCTCTCCGGGTACTCCGGCTTCCTCCACCCGTAAAACTGTCACGGTCACGATTAGCCATTGTGCATAAGTATGTGACCTTAAACACCAATAAATAAATAAATACTTGGTTAACTAGCATTCCCTTTGGGGGTCTGTCGGTGGTTGAATGGTGTGCGTGCTTCAGTATAGTTTTGCTAGGCGGTTCGTGCCGAAGGAAACTCTCTTGGCGTGGATTCAAACTCCTGTCATGCCATTGGAAACAAAACCAGCATCCTTTCTCAATTCTATGGCATCCGGGAAATTTGAAAAAGACAAGTGTCGCTTTATTTTTTCTGAGATGCAGTTCGTAGAATTAAGTACTTAGATGCAACTATCTGATGAATAATTAAATAACTGAGTATTCCGTGTGTTCTGTACTGTGTATTGACTTTGTATATACTTGGATAACTAGCATTCCCTTTTGGGGTCTGTCGATGGCCGATTGGTGTGCGTGGTTCAATACAGTTTCACTAGGCGGTTGGTGCTGAAGGAAACTCTCTTGGCGTGGGTTCGAACCCCTGCCATTCCACAGTAGTCATAGTTAGTGACACATGCTTGAGATTCTGGTGACTTACAGCCAGGCATTGTAGAAGTTTAATGAAAGCTTTTTCTGACCTTTTCAAATACTGTTGCATCAAGGCATTTTGAAAGCTTCGTAGCCATTTGAATTTTTCTCACAATGGGTCCCACCTTTTTCGACACTGGTTTAATATAAATTCTTGTCTCAATAGGCAAGCACTGCATGTTTTGAAGCTATGGCAGAGTTTCAGATCTCACCGGTTACTGAAGTGAAAAAAACACTGAGGAAGGACCCTTGAAGAAAAAAGGGTCAGCTTCACAATTTCTAACTCATGCTTTCCTATAATTCCAGAGCAAAGGAGACCCATCAAATAGCAGCAGCTAATCAAGAGAAAAATGCCAAACTGAAGGAAGCATTTGGATTGAGTGAATTTTATGTTGATGGCAGTGCGTTTGACCCAGAAAGGAAAAACAAAGAACAGGCGGCTAAAGCTGCAGCAATGGCACAGAAAAAATATGCGTAAGTTTTGTAATTTTCTTTCCAACTGCACATCGAGGTAAGCTTCAAGAAATGTGCTGCAACTTAAAGGCTCCATCTTTGGATGTGCTTCATATTATCATTGAAGTGAAATTATTAAGTCTGTGTGGATTTGCCATGTCATAATTTGGCTATTGCAGGGCCTTGGTAAATGCTGAAGTGTATCGAGAAACAGCTTTGAATAGCCTTGAATTTTATCAATCCTTGCCTGCAGGAACCCTGTTTTAAAATTGTTCAGACATTCTTGAACATTATGTGAAAATCTCATTCAGGAACTTAGTGTTGAAAGGGTTAAACAGTGTTGTTACTTGTTTATGTGATGAACCCCACCCGCACTCACCCACTCTGCCAAACTCTCTTGATTTGAATTTTGCTTTCATTTGATGAACTTCTTCCTTATGAATTATCGTTAAATAATTTGGTGGCAATATCATATCAGCAGTAAAGTTCTTCAGGGCCATATTTCCATTTCAAGAACATCAAAAATATTTTTTTTAACTGGTAGCTGAACACATCATTGACTCTGGTATTTCCATAAAAAGTTACAAATAACAAAAAACGAAAAAATGGTTTATATTATATCGTCTAGTGTTTATATTTGTTACAATGTGTGTTATATTGAGAATAATACTGTGCTGTGGTATCCATTCCCTGTCTGTAGTATATCCATATTCAGTATGGACTTACAGCACAGGACATAAAAATTTGAGATCACACTCAATATGGACCTATAGCAGTGAACAGGTCAAGGTAAACATAAATTGTACTGAATAACAGCTTAACCCTTGCCTGGTAGAGTGCTAAATTATTTTTGGTCATCCAAATTGTTTAAATTATCTTTGCCTTGTTAATATTTATGGGAGAGTGCCAATGGGCACTCTCCCATAAATTGTAACGAGGTACGTCCATACAGATGAAATGATGTAGGGTTCCTGCAGGCCTTTAAAAACTTTGAATTTGAAAATCAATTTTCAAGGCCTGGAAAGTCATTGAAATTCCCCAAAACTCCAAAAGTGGCCTGGAAAATCCTTGAAAACAATCTTTCAAAATATAAAAACCATCAAAATTTTCTCATGATTATCCTACAACTTATTTCTGCTGGTACTGTACTCTCAATTTTTAGTCGATAACCTTGAAAAACCTTGAATTTTACTTGTATGAAACCTTGAAAAACCTTAAATATGGCTTGGAAATGGCCTTGAGAAGCCTGGATTCCACTTACTAATTAGCTGCAGGAACCCTGTGATGTCATGTCAAAGATAATATTAAGCAGCACCTCCACTGAATTTGAAGCCTTTAAGTTACAGTACCTGCACTTAAAGAACAAAGCCCAAATATGGGCTTCTAGCACTCTACCAGTAATTTTTATAAACTTTTCCTGTATTTGACTGAATGACAGTCAGCATCATGTGGCTTTCCAATTCGTTCTTGGCAAGTCTTGACAGCTGCTTGTGCAAGGTACCTGAAGTGTAATGTGCAAGAAAGGTTGCATGTTGGTGCACATGTTTTGTTGCAATAAAAAGTGATCAAAGTTGATATCAGGCCTTAAGGGTTAAAAGCCTGGAAATTTGTTTATACATTTTTACAACACTTGAACAGTATACATCAGGTGGTTTTTCAGTGGAGTCTAGACAAGAGACTTGCCTAGAATCAACGGTCAAGGTGCTCAAAATCTAACTTGCAGATTTACCCAGACACAGGGTTGGGAGAGGGATTTTGGGCCCCAGAGTCAATTCTTTCAATGGGCCCCCTTCAAAACTGTCAGCATACTGATGCAGATGCCGAAGTACTGGAAGTGAAGAATTCTTTAAGTGATAACACCCTTTAACCAACATAACGGCAAAAAACGACCAGCACTATTCACAAAAATTACCATTTGATTTTTGTTATTTTTTCATTTCTTTGCCTCAAAAACATAGCATAGGACCTCTCATTGGAACTAGCTCATCATAAGCTGTGTTTTTGAAACAAAAAATGAAAAAATAGATTGATTTATTTATTTATTTATTTATTTATTTATTTATTTATTTATTTATTTATTGGTAGTTAAGGTCACATATTTATGCACAATGCTTAATCATGACCGCGACAGTTTTACGGGAGGAGGAAGCCAGACTACCCGGAGAGAACCACCGAGCAACGATGAGCAGTTGTCAGCTCCCCAACATCGTAACTCCGTACTGCAGCACAGGCAGGGTTAGATTGGTTGAAGACATGCGCACCATCGACGTGCAGTACGCCTTAGTACACGGCGTCATCGTGCCCCCACGCGGGCAATGAAGATGAAGTGCCTTGCCCAAGGACACAACGCGGTTGCCGTAGGTGGGATTCGAACTGAGGGCCTCTCGGCTTGCAGCCTGCACCTCTACCTCCTGAGCCACGAAAAAATAGATATTCAATAATTTTGTTTGCATGTGTCATCTGCTTTTCATGTTAAGTAAAGGGTTAACAGTATTTCCAGGGAGCACTCCTATTCCTCCTTTACATGAGTAAGCTGGTATTCCAATACGACGGCAACTTATCTTGCTTGTTCTTGCTTGGGGATAGGGATGGGGGAGGGGGCAGGTTAGGCACAGGAGTCAAAACTTTGGGGGAACCGGGTCTGACCCAAGAATCCTGAAGTCTGATGCCAACCCCAGGCCCCATAAAGTTCTGGGCTCCCCACCCTTTCCCAGCCCTGCCAAGAGATGGCTTGTTGGGGCTCCTATTTGTTCCATTAAAAAGTTATCAAAGTCAGAACTAAGCCTTTAACTGGTAGAGTGCTGGAAGCCCTATTTTGGGCTTTACTAAAAGTGACAGGCAATAACTGTCTGTAGCTACATTCTGCCTGAGGAATTGTCCCTAATATGAATCAGATTTTTTATACAATACCTTGCTCTCTGACATTTAATTGGATAGTGCCTTAAAGGTACTATCCAATTAAATGTAATAGAGCAGTATATGATGAGCTTTGATTTGTTGTCAGAAAAAACTCAGCACTTTACCAGTTAAGGGTTAAGTTATTTATTAACTAATATACTTTAATTTTTTCAGGGAGATTAGCTAATTAGTTTGTTGTTTCTGTAACATAAATTTTATGTTTCACGGATGCATTTCCAATGGAATTGCATGGCTATTGCTTTCTAAAGCAATTCAAGCCTCAGAAAGAATTATGCATATTTCAAATGGCCAACTGGATGTTCTCATTGATGATATGGAAAATAGTTGTAATTGTCATAACGTGCTATCTGACAGTGAAGTAAGTTTCAAACATTCAGTTGCAACATACATTTTAGTGATATGGCACAGTTGCGGATCTCGAGGCCAGTTCTTCATGTAAGTTTCACATTTTGTTGATTCCAATTTATATATTTCTCGCTGACATAGTCAATAGGGGATATTGAAATGGTGTATGTCCATCAGTCCATGCATCTCTTTAACCATCCATCCATTACAAAAGTTTGTCCACTTAACTCCTTATACATATTTTTCAAAAATTAGATGTGTGTGTTTGGGGGAACAGATTTATTTTTACTAGAGGTTATGGGCCTTTTATATATATGTATTGGTGTTTAAGGTCACATACTTATGCACAATGGCTAATCGTGACCGTGACAGTTTTACAGGTGGAGGAAGCCGGAGTACCCGGAGAGAACCACCGAGTAACGACGAGCAGCTGTCAGCTCCCCAACATCGTAACTCTGAACTCTGCACCGCAGCACAGGCAGGGTTAGATTGGTTGAAGATATGCGCACCATCGACGTGCAGTACGCTGCAGTACACAGCGTCGTCGTGCCCCCATGTAGGCAATCGGGGTGAAGTGTCTTGCCCAAGGATGCAATGCGGTTGCCGCAGGTGGGATTCAAACCGAGGACCTCTCGGCTTGCAGCCTGCACCTCTACCAACTGAGCCACCGTGCCCCCAATGGCCCTTTTTATGGCACGTTTTCTATCATAAAACTTGACCTTTTCTCCATTTTGTTTGTGTGGAGTATGGAGATTTTGTCTGAGACATGGAATGAATTTTGAAAATGAAGAGCAGATGGGCATTTACAAGGGAGTTTTTCAGTTTGTTGAATTTTGCCCGAATATGGGTCATTGTTATGGCAAGATTTCTATCGTAAAAGTTTGCTTTAATTCTCCAACAGTTTTTATTGGGTATTTTCAAAAACTTGACATGAAGAATATTGCAGTGTTTCTTGAATTTATTTCATTGATCCAATCGTGTTCTGATGTCATATTCTGTTAGAATGGGCCAAGACTAGGGTCCTGCGAATATTCGAGATTCGATTCGATATCGATACCATACGTATGCTTCGAGATCGATCCCAAATCAGTCTCAGGATTCGATTTTTTCGAATCTCTCGTACTAACTTCAATTTGTTACATTTCCAACAAAAATAGGATAAAACTGTCATTAGAAAATGCATTCATGTAGGCTCAATTCCTATTTATTTGAGTAATTGACAATGTTTAATTGTTAGGCAAAGTGTGAATTTGGCCCAGAACATTATACATAGTTTTGGATTTTGAAGGCTTAACTTGTTACTATTCACGTTCTTAAGAACGTGAATAGTAACAAGTTAGGCCTTCAAAAACTAAAACTATGGACAATAGGCCTAGCTGTTTCAGCAACGGTGCTACAGAGAATATTTAGTTATTGGTGTTTAAGGTGTTCACTCCGTCGCGTAAGGGTCATCACAGTGTTCCGTAACTTCCGTTTGATGCAATACAAAATAACTTGTCTTTTAAGATTCAGTTCGGGATTCGATTCGATGTCGATATCAGAGACACGATTCGATTCGAGATTCGATTCGAAAAGAAATTTGTGATTCGCAGATCCATAGCCAAGACATAACTTCTCCAATCCCCTTTGGGAACACAGGGAAGAGGAGCAGTACCAAGCCTGAAAATAAGCAATCTGTCATTTGCAGAATGACTGGTCTCCAGACGGTGAATTTGCTGATGCTATCCCATACAGTCGACCATTTTATCCCCTGTGTACCGCTTTCTGTTTAGGTTTGAGACCTTGATTCAGATTGAAGTTTACGGAGGGTAAATTTAGTGATGCTACGCTGCTGTGTAGGGTGGCATCACCAAATTCACCCTCTGCCCTCTGGAGACCTCATTTTGTAGATGTCAGTCTGCTTATTTCAACCCTGGTAATTCACCCTCAGCAATCAGCAGCGCCGAGGAAAATGCAGAGGAAAGAAAAAATATCCACAACAAAAATACTGCTGCGGATGGCTTCTTCAGGAAGCCTTGTGGTGGTAGAAATTGCACAACTTCCAGGTTATATACAAGGAACCAAACCATGTGGGTTGCACTCTGCTGTATTGCTAATCTTACAATTTACAGTACAATTGCAGCATAACCACTAAAAACTATGTATTCCGTTTCTTCTGTGTTAACACCATAATCTGACATCCGTTTCTGGAAAGTTCTTACAGAGCTTTCCAGAAACTGATGTCAGATTCTGGTGTTATCATCATTGAAGCAGTGAGATACTTAGTTTGTGGTTATGATGCATCTTATTTTCACTCATACCATACATATTGAGCAAGTCGCTTTCTTACTTCCAAGACTTTTTCTCAGCATCCACATGGTTTATGATATTGGCATGATCTAATTGAGTGAAAGATTCTGCACATTGATTGTGAATATATATACATGTATCTCCAACTTCTTTCACATGTTCAAGTTACTTAAAAGATTTCTCTTCACCGCTTACTACATATACATGGCAATTGAGACTATGCCCTGCCCCCTAATGGTTTTTACCCAATTGAACAGGTTTCACAGCAATTGCCATAGAAGCACCAGTTTTCCACAGCAATTTTTTTGCTGAGGAAAGAAGGATGAATTACCAGGACTGTTATTTCCTGGCTTGAGCAGTACCTGGCACTTGTTTCGTGTGATAAACAAGTTCATCCTTACTAGAAAAATATATATGCTAAGTTCCCAGTGCCTAAGTGGGAATCATAGGAATAAATAAGTAGACTAGCTGAAGTTGATTTTATACCTGTGTTGCTGAAAGTGACCTTAAAGTCCAATAAATAAAACTGTCTTTCCGATATTTTTTTTTATCACAAAATTTTATCTTCAAACAAAGAGGATACTAAATTGTATCATCATTATCTCATGATCTGACTCCACCTTTTCTGACCATTAAACTCATACTCTAAAAACAGTAAATCATGATCATTCAACAACATTCCAAAAGTAACCCTAGGTGTTCACAGTTAAATCCTTGCACAAAATTTGAACTCTGACCTTTTGTCATCCGTTTACATTTGTGAGGTATGTATTGAAATAATGGCTTCTGGCAGTATGTTTTCAGTGAATTCGGTAGTAAAAATTGAGGGAACAATGACTGGCTATAGTAATGAAGCAAATGGCGACCAATTTTTGGAATGGATCTTCTGACAAACAATGTATTATTTTTAACAACAGAGGAAGTACTGTTTGTTTCACGATCCATTTAGGTGTCTTAACAGGTTCTGGATCAAGTGATAAATGGAATCTTGTAATTTATCCTCTTCATAGTACAGGGTTCCTGGGTGGCCTTGGATTCAAGGAATGGCCTTGAATTTAACTAAGGTTCATTCAAGTCCTTGAAAGCCTGGAAAATGTGTCACAAGGTCTTGAAAATCCTTGAATATTCATTAAATACTAATGCTGATGAAACACATAATCATAATTATATAGTGTTATATGCCAGCGTTAGTGAAGGCATAGTCCTAACAAGGACCCTCCTGTCATTTTAGAGAAGTGGGAAGAGGAAGTAATGACCCAAGGTCCTAGTTAGGATAAGTGAAGGCAAAGCCTTGAAAATCCTTGAATTTGGCTATTGATGGCCTTGAAAAATGCTGAAATAGATCGAGAAATTGCCTTGAATAGTAGGGCTGTGCAGTTTTGAAATTTGCATTTCGGTTCGGGTTCTGTTTTGGTTTTGTACAAAAAGTCAGTTTTCGGTTCAGTTTGGGGTTTTTTAAAATATAGAGAGTAATCGCTTGACTGGGCTGGTTACGTGAAATAATTCATGAGAGGTAAGGGACGTTGTACAGAGACGAGTGCGTGAATGTGCACGAGTATTTTACAATATAGTCCCTCGCCTCGAATGAATTATTTCACGTAACCAGTCCAGTCAAGATGAGAATGATAATGTCTAGATGAGAATGTCCCCTTTTGGTCACGATCATTCAGCCATGATGGCTGCCCGAGCCCAAAACCCAAAAACCTTTAGCACAGATTACAGGTCGCATTTATGAAGGGATTTTATTGTAACTTGGTAGGATGACTCCATATAATGTTGAGATGAGGACATCCCCTTTTGGTCACAATCGGTCAACCATGATGGTTGCCACAGTCCAAAACCCAAAAACCTTTAGCACAATATACAGCTTGTATTTATGAAAGGATTTCCTGGTAACTTGGTAGGATGTCTCTGTATAATATCTAGATGAGAATGTCCCCTTTTGGTCATGATCTGTCAACCGTGATGGCTGTGCAAGCCCGAAACCCAAAAACTTTTAGCATTATCTACAGGTCATATTTAATATGGAAGGATTTCATTGTAACTTGGTGGGATGACTCTCTATGATGTCTAGATGAGGATGTCCCCTTTTGGTAGTGATCTGTCAACCGTGACTTCTACACAGGCCCGAAGCCCGAAAACCTTTAGCATAGCCTACAGGCCATATTTATGAAGGGATTTCATTGTAACTTGATAGGATAACTCGTTTTGGAATAATTTTATTGTAACTTGGTAACTTTTGTGGACATACATTAACTGTGAGGGCCTCATACATTAACTGTGAGGGCCACCACATTAACCCACCCCTCAATTCTTTAGTGCAGTCTACACATCAAATTAATTTTATTGAAAACATAGCATACAGGTGTAACAGGAGGAGAGATAAGTGCGGGAGCCGGGGTTCGAACCATCGACCTCTAGCACACAAAGCGACCGATGCGTCCACAACACCACCAACTGCTGAGGATCGGACGGGCCCCCAAATGTAACAGGAGGAGAGATAAGTGCGGGAGCTGGGGTTCAAACCGTCGACCTCTAGCACACAAAGCGACCGATTTACCACGAGACTAAGAGATCCAGACCAACCAGGCTGATTGATAAATGGCCTTTATACCTCGACCGCCACACAGGTAACAGAAAGTAACATATTCCCAATTAGAACATTATCCTTTTCATCAAACACAACACACAGGTTAAGCTACAGTGTCATTGACACTTTCATTTTTTAAGGAGTCACTAAGCTCTCTCCCTGGTTTTGGTGGATAATATGCAGTTGTTGTGCTTATTTTGTTAATTATCACCTCGCATCAAAATCGACTTCCTACTTCAAATGACAGTGGAATAAAATGAAAACAAATCATATTTCTTGTGATTTTGATAACTATTATTAAAGTAAGTCGTGATATACGAATCACTTTTGTTGGTAACTCACTCCAATGTTTTCACAATATCTCTCCTCATTTCGATTGTAGAGGTTCGTTTTTGACTTTGCTTTTGCCCAAACATAGAAATTGGGCGAAATGAGCAGTGCCAAGGCAAAGATATCACCAACTTCGCCTTCTTGCCTTCTTGGCTGATCCCTGCATTGATTTCCTCTCAGTCAAGACAGGCGATTGATGTTTTTGAAGGGAGAGATCTGCATAATGGGATTTGAAAGTTTGCAATATTGTATCGTGGGATTTGTTGTGTTCAAAAATATACATGGGAAAACACGTGTTGATTATAACAACTGCATATTGGGAATGCAGCGTTGACACTTGACAGTTTATACCTGACAGACCTGTAGTACTGCACGATTCCTTAAAGTAAGTTCAAATAATATCCAAACAATTCGCAATAAGTTTAAAAAACTTTTAAAAATTACCTGCCTTCCATTTAACAGGATATGTTCTATTTTAATTTAACCATTTTATTGTTGACAAAAAACAGAACTGCCAATGTGCAGCATTGTCTCTGAGCATGTGACACTTTCAGAGAACGTGCCAGAAGTTGGCTAATTAACATAATTTACCTGTCAATTTTCCCATGTGAATTTTGAGGTTTCAAAACTCAATAAACATTTTGTTTGCCTCCAATCAAATTTACTACATGCCTTACACAGATGATACCAATTTGGTAGAATATGAGTGAACCTGAGGCTGTTCCCGGTTCATTAAATTTACTTTACGATTCTTGAATTGAATGTGTGAATTTTTACCTAAGACTTTTTAATTTTTCAGATTCCTTCTGGTGGTGGTTCTGTAGATATTGTTTAAGATATAAAAAATTTGCTACCACTATTTTGGGGGGATTTGTTGTCAATCCTCTTGACATAAACATAAATGGCACAGCATTTACCTTTGCCCGACATTTTAGCCTTTGGCATGCGGAACACATGTGATTGAGAGGTCATAACTTACCAGTTCTGGGAAATTTGTTGAAACTGAAAGTCTTGGTTTTTGTTAAGGTGGCGGTTCGGTTTCAGTTTTGAAAAAAAAAAACGAACCAACCCGAAAAACCAATAAACCGCCCAGCTCTGTTGAATAGCCTTGAATTTATCAGTCCTTGCCTGCAGGAACCCTGTAGTAGATTTATGAATGAGTGAGGGGAGTGTGATGGCTCATTGGGTAGAGCATTGAACTTTAACCCTTTGCCAAACGAATCACCCGCATCCGCCCGTGTAATATGCAAATTGAGCAGTTGAAAAAATTAAATTTTTTCAAAATATTTCAACAAAACCATATCATGTGACCCCCTCATTGGAACGAGCTCATTGAGCTCGTTCCAATGAGGGGTCACATGATATGGTTTTGTTGAAATTTTTGGGAAAACTAAAAAAAATGATATTTAAAATAATAAATTTTGATATCGTCTGCGTTGGGTAAAGGGTTAAATCGAAAGATTTCTTACCTATGCCAGGTGCACTGTGTCCTTGGTCAAGATACTTCATTCCGATTGCCGATATTGGATGCTTTACACTAAGGTATACTACATGTCAATGGTGCACTCGTTTTCAACTGCTGCTAACTCTTAACCCCTTACATTCTGGTAGTAGAACAATTCTACAATCACTCTTAGGTAATTATGAATTTAACCAATTATATCTTGTTTGACAGAGCTCACGAATATCAAACTACACTATGGGAAATATTTGCTGCTGAAAACTTTGCCATTTTGACATCAGAGTGCACAGGGTTAATTGTGCTGTGTTAGTAAGTTGGAGAGTTTGTCAGTTGCTTGTCATTGTTCAGTGGTTCTTCCTGGGTACCCAGCTTAATCAACCCACAAAGCCGGCCAGCACTTTTCTAAAAAATCAGCAGTCAATTTTCATTATATTTTAATTTTTTGTCTCAAAAACTTAGGTTATGACCCCTCTTTGGAACGTGCTCATCGAGCTCATTCCAATGAGGGGTCATAACCTATGTTTTTGAGACAAAAAATTAGTTATTCAAGAATTTTGTTTGCAAGTCTCATCTGCTTTTCATGTTAGGTAAAGGGTTGACTTGTGGTACCTTTACTTCAGAATGAAGCCCAATTATGATAACACTCTTAACTGGTAGAGTGCTGGAAGCCCATATTTGGGCTTTATTCTGAAATGCAGGAACCACAACTTAAATCCTACATATTCAGTCATTGCTCTTCATATCACCTTTGAAGTGAAATTATTTAGTCTGTTGGGATTTGCCTTGTTACAATTTATGGGAGATTGCCTTTTGGCACTTTTTGGCACTCTCCCATAAATTGTAACAAGGCATAGATATGTGAACGAATTTTGATGACCAAAAATAATTAAGCACTGCCAGTTAAGAAGTTGTGAGGCTCACTTTTGTCAATCACCGAAAATACCACTAAGATTTTTATACCCCCACTCTTGAAAAGAATGGGGAGGGGGGGGGGGGGGGGGGGTATATTGGTTTACATGCATCTGTGCCTCTCCGTCCGCAGTGATATCTGACCAGTGAGTTGATGGATTTCTGTGAAATTTGGTATGAGGGATCCTTATGACAAGCTGTTTCTGCACATGTTATAAAAAAAGTGACCCACATTTTTTCAACGGTCCTTTGTTTTTAATTCATTTATGCTTCATCAGTCCAGCACTGCAGTGGGGGTATAATTGGCTTCAGCAATAGCTCTTATTTTTTCTGACCAGTGATGTAATTCATCTAACAATCATTTGTAATGCTGTCCTGTCAAACAAGAAGGGTCAAGTTGAAAGATATGAATAGCCCAGAAGTTTAACAACAAGGATGAGAGAGATACTGGACTCACTTAATTACCCTTGTCTCTTAGTTTTGTAGAGGGGTAGAGGTTCAATTGAGATTTGGATACTTTCTGCAAGATATTCCAGGGAGCAGTGTTGGGTGGTTGTGGAATTTGACTTGGGGTTGCGGTTTCGGTTTTTTAACCCCAAAAAACTTTGGTTTCGGTTGTGGTTGTGGTTGTTTATAGAAGTATACCAATTTATGGACCAAAACTGTGAAAAATGGCATCTTATGCCCCATGGCTCTTTATGATCAGCAACACCCATTTGCATATTTAGTATGGGGAACATTAATATATAGATATTCTTAGGTAAGCTAATGCCTTTATTCGTAATGACATGACTCACATGATAAGTGAGAACAAAAATAGAAACATTTCAATTTTCAAACATAAACTTTCTTGGTACAAATAAATTTTTGCTAAATAACCTGTGACTCCGGTACCTCTCTATAGTCTATAGCCTCAAACTTAACAAACACCAAAAATACCTGTGTATAAGTACCCCCCCCCCCCCCCCCTGCTGATCCCCCTCCAGGCCCAAACTTACTTTGTAGAAATAAATCTTTGGCATTCTTTGCCATGTCACCCTCCAAACCCAAACCCCCCACCCAGCCATGGCCTGCTGCCCCCTCCAGGCCCAGTCCCCCTCCCCTGACCATGACCTGCTGTCTCCAACTGCACCCCCCCCCCCCATGCTGATTCCCCTCCAGGCCCAAACAACCCACCCCGACCATGGCCTGCTGACTTACTGGGCATACTGGCGTTCAGTAAGCCATTGCGAATGGGTCAGGTAAAATTGAGCCCGGTAAGTTTTACATCGAGCATGCATGTCTTTAGAACTTTCTAGAATAAAATAATCCCAGGTGGGCGACGTTTTTTTTTGGTTCCGCCATTACTGTCACTGTATTTCGCAAAACGGCGCGAAAAATGAAAAGTACAGTTGTCATTCGTCGGTAGACATTTCACAACCAAAACCGAACCGCATTTGTCGTTAACCTCCCAACACTACCAGGGAAATAATATTTCAAACCGGTATTATTTGTAAATTCTCACTAAATATTGTTGAAAATTAAACTTTCTACTGTAACTTTTTCTAGTTTCTGTTTATATTTTTAGACTTGTTCAAGATTCAGAGTCAGGAGCTGAACAATCTCCAACTCCCACTAAGAAGAAAAAGAGAAAAAAGTATGAATAATACATTAAACAGTCATCTCCAAGCCTGAATATAAGCGACCTGTCATTTGCAAAATGAGGTCCCCAGAGGGTGAATTTGCTGATGCTATCCCACACAGTGGGCCAATTTATCCTCTAGGTACATCTTTCTGTTTTGGCTTGAGACTTTGATTCAGACTGATGTTCATAGAGGGTAAATTTTGTGATGTTGAGCAGGGTAGCATCACCGAATTAACCCTCTGGGGACCTCATTTTGCAGATGACAGTCTGCTTATTTTCAGGCTTGGTCATCTCACAGTTTCGCATCTTCATTTGTTTATATTTTGTAAAGTTTATTCCTGCACTTTTATACCATAATATAATAGATGAAGTCCTAGATGCTTTGGTATTTAAAATTTCTAAATCTTCACTGACAAACAAAGGGAAGTAATGCATTATCTTATGATTATATTTGATTGAAGTAAATCAGTTGGGCTTCAGTGGTAGACTGTTGGACTTCTATACTGGAGGTCCCAAGTTCGATCCCCGTCTGGATGACCCGCGTTGTGTCCTTGGGCAAGGCACTTTATCCTTTTGCCTACATGGGGGCACGATAACGCCGAGTACTAAGGCACACTGCAAGTCGATGGTGCACATGTCTTCAACCGCTGTAACCTGGCTTGAGCGGAGCTTAAACAGAGTTAGAATGTTGAGGAGCTGACAGTTGCTTGTCGATGCTCGGTGGTTCTCTCCTGGGACTCCGGCTTCCTCCATCTGTAAAACTGTCACGGTCATGATTAGCCATTGTGCATAAGTATGTGACCTTAACTGGTAGAGTGCTAAATTATTTTTGGTCTTTAAAATTTCTTTGTGCATTTTTGCCTTGTTATAATTTATGGAAGAGTGCCAGTGGGCACTCTCCCATAAATTGTAACAGGGCAAATCCTAACAGATAAAATAATATCTCTTCAAAGATAATATGAAGCACATCCTCAGAATATGAAGCCTTTAAATTGCAGTACCGGCACTAAAGAATAAATCCCAAATATGGGCTTCCAGCACTCTACCAGTTAAACACCAATAAATAATAATAATAAGTTTGACTTCATTCACTTCTTTGTGTCATAATTTTAACCTCTAAAACCTTAATGTGAGATTAGAAAGTATTCTGATTGGAACCTAATTGGTGTATGTTTTGATGAAATTTGAGAAAATGATGCAGATTATCTCCTGATAACTAGGTAGGCATGTTATTGATGTGCTGTTAATAAGTTTTCTTAACTAGTATAAAATGCCAGAAGCCCATATTTGGGCTTTACTTTGATGTGTGGGTTACCGCAGCTTATAGGCTTCATATTCAGTGGAAGAACTTCCTTTTATCATTGTACTGAAATTATTTAGTCTGTTGTGATCTTCCTTGTTAAACTTTATGGGAGAGTGCCAATAGGCATATAGCCTATAACAAAGCAAACATTTGTGAACAATTTTTAATAATAGAAATAATTTAGCCCTCTATCAGTTGATTCTTCCTCTCATAAAAGTGTACAATCACAGACAGAACAAATGAGTTCATCAGTTCTGGAAGTCTCAGATAATCTGGCTCCAAAATAATTAACCAGTGCTATTACAATAATCACCTTTGGCCATCAAAAAAAGAACCTCTGTTTCTCAGGCCCGCGCGCAAGGTCATTTTTGGTGCGCATGCAACCTTTTTATGACACAAAAAAAAATCTTCAAAAAATTTGAGATATTGTGCTCATTTCGGTAAATCGATATCGATGCGTTCGCAAATTTTAAATTAACACACTTCAAGCTTTTTCTACATCATACCTTAATAAAGTGGATGGGTTTTAGCAATATTCACGACAGAAAGTGTTTTATTCTGTAAAAGGTAAGTCATAATGACAGCAAGAAGGAAGGTGTCTTTCAGTCTGACAACAAACAATCACAAAGGGGAATGGTCGATTCGCACCACGTTTGATTCGCACCAACCCTCAGAAAGTCTGCAAAGTCAGGTGCTATGTTGAATGGAACACAGTCTCCTGGCATTTATTTTTAGTAACATTTGTATTGTAAATGGCCGTCATTGGGAATTTGTGTACTGTTATTTGAAACCGTTACGAGTTTCCCAGTTAATTTAAATAAATGCATTTGAGATGCAGGATAATTGGATAACTAATAGTAACCGTTGCTTGATATAAAAGTAACAGTCATAGTTGAAAATAAATCGCAAAAAGGCAGGTATGTGCGGTCGAATTGGTTAAGGGCCTATATAAGTAATGGAATTTTGTTTATTTTGAAATTCTCACCTCTCATATTCCTTAAATTCAGATTAAATATACCCGGTACACAAATTATACATCAAAATGAAGGTTGGGATGTATAGCACACGAAACACATATGTAATCAACTCATAGAGTCGACTGTAGGCACCACTGGTTCCTGGAAGTCTGCTACCGTATTCGCACCAGAACTGATAATAAAATAATATTTCATCAGAACAACTTGTGGCCAAATGTGCTTCATATATCCAAGAACAAAGCTAGGCATTCAAAACACTTTCGAATACACTGGCAGGACTGCATTTTGGAAAAGGACAACACTGTCTGCATATTTTTATACTGTACCAATGACCCAGACATAGCTGGTGCTAACTCTTAAAATATAGGGCCAAACACAAATTTTGCCCCCCAATCCCCAAAATTTGCATCTAAAACTAAAGAAAACATGTCCTGAAAGGCCCTCCACACTTCGCCCCTACTGCGCATGCGCAGTGTCAAGGACGTTCCGAAATTGGCGCCATTAATCATTCTAAGTTTGGCCCTTCATCAGTTAACATCTGACTGATCTTTGTGCTTATAAATCTCAGTTTAAATGATGCCAGACACATAAATATTAGTGAAATGGTGATTCTAAGGAGGATAGAGAAGGAGGAGAGGAAAAGAATGTGTGACAGAATATTATCAGGGCTGTAACTTAAAATTTTTTAATGAAATTATGTTAAGTTACCTATTTTCAAGGCAGCAGCCATTTTGTTGTCATTCTGATTATTTAGTTACACTGTTTTTTTAAGTGTTTTCCTCTCTCCCTGTCCTTTAAGTTCCCCCTTGCTATTCTCCCATGCTTTTGGCATAGTTTTTGTAATTATTATTACTAAATTTTCTTGGGAGTTTTAGCTGAATAACAGAATGAATTCTGTTCTTTCCCCATGTTTACGTCTTCACCTACGGGTGGTTAGGCGTTGTGTTCTGCATCTACCATCTGATGTTCTGCAGTTTCTTCCCTGGAAGTCTCTGTTTTGCATCAGATAGTGTATTTTTGGTAACTGATTTCGGGCCTGGGTGCCTGGAGTCTTATTTTAGTGTTTTTACACTCATTGTTTACATTTTCAACAGCCCTCTGTGTGAGGGGGGGATTTCTAAAAAATAATATCTTGATGTTATTTTAATCATAACTAGATACATTATTATTGTTCGTAAGTGTTGAATAAATTGTTTAAAATATTTTTAAAATTTTTGTCCACACTTAGGCTTGGGATCCATTAGGGCTCAACGTTACTTTTCAGAAACTTGGGCTGTTCTGAAAAAATATTTTTTCAAAATATTTTGATTTCAATTATTTTTTCTATATTAATGGATCATATTATTATTATGTATTTTGATTGCCAGGGGTTAATGCGAGTACCAGGACTTGTTTTCTTTTCACATTGAAAGGATATTGATCAATTGTTTTAAGAGGAAGTCTTCCTCTGACTTTATTATCATTCTATATGTGGTCAGTGTACTCGCATTAACTCCTGTTCTGTATCGTATGATTTCGATAACAATATGGGAAGCGTATGTCACGGTATGTTGTTGGGGATTTGGACACTCCGGTCCTTTCCCCGCAGGGTCACTCTACTTTATCAATTTCTATTTCAGACGATCAAGATTAGGGTGCTGTATCTGTGATGTCTTCCAACAGTGTGCCTCCGTCGTCACAATTAATGAAGGGCTAGCGGAAAAGTGCTCATGTAAATACGCCAATTGCCTAAGAGGACCCTAGTAGGTTCGACGGCCTTTGACGTCCGCTAGCTCGCCCGGTGTAGCGTCCATTCACCGAATGGTTCGGCAGCCGGGTTCGTCCGTTGCGGTCTAGAAGGAATTTTGGGGTGATGCGAGCACTATAAATTAACCTAATGCACACCCAGTGACGGCGGATCGGAGGGAGAACGCAGGAAGCCTTT
Organism: Pictodentalium vernedei; assembly: GCA_031216915.1. Taxonomy (NCBI): domain Eukaryota; kingdom Metazoa; phylum Mollusca; class Scaphopoda; order Dentaliida; family Dentaliidae; genus Pictodentalium; species Pictodentalium vernedei. The sequence goes on along the minus strand of CM062294.1, from coordinate 492,304,155 downwards.
TAGTCCGGTTCATAGCTCGTTCCGGTCCATCCGGACGGCAAGCGAGAGAGGCCCCTCTCTCGTTCAACAACATCTGGCCCCAGATGTTGTGGTACAAAATGTGTCGCAAGCGGAGCATACGTCCGTCGCTCGGGACGCTCCGTTGTATAGGCAGTCCGCTGAGACTGCTAAGGCTTCCTCTTCTCGTCAGCGCACACGACCGCACCTTGGCTGCGTGACCGCCGATATATTACCAGCTTCGCCGATCAAGGATTCTTCGGCGACCAGGTTACACCATCCGGTAGCCAGGGACACGAGGCCTGCAGACTCCGGACGTTCGCATAGGAAGTGTGCGGGAGTCAACGTACACGGAGCTTCCGGCGGCAATGCATCGTAAGACCGCTACTGCACAGGCCTCGGGAACGGACGTGCTTTCCTTAATAGCACAGTTTATCGCAGCATCCCAGCATCAACTGAATCTGTCGCATATATTTTATCCGACGATGCTGGGTCGGGACGATCCGCGGAAGCGGGTACGGACGTCCGAAAGTTTCATCCGGTCCGACGGGATACCGAAAGGGATTCGGAGGATTTCGAGCTTTCCCTTTCGGAACAACATATGCTGTTGTGTATGTCATCTGACTTGGTCTTCTACAGCTTCTTTCGTCGGACCAGAATGCTGCGATGCCGGATAAGAAACTGATAGCGTCGGTGGACTTAGAAATTTTTGGTTCGGTTCAGGGACATCGTCCCTCAGTTCCGACATAGTCCAATAATGTCACACAAACTTTCGAATTATTGAACGACGCTATATATTATTATTTTATGCTTGCTAACCAAGCATTTCTGGTTTCTTGTTCGAAGAGTTATGGAGATGTCTTTCAAAAGTGTGCCTCTGTCGTCATAGTTAATGAAGAGTTAGCGGCAATAAGTGCTCATGGAATATGTCTATCGCCTACGGAGTGACATTCGCTAGCTCACCCGGTGTAGCGTACATTCATCGAATGGTTCGGCTGCCGGGTTCGTCCGTTGCGGTCTAGGAAGGAGATTTGGGTGATGCGAGCACTTTAATTACTTTAGTACTCACCCAGTGACGGCAGATTGAGGACAGATCGGAGGAAGCCTGTTAGTCCGGTTCCTGGCTTGTCCAGGTCCGTCCGGGCTGTGAGCGAGAGAGGTCCCTCTCTCGCCCAACAACATAGGGGACCGCATGTTGTGGTTCAGATATTTTACATTCGGAGCATATGTCCGTTGGTCGGGACGCTCCGTTATATTGACAGTCCGAGAGACTGTCTTTAATGCTTCCTCATCCTCACAGCAGGGCACACGACCGCTCATTGGCTACGTGACCTCGAGTATCCGATCAGTTTCGGCATTCAGTGATTCCACGGCGAATAGGTCGCGCCATCCGGTAGCCAAGGGACACGAGGCCTATACACTCCGTTCGCTCGCATATTGGTAGTATGCACGGGGTAACGATCACGGAGCTTCCAGCGGCAATGCATCGTAAGACCGCTTCTCCTCAGGCCTCAGTGACGGACGTGCTATCCGAGTTAGCACAGTTGTTTCGCAGCATCCCAGCAATTGATAGTTTCTCGGTCGAATCAGGAATTATCCGACGGCGCTGGGTCGGTGCGGTCCGCGGTTGCATCAGGCACGGACGGCCGAACGCTTTATAGGGTCCGACAGGATGGCGAAAGGGATTCGAAAGATTTCGAGTTTTCCCTTTAGTAGTAGCGGAAGATGCCTTTCATATCTTCTGGCATTATCTTCCATTGATTATTATTTCGGACTTCATTGCTGCGATCTTGGATAAGAGACTTATAGCGTCATTGGACTCGGATTTTTCGATCGGTTCAGGGACATTGTCCCTGACTTACCGACGCAGTCCAATATTGTCATTACAACATGTGTTTTATTTTTCGACGCTATATATATATATATACAAGCCTGCTACTAAGCATGATAGTTTAGTTTCTTGTCCGCGTTGCTCATTTCTGCCATTTTATCATTTATACAAATAGTTTATTTTGGCAGAGCAGGGCATACCGAGAGTTCATATGCGTCTAGACGGTGTGATTAAAGACTGCATATATTCTTTTTCGCCGTTTATGTCTTTTCCAATTTCAATGTTGGGAACGACATTATGTATAGTAGACTTAACTTAGACGCTTTATTATACGTAATCCGCCTTACTGAGGCGTTATCATTACGTCTTCAAGAAAAGATTTACGGGATATTATTCTCAATGTAATTTCTTTTGAGGGCAGTAGTTTGTTCACGTATAACTCCGCCCTTCAGTGGCTGATTGGAGTTAGTTAGACGTGACGCAGCCCTAGCTACATCCACACGCGTGGATAGTAAGGTTAAGAACTCTCTCAGAGTCGCTTCGTTCTCGGAGGAGCTTCTCTTCGACGGCAACTTTTCGGCAATCCATGAATTGCTCGATTTACACGTTCTCTTGTCTATCTAGTGTTACAAGAGATTCAGACTGGGGCAAACATTCGGTGGTTGACTCAGAGAGTGCCGCCGCAGTTGCCGGACCCGTGTGTGGCTGTTATGACGGTTGCCAGTCAAACAGATTGGGATATAATACTGATCCCTACGGATTCGAAGTGCCAGGGTCTTTGGGTTCCGCAGTCTTTTAGCAATCAGTTTTCTTCCGCGGAATAATGTTTTTTAGGCTTGCTTTATGTCATTGCATGAACATTATTCAGAAACGCATGCCCAAATTCCTGTCCTTTAATTCGACAGTAGTGGCGTATCTCCGGAACCAGGGAGGCACTCTTTCGTTTCCGTTATTCAATTTAATGGAAAGAATCCGTCTGTTGGTTATAGTACACCAAGTTCAGTTTTGGTCCGTCATATTCCGGGTCGTCTGATTGTTTTATCGGACTCCCGTTCTCTTACGGGTCGCTTGTTGCTGTCAGAATGGACTTTCAACAAACAAGTATTCAATCAGATTTGCTATCTATGGGAGCGCCCAATGATGATTTATTTATGACACAGCTTGCTAATCAATTGCAGACGTATGTGTTGGCTTGTCCAGATCTCTGAGCTAATATTGTTAACGCTCTATTGATCTATAGGACGGAATGATAGGATACGCGTATCCTCCGGCGCTGTTGTTTTAGCAGGTATTGCTAAGATAAACAACCACAATACTTTTCTGTTGATAGCATCTCTATCTTCACAGAGATCATGAGTAATTTACTCTCTTGTCTACTGTGGGTCTTAACGTGAAATCTTCCTCTATGTGAGGATATTTTTCACTGGGTAAATCGTGCCATCTTTATCACAACCAGCAAGGTCGCAACCTTCATGTATTCCGTTGTGTGGTCCGTATTGCATTGTAAGCACTGTACTGGACGAGCTTTGGTCGCGATTTCTTACTATAGGAGATCCTCTTCTTCGCTATTCTATGCGGCTAAAGTGGAGGCTCTTCCGTCGTGGTGTAGGGATCATTATGTTCATATTGTTGATCCCTCCATACTACTCATTGCTATTTTTTAGTATACTTGTTTCACAAGATCTACTGCAGCCTGTGATTATTTAGGTTATAGGTTTATGTTACCTCATACCTATGCACTCTACGATAGTTTACAATTGAGTCTTTTGTCTCTTTATCTAAGTCAGTTAGTAACTTTTTGATAAATAGACTTAGAATCTTTAGATTAAATTCCTATACGGATTTTAACTTCGGTTCTTATTTAGCTAAGTAATAATTTGAGCCTCTGGAAACAGTAGTTTTCAAATTCTGACCTTTTAGACAGTAATTCTGTTGGTTTCTCTTTTACTGTAGAGTCAGTGAGTTTCATGCACTATCGATGGATGATTTTCACTTTCATAGTTTCGGAATCAATACTTCCGTTACTATTTAGGTTGGATTGTTGCATAAGAGTTAGGCTCCTATTATCCGGAACCTATTATTTTAAGGTCCTTCCGTCTTCGTATGGGCATAGGCCTTTACTCTTTCCGGGTACAGTTTATGTATTTATAAACAGATATCTGTTTATTACTATGGGCGTAAGCTTCTTCTGTCTTTGATGTCTAGTAGAAGGACGTTACGCTCCATTTTATTGTTAATGGATTCTATTAACTATCGGTACTGCTTATGGTATATCATTGAATTAGCAGTTGTGCTTAAGATTTCGGCTCATGAAGTAAGAGTTCTTCTACTTCTTGGGCTTACATTAATAGTGTCGCTATTATAGATTTTTGAAGGCCGCTCATTGCGCTCAGCCATCCACATTCATGAATTTTATCTCGGAAATATCGAGTCCATTTCTGGAGGCCTCTATTGTTAGGTCTATTATCTACTGCTCAGAATGTCATTACTTAACAGTTGCTACTATAGCTAGGTAGGCTGTCTGTTTCGGCAGTGTCTCCGTTCGGCTGCCCTCTTCGCTCTGGGCTATTTGACCCAGGGCAAGAAAAAGGGGGGGGGGGGGGGGGGTGTTCCCTTGAGTCACCTGTTTTACTATGAAAACAAGGGGATACCTCCTCCGGAGTTAGTAATTCTGAGCTGTTATTGGGATGGTTGTTTAGTGAGAAGTTTAGGTTTTTAAAATTCATTCAAGTCTTAGTTTTTAAAGTATAGCTTTTGAATATTGCATATGTCAACGGACATGATTATGCAATCCTCAGACACTTTTAGGAGTATAAGAGTCTCTATTCTCTAGACTTACTTTATTTATTGGCTTACTTTAAAAATTATTAGTATAAGGATTATATTGGATATTAATAGAGTACATGGATGTATGAAGCTCAATTTTAGAAGAGGTTGTATCTTTCTAATTTATCATAAATAAGAAAGATACATGTAAGGCCTATTACTTCTTTTTCCCTACAGGGGATTACTCTATTTTATTTTATTGAGCGTATTCCATTTTGCTCTATGTCCTTGGCCCTCCAGCCTTTTTACTATTCAGCTATGTCTGGGTCATTGGTACAGTATAAAAATGTTAAAAAATTTATAGTAATTTATATATTTTTTATACTTACCAATGACCCAGACGGGGATGGCCCTCCCAGGAGTTGGGAACTCTTGCCTCCCCGCTGAGTTCATAGTGCTTACCAGGCACTGGTTATTAGAATGATTAATGGCGCCAATTTCGGAACGTCCTTGACACTGCGCATGCGCAGTAGGGGCGAAGTGTGGAGGGCCTTTCAGGACATGTTTTCTTTAGTTTTAGATGCAAATTTTGGGGATTGGGGGGCAAAATTTGTGTTTGGCCCTATATTTTAAGAGTTAGCACCAGCTATGTCTGGGTCATTGGTAAGTATAAAAAATATATAAATTACTATAAATTTTTTAACTTTTTATTGAAGATGGTTTCCATGCTCGACAGACATGCGCAAATCACTCGTTACCACGAATTTCCATCCAAAAACAAAATCGTAATTCTAAGAAATTTCAACAGGTATCATGATACCTTGCACTGAATATGGCAACTATGCAATCTCTATCTAATAACAGTATACTGTATGAAGGCGATCTTTTTCATTATTTGATTTTAGACGGCGTTTTCATATGCTTTTTCTGTCCGATGACGTCGACCGGAAATCGAAAGTAGACTCATACGTAAACAAAAGCAAGGGCTTTGGAATTTTCCCCAATGTAGCTCTGTCCCCGTGTTTAGAAGAATTTTTATCCCCTAGCTTTGTTCTTGGATATATAAAGCACATTTGGCCACAAGTTGTTTTCGTGAAATATTATTAAATTATCAGTTCAGGTGCGAATACGGCAGCAGACTTCCAGGAACCAGTGGTGCCTACAGTCGACTCAATGAGTTGATTACTTATGTGTTTCGTGTTCTATACATCCCAACCTTCATTTTGATGTACATTTTGTGTATATTTAATTTGAATTGAAGGAATATCAGAGGTGAGAAGTTTCAAAATAAACAAAATTTCATTACTTATATAGGTCCTTAATAAAAACACGCAAACATTCGTTTTGTATTTCATTTTCAGATTTCAAAAAAATATGATTTATGGATGAACTGCCCGTTCAAATGGGTTGTGATAATTTTGAATATAATGGGGAAAAATTGCGATTCACGATTTTATTAGGCAGGTTGTGAAAGGATTTTTTTTTTTTGGTCAAATAAATCTCTGAAAGTTGGCACTTCGACATTTGATTTGTCCCAGAGACGTTTCAACCCGAGACGTTTCACCCACGAGGCGTTTCGTGACTTTCGTCCTGTGTTATAATTTTCATGTTTCACTGAAAAAACAAACATTCAAACCCCACTTCATTTACGACCCAACACCCCTGTGGTGAATAACCAATATATTTGCGAAATTTTGCATGGTCCACCAGGCGTTTGGGTGGGGGTCAAATTACCACAAACAACCTCTCGGGGAGAAAAGAAAAAGAAAAAAAAAACCCCGCCCGCCCGCATGCTTTTTTGGAAAAAAATGGCCTGAGAAACAGACAATCAACTTTGTATGGCCTTTCCTATTTTATTCTTTTTTCACCTTTTTGGTTTACACATTGGTCCCCACACAGCAACAAATAACCCCTCTTATATTGCTCTGAAAAAGTTGTCTCAAGTGTTTTCATCCTTGAGAATTTTACTGGAAGGCTGTATTCATCTTGACAGTGTTTTTACATCATTGTTCATTACGTGTACACTCCATATAAAAAAAATTATCCCAATATCGACTGAGTGTGTTATGTATGATTATATAACAGCAGGTATTTACTCACTAATCAGTGTTGATTGGGAAAACACATCGCAATTTACATAATAAGTTCTCTTCACTAAATCCTTTTTCTGTGCCTGAAATATTTTGGGGGGAATATTCTGTATCAAAAAAATCTTTAAATGTGAAAATCGGTCCAATAATTCACGTTTTGTGTTCTAATAAATAGGCTCTTCCATGTATTGGATTTACATGACATAAAATAGTCTGAACTCGCTTAATCGAGGTCATTGTTGTTAAAAAAAACATTTTGATTCTCAACCGAAACAGGCGGGCACAGATAACTACACATTTTTCTGTTTGAACATACTGGCAATTTATCTGCTTTTCGCCCGGGATATAACATAATAATCCGCTCAAATGTTAAATTAGAACACATTTTTTGCTCTATCTGACAGCCACTATTTAACCCCAGGCACGGGGGAGATTATCTTCAAAACACGGATCAGATCCAATTCGGGTAAAACCGGTCCGTGCTTCTCTTATCTTTTTCTCGGAGCTACTCTAAAACACGGTATCAAAATTCAACTTGGGACCATTCCGATCGATGAAGTGTGTCCCCACGGGAACGAAATGACGCCACCCAGGAATACATTACTTGAGTTTATGGTCATGAGAACACTGTCGTGACATCTTATTCAACCCATGAATCGGCCATATCAGCGGTGACTGACATAGGTGATAAAACGAGTTTTGGCTCCCATTCTTTTTTCTTTTTTTTTAGGGGGGGGGGGGGGGGGATTTTGAAAAGATTACGACCAAAGCGCATGTCCCTTAACCCAACATGGATCCCACGGGTGGCACTTACAAAATATATTCTAGGATTACAACTACCAATTTCAAATTTTGTCTCTAAACATAGCTTGTGGCCCCTCATTGGAACGACCCATGATTTATTTACTTATTTACCAGTAAAACAGCGAATCGCGATTAGTGAGCTCATTCCGACAAGGGGTCATAAGTTATGTTTTTTTTAGAGAAAAATTGGAAGTGTAATAAAATTTGAATGGAGACTTGTAAAAAAAAATGTCAATTTTGGCGTATGCTTTGGGGATAAACAACAAGCAAAAGATTTAATTTAACATGCCACTGAACAGAAGTAACTAATTGAGCTTAATTGTATACTGGTATGTCATATCTTATATATATCTCATATAACTTTTATGACTGACAGATCTTATTCATATTTAGTACAATTATTACTCATGACTCAAAGGTGTGTCATAACTTTGATCCAAGGTCATATCATCAAGGTCAAAGTCACAGGTAGCAACACTTATATTGTTATACAGAACTTGTCTGGTTTACATAACTTTGTGTGACTGACAGATCTTATTCATAGTTGGTACAATTATTTCTCATGACACAACAGTGTGTCGCAACTTTGATCCAAGGTCATACCATCAAGGTCAAGGTTGCAGACAAAACTTTGATATTGTTATGCAGCCCTTGTCTGGTCTGTAGAATTGAACCTGTGTGACAGATCTTGTTCATACTTCACACCATTGTTACCCATAGCCTAACCTTCTGTCATGAGTTGACCCATTATCATGAAGGTTAAGGTCACAAACAGTAACACTTGGATTCTTGTCTTGTATTCAACTTCCCCTAAAACGTGACCCTCGGTAGAGCTATCTAGGCATAGCTGCCTCTTGTTGAACTGATATTGCTGAAACTTCTCAAACATTATGACTAGCAAGTGAACATGTGCATATTCCAAAAATTTTCATGTGTGACAATTTTAACCAGGTTATCTCCCCTGAACTTAGATTTATTATGGATTTTCAAGTGAGATTCTTGTGTGCAACTCCTGCATTATTGAACCGATTTCAATGAAACTTCTTAACTGGTAGAGTGCTGAATTATTTTTGGTCATCAAAATTAGTTCACATATGTTTGCCTTGTTACAATTTATGGGAGAGTGCCAATAGGCACTCTCCCATAAATTGTAACAAGGCAAATCCTAACAGACTAAATAATTTCACTTCAAAGGTGGTATGAACAACATCCACAAAATATGAAGCCTTTAAGTGCTGGTACTGACACTTCAGAGTAAAGCCCAAATATGGGCTTCCAGCACTCTACCAGTTAATTATTATTACTAGTTTAGTTACTCAAGAATTTGTTTGCATGTGTTGTCTTTTATTCCTGATGGGTAAATGCAATTTTCAATTTCAATTTCAGAGCAGATGCTGAGACTTCGGACAAAAAAGAAAAGAAGAAAAAAGGCAAAAAACAAAAGTGAGATTTCATTGGATTAGCAAGTAGAAATTTGTCAAATACTGTTGACAAACCTTAATCAAAACTGGACTGAACTTTGTTGGTACATGCGGCTGAAAATGTGGAGAAAATTGATTAAACTTGACTTTATACTTGTCATGATAGAGTCATAAATGCTGAAAATTACCTTACAGACCAATTAATAAATTGATTTTACTTGGAATATTAATTGATATTTTCGGTGCTGAAATGTGACAAAAAATGTTTGCTTGCATCCCTTTGGGAATGGTATTGATATTCAACCCCCTGTGCACACCCTAAAAAATGAAACTTGTTTTATTATGGAATGCATTGATGAAGGATTTATAAAGCAGTCTGTTTCATGAAAATTTTATTTCTAATTGGTAGGGTGCTAAAATATTTTAGGTCTTCGAAGATTTGTTCACATGTGTGTACTTTGTTAGCTTACCAGACTGAAAGTCAGGGTGAGCTTTTCTGATCACTTTTCGTCCGTCGTCTGTCGTCCGTCATGAAGGTGGTGTTTGGGCCTTTTTCTCCCAAACCACTGGCCGCATATTAATGAAATTTCATGTGAGTAGGGGTTATATAAGGGCATTTTGATTTTTATCCAAATTAGGTTTCAGCTGATATTGAGCAGAGGTGTGGGGGAAAAAAATGGCCAAATTTTTTGAAAATCTTCTTCTAATGAACCACCAGTAGCAGAGACTTGATATGTGGTATACAGAGTCCTTTTGAGGTTTAGAATCAAGTTTGTTCAAGAGAAGTTTGTCGGGCATTATTTGCCTTCGTTATGGGAGGGGCAAAAATTTTGGCCATGCCTAAAATTTCTATATTTTTATACTGTACCAATGACCCAGACATAGCTGGTGCTAACTCTTAAAATATAGGGCCAAACACAAATTTTGCCCCCCAATCCCCAAAATTTGCATCTAAAACCAAAGAAAACATGTCCTGAATGGCCCTCCACACTTCACCTCTACTGCACATGCGCAGTGTCAAGGACGTTCCGAAATTGGCGCCATTAATCATTCTTAGTTTGGCCCTTCATCAGTTAACATCTGACTGATCTTTGTGCTTGTAAATCTCAGTTTAAATGATGCCAGACACATAAATATTAGTGAAATGGTGATTCTAAGGAGGATATAGAAGGAGGAGAGGAAAAATGTGTGACAGAAAATTATCAGGGCTGTAACTTAAAATTTTTTAACGAAATTATGTTAAGTTACCTATTTTCGAGGCAGCAGCCATTTTGTTGTCATTCTTGTTATCAAGTTACACTGATTGTTCAGTGTTTTCCTCTCTCCCTTTCCTTTAAGTCCCCTCTTGCTATTCTCCCATGCTTTTGGCATATTTTCTGTAATTTTATTACTAAAATTTCTTGGGAGTTTTAGCTGAATAACAGAATGTATTCTGTTCTTTTCCCCATGTTTACGTCTTCACCTATGGGTGGTTAGGCGTTGTGTTCTGCATCTACCATCTGATGTTCTGCAGTTTCTTCCCTGGAAGTCTCTGTTTTGCATCAGATAGTGTATTATTGGTAACTGATTTCGGGCCTGGGTGCCTGGAGTCTTATTTTAGTGTTTTTACACTTTTTGTTTACATTTACAACAGCCCTCTGTGTGAGGGGGGATTTCTTGAAAATAATATCTTGATGTTAATTTAATCATAACTAGATACATTATTATTGTTCGTAAGTGTTGCATAAATTGTTTAAAATATTTTTAAAATTTTTGTCCACACTTAGGCTTGGGATCCATTGGGGCTCATCGTTACTTTTCAGAAACTTGAGCTGTTCTGAAAAAATATTTTTTCAAAATATTTTGATTTCAATTATTTTTTCTATGTTAATGGATCATATTATTATGTATTTTGATTGTCAGGGGTTGGAGCGAGTACTAGGACTTTGTTTTCTTTTCACATTGAAAGGATTTTGGTCAATTGTAATAAGAGGAAATCTTCCTCTGACTTTTATAATCATTCTATATGTAGTCAGTGTACTCGCACTAACTCCTGTTCTGTATGTGATGATTTCGATGACAACATGGGAAGCGTGTGTCACGGTATGTTAGTGGGGAATTGGACATTCCGGTCCTTTCCCCGCAGGATCACTCTACTTTATCAATTTCTATTTCAGACGATCAAGATTAGGGTGATGTATCCGTGATGTCTTCCAAAAGTGTGCCTCCGTCGTCACAATTAATGAAGGGCTAGCGGAAAAGTGCTCATGTAAATACGCCAATTGCCTAAGAGGACCCTAGTAGGTTCGACGGCCTTTGACGTCCGCTGGTTCGCCCGGTGTAGCGTCCATTCATCGAATGGTTCGGCAGCCGGGTTCGTCCGTTGCGGTCTAGAAGGAGTTTTGGGGTGATGCAAGCACTATAAATCAACCAAATGCACACCCAGTGACGGCGGATTAGAGGGAGAACGGAGGAAGCCTTTTAGTCCGGTTCCTAGCTCGTCCAGGTCCATCCGGACGGCGAGCGAGAGAGGCCCCTCTCTCGTACAACAACATCTGGCCCCAGATGTTGTGGTACAAAATGTTTCGCATTCGGAGCATACGTCCGCCGCTCGGGACGCTGCGACATATAGTCAGTCCAGAGAGACTGTCAATAAGGCTTCCTCATTCTCATGGTAGCGCACACGACCGCTCTTGGCTACGTGACCTCGGATATCCAGTCAGCTTCGCCAATCGGAGAATCATCGGCGACCAGGTCTCACCATCCGGTAGCCAGGAACACGAGGCCTGCAGACTCCGGACGTTCGCATAAGAAAGTGTGCTGGAGTCAACGTACACGGAGCTTCCGGCGGCAATGTATCGTAAGACTGCTACTGCACAGGCCTCGGGGACGGACGTGCTATCCCAAATAGCACAGCTTATCGCAGCATCCCAGCAACAACTGAATCTGTCGCATAATGTATTATCCGACGATGCTGGGTCGGGACGCTCCGCGGAAGCAGGTACGGACGTCCGAAAATTTCATCCGGTCCGACGGGATACCGAAAGGGATTCGGAGGATTTCGAGCTTTCCCTTTCGGAACAACATATGCTGTTGTGTATGTCATCTGACTTGATCTTCTACAGGTTCTTTCGTCGGACCAGAATGCTGCAATGCCGGATAAGAAACTGATAGCGTCGGTGGACTTAGAAATTTTTGGTTCGGTTCAGGGACATCGTCCCTCAGTTCCGACATAGTCCAATAATGTCACACAAACTTGCGAATTATTGAACGACGCTATTTATATTATTATATGCTTGCTATTACCAAGCATTTCTGGTTTCTTGTTCGCAAAGTTACGGAGATGTCTTTCAAAGTGTGCCTCTGTCGTCATAGTTAATGAAGAGCTAGCGGCAATAAGTGCTCATGGAATATGTCTATCGCCTAAGAGGTCCCTTGTAGGATCGACGGAGTGACATTCGCTAGCTCACCCGGTGTAGCGTACATTCATCGAATGGTTCGGCTGCTGGGTTCGTCCGTTGCGGTCTAGGAAGGAGATTTGGGTGATGCGAGCACTATAATAACTTTAGTACTCACCCAGTGACGACGGATTGAGGACAGATCGGAGGAAGCCTGTTAGTCCGGTTCCTGGCTCGTCCAGGTCCATCCGGGCTGTGAGCGAGAGAGGTCCCTCTCTCTTCCAACAACATAGGGGACCGCATGTTGTGGTTCAGATATTTTGCATTCGGAGCATATGTCCGCCACTCGGGACGCTCCGTTATATTGACAGTCCGAGAGACTGTCGATAATGCTTCCTCATCCTCACAGCAGCGCACACGACCGCACATTGGCTACGTGACCTCGAGTATCCGACCAGTTTCGTCATTCAGTGATTCCACGGCGAACAGGTCACGCCATCCGGTAGCCAAGGGACACGAGGCCTATACACTCCGTTCGCTCGCATAATAGTAGTATGCACGGGGTAACGATCACGGAGCTTCCAGCGGCAATGCATCGTAAGACCGCTTCTCCACAGGCCTCAGTGACGGACGTGCTATCCAAGTTAGCACAGTTTTTCGCAGCATCCCAGCAATCGACAGTTTCTCGGTCGGATCAGGAATTATCCGACGGCGCTGGGTCGGTGCGGTCCGTGGTTGCATCAGGTTCGGACGACCGAACGCTTTATAGGGTCCGACAGGATGGTGAAAGGGATTTGGACGATTTCGAGTTTTCCCTTTCGGAACATCGGAAGCTGCCATACATTTCTTCCGGCATTATCTTCCAGTGGTTGTTCCTTCGGACTACATTGCTGCAATGTTGGATAGGAGACTTATAGCGTCATTGGACACGGAATTTTGGATCGGTTCAGGGACATTGTCCCTGACTTACCGACACAGTCCAATAATGTCATTAGAACATGTGTATTATTTATCGACGCTATATATATATATATGCCTGCTACCAAGCATGATAGTTTAGTTTCTTGTCCGCAATGCTCAATTCTGCCTTTTATCATTTATAGGAATAATTTATTTTGGCAGAACAGGGCATACCGAGAGTTCATATGCGTCTAGACGGCTTGGTTAAAGACTGGAAATTATCTTTTTCGCCGTCTATGTCTTTTCCAACCACAATGCTGGAAACGACAATGATGTCTAATAGACTTAACTTAGACGCTTTATCATACGTAATCCACCTTACTGAGGCGTTATCATTACGCCTTCAAGAGAAAGAATTCCGGGATATGATCCTCAATGTGATTTCTTTTGAGGGCAGTAGTTTGTTCATGTATAACTCCGCCCTTCAGTGGCTACCTGGAGTTGGTTAGACGTGACGCAGCCCTAGCTACATCCACGCGCGTGGATAGTATGGTGAAGAACTCTCTCAGAGTCGCTTCGGTCTCGGAGAAGCTTCTCTTCGACGGCAACTTTTCAGCAATCCATGAATTGCTCGATTTACACGTTCTCTTGTCTATCTAGTGTAGCAAGAGATTCAGACTGGGGCAAACATTCGGTGGTTGACTCAGAGAGTGCCACTGCAGTTGCCGGATCCGAGTTTTATAATTATGACGGTTGCCAGTCAAACAGGTTGGGATACAATATTGATCCCAACGGATTCGAAGTGCCAGGGTCTTTGGGTTCCGCAGTCTCTAGGCAAGCACTTATCTTCCACGGAATAATGTTTTTTAGGCTTGCTTTATGTCATTGGATGAACATTATTCAGAAACGCATGTCCAAATCCTGTCCGATAATACGACAGTAGTGGCGTATCTCCGGAACCAGGGTGGCACTCATTCGTTTCCGTTATTCAATTTAATGGAAAGAATCCTTCTGTTTGTTATAGTACACCAAGTTCTGCTTCGGTCTGTCATATTCCGGGTCGTCTGATTGTATTATCGGACTCCCTTTCACTTATGGGTCGCTTGTTGCCGTCAGAATGGACTCTCAACAAACAAGTATTCAATCAGATTTGCTATCAATGGGAGTGCCAAATGATAATTTATTTACGACACAACTTGCTAATCAATTGCAGACGTATGTGTTTACATGTCCGGATCTCTGAGCTTATGTTGTTAACGCTCTATTGATCTAATAGGACGGAATGATAGGATATGCATATCCTCCTGCGCTGTTGTTTCAGCAAGTATTGCTAAGATAAACAACCACAATACATTTCTGTTGATAGCATCTCTGTCTTCACAGAGACCGTGGGTAAATTTACTCAGATGTCTACTGTGGGACTTAACGCGAAAACTTCCTCCATGAGAGGATCTTTTTTCGCTGGGAAAAATCATGTCATCTTCATCACAACCCGCAAGGTCTCAACCTTCACGTATTCCGTTGTGTGGTCCTTATTGCATTGTAAGCATTGTACTGGACGAGCTTTGGACGCGATTTCTTACTGTAGGAGAACCTCTTCTTCGCTATACTATGCGGCTAAAGTGGAGGCTCTTCCGTCGTTGGTGTAGGGATCACTATGTTGATATTGTTGATCCCTCCATACTAGTCATTGCAACTTTCTAGTATACTTGTTTGACAAGATCTACTGCAGCCTGTTACTGTTAAGGTTATAGGTTTATGTTATCTCATACCTATGCACTCTAGGATAGTTTACAATTGAGTCTTATGTCTCTTTATCTAAGTCAGTTTCCCCGTGGGAACCCCGGGAAGTAAGCCGCACTTGTTTACTGTGGTAAACCAGTTCCGCTTTACTAGTAAAATAGGACCCAGTCACCAATGCTTGGGGTGAAAGTCCTCTAAAATGGGCAACATGTAGATCAATGATTGACTAAACTTGACTTCACCTCCAAGTTGTGTCACGATTAGCCATGGTGCATAAATATGTGACGTTAACCACCAACAAACAAACAATCTAAGTCAGTTAGTAACTTTTCGATAAATAGACTTAGAATCATTAGATTAAATTTCTATACGGAATTTAACTTCGGTTCTTATTTAGCTAAGTAATCATTTGAGCCTCTGGAAACAGTAGTTTTCAAATTCTGACCTTTTAGACAGTAATTCTGTTGGCTTCTCTTTTACTGAAGAGTCAGTGAGCTTCATGCACTATCGGTGGATGATTCTCACTTTCGTAGTTTCGGAATCACTACTTCCTTTACTATTTAGGTTGGATTTTTGCATAAGAGTCAGGCTCCTAATAAATATCCCGAACCTATTGTTATTAAGGTCCTTCTGTCTTCGTACGGGCATAGGCCTTTACTCTGTCCGGTTAGAGTTTACGTATTTATAAACAGATATCTGTTTATTACTACGGGCGTAAGCTTCTTCTGTCTTTGATGCCTAATAGAAGGACGTTACGCTCCATTCTATTGCTAATGGATTCAATTAACTATCGATACTGCTTATGGTATATCATTGACTCAGCAGTTGTGCTTGAGATTTCGGCTCATGAAGTAAGAGTTCTTCTACATCTTGGGCTTACATTAATAGTGTCGCTATTATAGATTTTTGAAGGCTGCTCATTGCGCTCAGCCATCCACATTCATGAATTTTTATCTCAGAAATATCGAGTCCATTTCTGGAGGCCTCTATTGTTAGGTCTATTATCTACTGCTCAGAATGTCATTCACTTAACAGTTGCTACTATAGCTAGGTAGGCTGTCTGTTTCGGCAGTGACTCCGTTCTGCTGCCCTCTTCGCTCTGGGCTATTTGACCCAGGGCAAGAAAAAGGGGGGGGGGGGGAGGGTGTTCCCTTGGGTCACCTGTTTTACTATGAAAACAAGGGGATACCTCCTCCTGAGTTAGTAATTCTGAGCTGTTATTGGGATGGTTTTTTAGTGAGAAGTTTATGTTTTAAAAATTCATTCAGGTCTTAGTTTTTAAAGTATAGCTTTTTAATATAGCACGTGTCAACGGACGTTATTATACAATCCTCAGACACTTTTAAGGAGTATAAAGAGTCTCTATTCTCTAGACTTACTTTATTTATTGGCTTACTTTAAAAATTATTAGTATAAGGATTATACTAGATATTAATAGAGTACATGGATGTATGATGCTCAATTTTGGAAGGTGTTGTATCTTTCTAATTTATCATAAATAAGAAAGATACATGTAAGGCCTAATACTTCTTTTTCCCTAGAGGGGATGACTCTATTTTATATAATTGAGCGTATTCCAACTTGCTCTATGTCCTTGGCCCTCCAGCCTTTTTACTATTCAGCTATGTCTGGGTCATTGGTACAGTATAAAAATGTTAAAAAATTTATAGTAATTTATATATTTTTTATACTTACCAATGACCCAGACGGGGATGGCCCTCCCAGGAGTTGGGAACTCATACCTCCCCGCTGAGTACATAGCGCTTACCAGGCACTGGTTATAAGAATGATTAATGGCGCCAATTTCGGAACATCCTTGACACTGCGCATGCACAGTAGAGGTGAAGTGTGGAGGGCCATTCAGGACATGTTTTCTTTGGTTTTAGATGCAAATTTTGGGGATTAGGGGGCAAAATTTGTGTTTGGTCCTATATTTTAAGAGTTAGCACCAGCTATGTCTGGGTCATTGGTAAGTATAAAAAATATATAAATTACTATAAATTTTTTAACTTTCAGAACCGTCAGGTCGATTTGAACCAAATTTGATATGAGATGATAATGGGTCATAAGTAGTTGATTGATGCAAAAAAAAAATATTCTCATTGCCCCGTGGGAACCTCAGGAGCTAAAAATAGGAAAAATCTTAAAACTGCCATATCTCCAAAACTACACGGCACAGAGAATTCTTATTTTGTATAAAGCTTACTTTTATCCAGTAGAATAGAGTGGTTAAAAAAAATCCCTATCGGTTTGATCACAAGGTACTTTTTTCATGACTTTGAAAAAGTGCTGAGTCATCACTTTTTAACACTGTAGGCAATGGGAAAAAGATTAAAAAATCTTCTTCTCCAGATCCAGCATGCAGAATCTTTTGATATTTGGTATGCAACATTGTAGGGTGGATCTGATTCAAGTTTGTTCAAATCGGCCACCTGGGTTCATATTTGGGCTCAGTATAGGAGCCCGATTTCGAACTTAGTGCATTTCAGGCAAATTTCTTCAAAAATCTTCTTCTTCAAATCCAGGCCTGGAAATAAGTGGTCGGTCACGGACAGTATCCAGCACGAAACATCGATGTGACCGGCGCTAACTGTATCCAACCAGTCATGAAAGACCAGTGTATTTTTCTCCCAAGTGTATTAATTTTTCAGTAATTTTCACATGAGACCTGGTGTTCTGAATCATTAACTATGGCTGTTGAGGTGACTAATTTCCACATTCGAATATATTCTCTAAAATAAATACATATACAAAATCGTAAAACACAAGACAGATTTATAAATGAGAGACGCTCCTTTTGCAATCGAAACTGAAACTCATTTGTACTCTATTTTTTCTGTGTATATTCTTCGAAAATCGAACCAGATGATCCCCTCCTCTTTCCTTTCCTTTGTGTAATATACTTTCTTTGAAGACTGTGAGCAGAATTTGTCATAATTTCCGGAAAGCTTTACAGTAATTCAGTAATACTTCCAGAAAAATATAACCATTTTTAACTTAGGTGACAGATGTGCAAGTGCCGATTTTATTTAGTGCCGAGGTTACCTGGTGCCGAAATGATGGGATTGGTTTTGACCAGGTGCCAGATTTCCCAGCGGTGAGTCGTCCAGCCTCCAGGCTCCAGGTGCGGAGATGTTCAGCATTCAGTTTCAAAGAAATTGTCGCATTGGAGTCCAGTTATTACGTTTTAAGAAAAAAAAAGGGATTTTCGTACTGAAGACATCCCTGTCAGGCAGTTTAATGTTATAAAAGTTAAGTGTCATTTCAATAAAATTGAATGCAGGTAGGCCCTCATATTTTGTATATTGTTTGCCTTTAGCCCAACATAATTTACATGGGTTTAGCCCTAGTTAATGTTTGATTTGGAAACCAAAAAATATGACCGACCCAGGTTACTGTATGACCGATCCGATCATTATGGAGCCGGTCATTATGACCGATGCACCAAAGAAAATTATTTCCAAGCCTGCCAGATCCAGCATGCAGAATCCTTTGATATTTGGTATGCAACATTGTGGGGTGGATCTGATTCAAGTTTGTTCAAATCGGCTCCCGAGATTCATATTTGGGCTCACTATAGAAGCTTGAATTCGAACTTAGTGCATTTCAGACAAATGTCTTTGAAAATCTTCTTCTCAAGATCCAGCAGGCAAAATCTTTTGATATTGGGTATGCACCATGCTTAGGGGGGTGAGGTTCAAGTTTGTTCAAGCCAAGTCCCTGGGTTCATACTTGGGCTCACTGTGGTAGCCCGAATTATAACTTAGTTCAAAATGAGGAATTTTCTTTAAAAATCTTCTTCAGATCCAGCAGTCGGAATGTTTCGATATTTGGTGTGCCGCATCCTTAGAGGGTGAGATTCAAGTTTGTTAAAGTCAAGTCCCTGGGTTCATATATGGGCTCCCTGTGGGAGCCCGAATTATAACTTAGTTCAATATGAGGAATATTCTTTAAAAATCTTTTTTTTTTTTTAGATCCACTGGTCAGAATCTTTGGATATTTGATATAACGTTTTCTTAGGAGGAGCAGATGCAACTTGTTGAAATCAATTCTCTGGGTTGATATTTAGGCTACCATGTCAGGTGAGCGCCCTCAGGCTCCTTGGGGCCTCTTGTTTGGAAATGCTTCAACCGAATGATTTCATTTTTGGTAACCTACTATAGAACGATGACTTACAGATCAAGTTTGAGTTTCATGCTGATTGCATTATTCTTGTGTGAGTTATGGCTCTTGGAAGTATGGAAAAATGCCAAAATATCAGTTTTCCGGACTTTTTTTGGAAACGCTTCAACGGAATGATTTCATTTTTGGTAAACTACTATAGAATGATGACTTGCAGATCAGGTTTGAGTTTCATGCTGATTGCATTATTCTTGTTTGAGTTATGGCCCTTGGAAATATGGAAAAGTGCCAAAATATCAGTTTTCCGGACTTTTTTTGGAAATGCTTCAACAGAATGATTTCATTTTTGGTATTCTACTATAGAACGATGACCCACAGATCAAGTTTGAGTTTCATGCTGATTGCGTTATTCTTGTGTGAGTTATGGCCCTTGGAAATATGGAAAAGTGCCAAAATATCAGTTTTCCGGACTTTTTTTGGAAATGCTTCAACAGAATGATTTCATTTTTGGTACCCAACTATAGAACGATGACACACAGATCAAGTTTGAGTTTCATGCTAATTGCATTATTCTTGTGTGAGTTATGACCCTTGGAAATATGGAAAAGAGCCAAAATATCAGTTTTCCGGACTTTTTTTTGGAAACACTTCAACGTAATGATTTCATTTTTGGTAACCTACTATAGAATGATGACTTACAGATCAAGTTTCATTTGCACTCTCTCCATCTGTCAGTCTGTCAGTCACACTTTAGTTTTCCGGACTTTTTTTTGGAAATGCTTCGATGGAATTCATGCTGATCACATCTAGGTTATAACATTTTATAATTATTAATGCTTATTAGTCCGGTAGGGGACATTGTATTGCTTCAGCGATACGTGAGCTCTTGTTATTTTAGTTTTTACTTCGTTTTGAATCAGATTTCGAACTCGTAGAATTTAGGCCTTTGTAACCCAACACAGAAATAACCGATCTGACATGAATATTAATGACCATTCATTGATCTGTATATTTCTGTGATCAAAATGGCTAAATGGCTGCGCCCAGTGATCACGTGTTTATGTTGTTAACGTCAAGAAAAACAACACTCAAACTTGAAAGTTTGTTCTGCTAAAGTTGAGACATTGTGTAAAAGTAAACCATCAACAAAGTGAAAGGAAATGGGGAAATGTTTGTTTTTAGAAATGTGGTTGGAAAATCCCAAATACACACACTGGATTAGCAGGAACATGAAATTCAAAACTAAATCAGAGACAAAATGTCTTGTCTGTGTCAAGTCTATTGACGTCACAAATACAGAGGAAGTGGCATTAACAAGTCGGATGGCCCCCAGAAAACATACCATTTTGGATCAAAATGCTATAAAATAAAACGCAACACAGCCAACAGTTGTTGACTTGTTACTAAAGAATTTGAATAGTTTTGGTTTATTTGTTGTGATCCTTGGTGGTAAAACTCAGAGAACTGGCAGTGGGTTTAAACTCCAACAGATTGCATGTACATGTAAGTGTTTTGTAAGATAAATTTTTGTTTTATCTCGTGGCCCTAGAGTTTAAAAAAAAAACACTGCGATGGCTGTGAAGTGTATGGAAAAAATAGAGGGTCTGGAAAAAGTCTGGAATTTTTTTTCTTTGCAGGTGTGGGAACCCTGTATTTCATATTCAGTCAAACACAAATAATATTTTGTTTATATAAATTTGTTTTATTACAATAATTTCAAATAAAACAAATTTTGAATAACAAATTAATACCACCAAAAATAATCCCTCCCACAACCAGTTAAATAAAGTAGTTTTTTGTTTGGATTGATCACTTTTCATATTTATACTCTGTTGTTATCCCCGTCCGGGATGACCAACGTTGTGTCCATGGCAAGGCACTTTATCTCGGTTGCCTACATGGAGGCATGATGACGCTGGGTACTAAGGCATACTGCACGTCGATGGTGCACATGTCTTCAACCACTGTAACCCTGCTTGAGCGGAGCTTGAACAGAGTTAGAATGTTGACAGTTGCTCATCGATGCTTGGTGGTTCTCTCTGGGTACTCTGGCTTCCTCCACCAGTTAAACTGTCACGGTCATGATTAGCCATTGTGCATAAATATGTGACCTTAAACACCAATAAATAATAATAATAATACTCTATTATTAAAATTATTATCCCATATTTTCAGATCAGATGCAAAAAAACAGAAAACATCATCTAAAAAGAAAAGGTGAGATATTCTGCACAAAGTATGAGTTTGTTAACCCTTTACCCAATGTAACAGACAAAACCGGCCAGCGCTATTCTCAAAAATCGCCAATTAATTTTCACTATTTTTTTCATTTTTTGTCTCAAAAACATAGGTTATGACCCCTCGTTGGAACGAGCTCGTCGAGCTCGTTCCAACGAGGGGTCATAACCTATGTTTTTGAGACAAAAAATGAAAAAAATTAGTTATTCAAGATTTTTTTTTTGCAAGTGTTGTCTGCTTTTCACGTTAGGTAAAGGGTTAATGTTCCAATAAGACTAAAATCCATGCCCTATGATTAGATGAGGGGTCTCTTAGTTTTTTTTTATGTTTACGGTTACAGTGGCATATGTTGCCGCCTGACGTCACCAGGTGAAATATTTCTAAAGATGATAACAATGGAAAGAGATTAAAAGTGCATACTGCCTATAACATTGTACATGCCGAGACCAGTGATGGTTGCACGGTGTAAATCATACAAAGAAACTTACCTCAGAGCTCCTCAGTTCAAGTCCCAATAATTTCTCAAATTCATTTTTCCTGGATGTTGAGAAAGATTAAAGAGGAGATGGTATATGATGTCACCCATTCTATCTGTCTTTGATCCCCATCAGTCTTTCCATCCATTCACCTGTACATCGGGAGTTGTTGTAATAAATTGACAGAAAGAATTATAGGAATATCCAGATCAAGTCTGAATTCTGTTGAATTATTTCATTGGAGTTTTATATGCCACATAATTTGTTTCCACTCAGTAATTTGAGAAATACTTTTGGGAATGAAAATAAATTTTTACAGTCAAGTCTTGGATAGTTTATTTTTTTTTTTTTTTTTATTAGGGTTTAACAACACATTAACAGCCAGGGTCATATTATGTCGGTGACAGTTTTACGGGTGGAGGAAGCCAGAGTACCTGAAGAGAACCACCGAGCAATGACGAGCAGCTATCAGCTCTCCAACATCGTAACTCTGAACTCTGCGCAGAGGCAGGGTTAGATTGGTTGAAGACATCCGCACCATTGGCATGCAGTGTGCCTTAGTACACAGTGTCATCATGCCTCCATACAGGCAATCAGGGTTAAGTGCCTTGCCCAAGGACACAACACATGAGTGCGAATCAGTCGCTGAAATGTTCACCCATCCAACTACTAACCGTGCTCGATGTTGCTTAACTTTGGTGATCTGATGAGAACCGGTTACCATGATGCCACCGCACCCCCTCCACCCACCCCTCACCCCCCAAACAGTTTGTCCAAGTTCAGTGTTGGCCAAGTGTTTGTAATGTTTAAGAGAGTTATGATCCCTTTTACTGGAAATTTGTTGCCTACAAAGTTTCCATTTAACCCTTTACCCAATGCAGACAATTTCAAAATTTATTATTTTAAATATCATATTTTTATACTGTACCAATGACCCAGACATAGCTGGTGCTAACTCTTAAAATATAGGGCCAAACACAAATTTTGCCCCCCAATCCCCAAAATTTGCATCTAAAACCAAAGAAAACATGTCCTGCTCATTCCAAAGAGGGGTCACATGATATGGTTTTGTTGAAATTGTTCGAAAAATAATATTTTTTCAGCTGCTGATTTTGCATATTACGCGGGCGGATGCGGGCGATTCGTTGGGTAAAGGGTTAAAAAAACATGGAATGAAACTAGTTTTGTTTGTAAATGTAATATGGGAATATTCAGCCGTGTTGAAGTATAAGGAATTTTGATTACATTTACATTAATTTTGACTTCATTTCTTTTTCACTGGTAGAGTTCTAAATTATCTTTGGTCATCAAAATTGGTTCACATGTTTTTTGCTTTGTTACAATTTATGGGAGAGTGCCTATGGGCACTCTCCCATAAATTGTAACAAAGCAAATCAATACAGACTAAATAAGTTTCTTTCGAAGATAATATGAAGCACATCCTCAGAGTATGAAGCCTTTATGCTGCAGTACCTACAGTTCAAAATAAAACCCAAATATGGGCTTCCAGCAATATACCAGTTTAGAATTCATGTGAAATGAAGTTTCTGTTTTGTAATTTTTCGAAGGCTTTAAAATTACCTGAAATGCTTGAAACAAATCTACTTATTATTACAGTTTTGGGAGAGTTAATTCTTCTGAAATACAAGTGCATTTTCTCACCCAAAATTGTACTCGAAGGTAACTGGTTTTGTTTTGGGAAGTCATATTTAGTTAACAGGGTTATTCAGTTAAAACATATCCAATAAAGTGGACTCCACTGTATCGGTAATGGTCAGATGGAAAATGCAAATTCTCCCTTGTGGTAGTTACCTGCTCTCCTCATACCAAGAGTGTTGGCTTACAATGCAAGGTAGTGTCTACCATTTTTAGCTTAACTTGACAAAGACAAGATAGGCGATTGCCATCATGCGTGCGGAAGACTGTGAGTCTGTTCACATTTTTTTTAGCACAGGCTCCACCCTGTAGTTCTTGTCCGATCATCACTCAATTTCATGTGTAGGTTTGAGGTCATGTCTAGATGAAAATGTCCCATTTTAATCATGATCAGTAAACCATGATGGCTATGCGAGCCCGAAACCCGAAAAACCTTTAACACAGTCTACAGGTTGTATTTATGAAGGGATTTCATTGTAGCTTGGTAGGATGACTCTGTATAATGTCTAGATGAGAACGTCCCCATTTTGCCGCGATCAGTCAACCGTGATGGATACATGAGCCTAAAACCCAAATACCTTCAGCACAGGCTACACCCTGTAGTTCTTGTCCGATCATCACTCAAATTCATGTGCAGGTTTGAAGTCATGTCTAGACGAGAACATCCCGATCGGTCACCAGTTTCTACCTCCTGGTCACATTACCAAGATTAGCACTGTCTACAGGTTGTTTTTATGAAGGGATTTCATTGTAACTTTGTAGGATAACTTGGTATGATATCTAGATGAGACTCTCCTATTTTAGTCATGATCCCCGAATCATAACATGACCTAGATTCCTTTAGCAAAGTCTGCAAGTTATAATTATGAAGGGATTTCATTGTAACTTGGTAGGATGACTCGTTTGGGAATGATTTTACTGTAACTTGGTAACTTTGGTTGAAATACATTAACTGTGTGGGCCACATTAACCCAGGCCTCAATTCTTTAGTTAGTGTACAGTCTGCACCTCAAATTATTCTTACTGAAAATATAGCATACAGGGAACAGAAATTAACATATTCTCAATTACCACTTTTCTTGTCTTATTTCATAATCCTTTTACAAATATTGATCATTATCCTCTTCATCAAACACTACCCACAGTCAAGTTAACCCTTCGAACTCTAGTGGTATCTTCCATACCAGTTCAATGGAAGCACTTGGAAGAGTCCATATTCATTATTTGGGGTAGACCAATGAATATTTTCAACATGCAGCCTCGGGGCTGCATGTTGAAAATATTGATTGGTCTACCCCACACATTTACTGAGCAGCCATCCTATTTAATGACATTATAACGTATTATGTTCCTGATCGGAAAAGCCGCTCCTAGGGTTCAAAGGGTAAAGCTACAGTGTCATTGACACATTCATTACTTTGCGTCAACTTGAGGGGATATTTATCAGCATAGTTTGGTCTAGTGAAGGTCAAAAATTAGAAGAATGTTCCCCATGATACGATGGAATTGATGTGTGCTCACTTACCAAAGATGACAGATTCTGTGTCACTAGAATAGAAGGAAATGGTAACCAATGTTCTGTGTGAGAGACCTGTAAAGTGAGGAGCTTGATTATAAACTTAACTTTATATTTGTGTTGTGGTCGTGATGTTGATGCTTAAAATGATTTTGAACCCCAAATAAATAAATTACAAGAATTCTAACATTATTCTTTGCATTTTTAAGGGAAGAGAAAAAGTTGAAGAAACACAAAAAGAAACCTCACTCAGAAGATAGTGATGGAGTTAGTGAATCAGACTCAGACAGGTTAGTTTTGCCAGTTATTCATTTGTTATTTAGATATGTTCTGTCCATAGACAATATCTTTAGGAAATTATGCTATTCTGTAGAATATGAGGCCTAAAACATAAAACAAGCTAAGAACATGAACTTGTGATGGCAAAGAAATAATTACGGCACAAAAATAAAAAAATAAAATGAAAAAAATGCATGCAATTTTACAAAAAATGGCCTGAGAAACATAAGATCTACTTTGTGGGGCCTTATCAGCTTAACTTGACGAAGTCTGTTAGTCTGTTCACATTTCCCTGTAGCACAGGCTACACCCCGTAGTTCTTGTCCGATCATCACAAAATGTCATATGCAGGTTCGGGATCATGTCTAGATAAGTATGTCCCCTTTTGGTCATGATTGGTGAACTGTGATGGCTGCCCGAGCCCAAAACCCGAAAACCTTTAGCACAGTCTACAGGTCGTATTTATAAAGGGATTTTATTGTAACTTGGTAGGATGCCTGTGTATAATATCTAGATGAGAACGTCCCCTTTTAGTCATGATCTGTCTACTGTAACAGCTGCCCAAGCCCGAAACCCAAAAACTTTTTGCACAGTCTGCAGGTCATATTTAATATGGAGGGCTTGGTAGGATGACTCCATATGATGTCTGGATGCGAACTTCCCCATTTGGTTACGATCTATGAACCATGACGACTGCCCGAGCCCAAAACCCGAAAACCTTTAGCACAGTCTACAGGTTGTATTTATGGAGGGATTTCTTTGTAATGTGGTAGGTTGACTTCATATAATGTCTAGATGAGAACATCCCCTTTTGGTCGCAATTAGCCAGCTGTGACGGCTACAGGGGCCCAAAGCCCAAAAACGTTTAGCTCAGACTACGGGTCATATTTATGAAGGGATTTCATTGTAACTTGGTAGTATGACTCCAAATAATGTCTAGATGAGAATGTCTCCTTTTGGTCGCGATCATTCAACTAAGATGGCTGCCCGAGCCCAGAACCCAAAAAACTTTAGCACAGACTGCAGGTTGCATTTATGAAGGGATTTCATTGTAATTTGGTAGGATGCCTTAGTATAATGTCTATATGATAACGTCCCCTTTTGGTCGTGATTGGTCACCTGTGATGGCTACAGCGGCCTTAAGCCCGAAAACCTTTAGCACAGTCTACAGGTCATATTTATGAAGGGATTTCATTGTAACTTGGTGGGATCACTCCAGATAATGCCCAGATGAGAACGTCCCCTTTTGGTCATGATCATTCAACCATGATGGCTCCCCGAGCCCAAAACCAAAAAAACTTTAGCACAGACTACAGGTTGTATTCATAAAGGGATTTCATTGTAATTTGGTAGGATGACTCAGTATAATGTCGAGATTTGGTTGCGATCAGTCAACCACGATGGCTACACAGGCCCGAAGCCCTTTAGCACAGTCTACAGGCTGTATTTATGAAGGGATTTCATTGTAACTTGATAGGATGACTCATTTTGGAATAATTTCACTGTAACTTGGTAACTTTCGTTGACATACATTAACTGTGAGGGCCACGTACATTAACTGTGAGGGCCACATTAACCCACCCCTCAGTTTTTTAGTACAGTCTCCACCTCATATTATTTTTATTGAAAACTTAGCATACAGGGAACAGAAATTAACATTTTCCCAATTATCACAATTCTTGTCTTATTTCATAATCCTTTCATAAACATTGAACATTATCCTTTTCATCAAACACAACACCCAGACAAGTTAAGCTAAGTGTCATTGACACTTTCCTTTTTTTATATGCCCGTTTTGAAAAAACGGGAGGAGTATTATGTTATGGTGTTGTCTGTCTGTCTGTCTGTAAACAATTTTTGTGTCGCCAACTCCTCCAAAAGTTTACATGCTACATTGTTCAAACTTTGCACACATGTTGATCAGTAATTGCTGTTGTGCATGTGATAAGTGCAGATAACTCTGTTTTGTATTTCCAGAGATATGCCCCCTTTTAATACTTAAAACATTACAGTATTGTGTCACCTACTCCATCAACATTTTACATGCTATATTGTTCAAAATCTGCACACATGTTGATCACCAATTACCGTTGTGCATGTGACAAGAGCAGGTAACTCCATTTTGTATTTCCAGAGTTATGCCCCTTTTTGTACTTAAACATTACAGTATTGTGTCACCTACTCCATCAACATTTGACACGCTACATTGTTCAAACTTTGCACACTTGGTGATCAGTAATTGCCGTTGTGCATGTGACAAGAGCAGGTAACTCTGTTTTGTATTTCCAGAGTTATGCCCCCTTTTAGTTCTTAAAACATTGCTGTATTGTGTCGCCCACTCCTTCTACATTTTACATGCAATATTGTTCAAACTTTGCACACATGGTGATCACCAGTTGCCGTTGTGACAAGAGCAGGTAACTTCATTTTGTATTTCCAGAGTTATGTCCCTTTCATTACTTAAAACATCACAGTATTGTGTCACCTTCTCCTTCAACATTTTACATGCTAGATTGTTCAAACTTTGCACACATGTTGATCACCAATTGCCATTGTGCATGTGACAAGAGCAGGTAACTTTGTTTTGTTTTTCCAGAGTTATGCTCCCTTTTAATACTTAAAACATTACTGTATTGTGTCGCCTACTCCTTCAACATTTTACATGCTATATTGTTCAAACTTTGCACACATGGTAATCACCATGGGCGTATGTTGCCCCACTAGGCGGTGCTCTTGTTATACATATTTATATATAAAATCCATGACAGAATCATCCTGTCAATTGACATTTGAATACCTCTTTGTTTATCATGTTCACTGGGGTTTGCATGGTCAAATAGGAACAGCACATTCCCTGTATAAACATGTACATAAGTTCTATTTCTTATATTTGTAGAAAATCAATTTCTCACGAATTCCAAGTACCATGGCACAGGACTGCTAAGAACAGTCCTTCGCGTGAGACGGGCGCTATTGCACTCGCGCTCGCAAATAGCGCCCGTAATTTAAAAAAGACGAGCGCAAAAAATAGCGCCTGTCATCTAACAGTTCAACTCACTTAAATTGCACTCAACTCACAAGCATTGCCACGCTTCAAGTCAGAATGGACATCTATTTTGTTATTGTTCATTGGTTAATGGTAAAACAAAAACAAAATTAAAACTGCTGTTATATGCCCCTCACCCACCCCCCCCCCCCCCCCCCCCTCCACCTTCATATCACCATCGGTTCCGCAAGAGGTCCTAATCGATATTGTCAGTGAAAACTGAAACATTTCCAGTTTCCTGTGTTCACTGCGCATGTCATTGTACATCCCCATTCATCCAGTAAACGAAACCGAAAGTACAATGCTAATTTAATAAGAATTTGCTTTAAAAATTCTCATAATTATCTTGTACATACGTTTCATTTTCACATTTCAGGTTTTAATTCTCAATTTAATGAATAAAACAAACAGAAAACCATGCTGTGTTGTTTTAATTTTTTGTACAGGTTACTCTCGAAGCTAGAAATGGACGTAAGTTAAGTATGTCAATCAACACTGCAAACCACCCCCTTGAAAACAGACAAACATGGTCTGTTTAAAAATAGCTGGGTTTTTTTTAAATATGTACATTTATTACGAATAAACAAAATATAGCTTCACACAAAATCAATAAAAAAAAATCAAAATATGAAGACCAGATAAAATTTACACAGCGGAATATGAATAACAAAATAGTTGCCTCCCTTGGCAAAATTAAAAAAATTGATTTTACACTGAAAGTCATAACTTCACATGTGCAGAGCATGATGAAATGATAAATGAGCATGTTTTATTAAACCAATAAGTCAAACATCATATCGCTGGTTAAATTGTTATATAATTCTCAAATACCAGAGTTGTAATTATTTTTTATTTTTAATTACCACTTTCTCATTAATTTCTGAACACCTGTTTTCACAGTGAGTTGTGCACGCTCGAAAGTGGCAGTGTTCTTTCACAATGAGTTGTGCACCGCTCGTAAGTGGCAGTGTTCAATCAATATCTTTGTGATGATGTTCAACCACTGTGAAAACTATATGTTATGGGTGTGTTTCAGACAACTATTGACAGCAGTCTGCACACTTATTTGAAACAAGTCACAGCTTCCAAAACGAGGTCGACAAAAAAATAAACAAGTCAATTTTGCTTGGGATATATAATTTTTTAATAAAGACTTATTACACTGAACACAGACATAATGTATTGCACAAAAGACGAATTTAACAACAGAAAAACCTCAACTCCCTAAAATATACATAATACAGTATTACAGTTCTATTTGATACCGGGCGGGGTAAGTACAGTGTTGCAACAAGTCACCTGTTTTTCCATTTGATGCCTGTAAATTTGACGTCTCAAACAACTTTCGTTCAATTTGAAACTTGGGGGGGGGGGTTGACTTGAGTAGGTCACCCTGGTTCATAAATCCGAAAAGGCGAGGTGTGGGCGTAATCACAAATATGGGCTTTGACACGGGTGAGTATAGTAGCCGTGTTTAAACACATCTGTCTCAAACATGCACAGTTGTGAAACTTTGGGGAATTTTGCAAGTGCGATTTGCACAAAATCGCACTCGCAACACAATTTGCGAATGCACTTTTTTGCACCCGTAAAATTTACTCACACGAAGGACGACTGTAAGAACTGAAAGAATTCCATCTAAACTGAGCTTTACTCATATATTCATAAGGCCTAAAAATGTTTAAAAATCTGTTTCTCAGGCCCCCAAGCATGGTCCTTTTGGCTGCTGCATGCTCTCTTTTTAGCTCACCTGACTGAAAGTCAGTGTGAGCTTTTGCCATCACTTGGCGTCCGTCGTCCGTTAACTTTCGCGACTTGGTCTTCTCCTTCAAAACCACTAGCCCAAACCCAAACAAATTTGACATACAATATTTTGGGGTATCCTCTTTCCAGTTTGTTAAAATGAACTTAGTGCCCCCACAGGGGTGGGGTTGATGCCCCAAAAGCATCAATTTCTCCTGAAATCTTCTTCACTAAAACCTTTTGCAGAATCAAGTTTTTCAGAAAACTCCGTCGCGATTGCATGTGTCATTTTCAAAATTCCGATCAGTAATCATGAAATTATAAATATGTAGTTGGCAATACCAAAATTGAAAGCATGTCGGCCAAACTTGCATGACATCAGAACTCAATTCGGGTGAAATACTGCGACGATGCACTGAAAGGACAAGAGTAAGGAACGCTGATATCGAAGTAGGCTTTAAACTGTCCATGGAATGGTCCTAAAATCCGGTTTTGTCCTAAGGTACAGTTTCGGGACTTTGAAAAAATGCTGAGTCAACAGTATTTAACACTGAAGGTAACGAGAAAAATATAAAATAATCTTTTTCTCCCCAACCACTGCTCTAAAAGCTTTCATTTTTCACATATAACATCTATGGAAGATTGATTCACATGGTTGTTGAAATTTAACCCCTGGGTCCATATTTGGGCACACTATAGGAGCCCAAATGTTCAAATTAGTGCAATATGAGGGATATTCTTTAAAAATCTTCTTCTCCAGATCCAACAGTCAGAATCTTTCGATATTTGGTATACAGCATCCTTAGGGAAGGGAGATTCAGGTTTGTTCAAGCCAAGTCCCTAGGTTCATATTTGGGCTCCCTATGGGAGCCCAAATTGTAACTTTATTTAATATGAGGAATGTTCTTTAAAAATCTCTTACTTCAGATCCAGCAGTCAAAATCTTTTGATACTTGGTGTATGTCATCCTTAGGGCGGCGTGATTCAAGTTTGTTCAGGGGGCATTTTTTTGTGCCCAGTGGGAACCCCAGGAGCAAAAAATAGAAACAAATTCAAATACCCATAGCCTTCCCATTCCCCATTTATTCTCAAATTACAGAACACTAAAAAATTATATTTAGTATTCAAAATTATAAGGGTTAACACAAATTGTAACTTTGTTCAATATGAGGAATATTCTATAAAAATCTCTTTGTTCAGATCCAGCAGTCAGAATCTTTTGATATTTGGTGTATATAATTCTTAGGGAGGTGTGATTCAAGTTTGTTCAGGGAGCATTTTTTGTGCCCAGTGGGAACCCCAGGAGCAAAAAATAGAAACAAATTCAATACCCATAGCCTTCCCATTACCCATATATTTTCAAATCACAGATCACTAAAAAATTATATTCAGTATTCAAAATTATTAGGGTTAACATACACTTTTACTCCCCAATGGGAACTCCGGGAAGTGCAGCAGTGCTTGTTTACTGTGGTAAACAAGTTCCGTTTCACTGGTAAAATAGGACCCAGTCACCAATGCTTGGGGTGGAAGTCCTCTAAAATCTGCAACATGGGTATAAACGATTTACAAAACTTGACTTTATCTCCATGTTGTGGTCACGATTAGTGATTGTGCATAAATATGTGACCTTAAACACCAATAAGTAAGTACACTAAAAAACATTTTGTCTCTGTGGTTCTGATCCCTGATGCCTAAATACCTGCATTCCTTTTGTACAACTTGTTTTCCTTAACCACAGATCAGAGTGCTTTGATATTTGATATGCAACCTCTTTTGGTACCCAAAATTCCAATTTGTCCAACGAAAGTTTCTAGGTAAATATTTGAACTCACTATGGGAAGATCCAAATTTTGTGTCCCACGCACAATTTTTATTTCCCGAATTGAGAGGCCAATGTGAAAAACAATCTTCTCACAAACCAATGGCCCAAATTGAAACATATATGGGCCACATCATCTTGGTGGTATTCTGTTTTAGTTTTGTTCAAATGAGGTCTCCGCCCTTTTTGGGCGTGGTTTTATGCCCAAATATGATGAAATTCTTTAAAAATCTTCTCATGAACCACAAGTGGGAATGCTTTTATATTTGGTATGAAACTTCCTCTGGGGTTCAAGATTAAAAGTTGATCAAAGAAAGTTGATAGGTCCATATTTGGGCTCTCCAGGGGATGGGCTCACTTTTGAGCTCCCCTGAAAATTACTATTTCAAGAACCAGTGGAGCGATTTGAACCAAATTTTATTTGTGGCATTAGTTGACCCTAAGTCCTTCATTCATGCCCCCAAATTTTTTGCATGGGAACATCTGGCGCTACAATAGAAAAAGAATGAAATGTCCAATATTTCCCAAACTACACGGACTAGAGATTATGTATTTGGTATGGAGCTTTCTTCTAAGCAGTTGAAACAATTGGACAAAAAAATTGCTGGCAAATCTGTCATATGGTTCATTCAGATTACATTTTCTCCATACCCATAACCCTTACAGTTTAGGACAACTTGGTCCAGGTGAGCATTCTTAGGCTCTCTTGAGCCTCTTGTTATAACCAATGCAAACATAAAAAAATTAAAATTAAATGCATTAAGTCCGATATTTTACCCAAGTTAACAAAATTGATAAATTTGTCCCTTGAGTGCAACAAGGCTTTGCAATGTTTTAGCATTGCAAAGCCTTCTTGCACTCAAAGGACGAAATACACCACCACCCCTGCTATTCTGTAGATTATGAGGCCTAAAACATAAAACAAACCAAGAACATGAACTTTTGATGGCAAAGAAATAATTACAAAAATAAAAAATAAAATAAAAAACCACCCGCACACATGCATTATTACAAAAATGGCCTGAGAAACAAAAGATCTACTTTGTGAGGCCTAAGCAATTTTTGTGAATTTTTTTTTTTGAGAGAGAGAGGGGTTTTTTTTTTAACTCTTAAGGGTCTGTAGATTTTCACACATTTTTACTACACTTTGGCAGTCTACATTCTGTGCCTTTGCATTTGTTTCTAGACAGTCTTGGCTGCCCATATAGGTAAGAAGTTAAAATGTAACTTGTGAGGTAAGTTTAGTAATGATATTTTTATCACATCAAAGTTTGAAAATAATTGGCTTTTGTCACTAGATTTGATGGATCAAAAATAAACAGGCAACAATATATATATTATTTTTTTTTTTGGCGTATTTTTAATGACCAAGAAGGTTTTTTTTCAGAAATTTAATGAGGATAGTGGAGCCTGAGGTTTTTTTTCAATAGCAAAACTGTCAAAATATTAACGTTTTTTTTTTTTTTTTCTCCAACAGTGCTTCCTCTATTGTACCAAATCAGATTTCATTGAATGTAAATAGATCTAAGCTGCATCTTCCTGAAGATGCTCTGGAAAGGACAAGATCACCTGTAAGGAAAACACATTCACCTTCACACCCCTCACGGCACAGAGCATCCTCTTCATCAGATTCCTCAAGGAGTCGAAGTCCCATATCTAGAAAAGAAAACCACAGTACAAAGAGATCAAAGAGACGACATCGAGGAGATTCTAGTTCTTCAGAAAGGTATGTTCAGTATGAGGTTGTCTTTCTGTCACAATATGAAGGTTATGCTTCAGTAAAAACAAATGTAAGCTACTTTGATATTTTCATTCTTTAGGCATATAATAACCATTAATTTTTTTTTACACTGTTGTCCCACAGCTATGACCTTCAATGAAAGCCCTCTACTGTGCAATAAATAAGGTCAGCCCATTTGTTACATGTTTATATTATTCTTGGTTAGCTAATTCAGTAATATCGCAGTGATGGCTGTAAATTGTTGTGATATCTGAAAAACAAAATGCCATTGTAGATTGATTAGCTGTATGGTGACAGACAAACATGTTGCCAACTATCAGAACAAATCATATGTGACTCCTCATTGGAACAAGCTCATTTCAATGAGGGGGTCACATGATATGGTTTTGTTGAAATTTTTTGGAAAACTTTAAAAGTTTTAATTATTTTTTTTTTATGGAGAGAATGCCACAGCCCCTGAAGACATACTTTCCGAAATCAACAACAAATTATTTTTTATTAAATGCTGGTGTGAGAGTGGTATCTATTTTATGAACATCTCCTGACAGGGGACAAACAACTCTTTAACTTTTACATATTTTTCCGAGCAATATAACCTCAAAACACCATTTACGGTCTATCAGGGAGTGATACATACAATTCCCAAATTATGGAGAGCAGTTCTTCAGCAGTACAAAAAAATCCCATGGATAATGAACAATAATATCGAAAAACTGAAACAGTCTGAGAACGTATGCTTCACCTTTTATCCCATATTCTTGAAACTTTCGCCCATTAGAAATGCAGAGAAAATGGAACGAAACTTTAAATTTACCCTTGAAGTCTAGTGACTGGCATGAGATATATAAAAGTTCATCCATAATCAGCGATGATTCACATTAAAGTCTACAACTGTAAATTTACACAGGATATTATACACAAACTCTAGACTGCACAAAATCAAACTATCGGAAACAGAACTATGTACTTTCTGTAACAACACAAAGGAAACTATATCACACTTATCATGCCCCCAACTTGAAAAGTCAAAAGGTTATCTAGTGGAGACCTCCGTCCGTTCGTTCGCCCATCTGTCCATTTGTCCGTTCATCCAGCCATCATTACCAACATTTTTCCTTGTATCTCAGCCTCTGCTACTCCGATTTGAATGATATATGGTGTTGTGATAGAGCATTGTGGGGAAATGATCCTTGTGTAGCGTGAGTTTCTTTGACACATTCTTTTCCAGAGTTATGGCCCTTTTTCACTCTTTTGACTTAGAAAATTGTTTGTGGTTGGGGGCATTAGAAGCGCTTTGCGATGCAGGCCTCTTGTTTTTCAAAATGCTCCTTCTAAACAATCCTGTTGAACTTTCTAGACGATCTAAGGGGGAAGTGTGGAATTTCCTTCCCACTTACCACAGAATACATTCTCTTTGATTACAGAAATAACGTGACAACATCGCCTGTAATTGATGAATGCACTCTCATCTTTAAAAAAAACGTTTATTCCTGCAAAGTGAGAAATTGTCCCCCATGCTACACACAAGCTGCATTCAGCAGCTAAAAGGTTATAAAACTAGAGAACTGTCCTCTGTATATTTTCACGCACAGAAAAAAGCTGCTATGTTACCAACAAGATGGGCCATGCTATCACCTCTTGTGTGACTCTTTAGACCATTAAATCTGGAAACAATATGGTGAGAGATTCTATAAGTAACTTTCTGCATTGAAGAACATTCCAAAATGTCAGTTTGTCTCAGCCGACACCCCAAATCTGCTTGGGCAACACTTACGATAAAAATTCCAAATTTATCTACACAGTATTTTTGTTATTATTGATAACTATTTACTATTACAAGCAGTTAAATACTGTTACTGAATTGTATGTTTTATCATGACAACCTTATTTATATACTGCCATCTATATCTGAATAAAAAAATATAAAAAACAAAAAAAAAAGTTTAATTTTTTGTTGGTCAAAATCAGATTCTGCAAAATGCTATATCACCTGATTCATTTCATCAGATTTTAATTTTCACTTCTTATTTTATAGACATCACAGACACAGACGTCGAAGGAAAGATTCATCTACAAAAAGAAGTTCCAGTCGATCATTGAGCTGTTCTCCTTCACGCAGACACAAACATGTTTCACCCTCTGGTAGAACAAGAAAGCATTTGTCTCCAGCTTCTCCCAAATCAAAGCATTCTCCCATGCATTCACGTAGACGATCCAGTTCACCAAGAAAACGAACATCGACCAGGTCTCACTCACGATCTTGGACACGATCAAGGTCAAGGTCTCGTAGAAGGCATAGTAAATCTAGATCGAGAAGTGATTCTAGACACAGGTAGGGTGACAGTAGTTTTATTCATACAGAATCTATGAAATCAAAAATTTTTGTCTTTCATTTTTAACAGTTTCCCATCCAGAATTCTTCAAATTGGGCTTTACCAGATTTTATTTTTCTGATGTCTTATTGCAATGTGTGTTCTCTTCATGTGAGAATTTCATCAGAAGTTTGTTTATTAGCAGTTAAAGACTATTTCAGCAGCTAGGTTCATATTGTATCATACAAATTTACAGGTTAAAAGTCAAGTCACAATTATTGCCAAATGACTCAAGATTTTTAACTGACTGACTGTGACCAAGTAGAGTTTGTATTAGCGTTTCATTAACCCTTTACCTAATGAATCGGCCACATCCACCTGCGTAATTCACAAATTGAGCTGTTGAAAAAGTCAAAATTTTCCAAAAAATGTCAACAAAACCACATCATGTGACCCCTCATTGAATGAATGAATGAATGATTTATTTGCCATATACAGTATAACAGTGGAAAGAAAATACAGTTACAAAATTTATTGTCCCCCGACCCTTCGGGGGACTATTGTAATCAGCAGTGTCCGTCCGTCCGTCCGTCCGTCCATCCGTCCGTCTGTCTGTCCGTGCATGCATCCGTCCGTCCGTCCGTCACACCCTTGTCCAGATGATAACTTTAGTTTGAATGATTTTACTGAAACTAAATTTGGTATGTGTCTTACTTGGGTGGAAATGCAGGTCAAGTTCGAAAATGGGCACGCTCCACTGATTTCTACTGGATTTATTCCCCTTTTTCGACTTAAAAAATACAGTTTTTGTGTTGTCCGGATGATAACTTTAGTTAGGATCATTTGATTGAAACGAAATTTAGTATGCCGCTTATTTGGGTGGAAATGCAGGTCAAGTTCGAAAATGGGCACGCTCCACTGATTTTTACTGGATTTATTCCCCTTTTTCGACTTAGAAAATACGGTTTTTGTGTTGTCCGGATGATAACTTTACTTTGGATCATTTGATTGAAACAAAACTAAGTATGTGGTTTAATTGGTTGGAAATACAGGTCAAGTTAAAAAATGGCCATGCTCTGTGTACCTTTTTTATTTTATTTTTTTATACATATAGTTTGCGGTTCATTGTCACCCTATTGTATATGGAATGTATGGCTGGGAAGAGGCATAGCCACAACGGCTGGCTTCCTGCCAATTCCCACATGGGTAAGCAACATGCGCCAGCCTGAGAATTGCGACAGTCATCTTTCAAGATGCGTTCTAAAGTACGGAGCCATCTCCGTTGATATTCAAGTGCCTTATTTTAGAAACGGATTCCACAACAGACCCTTCAAGATGTAGTTAATTTTGTTGTCTTTCCCATACCCATTTTTTCACAAGTGTTGGGTGTGTATCCCAATAAGTTCTTGGTATAAGCTGGGATACTTAACCTGGTATGCGATAACGACAGCTCGTATTGAGCTTGCCATGGGCTTAGGACACGAGGACACGAGTGACGTAATCATCTATGATTAACTTAGATATGTAAATATTAGGTCTCATAGGGGTCAAGTTTCGGGATATGAGATTCAGTTTGTGAAGACAAAGACTGAGGTCGTCAGTGATTATAAGTACCAAAGCGAGCCCTCCCGTTCGTCGAGCCCATTCCAATGAGGGGTCACATGATGTTTTTGTTGACATTTTTTGGAAAATTTTGAAAAATTTGAATTAAAATAATAAATTTTATTATTTTCTGTGTTGGGTAAAGGGTTAATTGGTAGAGCGCTTGAAGCCCATATTTGGGCTCTACTCTAAAGTGCAGGTACAGCGACTCATAGGCTTCAAACTTGGTGGATGTCCTTCATATTATCTTGGAATCCAAATTATTTAGTCTGTATGGATTTTCCTTGTTACAATTTATGGGAGAGTCCCTCTCCTATAAATTTTTACCTTTTCAAAGACTTTTGAACAAACTCTGACGACTAAAAATAATTCAACACTGTACCAGTTAATGGATGTCGTGTTTCGCCAATAAGTCCTGTGTCTTATCACTGTGCCTTACTACAATCTCACTATAGAATTTGCAGTGATCTCTCTACTGTGTGTTATACTGGAGGTTTGACCATCAAAACAAGGGGTTACAGCAGAACAAGAGTTAACCGTGAACAATTCTATCAGCTGTTTGCCTCTGGTGGGGATCTGGTATAGTGGAACAATGTATCTTTTACTGTTGTAAACAAGTTCTGCTTTTTCTGCTGCACCTGATTGTCCCCCGAAAAAAATTTTTTGGGGAACTATTAAAATAGCCGGTGTCCGTCCATCGTCCCACTTTTGATTTCCCAGTGATAACTTTTAGTTATAGTTGGCAAAATCAAATTTTGGTATGTCGGTGTACCAACATAAAAGACAGGTCAAGTTCAAATCGGGGTACTGTCCGACACTTTTGTGCAAGAGTTATGCCCCCTTTTTTGACTTCAAAAATTCATTTTTTTTGGTTTCCCGATGATAACTTCAGTTATAGTTAGCCAAATCAAATCAAATTTGGCATGTAGGTGTATCAACATAAAATACAGGTCAAGATCAAATCAGGATTTTGGTCCAACATTTTTTGCCTGAGTTATGTCCCTTTTCGACTTTTGAAAAATTCAAATACCTCGAATTGCACTTTTTTTTCAAGGGACGTGTGGCCGGGCGCCCTTTTATAAACAACACAAGATGTGTATCGTCTCAGTTGTTTACTTTGCTTGAACTGGCATAGTAAGTTGGAGATTGTGACATTTACTCACCATTGCACAATGGTTCTTTCTGGGTATTCTGGATTCCTCCACCAGTAAAATTTTCAGAATCGATACGACCCTGGCTGTTGAATGTGTCATAAAAACCTCAATAAACAAGAAAAACTCCAACAAATCCTTTAACCCTTTACCTAACATGAAAAGCAGATGACACTTGCAATAAAAATTCTTGAATAACTAATTTTTTTCATTTTTTGTCTCAAAAACATAGGTTATGACCCCTCGCTGGAACGAGCTCGACGAGCTCGTTCCAACGAGGGGTCATAACCTATGTTTTTGAGACAAAAAATGAAAAAATAATGAAAATTAATTGGCGAATTTTGAGAATAGCGCTGGCCGGTTTTGGCCATTACGTTGGGTAAAGGGTTAAAGTGGCATAAGTTTTAAGGATTGGCTGAAGTTTGCTATACAGCTATATAGTTTTTATTGCACTCTCTGTATAGCAATATAGTTGATAGTGAATTTGAAAACTGTTGAATTATTAAATTATTAAATATAACTATTTACAGCAAAATGGAAAGGTCTGCTTTGTATTTTGTAGGGAGGCGAAGTGATTATTTAATTCTATAGCCCTATGGGGCTGTAGTAGTACAATATTACTGGTCCTCATCAATTTTATGTTTTATTCATTTTTCTGCTCCCCGTGAGAACCCTGATGAATAAAATAGTGCTAGTTTACTCAGGTAGACCAGTTCTGATTTACTGATATAATTGAGAGTCCTCAAAAGTGGGTCTCACAGTTATGGACATTTGGATAGGCTACACAAAATAGATCTTCTGTTTCTCAGGCCATTATTTGTAAAATTACATGCGGGCGAGCGGTTTTTTATTTTATTTTTTATTTCAGTAATTACTTCTTTGCATCAAAAGTTCATGTTCTTGGTTCAAGTTTTAGGCCTCATAATCTACAGAATAGCATGGGTGGTGGTGTATTTAATCCCTTGAGTGCAAGAAGGCTTTGCAATGCTAAAGCATTGCAAAGCTTTCTTGCACTCAATGGACAAATTCATCAATTTTTTTAACTTGGGTAAAATATCAGACATTAACCATTTAATTTTTATTTTTTTTTAAGTTTAAATTGGTCATAAAAAGAGAGCATGCGGCAGCCAAAAGGACCATGTGGGAGGGCCTGAGAAACAGATTTTTTATTTTTTTAGGCCTAAACTTGAATTTATACATGTGCGAGGATGCAGTAGCTGAGAATGTAACACCTTGTGTTCGGAGCCCAAGGGTTGCAAGTTTGAACCCCAGTCAGGGAAACGTAATGCAATGCTGGCGTGGATTCAACCTACTCTGCTCCTCCAAAGCACCATGTTTGGGGATAGTGCTATGCTAGTTCTATCAGGTGAGCACATATAAATGACTGTCCTATGTGCAGTAATTACTGTGCACATTAAAGAACCCTACTGTGACAATGGAGCTGCAGCTCATCAATATGAACCGAACCCCCTTGTATGTAGTGTACTTCAATACTTGTAAAAGGGCCCATGCTCAAGGTGCTCCGAAAAGTCAACGGAGGGATTTGATAAGAATACCTTAGTTGATTCTGATGTGGGGTTCACAGAGGGTGCTCCGAAAAATTAACGGAGGAATTTCCAAACATACAACGACCTGTGTTGTTGACATGATATGGCCATAGCTGCTGAAAGTGACTTTAAACACCAATAAACACAAACCCATTTTGTCTGCGTGTCTACCTGTAAATTTTCTTTTACACAACCATATTTTTATACTGTACCAATGACCCAGACATAGCTGGTGCTAACTCTTAAAATATAGGGCCAAACACAAATTTTGCCCCCCAATCCCCAAAATTTGCATCTAAAACTAAAGAAAACATGTCCTGAAAGGCCCTCCACACCTCGCCCCCACTGCGCATGCGCAGTGTCAAGGACGTTCCGAAATTGGCGCCATTTATCATTCTAAGTTTGGCCCTTCATCAGTTAACATCTGACTGATCTTTGTGCTTTTAAATCTCAGTTTAAATGATGCCAGACACATAAATATTAGTGAAATGGTGATTCTAAGGAGGATAGAAAAGGAGGAGAGGAAAAGAATGTGTGACAGAATATTATCAGGGCTGTAACTTAAAATTTTTTAATGAAATTATGTTAAGTTACCTATTTTCAAGGCAGCAGCCATTTTGTTGTCATTCTGATTATTTAGTTACACTGTTTTTTCAAGTGTTTTTCCTCTCTCCCTGTCCTTTAATTCCCCCTTGCTATTCTCCCATGCTTTTGGCATAGTTTCTGTAATTATTATTACTAAAATTTCTTGGGAGTTTTAGCTTAATAACAGAATGAATTCTGTTCTTTCCCCATGTTTACGTCTTCACCTACGGGTGGTTAGGCGTTGTGTTCTGCATCTACCATCTGATGTTCTGCAGTTTCTTCCCTGGAAGTCTCTGTTTTGCATCAGATGGGGTATTTTTGGTAACTGATTTCGGGCCTGGGTGCCTGGAGTCTTATTTTAGTGTTTTTACACTCATTGTTTACATTTACAACAGCCCTCTGTGTGAGGGGGGGATTTCTAAATAATAATATCTTTATGTTATTTTAATCATAACTAGATACATTATTATTGTTCGTAAGTGTTGAATAAATTGTTTAAAATATTTTTAAAATTTTTGTCCACACTTAGGCTTGGGATCCATTGGGGCTCAACGTTACTTTTCAGAAACTTGGGCTGTTCTGAAAAAATATTTTTTCAAAATATTTTGATTTCAGTTATTTTTTCTATATTAATGGATCATATTATTATTATGTATTTTGATTGCCAGGGGTTAGTGCGAGTACCAGGACTTGTTTTCTTTTCACATTGAAAGGATATTGATCAATTGTTTTAAGAGGAAGTCTTCCTCTGACCTTATTATCATTCTATATGTGGTCAGTGTACTCGCATTAACTCCTGTTCTGTATCGTATGATTTCGATGACAATATGGGAAGCGTATGTCACGGTATGTTGTTGGGGATTTGGACACTCCGGTCCTTTCCCCGCAGGGTCACTCTACTTTATCAATTTCTATTTCAGACGATCAAGATTAGGGTGATGTGTCTGTGATGTCTTCCAACAGTGTGCCTCCGTCGTCACAATTAATGAAGGGCTAGCGGAAAAGTGCTCATGTAATACGCCAATTGCCTAAGAGGACCCTAGTAGGTTCGACGGCCTTTGACGTCCGCTAGCTCGCCCGGTGTAGCGTCCATTCACCGAAT
Organism: Pictodentalium vernedei; assembly: GCA_031216915.1. Classification (NCBI taxonomy): domain Eukaryota; kingdom Metazoa; phylum Mollusca; class Scaphopoda; order Dentaliida; family Dentaliidae; genus Pictodentalium; species Pictodentalium vernedei. The sequence continues at coordinate 492,262,288 of CM062294.1, read as the reverse complement.
GGTTCGGCAGCCGGGTACGTCCGTTGCGGTCTAGAAGGAATTTTGGGGTGATGCGAGCACTATAAAATTAACTTAATGCACACCCAGTGACGGCGGATCGGAGGGAGAACGGAGGAAGCCTTTTAGTCCGGTTCATAGCTCGTTCCGGTCCATCCGGATGGCAAGCGAGAGAGGCCCCTCTCTCGTTCAACAACATCTGGCCCCAGATGTTGTGGTACAAATGTGTCGTTAGCGGAGCATACGTCCGTCGCTCGGGACGCTCCGTTGTATAGGCAGTCCGCTGAGACTGCTAAGGCTTCCTCTTCTCGTCAGCGCACACGACCGCACCTTGGCTGCGTGACCGCCGATATATTACCAGCTTCGCCGATCAAGGATTCTTCGGCGACCAGGTCACACCATCCGGCAGCCAGGGATTCGAGACCGATGGACTCCGGACGTTCGCATAGGAAGTATGCGGGAGCCATCTGATGCGGAGCTGCCCTCGGCGAAGCACCGATAGACTGCGCCTCCGCAGGTCTCGACGCCGGACATTCTTGTGCACATAGCACAGCTTATCGCAGCATCCCAACAGCCGACAGAAACGGTGTCGGATCGAGAATTATCCGACAGCGCTGGGTCGGTAGCCGGGGACTCGAGGCCTGCAGACTCCGGACGTTCGCATAGGAAGTGTGCGGGAGTCAACGTACACGGAGCTTCCAGCGGCAATGCATCGTAAGTCCGCTACTGCACAGGCCTCGGGAACGGACGTGCTTTCCTTAATAGCACAGTTTATCGCAGCATCCCAGCATCAACTGAATCTGTCGCATATATTTTATCCGACGATGCTGGGTCGGGACGCTCCGCGGAAGCGGGTACGGACGTCCGAAAGTTTCATCCGGTCCGACGGGATACCGAAAGGGATTCGGTGGATTTCAAGCTTTCCCTTTCGGAACAACATATGCTGCGATGCCGGATAAGAAACTGATAGCGTCGGTGGACTTAGAAATTTTTGGTTCGGTTCAGGGACATCGTCCCTCAGTTCCGACATAGTCCAATAATGTCACACAAACTTTCGAATTATTGAACGACGCTATATATATTATTATTTTATGCTTGCTATCCAAGCATTTCTGGTTTCTTGTTCGAAGAGTTATGGAGATGTCTTCAAAAGTGTGCCTCTGTCGTCATAGTTAATGAAGAGTTAGCGGCAATAAGTGCTCATGGAATATGTCTATCGCTTACGGAGTGACATTCGCTAGCTCACCCGGTGTAGCGTACATTCATCGAATGGTTCGGCTGCCGGGTTCGTCCGTTGCGGTCTAGGAAGGAGATTTGGGTGATGCGAGCACTTTAATTACTTTAGTACTCACCCAGTGACGGCAGATTGAGGACGGATCGGAGGAAGCCAACAACATAGGGGACCGCATGTTGTGGTTCAGATATTTTACATTCGGAGCATATGTCCGTTGCTCGGGACGCTCCGTTATATTGACAGTCCGAGAGACTGTCTTTAATGCTTCCTCATCCTCACAGCAGGGCACACGACCGCACATTGGCTACGTGACCTCGAGTATCCGATCAGTTTCGGCATTCAGTGATTCCACAGCGAATAGGTCGCGCCATCCGGTAGCCAAAGGACACGAGGCCTATACACTCCGTTCGCTCGCATATTGGAAGTATGCACGGGGTAACGATCTCGGAGCTTCCTGCGGCAATGCATCGTAAGACCGCTGCTCCTCAGGCCTCAGTGACGGACGTGCTATCCGAGTTAGCACAGTTGTTTCGCAGCATCCCAGCAATTGACGGTTTCTCGGTCGAATCAGGAATTATCCGACGGCGCTGGGTCGGTGCGGTCCGCGGTTGCATCAAGCTACGGACGACCGAACGCTTTATAGGGTCCGACAGGATGGCGAAAGGGATTCGAAAGATTTCGAGTTTTCCCTTTAGTAGTATCGGAAGATGCCTTTCATATCTTCTGGCATTTCTTCCAGTGATTATTGTTCGGACTTCATTGCTGCGATCTTGGATAAGAGACTTATAGCGTCATTGGACTCGGATTTTTCGATCGGTACAGGGACTTTGTCCCTGACTTACCGACGCAGTCCAATATTGTCATTACAACATGTGTTTTATTTTTCGACGCTATATATATATTATATATATACAAGCCTGCTACTAAGCATGATAGTTTAGTTTCTTGTCCGCGTGGCTCATTTCTGCCATTTTATCTTTTTTACATATAGTTTATTTTGGCAGAGCAGGGCATACCGAGAGTTCATATGCGTCTAGACGGTGTGATTAAAGACTGCATATATTCTTTTTCGCCGTTTATGTCTTTTCCAATTTCAATGTTGGGAACGACATTATGTATAGTACACTTAACTTAGACGCTTTATTATACGTAATCCGCCTTACTGAGGCGTTATCATTACGTCTTCAAGAAAAGATTTACGGGATATTATTCTCAATGTAATTTCTTTTGAGGGCAGTAGTTTGTTCACGTATAACTCCGCCCTTCAGTGGCTGATTGGAGTTGGTTAGACGTGATGCAGCCCTAGCTACATCCACGCGTGGATAGTAGGTTAAGAACTCTCTCAGAGTCGCTTCGTTCTCGGAGGAGCTTCTCTTCGACGGCAACTTTCCGGCAATCCATGAATTGCTTGATTTATACATTCTCTTGTCTATCTAGTGTTACAAGAGATTCAGACTGGGGCAAACATTCGGTGGTTGACTCAGAGAGTGCCGCCGCAGTTGCCGGACCCTAGTGTGGCTGTTATGACGGTTGCCAGTCAAACAGATTGGGATATTCTGATCCCTACGGATTCGAAGTGCCAGGGTCTTTGGGTTCCGCAGTCTTTTAGCTATCAGTTTAACTTCCGCGGAATAATGTTTTTTAGGCTTGCTTTATGTCATTGCATGAACATTATTCAGAAACGCATGCCCAAATTCCTGTCCTTTAATTCGACAGTAGTGGCGTATCTCCGGAACCAGGGAGGCACTCTTTCGTTTCCGTTATTCAATTTAATGGAAAGAATCCGTCTGTTGGTTATAGTACACCAAGTTCAGTTTTGGTCCGTCATATTCTGGGTCGTCTGATTGTTTTATCGCACTCCCGTTCTCTTACGGGTCGCTTGTTGCTGTCAGAATGGACTCTCAACAAACAAGTATTTAATCAGATTTGCTATCTATGGGAGCGCCCAATGATGTTTTATTTATGACACAGCTTGCTTATCAATTGCAGACGTATGTGTTGGCTTGTCCAGATCTCTGAGCTAATACTGTTAACGCTCTATTGATCTATAGGACGGAATGATAGGATACGCGTATCCTCCGGCGCTGTTGTTTTAGCAGGTATTGCTAAGATAAACAACCACAATACATTTCTGTTGATAGCATCTCTATCTTCACAGAGATCATGAGTAATTTACTCTCTTGTCTACTGTGGATCTTAACGTGAAATCTTCCTCTATGTGAGGATCTTTTTTCACTGGGTAAATCGTGTCATCTTTATCACAACCAGCAAGGTCGCAACCTTCATGTATTCCGTTGTGTGGTCCGTATTGCATTGTAAGCACTGTACTGGACGAGCTTTGGACGCGATTTCTTACTATAGGAGATCCTCTTCTTCGCTATTCTATGCGACTAAAGTGGAGGCTCTTCCGTCGTGGTGTAGGGATCATTATGTTCATATGGTTGATCCCTCCATACTACGCATTGCTAGTTTTTAGTATACTTGTTTCACAAGATCTACTGCAGCCTGTTGTTATTTAGGTTATAGGTTTATGTTACCTCATACCTATGCACTCTACGATAGTTTACAATTGAGTCTTTTGTCTCTTTATCTAAGTCAGTTAGTAACTTTTTGATAAATAGACTTAGAATCTTTAGATTAAATTCCTATACGGATTTTAACTTCGGTTCTTATTTAGCTATGTAATCATTTGAGCCTCTGGAAACAGTAGTTTTCAAATTCTGACCTTTTAGACAGTAATTCTGTTGGTTTCTCTTTTACTGTAGAGTCAGTGAGTTTCATGCACTATCGATGGATGATTTTCACTTTCATAGTTTCGGAATCAATACTTCCGTTACTATTTAGGTTGGATTGTTGCATAAGAGTTAGGCTCCTATTTCCGGAACCTATTATTTTAAGGTCCTTCCGTCTTCGTATGGGCATAGGCCTTTACTCTTTCCGGGTACAGTTTATGTATTTATAAACAGATATCTGTTTATTACAAGGGCGTAAGCTTCTTCTGTCTTTGATGTCTAGTAGAAGGACGTTACGCTCCATTTTATTTTTAATGGATTCTATTAACTAGCGTACTGCTTATGGTATATCATTGGCTTAGCAGTTGTGCTTAAGATTTCGGCTCATGAAGTAAGAGTTCTTCTACTTCTTGGGCTTACATTAATAGTGTTGCTATTATAGATTTTTGAAGGCTGCTCTTTGCGCTCAGCCATCCATTCATGAATTTTATCTCAGAAATATCGAGTCCATTTCTGGAGGCCTCTATTGTTAGGTCTATTATCTACTGCTCAGAATATCATTCTCTTAACAGTTGCTACTATAGCTAGGTAGGCTGTCTGTTTCGGCAGTGTCTCCGTTCGGCTGCCCTCTTCGCTCTGGGCTATTTGACCCAGGGCAAGAAAAAGGGGGGGGGGGGAGGGTGTTCCCTTGGGTCACCTGTTTTTACTATGAAAACAAGGGGATACCTCCTCCGGAGTTAGTAATTCTGAGCTGTTATTGGGATGGTTGTTTAGTGAGAAGTTTAAGTTTATAAAATTCATTCAAGTCTTAGTTTTTAAAGTATAGCTTTTGAATATTGCATATGTCAACGGACATGATTATGCAATTCTCACTCACTTTTAGGAGTATAAGAGTCTCTATTCTCTAGACTTACTTTATTATTGGCTTACTTTAAAAATTATTAGTATAAGGATTATTGGATATTAATAGAGTACATGGATGTATGAAGCTCAATTTTTGGAAGGTGTTGTATCTTTCTAATTTATCATAAATAAGAAAGATACATGTAAGGCCTATTACTTCTTTTCCCTACAGGGGATGACTCTATTTTATTTTATTGAGCGTATTCCATTTTGCTCTATGTCCTTGGCCCTCCAGCCTTTTTACTATTCAGCTATGTCTGGGTCATTGGTACAGTATAAAAATGTTAAAAAATTTATAGTAATTTATATATTTTTTATACTTACCAATGACCCAGACGGGGATGGCCCTCCCAGGAGTTGGGAACTCTTGCCTCCCCGCTGAGTACATAGCGCTTACCAGGCACTGGTTATTAGAATGATAAATGGCGCCAATTTCGGAACGTTCTTGACACTGCGCATGCGCAGTGGGGGCGAGGTGTGGAGGGCCTTTCAGGACATGTTTTCTTTAGTTTTAGATGCAAATTTTGGGGATTGGGGGGCAAAATTTGTGTTTGGCCCTATATTTTAAGAGTTAGCACCAGCTATGTCTGGGTCATTGGTAAGTATAAAAAATATATAAATTACTATAAATTTTTTAACTTTCACATACCATGTTGAAGGAGTTAACCCTTCCACATTTAGTCTCAATCTGCCTAATTAATTATAATCTTAGTATCTTCTCATATCTTCTTTCCAGTGTTGACGTTGGCCCCAAATATTTTGGTGCCAAATGGAATTTTTGTTTTGTGCCAAATGAATTTTTTGGGGTGCTAAATGAAAGATTTTCATGCCAAATGGATCTGACTGTAAATGAGAACAATTAACCATGTATTATGTTTGAGTGCAACAAGAGAGTGGCCTAGTAGATAAGTGTGCTGGTCTTTCGTGCCAGAGGTTCCGGGATTGATCCTCAGTTGGGGAAAGTCCTTGAGGTGTCTGAACACTCTCTGTCAGCATCAGTTGTGGGGTTGATGCTGTCACGGCGTACCGTCCTAACGGGTGGGGGACGTAAAATGGCTGTCCTCTGTGTGGAGAGAGACACACTCCATGCAGGCTGAAGATCCCTTCATAGTAATCGATCCCTTCATAGTAATCGAGAAGAGTGAGGCCACGAAGTTGCCGCTACGTAGGTCATCCCACACACCTGCGCCATTGGGCCAAGGAGAGGTGTTGTTATAAGTTGCATAAGTTGTTTGCCAATCCTTGTAAAACAAATAAGATTAAATATATAATTGCAACAAGGCATCATCTGCAATGCTGCAGCTTTGTAACAGCCTTGACTTGATTTTGTGAAAAATTTAAGAAAATCCATAACAGTTTGAGGATTAACTGGTTGAGTGCTGGAAGCCCATATTTGGGCTTTACTCTAAAGTGCCGGTACTCTCAGTGGCTTCAAACTCTGTCTGTGTCCTTCATATTATCTTCAAATCTAAATTATTTGGTCTTTATGGATTTTCCTTGTTACAATTTATGTGAGAGTGCCTATAGGCACTCTCACATAATTTGTAACAAGGCAAAGACTTGTGAACAAATTTTGATGATTAAAAATAATTTAGCACTCTACCAGTTAAGACCCTCTTACTAGGATGAAATTGTTGGGATCATGTGTTTGAGATGTCTTCAGATGTGTGTGGAAAGAAAATAGTTAATTTTGAAGTTGTTTAAGGCCTATAAAAGTTCAAATCTGTTTCTCAGGTCCTCCTGCATGCTCTTTTTGGCTGCCGCATGCTCTCTTTTTACATCCAATACAAACTTAAAAAAATATAAATATTTTACCCAAGTTAATAAAATTGATAAATTTACACCTTGAGTGCAAGTGGGCTTTGCAGTGATTTAGCATTGCAAAGCCTTCTTGCACTCAAGGGATGAAATACACCACTATGCATGCTATTCTGTAGATTATGAGGCCTAAAACATAAAACAAACCAAGAATATAAGCTTTTGATGGCAAAGAAATAATTACAAAAAGAAAAATGAAATAAAAAACTGCCTGCCTGCATGCAATTTTACAAAAATACCTGAGAAACCGAAGATCTACTTTGTAGGCCTAATTTGGAATTTTTTCCTCTTTTCTACAAATTATATGTTAAAGGGTTAATTAACTGATTTTGCTCTATTGCTCTATTTTATTCCTTTGTGATTCATTGAAATATGTGCGTTCTTAATTAGTATCATTATCAGTATCTGTGCACTATTGTTAAATTTTGAAATATTAACCCTTTGAACATTGGTGGTATCTTCCATATCAGTTAAATGGCCGAAATTGGAAGAGTCCATATCCATTATTTGGGGGTAGAGCAATTAATATTTTCAACGTTTGCACGTTGAAACTATTAATTGTTCTACCACACACGTTCACTTTGTAGCCATCCTACTTCATATAATTATGACGTGTCTTGTTGCTGGACCGGAAAAGAGGTCTCTAGTGTTGAAAGAGTTAACTTTTCATCATATTTCTTTTAATGAAGACTATTGGGAAATCACTATTTATACCCCCCCCCCCCCCCCCCCCCTCCCCGCAAACAAAGTTTGGGGGAGTATATAGGAATCACCCTGTCCATCCATCCATCTGTCCGTCCATCCATCCGTATAAGCACAACTCCTCCTAAACCGTTTGAAGAATTTTCATGAAACTTTACACAATGGAAGAACTCCATATGAAGATGTGCATGAAGCAATATAATTCCGTTCTGACATTTCCAAGGGGAGATAATCTAACTTATACATTTTAATGTACCAAAAAGGCTACAACTGAGGCACGGTGGGTATCACTTTGTGAGCTTGCTCACAGTACCTCTAGTTTTATCTGAATTCATCCTTTTCTTTGGTTAAACTCTGCAAACCAGAAGAGCGATCAAACTCTTGAACAGGCCTGTTGTCTTGAAAATCAAGGGAGAGCAACTAATGCCCTCCTGGGAAAAGGTTCAGGAGAGTTACTGCCTCCATAGTATAATAAGACAGAGAACAACAAGGGTGGAATACTGAGGACTGGAAGCAACAACTGAGGTGGAGTTTTTCCTATATTCACGAGCTCTAAAGGCACAGGTGAAATACAGGGAAAATTCCACCAAGTGTCGTTGATTCCTGTATCCTGTACTCTACCAGAATTGTGTTCTCTATTTATACTATGACTAAACGTGAATTAAGTGAATGAAGCTGATATTTTTAACCCGATATCAAAATTTATTATTTTAAATATCATTTTAAATATCATTTTTTCAAATTTTTCAAAAAATTTCAACAAAACCATATCATGTGACCCCTCGTTGGAATGAGCTCGTTCCAATGAGGGGTCACAGGATATGGTTTTGTCGAAATTTTTTTAAATATAATATTTTTTTAACTGCTGAATTTGCATATTATGCGGGCGGATGTGGGGGATTCGTTAGGTAAAGGGTTAATGAAAAATCTACATTGCCATACGTAGCACATTTCTTTGCACTTTGTGTAACCACTGTACAAGTGTCAAGTTTTTAGCTCAACTTTGACGAAGTCAAATTTGAGCTATTGTCATGGCCCGTCGTCCGTCTGTCCGTCTGTCCGTACGTCAACAATTGGCTATGGCTCGGGCTAGAGGTCGTATTTATGAACCGATCTTTACGAAACTTCTTGTGTACCTTTGTTATGACCCTGGGACGGGAACGAGTGTTTTTAGGTGTGGTCCGAAATTCAAGATGGCTGCCAGCGGCCATTTTGTACCGATGATGCAAAAATCAGTTTTTTGTACAGATCTTCTGTATGAAAGTTCTGATTTGAATAAAGTTTTGTATAAATGTTTAGTACCATGGGATACATCACATATAATACAGGTTTTTTTCTTGTACGTAAATTATGCAAATTAGACTGACTGATTTATTTAGTGTTACTTTCAGAGCTGTAAGTGCCAAGCTGCTATGGCTCGGGCTAGAGACCGTATTTATGAACCAATCTTTATGAAACTTCTTGGGTATCTTTGTTATGACCGTGGGACGAGAACGAGTGTTTTTGGGTGCGGTCCGAAATTCAAGATGGCTGCCAGCCACCATTTTGTACTGACGATGCAGAAATCTGTTTTTTGTACAGAACTTCCATATGAAAGCTCTGATTTGAATAATTTTTTGTATGAATGTTTAGTACCATGGGATTCATCACATATAATACTGGTTTTTTTCTCGTGCATAAATTATGCAAATTAGACTAACTTTGATGTTGTTTGGTGTTACTTTCAGCACTGTAAGTGCAAATGCCAATACGGCTCAGGCTAGAGGCCGTATTTATGAACCGATCTTTACGAAACTCCTTGGGTACCTTTGTTATCACCGTGGGATGAGAACAAGTGTTTTTGGGTCCAGTCCGAAATTCAAGATGGCCGATGGCAGCCATTTTGTACAAAATTTGGTGCAATCAGATTTTTGCAGAGAACTTCCATATGAAAGCGCTGATTTGAATAATTTTTTGTGTAAATGTTTAGTACCATGGGATACATCACATATAACACAGGTTTTTTTCTCGTGCAGAAATTATGCAAATTAGATGAACTTTGATTTTTTCAATGCAACTTACACACAGTAAGTACACATGTCAATATGGCTTGGGCTAGAGTCTGTATTTATGAATCGATCTTCACGAAACGTCTTGGGTACCTTTGTTATCACCTTGGGACGAGAACGAGTGTTTCTGGGTGCTGTCCAAAATTCAAGATGGCTGCCAGTGGCCATTTTGTACCGAAATTAGGTCTAATCAATTTTTTGTACACAACTTCTATACGGCTCAGGCTAGAGGCTGTATTTATGAACCGATCTTTACGAAACTTCTTGGGTACCTTTGTTATCACCGTGGGATGAGAACGAGTGTTTTTGGTTGTGGTCCAAAATTGAAGATGGCCACCAGCAGCCATTTTGTACCAAAATTAGTGCAATCAGTCTTTTGTACAGAACTTCTGTATGAAAGTTCTGATTTGAAAAAATTTTTGTATGAATGTTTAGTAACATGGAATACATCATATATGGTACGGGTTTTTTTCTCGTGCAGAAATTATGCAAATTAGATGAACTTTGATTTATTCAGTGCTACTTATACACTGTAAGTGCACATGTCAATACGGCTCGGGCTAGAGGCTGTATTTATGAACCGATCTTCACAAAACTTCTTGGGTACCTTTGTTATCACCTTGGGACGAGAACGAGTGTTTCTGGGTGCGGTCCAAAATTCAAGATGGCTGCCAGTGGCCATTTTGTACTGAAATTAGGTCAAATCAGTTTTTTGTCACAACTTCTACACAGCTCATATTTGTGAACTGATCTTCACGAAACTTCTTGGGTACCTTTGTTTTCACCTTGGGACAGGAATGAGTGTGTTTTGGGGTGCCTTTGTTGTCACTGTGCTATGAGAACAAATATTTTGGGGTTCAGTCAGACCCACTCTGGGACTCAAAGATTTCTTTTCTAGTTTAGCATCTGACTGTCACCCACTTTTACAATACTTTACCTATACATTTGTTACAGGCAATGGTCAGTATTTATGTACAGACCGTTACAATACTTTATATGTACCTTTGTTATCAGGTCATTATCTAGATGTTTGTCATGGCTGTGTCACATACTATACATGTACATGTCTTTGTCTTGACAAGTTGAGCTACAGTGCCATTGACACTTTCATTTTTATTGCTTTCAGCTGTCTGATAACTTTCATGCTTGACACGGTTTTGTGTCGAAGTATTTTATTTACGTCATAACATGACACATATACGTAACATCCATTCAGATGCTTTCTTACCAGGCATTCTTATGCGTAATTCAGATACCATACATGGTGGATCTAGGGCATTTCCCAATGTCGATACTGTTTTGCATAATGTTGAATTTGCACTGCAGTCGTGATATAACTCTCATTTTTCTATGATAGGGAAACTCTGTAGTACAGAGTTTTCTTCAGTACCATCCATTAGCAGCTCTTCAACATTGAAGTTCTTTATCAACTTTGACAAACTCTGTTGTTTCAGAATAGGTACTTTAACCCTTTACCTATGACGAAAAGCTGATGACACATGTAAACAAAATTCTTGAATAACCAATTTTTTTTATTTTTTGTCTCAAAAACAGGTTATGACCCTTCATTGGAACGAGCTCCATGAGACAAAAAATGAAAAAAATAATGAAAATTAATTGGCGATTTTTGTGAATAGCACTGGGCGGTTTTGGCTGTTAAATTGGGTAAAGGATTAACATACAATCAAGAAGAGGTCCTGTGGATAATAGTCAAATTACCTAGATAGTGGTTTCTAGCCAAGCCTTCGCTGCAACTAAGAACAGCCATGACTTGACTAGAAATCACTGCTAAGCCACCAGACTAATAAGGTGTGGTGAGTAGTACAAATTCTCTCTGACCTTCAAAAATTAAAAGGGACTTGGTATGTTTGCATTAGATTTATTGTGGGATCATATCTTTTAGAATACCGTAGTTGATCTAGCTGGGTATTTGCCACTAACACTATTATTTTCAAATCAGGCAGGCCATAGATGGAGAGGGCGATCACTCACCTCAAAATGTCAGGTCTGATGTGATCGTCAAAATCAATAAAAACAAATTTCAGAAAAAGTTTTAAACATGAAAATGTATCTTCACAAATGAGCATTTAGTTAACCCTTTACCCAACGCACAAGATAATTTAGTATTTTAAATATCAATGTTTTCAAAAAATGTCAGCAAAATCATATCATGTGACCACTCATTGGAACAAGCTTGACAAGCTTGTTCTAATGAGTGGACACATGAAATGTTTTTTAGCTCATCTTGACAAAGTCAAGCTGAGCTAATCTCATCGCTCTCCATCCATCGTCCCTCCGTCCGTTGTCTGTCAACACCATGTTTTTATCTTCTCCTCCAAAACCACTAGGCCAATTCAAGTGAAAGTTTGTGTGAGTGATGGTCCCGAATGGGCATTGCATTTTAGTTCAACTCAACATGCCCAGCCCCATATTGAGGGAGTGAGGGAAATTGCTCCAAAATATTGTTAAAATCTTCTTCTCATGAACCAGTAGGTACAATGACGTGATATTTGTTTTGGAGCTTCCTTTTGAGGAGAAGAATCAAGTTTGTTCAAACAAAGTTTGTGAAGCAATTTTTGGCTTTGTAATGGGAGGAGTAAGATATTTGTCCCCACCCAAAATTTCTATTTTCAAATTTGGTATGTGGTATTGTTGGGTCATAAGTACTTGACTCATGCAAAAAAAAAAAAATTTCTACATCCCCATGGGAACCCTGGGAGCTAAAAATAGAAATATTTTCAAATGCCCATATTTCCCAAACCACACGGAACAGAGAGCTGTTATTTGGCAATGGGGCATCGAAAAATTGCTGAGTCAGCATATTTGCAAAAAAACCCCCAAATTTTAAAAATCTTTTCTCCAGAACCAATCATTAGAATTTTTTGATATTTGGTATATAGCATTCATAGGGGGATCAGATACAAGTGTGTTAAAATAAAGCCCATTGGTTCATATTTGGGCTCTACAGGAGCCCAAATTTTTAACTTAGGGTAATATGGGGAATATTATTTAAAAATCTTCTTCTTCAGAACCACCAGTCAGAATCTTTTAATGTTTGGAATACTTCATTGTTATGAGGGTCAGATTCAAGATTGTTCAAACCAAGTCCCTAGGTTAATATTTGGCCTTCCAACAGAAGCTCAAATTTTAACTTTGTTCAATATGGGAGATAATTTTTAAAAATCTTCTTCTTCAGATCCACCAGTCAGAATGCTTTCATATTTGGTATGCAACATCTCTTGGGGGTTCAGATTGAAGTTTGTTCAAATTGGATCCCTAGGTAGATATTTGGGCTCGCTATGGTAGCCCAAATTTTTACTTAGTGCGATATGAGGAAATTTCTTTAAAAATCTTCTTCTTCAGATCCACCAGTCGGAATGCTTTGATATTTGGTATACAACATCTCTATGGGGTCAGATTCAAGTTTGTTCAATTTGAGTGCCTGGGTTACTATTTGGGCTCCATCTGGGAACCTGAAATTTAACTTAGTACAATATGAGGGAATTTCTTCAAAAATCTTCTTCTTCAGATCCACTTGTCAGAATGCTTTCATATTGGTATACAACATCTCTAGGGGGTTAGATTCAAGTTTGTTCAAATTGCATCCGTAGGTTAATATTTGGGCTCGCTATGGTAGCCCAAATTTTAACTTAGTGCAGTATGAAGAAATTTCTTTAAAATTTCTCTTCTTCAGTTCCAACAGTCAGAATGCTTTCATATTTGGTACACAACATCTCTAGGGAAGTCAGATTCAACTTTGTTCAAATCGAGAGTCTGGGTTAATATTTGGGCTTCCTATGGGTGCCGGAATTGGCCATGTTCCTGAAGAATTAAAAGTTTTGTATTCAGTACCATCTGGAGGTGTGTAACTAAGATTAATCCACAAAGGTTGTATCAAGGGGCTTCATAGGGGGCTCTACATTTTACATTATGATCAACTGAAGAAAAGGCATGATGCCCAGATTATTTTTATCACTCCTGAGGGACTCAAGGATTGACAATGTATCCTATGGATATGGATTGCTTAATGTAGACTCATTTTTGGACTCTATTTATATTGTGTGGCTTCAAGATGGGCACTTCAGGCCCCGTGGGGCCTCTTGTTTTTTAAATTTTTGGAAAATATAATCTTTTTTCAATTGCAGAATTTGTACATTATGTGGGCGGATGTGGCCGATTTGTTGAGTAAAGGATTTACCCTTCACCTAACATGACAAAAGGACAACACTTGTCAAAATGTTTCTTGAACAACTGAAAATATTTTCAATATTTGCCCCCAAAACATTGCTAATAACTTCTCATATGCTGTATTTTTTATGCGAAATTGCAACAAATAATTGAGCTTGTTCCAACCTTATTCCAATAAGGTGTATAATCTTTGCTTTTCAGTGAAAAATTTCTCAAATAATAAAGTTTGATTCACAGGTTTTATGAATATATATATAGTGCTTGTCGAATATTGCTGTTACATTAGGTAAAGAATTAATAAACATTACAAGAGATTTTTGTTTTTGATGTTAGGACACGGGAAGGTTCTAGAAGTAGGGGAAGAAGGAGGAGTAGGAGCAGATCCCACAGTCGTAGCTCCTCTCGTAGAAGGAAAACTTCCCCAAGTTACCTGGATCGACGCCGTATAACAAGGTAGAATTCTGTGGACATTGTACTTGGTGTTGTACATAGGTGAAAAAAGATGTATCACTGAGATGTATCTGTAGACAGATCATTTTCATTCACAATCACAAGTGATTGCTGAGTACAATATCTTGGTTGTGGTTTATTTTTACTGGATATCCTCAACTTTAGTATGGCAATCATTTTTTTTTTCAATTCTGATGAAATTTATTTATGTAGTAAAAAGTTGTGATATGTTTGCAATTTTGTTTTTGCTTATGATATTTTGTGTGATATTCTTTATTGGAGATTGGTTACTTTATAACTAGTTTCCTTTGTTTCTTATCTAATGCAGCTGCTGAAACCCATCGTCTTTCTGAAAATTTGTGATCTTATGACTTAATAAATTGGCCCAAGAAACCTTTGATAATATACATTGATAGCCAAAATAAGATAAAGTACACACTGGGTGATTTTGAACTATGCCATCTATTGAATGGACAACCATCCATCCAGGCAACTGATTATTATACAACTGGATTGCTAGAGCCCCAGCAAAAAACATCGCAACTCAAACTGCCCCCCCCCCCCAACCCCTTAATATGGCATCATCAATCAATGCTGTAACTCCTCCCATCGGTGATGTTTGATGATGTAAAAGCTGTTATGCTGTGACTGTAGTCACAGCATAACAGCTTTCACATCATCAAACTTCAAATGAAAGCCACACATGACAACTAGTATCTCGGTATCAACTTTTCAGTATTGGCACTTGTTTTTTTTTTTCAACAATAGCCAAAATATGTTCTAAATATTCCATTTGTATGGCCACGAAAAATGTGCCTGTAAAGTATTCATTTTTCACAGGCATAAAAGTCTAGTCTTTAAAAAGTGATCAGCTGTTGCGAGGTTTCAGAAATTGAAAAGCCTCGAGAAAATTCTTAATGTTGACCATTCCCCATCCGGGTCGACCCGCATTGTGTCCTTGGGCAAGGCACTTTATCCCGGTCGCCTACATGGGGGCACGATGACGCTGTGTACCAAGGCATACTGCACATCAATGGTGCACATGTCTTCAACCGCTGTAACCCTGCTTGAGCGGAGCTTGAACATGGAATGTTGAGGAGCTGACAGTTGCTCTGTGGTTCTCTCCAGGTACTCTGGCTTCCTCCACCCATAAAACTGTCACGGTCAAGATTCGCCATTGTGCATAAGTGACGTGACCTTAAACACCAATAAATAAATAAATGTTGACCATTGTTTATTTATAGCATGAATCCCCTCCACCTCCCACCCCCATCCCCCACCCCCCAGATGGTGGCAGGTGAGGCACTTTTCTATATGCAACCAATGAGCATTGCAGCAATCCAGTTGTACAGAGATCATTTATCCAGGGGCTCTTTTTTGCAAGTGAAGTGGAAACACATGGAACTGGAAATTAGATTTGTAGTTTATGAATCACTGTCTCCTTTGAGTTCAAAAGCTTCAGATATGTTTGCTGGTTACACTAGTTTTATAGACTCACAAATAATGTTGAGGTGAATTTCCACCCTTTACTTGGCAGAGTTCCAAATCACTCCGAGTGAGTTAATTTCAAAGTTTTTTTCAAAGCTAATATCATTCCCTACAATCTTTTTTGAAACACTGTTTTGGAATATTGAAAACAAAATGTTGAAATGTTGTAAGATCTGGCGACATAATTAATGAAAAAGAAAATTATGATTTTAATTTATCTGCAGTAAATCCCAAAACCTGATACATGTTATTTATGACATTGTAAATATTTGTCCCCCGAAAAAATATTTGGGGGACTATAAAAATCAGCAGTGTCCGTCCGCTCGTTCGTATGTCCATCCGTCCCACTTGGTGTCCCCATGATAACTCCAGTTTGGATTATTTGATTGGAACCAATTTTGGTATGTGACCTTCTTAGTCCAAACCACAGGTCAAGTTCAAATATGGGTTCGGCCAGATTATTTTTTCTAGAGTTATATCCCCTTTTTCTACTTAGAAATTTCAAGATTTGCGGTGTCCGGATGATAACTCCAGTTAGGATTATTTGATCGGAAAGAATTTTGGTATGTGACTTTCTGGGGTAATAATACAGGTCAGGTTCAAATATGGGTACGGACCGATCATTTTTACTAGAGTTATGCTCCTTTTTCGACTTGTTTTTTGCGGGGGACATGTGGCCGAGCAACCTTTTTATTTTTCTTGAATAACTCAAAAATTGGTCTTCATCCCTCCGTGGAATGAACACAGAGAGCTCATTCTATTTACAGATTATAATTTATGGTTTAAAAAAAAATGAAAATTTATAATTTAAACAAAGACTTTTTCCTTTTACATCTGGATGGTCATTTCATGAAGAGTAACTTGAAATCTGTTTTACTATTTGTTTTTCATTTCATCGGAAATATTCTCTCAGTAGCACAAGCTTAGTGAGCTTGTTTTATTGCATATTCCAGATGAACATTTTTTTAACTGGTAGAGTGCTGAAAGTCCATATTTGGGCTTTATTCTGAAGTGCAGGTGCCGCAACTTAAAGGCTTCGTATTCTGCGTATATGCTTCATATTATTTTGGAATTAAAATTATTTAGTCTGTGAGTATTTGACCTGTTACAATTTATGGGAGAGTGCCACTAGGCACTCTCCCATAAATTGTAACATGGTAAAGAGACGTGGACCAATTTGGATGACCCAAAATAATTTAGCACTCAACCAGTTAAATACATGCAATTTGGATTGTTTTCTTTCAAACCATTTCCAGTCGATAAAGTAACAGTTACTCTCTGGAATCAAAGCAAGGAGTAAGGAATGGAAACCAGTTTGAATAAGTAATCAAGTGTTTCAAGAGTTACTCCCAATTTAATCAAGAGCTTGTATTTTCAAAGAGATTATTTTTTTAAATAAATGGGAAAAAGAAAAAAGCATCTTTTTATTTTTTAGCAGTGCAGTTCCTTTGTATGAATTCTTTTTTATTAAAAGTATTTTGATGAAAAAAAAATAAAAATTTGTGTCTCCACGATAAAATTGGGTTTTTTTTAGACTTTTAAAAAAAAAGACTTTTCAATTTCTCTGTTTCTATGTATTTGGACGTTATTAATAAGTAGAAACTGTTTAGGTTTCCAGTCACCCTCTATCCCAAAAGTCATTTCACTAGTTCTCCTTACATTGAATCAGTGATGTTTACTTTAAATGTTATAATGTGGAGGTTGCTTTGTGTTTATAATGCACCCAACACCTGATTAGAAGGTATGGGAAGGGGCAACAAGTTGGATTTTGTATCCTCATTTTTACAAGAGTTACAGCCCATTTTTGGACTTTGAAATAAGTTTTTTGACTGATGACAGACCAGCTTTGGAAAAGGTTATCAATACAAGTGGTGTATGTTCACTGATTCTTTCCAGAGTTATACCCCTTCTCAGAATTGGAAATATAGTAACATTTCTTGTCTGTACCAACATTTTGTGTCTTCTCTTAAACATTGATAGGCTTATTTGAATGTCTTTTGATAAGGTGAGATGCCAGCATAGGGGGAAAGGCTATAAATATATGGTGGGTCTTATCCTCTAATTTTTACCAGAGTTATACACTTGTTAGAAGACTTTGAATTATAATGAGATTTCTTGTCTGTACAAATATTTTATGTCAGAGCATTGATAACCCAATTTGGTGCTTACTTGAACTTGGTATAAAATAATGTTAGAGCTGAATTGCAGTAAGCATGTCTTGATTTGCGAATTCAAGTAAAGAGATTACCATTTATCATCCAAATAAAATTTTCTTCTTTGTCATTAAAAATACAAATTGGAATCTTTATTTTTTTAGTCACTTGGAATAGCATTCATCATAATTTACAAAATTTCCGAAATTATTTTCATTTCTAGAAGATCTTTTAATTTGGGTTTTTTGTTGTTGCTTAACTGGTACAGTGCTGGAATCCCCTATTTGGGCTTTATTCTGAAGTGTTGGTACCACAACTTAAAGACATATCATCATTGAAGTGAAATTATTTAGTCTGTTAGGATTTGCCTTGTTTCAATTTATGGGAGAGTGCCAATTGGCACTCTCCCTTAAATTGTAACAAGGCAAAGATATGTGAATAAATTTTGTTAACCAAAAATAATTCAGCACTCTAACAGTTAAGCATGGAAAATCAAGAAGAAATATTTTCACCTGCATAAATTTCTAGTTGCGTTACATGTGTAAGCATTAGCAGACAATAAAATCTTGAATTTTGAGATAACCGATTTACAGTTCATCTGGATATAATAAAGAGGACCGATTACAGTACAGCGATCGTGGATGGGTCAAAATCTGTGGGTGGGCATTTTTCCATGCATATAATTCGGAGATAATCCACTATGACACCTAGTGGAATTTCCACCAGTGAAGCACCAGGATAGTCCCAGTGCTTCATTGGTGAAATTTTTGCTAGGTGTCATAGCAGATCATCTCTTAATTATATGCCTGAAAAAAATGAAAAACTGTGGATTTTTGACCCGTCCACGATGGCCCTACTGTATGACAGTTCACAGATTTTGAAAGCATCTGCACCAAGCACAAGTTGTCTTGGGAAGTTTGACCATTGAAGAGAGGGGTCTTCCCACAGGAACATTTTAAAACAATGCTATCAAATAAGGTGACAAGACGCAACTTTTTGATGAACTGTTTGTAGTTCCAGATGAACAACTTTTTGGTTATCTTGTTTTTTTCATTTAGATAACCACCTCAGGAATGATAAAATCGTTCCTCTCAAATTTTATGGCCTGCATTAGATCAAAATAATGAGAAGTTTACATATTTACTGTTATGGGAAATCAAATAATTTTGTGCATTTTGATCATGGAAATTCAATAAAATTTACAGAAACTTATTACAGAAAATCAAGGGGCGTAAATGTGATTATTTACTGACAAATGATTCTGAATCCCTGTCTCTGTTGTTTTCATATGCCAAAATTTTCCTTGTGAGAAACATTAAAGATTGATTTTTGAAGAGCAACAGTATTCATAAAGTAATAAAAATTAAAAGTGTAATTCATAAAAAAATAAGCAATTTTTTGTCTTGGATTCAAGTGGTGCAGCATTTTGACAGTTGCAATTCGCCATTATCTTTTTCTCCCTATTTAGCAAGCTTTTGGATTGGTTTTAATAAAATTGAAGCAAACCGTCATCATATTGTATCATTTTAAGTTTTTCGTTAAGTGTTGTCTAGAGTTTTAATTGTTTGAATCATGTGTTAATATTTTTTTACTCGAGAACTGACATTTATGGAAAAATTAAAAAGGTAATGAACGTTGATATTTTGTTTGTTAGTTTTCATATCTCATTATTGCATTTTGTTCATTACTGCCATCAAACTAAGAAAATTGTCTTTATGTCCATAATTCCTTTTATTTGTTGTTTTCTCTTTTAAATTGTTTTCCTCTTCCTTCCTTCTTTGCATGTTCATTTTTTGGTTTAGATTTTTTCAGTATGCAGTCATTTTATCCATTAGTATTCAGTTTTCCCAGTTGCCTATTCATTGGAAATGAATTTCAGAGATTGAATTGCCTTGGTATTATGCTGGTAAATTGTTCACACAATAGGTTGAAGGGGTGTGGTGGCTCAGTGGTATACTGTTGGACTTCTATGCTAGAGGTACCGAGTTCGCACCCCATCTGGGACGACCTGCGTTGTGTCCTTGGGCAAGGCACTTTATCCAGGTTGCTGACATGGGGGCACGATGACCCTGTATACTAAGGTGTACGGCATGTCGGTGGTGCACATTTCTTCAACCACTGTAACCCTGCTTGAGAGGAGCTTGAATAGAGTTAGAATGTTGAGAAGCTGACAGTTGCTTGTCGATGCTTGGTGGTTCTCTCCAGGTACTCTGACTTCCACCACCTGTAAAACTGTCACGATTAGCCATTGTACATAAGTATGTGACCTTAAACACCAATAAAGAAATAAATAGGTTGAACCTGAAGAAGTATTTGATTAATCCTCTGCATACTGTTGTCAGCCTTTTTAATTTTCAATCCTAAAATTATTCCCATAATGCAACTTGGATTGGTATTAACCAATTCAATCTTGTTTGACAGAGCTCAGTGAGCTCCATGGTCTCTGTCAAACAAAATATAATAGAGTAAATGCTTAGTTATCTCTAGAATACAGAAAGGTGATCAAATCCCTATTGATTGTATACTCCTGTTAATTGAATAATTTTTATTGGCAAAGTGGCTATTCAAATAATAGGACCCAGAACCAATACTTGGGGTGGACGTGATGTAAAGTTGGCAACAAAGTTATAAACGATTGGCAAAACTTGCTTTCATGCCTATGTTGGGGTCATGATATAGCCTTAAACATGAAAATGACTGTAACCCTTTGAACCCGAGTTGCCCTTTTTCCAGCCCAGGAACATGATACATCATAATTTTCCGAAGTTGGATAGCTGAGAACTGAATGTGAGGGGTAGACAATCAATATTTCCAACATGCAGCCATCGTTGAAAATATTAATTGGTCTACCCCCAAATGATGAAAATGATCTCTTCCAATTGATGACATTGAACTGTCATGGAAGATACCACCAGAGTTTATAGGGTTAAACACCAATAGTAAGCATGTTGATATTTTGTCTTGAGGTGAGGATAGGGTACTGGGATATTTTCAGTTTCTTGAAAGTTGTGCATTATGCTGGTATGTTGGCATTTGCATTCTTCTCTCTTTGTTAGAAATTTTTCTTTTTTATACCCCCGCCCGCTAGGCGGGGTATATAGGATTCCTTCGTGTCCGTCGGTCCATCTGTCCATCAGTCCTTCCGTTGCAAAATTGTTTAATGGAGGGTACCGTCATGCTGTAATCAATTCCTCCCCCACTTTTCAATTCACATAGTTGAAACTTCAGAATATGATCATACACACAATGAAGATGTGCAACATGTATAAAGTCTTGCGAAAATTTTGTTTCTCCACAGTTATTTCCCTTTCATGCACTTTAAAACATTACCAGCTGAAAGGCGGGGGTATTTGTTTGTGTCGCCTTTAGGTGACACCTATTGTTTTCTGAACACCAAGATGTCACATTGTTGACCTTGCTCACCCTCAGGTATTGGTGCGGGGGTAACACACCACCTGGCGATGGATTGCGGGGGTATCGCACCCCCTGGCGATGGATCGACTCTAGTTTTTTCCTGTTTTTCTTCTTTGAAGGTCTAAAGTTTATCCTTAACCCATTACAGGTTAAAGATCAAATAATTTTTCAATAATAAATATTGAATACATTTTGCGAAATTTGTTGCCTAAAATAGGTGTAACTTTTTGGATTACCTCAATTTCTACTTTGTACAGCATGTATTGGTAGAGTCCATATTTAAATTTCTTAATCCATGTGGGAACCCCAGAATGTGGAGATTCTCCATTTCTGGTATATAATGTAGGGCCCTACGAAGCTTCGAGATTCAAATCTATTTTGAATCTTACGTTGGTATTCAGTTCAATTTGAAATTGGCTCCCCGAGTCGTTTCCTTTCGAATCTTTCACGGGAATAGGGCATGTTATAATTCAACTTCCTCGTCTCATACAATGTATAGTTCAGATGGAAATTGTAAGAAAATAATGTCGAAAATAAAGAATGAGTGTAGTTCCCTCTGTATTGAGATAAATAGCATCTACACCCATGTCACCACCCATCCTAATTCCAGTCTCACTAGATACTACAGTGGAGCCCACTTAATTGGATATCTCTTAATTGTATATCCCTGTTAATTGAATATAATTTTCAAACACAAAACCATTTACCATATCTTCAGTACAAATTTGATCTTTTAATTGCATATGGGTTGTAGAGTAAACTCCTGTTAATTGTACATAAATTTTTGTAATATGTCGAAAAAATCGCTGTGACATGCACCAAATTCCCCTTTCCACTTTTTTGGCCTCATACATCCAATACAGGCATTTATTCTATTATATCTTGTTTGACAGAGCTCTATGAGCTCTGTCAAACAAGATATAATAGAATAAATGCTCAGTTTACCTCCAGAACACAAGAACCTGACCAAATCCCTGTTAATTGTATACTCCTGTTAATTGAATAAATTTCACTGGCAAAATGGATATTCAATTAAGGGGATTCTACTGTACCACTGTTGAAAGATAATGTAAAGTTTTCAAGCAATGTTGAAAAATAACTATAATCCTTAACCCTTTACCTACCACGAAAAGCAGACGACACTTGCAAAAAAATTTCTTGAATAACTCATTTTTTTCATTTTTTGTCTCAAAAACATAGGTTATGACCCCTCAATGAGCTTATTCCAAAAAGGGGTCATAACCTATGTTTTTGAGACAAAAAATGAAAAAATAATGAAAATAAATTGGCGATTTTTGTGAATAACGCTGGCCGGTTTTGGCCGTTATGTTGGGTAAAGGGTTAATGGGTAATATTCCAACTACTTAGAAAGGCATGCCTTGTGATGTAGTTGGAATTTTTTATCAGTCGAGTCTTGAACCATCATTGTCGGAACAAATCAGTTTTCAGTTCCCCACCCCGGATCAGTTTGCAAGACGCCCCTCATTAGATTCAAGATTCAAGTCGATTTCGAATAATAGATTTGATTTGACTCGAGCTTCGATTCAAATCAAAAATGATTCGTAGGGCTATAATATAATGACCTGTAACATATGTCAGGGTTATGAGTTGTCAGAAGTGGGCAGCATAATTTAAAAAGTGTGATTGGTTAAACTTAACCTTATGCTTCAAGGTTGATTGCGATATACCCTTAAATGCTGAAAGTTACCAAGAACTCCTATGACTAAATAAATTTTTGAGTAATTCAATTAATATTTTCAACCTGAAGTCTTGTGGCTCCAGTTTGAAGATAATTGTTCTTTATCCCATAAATGGCCATTTATTATACCCCCTGCAAACAAAGTTTGGGGGGGGGGGGTATATAGGAATTACCCTGTCCATCCGTCTGTCCGTCTATCCATCCTTGTAAGCGCAACTCCTAAACCGTTTGAAGAATTTTCATGAAACTTTACACAATGGAAGAACTCCATATGAAGATGTGCATGAAGCAATATAATTCCGTTCTCACAATTCCAAGGGGAGATAATCTAACTTATACCGTCTGTCCATCCTTGTAAGCGCAACTCCTCCTAAACCGTTTGAAGAATTTTCAGGAAACTTTACACAATGCAAGAACTCCATATGAAGATGTGCATGAAGCAATATAATTCCGTTCTGACATTTCCAAGAGGAGATAATCTAACTTATACATTTCAGGCGCTGGGGGTATCACTTTGTGAGTTTGCTCACAATACCTCTAGATTGAACAATAAAGGCCTTGGATAAATTTTTGCTTTATTCACCTAGTAGGGTGATAAAGTTTCCCCATAGGTTTAACTCTGAAAGAATTTATTCCTCTAGTAGCGACGGACTTGTTGACCTCTGGCCTCTACCACATTTGTCTAGAATAATTGATTGTTCGATTGTTGATTTCTTTAAATCTTTTTGAAAGTATTACACAATGCCAGTAGAAAACATCATCCACTGCTCATATAATAAAGTATTTTTGCAAGTTTAGCTCAAGTTTGTAGGGGAATTATTTTTAGACAGAAATGTATTACTGCGCCTCGTTTATTTTTGCCAATTTTGCTGGTCGATCGAATTGGACCAATGTGCTCCTCACTTCTCATTGTGTTTTGTGGCGAATTATAGCCTAATTTTTCCGCGACTGTCCTGTAGAAGATTTATGGGATAAGCAAAATAAACGTATAGTGTTTTCATGTAAACAATTTATTTTACGAGTAGAATTAAGAATGAAACCGACGAGCCAGAGGCTCATCTGTTTCATTCTTAATCCTACTCGTAGAATAAATTTTTTTACTTGAAAACACTATACGTTTATTCTATATATTCTGTAAATTTGTTGAGTGTTATTTATTGCTGTCAGGTAGAATTATTTGTACAGAGTGGAATAAGATTACTGCATACTTATAATTTATGTTGATTTTGTTTCTAAGTATATTATGTTTATTTCATTATTTCTCTCTTTTATGTTTATTCTATCTGGTTTGGTGTCTGCTTTGTTAAGGTCGAGGTCTAGAGACAAGAATTACGAAGAAAGCAGTAGAAGCAAGCGTCCATCTCGTACGCGAGCAAGGCGGTCACAGTCGCCTCACTATACCTCCAGTTACCGCAGAACTCACCAATGATCATGAGGATTTCAGGCAGTTAATACATGGTATATAAAGTTTCTGATTTAGAGTTTATTGAAACTACTAACATGTTGAAAATTAGTTCAGACGAAATTAACAAAAATAAATATCTAAATATTTCCAATTATACTGATATACTGACAATAAACTAACTTGCATTAATATTAACAATAATACTCCCTCTAGTTTAGAAGCATGTTGTTGAATGAAATTTCAGGGTTTGTGTGGGTTCTTGGAAATGCTCGAATTGAAATTCCAGACCTTTGAATGTGCTTGAATATTGGCCTTTCTGGGCAAAAGTCCCGGGCAAGTCCTTGAAATATCTATATATGATTGGTTGGATTGGTTTGGCTGAAAAAGTACTAATAGGCCATTGTATTGGTGTGTTTTTGTTGTGAGGATAGCATCTTTATTTTCTGATACTGTACCTGTACTCTGTACTGATCTTTGGAAAGCTTTCTGAGAGAGCTTTCCAAGGATATGTTTCAGTAGCTTGTATTATTATACCCCCGCTTTGAAGAAGTGGGGGCTATATAGGAATCGCCCTGTATGTCGTACATCCGTCTGTATGTCCGTCCATACGTCCGTCCGTCCGTCCGTACGTCTTTCCGTCCGAACAAATTCTTGTGTGCGCAACTCCTCCTACATTAAAGAACTGATTTTGAAGAAACCTTTCAAACATCATCACTACTAAGTGAACATGCGCATATTCCAAAATTTTTGATCTGCGACAATTTTAACCAGGTTATCTCTCTTGAACTTTGATTTAATATGGGTTTCTACATGAAATTCTTGTGTGCGCAACTCCTCCTACATTTATCAGTCAATTTCCTTATGGCCTTCGCCTACATGATCAGAAGTGCATTCCTCTAAAAACCCAAAGCGGGGGTATTAATCACCTTCAGTGAAAGTTCTAGTTGGATTTGAAGACACGTGTAAAAAGTGTTTACCCTTTACATTATGAACTGACTGCAACCACCCACATAATATATAAACTGAGCCTTTAAATAAAAACCCTGTTTTTCATAAACTTTCAACAAAACTTTTTCATGTGACCCCTCATTGGAATGAGCTTGTCAAGCTCATTCCAATGAGGGGTCACATGATATGGTTTTGTTGAAATTTTGTGAAAAATTGGAAAAAAATAAAATAACAAATTTTGATATCCTGTGCAAAAGAGTAAAGGGTTAACTTATAGATTTACAAACATCCATGACGGTCAAATTCTTTTTAAGGAAAGGTCGTGGAATGTGCTTCAAAATTCTCTAGAAACTTCCTTAAAACCTTGATTTTTTTTTCCCCTCGGGGGATTTACGAATCTTGAATTTGTTGTCCGAATTTTTGCTTATATTTCACAATGCATTTGTTTTGATTCTTGGATGAAGCTGTGTGATATCAAATTACTAGTGATATTCCAGGCACATGCTTGGGTTATCACTAGTAATTTCTAGTATTCCAGAAAGGCCCACAGAAACGTAGTTATAATCTTTAAATCATTTTATGGTGGAGGTCTGCACTACTTAACTGGTTCTGTGCTGGAAGGCCATATTTGCACTTCATACTCAAGTGCAAACGATCGGCAAACAGTCTCTTCATAAAACTCATAAATTGGACCCTGTGCATCCACAGAATTGCCAGTGATGTTGTATATTACTTTGAATACCAATAAACAAACAGCATGAATGTGCAACAAACATATTTCAACATTAGAATGTTGTTGCTGGTTCACTGCAGCCCACCAGATGCTTTTATCTAAGGCCACATTAAATGAGATTTTGTTTTCCTCATGAATTGTCTCATTAAACTTCATATTTTTTTCTGAAAGAAAATATTTATGCTAAAACACAAGTTACATCCTCAATGAAACAAAACTTATAAACTTTTTTTTTGATTTCCATAATATATATTGGGTTTTTAACCATCAACAACGCCCAATATTTAGACCCTGCAACAGCTTAAAAACTCTTAGTCTTATAAATTTTGTTATTACACGCCTGTTCTATGAAAATCCAATCTACAGCAACTCTAAACCATGTGGAAAATGAAAATCCGTTCCGCACATATGTGCGGAACGGAAATCGTTGACAGACTATTTTTTATAAAGAAGCAAAATTTCACAGGAATTTTCAACATATCATGCACCACAATTACAATTTGAATCACTGGCGTTAGCTAAAAATCATCCCCTGAGTTCCAATGTCTTCTGTGTGCCTACTGGCACACAGAACACATTGGAACTCAGAGGACGAAATAGTAACACGGGTTCCCCCCTCAAATTTGTTTTGCGACAAAATGTGTTCTTTTTGTTGATAGTTGTCAAATGAATTGCTGAGTGTCCTAATAATTGTTTTTATAGATGTGAAGGCATGTAATAAACACAGAATGACACACGTGTGTGAATGGGATAATCTATATGGCACTTGTGTCATCGCGGAAAGCAGGCCTAGAGTTTTATCCTTCTGCGATGACACAAGTGCCATATTGATTAACCCATTCACACACGCATATCATTCTGTGTATTTCCTGCACATGCTATATGAGGTGGAGTATATTTTTTTATACCAAAAGGGTGATCCTCGAGGAAGAATAGTTCACTCACTGGAGGCGTGAGGACTATCCTTCATCGCGACCACTTTTGGGCAAAGTCAATGACATACCATGCAATAATTATTATATTATATCAAACAACCCAAGGAAGAATCTTAGTATCCAGCAGGATTCCAATCCTATTTACACTGCGTATTGTAAAGGACATTATTCAAGACAAGCATTTTCATTCTTGAACTTAGAAATACCCAAACAAAATTCTGGTAAAAATCTTAAAAAAGGAACATTGTGTTTGTCAGTCAGACACCTTGAATATTCCATGGCTATTTTTAGAAAGTACATAGTGCACAGAAATAGAGCACAATTATTTTTACAAATGACTATCAGTAAACTATCGGAAATAGTATTTTATCTTACAATCATATAGATTTCAGCCTGAAAACCACAAGAAACGGTACGTATCACATAATGTGTTCTGATTCCGATGTCATATAGACGACTCTTTCTGATTCTGTATCATATAGATTCAACTTCTGGTAAACACCGCGCTATGACAAGTAATATCATTATATGCATTGTTATTACGCATTAAAATATGAAATTCAACATTTGACCAATTCCAACCCAATTTAAACAGAGAAACGGAAAAACAGGCTTTATGTTACAGGATTGTTAGATAAATGTGTTATCATGACCAAATGCATGTCCTGTAATTTGCATCAGATTCTCGGTCGTGTTTACAATCGGATCACAACTCGCCCTGACGGGCTCGTTGCAATCTCATTGTAAACATGACCTCGAATCTGATACAAATTACAGGACATCCACATGGTCATGATAATGTATATGTGTCACTCAGACAATAAGAGGAAAGGAAAGTGAGATATAATATGTGAGAGATATAATATATATATATGTGACCTGTTATTAATTTTATCTGGCTGGTGATAGGAACTCGAGTCACTTCCAGAATTCTACATAAGAGAACATCCCCATGGGTACCCCAAGAAGTGAAGCAGTGCTTGTTTACTGTGGTAAATAGACTGTTTTGCTTGTAAAATAGGACCCAGTCATCATTGCTTGGGGTGGAAGTCCTCTAAAATGGGCAGCATGGGTGTGAAAGATTTGCTGGACTTGACTTTATATCTATTTTGCGGTGACGATTAGCCAATGTGCAGAAATATGTGACCTTAAACACCAATAAATAGATAAGAGAACATGAGTTGATAATGTATTTTGCTGACTAACAGGATTAATTTCAAATATCGATGCATGTTTTTTCTGAGTTTTTTTTTTCAATTATTTTTATTTAGTTTAATGTTTTCCTTTTTAACATTTTCTGATATGAGATAGATTATAACAATCATCATGAATAACCTTGTTTTCTGATGATGAGAATGTGAATCTTTTGTTTTCATATATTTTCAGCATTCTATTTCGTCTTTATAATTATATAGCTATGTATTGGGGAATCAGTTTTGATGAATCTTCTGAGGATGTAGGCTGATAATAGGCAAACCTTAATTTTATTACCATTCTATGGCTAATTTTCCAAAATGGTATATGGCATGTCAATTTAGTGTTTGAAAGAGTCCGTTTTCTGTTTTATTCTCAACCTGTAGCCATAAGGTTGCAGGTTGAATATGATAAATAACCAGCTCTATCAATTTTACTTTACCCTTAACCCACAGAGACCTAATTCTGACTTGGATCATTTTTACTGCAACAGAACAAGTGCCCTAACATGCACTTCTTGATGAAGTTACATGTTTAGTTATAAGTACCTCGTCAGTTGATTCTAGCCAAGTCGGCTGTCTTTTTCGGCAGCTAAGACTTGCCTATAACAACTGCAAAGCTACAGAATGTAGACTATCAGAGTTTAGCAAAAATTTATTAACCCTTTACCCAACGCAGACAATATCAAAATTTATTATTTTAAATATCATTTTTTGAAATTTTTCAAAAAATTTCAACCAAACCACATCATGTGACCCCTCGTTGGAACGAGCTCGTTGAGCTCGTTCCAACGAGGGGTCACATGATATGGTTTTGTTGAAATATTTTGAAAAATAATATTTTTTCAACTGCTGAATTTGCATATTACGCAGTTGGATGCAGCCGATTCGTTGGGTAAAGGGTTAACCCTCTAACTCTGAGGTCAGAATAACAAAATTTTCGGCAGCAAATATTTCCCATAATGCAGTTTGATATTTAACCAAATATATTTAATTGGTTAAATTTGTAGATAAACAAGAGAAAAATGGAGTGATTGGAGAAAATTCTGTTGCACTGGTAGCGTGCTAGTGGTTAAAATCTGTAAGCCCTTAAAGGTCAAAGGCTTAATTCTGACATTCATCTATTTTTACTGCAACACAACAGGTGACCCAACATGCTGTCATTGGGTAAACTTGCAAGTTACATTCTGAGCACTTTGGTTGTTGTTTATAGGCTGATTTTGGCTGCCTGTATTTGCAGCCAAAACTTGTTTTGAAACAACTGCAAAGTCACTGGGTGTGGACTGTGAATGTAAAGCAAAAATATATTAAAATCTCATGTTCTTTAAGGGTCAGTGCTATTTAATATTGTAAAATAAAAGGTTTGCTTGTCAAAAAGGAGAGGTTTCAGTATTTCAAGCCAGTAGTAATAAACCAATGGATCCAACCCAAACTTGCCGTAGAAAGAGCAGAACAATTAGTTTGTTGCATCAAATGTCATGATGTGTGATTCCTCTATAAGATATAGCATTTGCATGATGGATGGTATGGATGGACATAAGATTGCTTTTCACATCACAGATTTTCACTGATGGCTGTACACATTTGTCATTCCCATATCTTTTGATATCTGATTTTTGTAAGCCGGAAAGATAAACTTGCATTGTTTCACAGAATTTATGTGGTCCGATTTAAAACTTTCAATGTGCAGGACTGCCCAAGAGGTAGCAATGTGGTCAATTCAATACAGAGAATGTTTCAGGCCATTAGTGTTGCCAAACATCATATGTATGGTTTCATTTATGTTTATTTTATCTCTGTATAAAAATTTTCACTTGCCTTTTGAGAGGAAAATAATTTCCGATAAATGCATTATGGTGTTCAGTTTTTTTTTGATGCAAAGAAATTTAGAAACTCTTCTTCCTTAACTCAATCTATATCTGTCCTTAACCCTTTACCCAATGCAGACGATATCAAAATTTATTATTTTAAATATCTTTTTTAAATTTTTTCAAAAAATTCCAACAAAACCATATCATGTGACCCCTCTTTGGAACAAGCTCATTCCAAAGAGGGGTCACATGAAATGGTTTTGTTGAAATTTTTCAAAAAATAATATTTTTTCAGCTGCTGAATTTGCATATTATGTGGGCAGATGTGGGCAATCCGTTGGATAAAGGGTTAACAGCTCATTATTCATACCAACAGTGGCAATTTTTTCAGCTTTCTCAAAATAAAAGTTCATTGAAAATATTTTGAATGTTTGTGAAATTCTGAATTTGAAACCGTTTGTGATGTTGTCCATTTTGCAGAAAATATCCACATCTCTCAGTGAGATATTCTCCTTCAGTTGCAGAGGAGGATACAAATATTTTGTTCCCTATTTATGCACGTCGGAAAAATTTGGTGGGAAGCACTTTGAGAACTGTGGTCGCAAAAGCAATCTCTTGATCAGATCGTGATCTTCCACAAGTATGTCAAGATTTCCTAATTAAATATTGCTAACCAAAACAGAATCGAGAAAACAAATGGAAAAAACACATGAGATTCAGTGATCTTGGATGTCTTTTTTAACAGATGAGATTCTACAATGAAAGCGGACAGAAAATTTTGACCAGGTTGCAACTTGGTTGCAATCTGGTCAAAATTCTGTCTCCGCTTTTATAGTCACAGTGCTGGAGTAGCCGATATATTCAATTATATGTCCGTCCATCCATATGTCCATTCCCTAACTTTGTTATGTCTATAAAATTTGATTTTGTGGACAGATCTTATTCATACTTCTCTCAGTTGTTGCCCTTTACCTTAGGGTTTGTCATGACCTTGATTCAAAGTCATGCCTCAAGATCAGAATCACTGACAAGAAGACTTTGATATTCTTCTTCCTTTCCTATCAGTCCCATATAATCAGATCGAATTTGCCAATCTTGTTATGCTTCACAAAATTGTTGCCCTTCGCACAGTGGTAATCTTTGACTTTGGACTGTGGTTGTACCTCTAAGGTCGAGGTTACAGGCAGGTAAATTTTTATTTTGTTCTGATGTGGGATTTTGGTTAAACTTTATGAAAGCGTTTGGAGAGAAGGATGTGTCATGACCGTTGAGCTAAGCCCTACACACATCTTTGTTTATCTGCATCATGATACAGCAGTACATGCTGAAAGTGACTTTGACCACCAATAAATAGTAACTTGTAATACTTCATCTGTATATGCATTTGATCCTAATTTCACTTGGCTGGTCCCTAACATTCTCTCTTGTTTATCATCTCAACCATGTCCAGGTTCTGGGAGCATCAATCAGTTTTGCTGAATATCTTATTTTTGCACTATACTGTACTTTTACCAGTATGCTGGCTCTTGTTAAAAAGGGACCAAACACTTTCTGAAATGCAGTATCACCCAGTGTGCTGATGCTGAGTGTGTTTTCAGGAAGACACCTCATAATCCATGCTGTTCAGAATATTTTAAAATATAAAACATGGAAAACCATTGTGTACAAGGGTGGTTGTTGCTTGTATAAATTTTTATTGAAGGATCAAATTCTTGAAATCCCTTCCAAACTTATTCTTTTGGCACAGGTTTGTGAGGGTTTCTTGCAGATGCTTCCCTCAAAACTATTTGAATCAGATTTTCAGATAGAGTCTTACAGTGGCATTTGAAGATCCACAAATACTATTTTTTCCATTCATTTTTTAACAATCTGAACTATCGTCTATCTAGAATGTTGTTTGTTGCCAGCAAAAATGATTGATTCACAGCAAGCTAAACATATTTAGATGCTTCAAATTTTTTTAAAGGTTTCTGTGACACATGCCTTGTCTTTTGTAAGAATGAAACATGTGATTATTTCATGTTTATGTATATTAACCCCCGAAGGCCTATTTCTGACTTTTATGACCTCAGAACAGGTGCCCTTAACATGCCATCGTGAGGAGGTCCTGTTGACAACAGATAAATTAGGTAGGCAGCGGTTTCTAGTAAAGTCTTGGCTGCCTGTACAGGCAGCCAAGACTTTACTAGAAATCACTGCTAAGCCAGTGAACGTATAAAGGCTGCGGGCTGGTGGGAATTCAGAACACTTGTCCAGCCCCCAAAGGGTTAAGGAAGTAAATTTACCAAATGTAAGTCTAGCTATAACTACTGTTTAATCTCTATTATGTTTAATTTAATTTTTTTCAACTTATTATTTTTCTTTATAAGTGAGAATGAGAGATTAATTCATAAATAACATGTTGTCATATAAAACACAACTAATTCTTGACTAATTTTCCATTGAAACACACTTTACTTATGTGGATATAATGTATACTGGTAAGTTTCACAACTTAACTTTTATGTTTGTATACTTAAAACAGTTGTTGCAAGAATTAGAGAAAAAAAAAAGTCTGTTCATTTCCTCTGGGCATTATTTGAGTAGTCACTGAAGATCACTAAATGATTCAGTCTATAAAATTCAGTTTGTTGTGGTTTTATATAATCCTATACAGAACCGACTTAAAACTAGTGTAACAACTCATTGTCATCAAAGACCTCTGCAGGAGTAACACGTGATCTTTCACCACACCTGCCCCATTCTCATCCAAGCCATAATATTACAACTAACCAATGATTTGTATGAAAATTGGGTCACATGATACAAAAATACTTCCCTCTTGGCACCCTGCTCAGGTTATCAGAATTTATAACTATTACAGCTATTCCCATTGGGGCTTAACTCTTAACCTGCAGAGTATTTACAAAATATTTTTGTACCCCCGGCAATGATTTGTGGGTGGGGGTATACTGGAATCATCTTGTCCATCCATGTGTCTGTCTGTCCGGGCAGACATATGGGGTCTAGGTGGCTATTTGTTGGTAGAAATGGGGGTTAGGAGACTGCAATTTATGTGACTAGTCACATAGTTAAATGTCATTATTCTAGGGTGGGGTTTAGAGTTGGGGTGGGGTGGGGTTAGGGTCAGTAAAGATTAGGGTTAGGGTTTGCTACCACCCCAAAAATTTTTCACCCAAAAAGTTGTTTTAATACAATGGACATGCATTTTAGTTAAAATAGACTAGAAATATAGTGAATTTTTGTTAGTCTAGGGTGAGGTTTAGAATTGGGGGTGGGGGGGGGGGGGTAGGGTTAGGGTCAGTAAAGGGTAGGGTCAGAGTTTGCTACCACCCCAAAAATTTTCCCCCAAATCACTTGTTTTAATATAATGGACATGCATTTTATTGTAGTCCCATAAAAATAGCCACAAAACTACCAATTGTTAGAATGTCCCTCTGTCCATCCATAGACATAATTTTGTCCGGTGATTTTCTCAGACGTATATGGACCAATCTGCTAAAAACTTGGTATAAAAGTTCACCACCATTGGAACCTGTGTGTACCTGCAGTTATAGTTCCGGTCGAATTATGTTTTGCCAGAATTATGTCCCTTTTCGACTTGAAATAGCAGCCACATGAGCCTGAATTTTGTCCGGAGATTTTCTCAGATGATTATAGGTCGATTCCATTGAAACTTGGTTTGGTTGTTCACTAGCATAGGAACCTGTGCACCTGTGATTGTAGTTTTGAGTTATGCCCCTTTTCATCTTAGAATAATCATGGCGGCAGGGGTTATGGAATGCCCCTCTGGGACAGTCACACCTCTGGTTCATCAAATCTAGTCATGGCTGCAATGAAGCAGCCATGACTAGATTTGATGAAAAATTCATCTTAATTTAACTCTCGAAGTCATTAGTCAAAAAGTGCATTCAATTTATGGGGAGGTGTTGGGGTGGTAAGTACAGTTAAATGAGTCCAGATTATACATATTTTAGTGGCAGAACATTTCCTGTTTTGGGCAGGAATACCCACCAACAGCTTGGTATACATATTTTAGTGGCAGAACATTTCCCGTTTTGGGCTGGAATACCCACTGGAGACAAGCTGTGAATTAAAACTTTTGGAATGTCCATGATTTTGAAAAGAAAATTTTAAAGGCTTTAACCCTTCATCTAAAGTAAACAGAAAATGAATTCTTGAATGAATAAAATTTTCAATTTTTCCCTCCAAAACATAAGTTATTTCTCTTCATTGGAATGCTCTCATTGAGCTCATTCCTATGAGGGGTCATAACCTACACAGTACATAGAGAGTGGATTGTAACTAAATCATCCGTGAAGTGAAGTTATCACCCAAAGTATCTCTTTCAAATTCTGTACATATATCAGGGTCCGACATAAGCCGTAACCTATAGGTTAGGTTATGGGGGTGGTTACATGTTTCTATAAACTCGAGACCTATTATTAGGTTATGAAAGGAAACTGATTACCTTAATAATTTACCTTATATCTACACTACGGAAACCTACAGGTTACGGTATGCTAGGCACACCGTAACCTATTTTAAGGTTACGGTATATGAGGCTTATATCAGTCCCTGATATATGGACAAAAAACACAAGCAGTGTTTCAGCCAGTGGACCTTCGGGTTTAACCAGGAGGTCCATTGGTTGAAACTTTGCTTATGATTGTTATGCTTTGCAACAAATTTGCAATTATTGTTTGGGTGGAATTTCCACTGTGGGTGATTTAGTGATAATACACTCTCCACGTACTGTATATTCAAGGCTAATTTGAGAAAAATAATAAATTGAATGATGATGTTTGTGAATAGAGTTGATCTGGTATGGCCATTATATTTGGTGAGTGGTTAAAAAGCTATAGGTTGATGTTGCAGCCCTGAAAAGTCATGAAATTGTCTCTTTAGAATAACAGCAAACCATTTTGCTCCCCCTTTTTCTTTCATTTTTAATATCCGCCCAACACATTGAGTGTTGAAAAGCTATCTTGGATAGCTTTCCAAGAATTTATGTCACAAGATGCTATCATCAATTCGAAAGAGAGTGGAATTCATTCCAACTGCTAGCACTGTATTTTAGTAAATTTGATTCTTGATTTATTTTTCTGTAGTCTTGAAATTCCGAAGTCTTGATGCTTGGTTTACCCTATCTTTGAAAATTTTAAAATTATTCTCATAGCAACCTGAATATTGCTGGAATGAATCTTCTGTACCCAATAGAAAGTCTGCCTTTTTAAATGAGAACCATGCATAAAATCGTGGAAATATGGCATTCAATATGTAATATGACATTCAAAGAGGAAGTATGGAGTACAAATTCCCAGACTTATATGTTCATGTAATTGGGTGTAGCTCTTGGTGAGGGATCTTCCTTGTTTTTGCCCCAGAAGATCATTGAAATTCTCTTCTCTTATTCCTTTGGAACCCTTGAAAATATACTGGGAATGTCTTTGAGACTCCTTGAGTTGACGACCCATAGAAGTGCAGGATCCCTGTAAAAGTTGGTCTGTGATTTTCAATGAGGTGAGCATCAGTAACGGTCAGATATTTGGGCATCGATTACATAACTACGTAACATAAAAATTGTGAGCAGTTCCCCTTTTCATTGATGAACAGTATGTTACAATACATTAGATGTAATTTACCTCTTTCGTTGTTACCATTGCACTTGTGCCCTGAACAAAATTTTTTAATGCACAGGCTTTCCTTCAAGTCCACTTTACTTACAACAGTGGCTATCACCCGTTACACAGCATTCCAACTCAAGTTGAGAAATATTTCCCATTAATCCACACCTTAGCTCTCTCAGTGTTGGAAGCCAGTCTCTGTCCCTCCATTCAAAACTGCTGGTATCCTGATGAAGGCTCCACATTAACTTTTAACCCACTGATTATTTTCAAGATATTTTTCATCAAATCTAGTCATGGCTGCTGTGAAGCAGCCATGACTAGATTTGATGAAAAATTTGTCTATATTTTACTCAAGAAATCATTAATGAAAAAATGCATTTAATTTACAGGGCCAAATTTTTTTTATTAAATGATTCCGAATTCTACTTATCTCAGAGGCAAGATATATCCTGCCTGGGCAGGAATATCCACCAGCAGCAATTAAGGAGTTAATTAGATGTGTTTTTAATTCACTCTAAAGCAAACAATATTGTGTTCTCAGGGTTTGTTTTATTGAAATATATTCGAGAATGCCTATTGGTGCTTACCAATATGTTGTAACAGAACTTTTGTGGAATGAATTCCAGCTACAGTGGAGCCCACTTGAACATCTGCACACTGATGTCAAAACAATGAAATTTCAAGTAGCAAATCTTTCCCATAATGCACCTGAGAATTTAACCAATTCAATCTTGTTTCACAGAGCAATGTGGGCTCTGTCGATCGAAACGAGACTGGTTAAATTCCTAGTTTCATTATGGTTAACACTTTGAACACGAGAGGACACTTTTCCGACCAGGAACATGATACGACATAATTCCATTAAGTAGAATAGGTGCTAAGTGCACGTGTGTGTTAGACCAATCAATATTTCCAACGCGTAGCCTGACGGCTACACATGGAAAATATTGATTGGCTTCCCCCCAAATAATGAGTATAGACTCTTCCAATTGCAGTCATTGAACTGACAAGATACAACTAGTGTTCAAAGGGTTAAAAAAAATTGTGGTTTGATATTTTGACATCATCAGTGTGTGGAGGGTTAATTGGTTATATTTATGTCCTCACCATAAAATGGCCTGGGGCATATAGTGCATAGGTATGTTTGATGCCGTGCCTCAAACTCCAAGTGGAAAAGGTTTCTTTGTGGCACTGATGAGAAATAGCTGATATGCTGCTCAAAAGCTGGGAAAGAGAGTGGGCTGCCCTCAAAATAAGCGGTGACGTTCAGTAAAGTCATTGCATGTGATGTCTTGTAGAGCTTGGTGACAGCATTTTTTGCCATCACAAACGGTAGCTACAACAATTTTTTACTTGTTCCAAATACCACTTTCCAATAAAATCGGCATACAACCTCAAATAAAAGATTTTGAAATGTGTATCTGATAAAAAAAAGTATACATTTAATATTGAGTAGGATTTACTATTACAGTGGAACCCTATTTATTGAATAGCCACTTTGCCAATGAAAATTACTCAGTTAATAGGGGTATTCAATTAACAGGGATTGTGTCACTTTCCTGTATTCTAGAGATAAACTTAGCATTTATTCTATTATATCTTGTTTGACAGAGCTCGTGGAGCTCTGTCAAACAAGATATAATAGATTAAATGCCTGTATTGGATCTACTGAGGCCAAAAAGGTCTATAAACAAAGGGAAACTGGGAAGAGTAATTTCTCGACAGATTACACAAGTTTTTAGCTCACCTGACTGAAAGACAGGGTGAGCTATTCTGATCACTTTTTGTCTGTCATACGTCGTGAATGTGGTGTTTTAGGTCCTTTTCTCCCAAATCACTGGCCACATTTTAATGAAATTTCACATGAGTAGTGGTTATATAGGGGCATTTGGGTTTTTCTTCAAATTGGGTTTCTGCTCATATTGAGGAGGGGATGGGGCCATAATGCCTCTATTTTTAAAAAAAAGATCTTCTCATGAACCAGCTGTAGCAGAGACTTCATATTTGGTATACAGCTTCCTTTTGAGGTGTAGACTCAAGTTTGATATTTGGTATGCAGCATCCTTATGGGGGAGAGATTCATGTTTGTTCAAGCCAAGTCTTTGGGTTCATATTTGGGCTCCCTGTGGGAGCCCGAATTATAACTTAGTTCAATATGAGGAATTTTCTTTAAAAATCTTCTTGTTCAGATCCAGAAGTCGGAATGTTTTGATATTTGGTGTACAGCATCCTTAGGGAGGTATGATTCAAGTTTGTTCAAGCCAAGTCTCTGAGTCCATATTCGGGCTCCCTGTGGGAGACCGAATTGTAACTTAGTTCAATATGACGAACATTCTTTAAAAATCTTCTTCTTCACATCCACCTGTAAGAATCTTCTGATATTTGGGATACTGTATCGTTAGGGAGGTGAGATTCGAATTTGTTAAAGCCAAGTCCCTGGGTTCATATTTGGGCTCCCTATGAGAGCCCGAATTGTAACTTAGTTCAATATGAGGAACATTCTTTAAAAATCTTCTTCTTCACATCCACCTGTAAGAATCTTTTGATATTTGGTATACTGTATCGTTAGGGAGGTGAGATTCAAATTTGTTAAAGCTAAGTCCCTGGGTTCATATTTGGGCTCCCTATGAGAGCCTGAATTATAACTTAGTTCAATATGAGGAATTTTTTTTTTTTAATTTTCAGATCCGCCGGTCAGAATATTTTGATATTTGGTATACAGTTATCTTAATGGGGCAGATGCAAGTTTGTTCAAATCAGGACCCTCGGTTGATAGTTGTCAGTGTCAAGTGAGCGCTCTCAGGCCCCTTGAGGCCTCTTGTTATTCAATTAACAGGAGTTTACTCCATAACCTATATTCAATTAACAGGTCAAATTTGTACTGTGGTATGGTAAATGGTTTTTTGTTGAGAAATTATATTCAATTAACAGGGGTTTACTCTATAACCTATATTCAATTAACAGGTCAAATTTGTACTGTGGTATGGTAAATGGTTTTGTGTTGAGAAATTATATTCAATTAACCCTTTACCCAATGCAGACGATATCAAAATTTATTATTTTAAATATGATTTTTTTTAAATTTTTCAAAAAATTTCAACAAAACCATATCATGTGACCCCTCATTGGAACGAGCTCAATGAGCTCATTCCAATGAGGGGGTCACATGATATGGTTTTGTTGAAATATTTTGAAAAATTTAATTTTTTCAACTGCTCAATTTGCATATTACACTGGTGGATGCGGGCGATTCGTTAGGTAAAGGGTTAACAGGATTATTCGGTTAAGAGATATCCAGTTAAGTGGACTCCACTGTAATAGTTTGAAAATCAATTCGTATAAAAATGTTACAGTTCCTCAATTTTCAGCTTGATAAATTCTGTATAACCCAAGTGATTCTAACTGTATGTAATTTTGTCGTTTTGACGTCATGAAGCTGATAAATACTTCAGCGGACAAATAGAAGAGAGGAATTCTATTCCAATTTTCTGTAATAAGCACTACAGCAGTTCTATTGGCCAGGAACAAATTTAACACAGAGACTGTGCTCAGGCTTCCTTTGAAGGAATAACTTTCCTGTTTTGTTGAATATACTTCATTGAAAACAATCAATCCATTTAAAAAGAAGTGAAGTGACATGTTGCGTTTATTAATTTTTTTATCTTCCCTTTCAAGATTGGGTTTGTGTACCGTCCGATGACAGCTCATTCCCATCAAAACATCATTGCAGTGTGCTCTGTACACCATTGCATGCTATTGAGAAGGGGAGTAGGTACAAATTGACAGACCCCCTGTGCAGAAAGAAGACACAACCTGCAAGCCTGAAAATAAGCTGACTGTCATCTGCAAAATGAGGTCCCCAGAGGGTGAATTTGATGAAAATTTACCCTCTGTGAACCTCAGTCTGAATCAAGGTCTCAAGCCAAAACCGAAAAATGTACCTAGAGGATAAATTGGCCCACTGTATGGGATAGCATCAGCAAATTCACCCTCTGGGGACCCCATTTTGCAAATGACAGGTTGCTTGTATTCAGGCTTGACAACCTGTGCAGATTATAGATCTCTCTGTGGTAGTATGGAGATTGAAACATCATTCAGTTGGTTGTCCAAAGAAACCGAGAGGGAGTTCTCAATACATTCACAACTTACAGAAACTGCCAAAATGTTTTCTCTTTTATTGGTACATCTTGATTATAGCCCAATTATTGGCATGTGATTTTGTACCCCATCCCCATTGGCCATGTTTTATTATCTGCCCCCTCAACCCTTTCACACACGATGTTATTGGATATGGAATAATGCCGATACCCATACGTACCATGGTATTTCACAGAAAAAAATACCAATCCTGAACTCAAATTTTCAGTACTGCCCATCTCTGGTTTTTGAAGTGCTTGAATTTTCAAACTGAAATTCCGGGCCCTTAAATGTTCTTCAAAATAAAACTTTCTTGGAAAAACTCATCAAAAGTCCTTAAAAAGTATATTAAGTTAACTGCCATGTTCAGATATTTTAATTTTTTTATCTGATAAATATTTTTTTTTTAAATTGTTTTCAATACAGTTATAATTATTGTGGCTACCAGCTTTTTCCTGGAGTACTGATTTTGGCTTTCAGCACTGAACAATTAATTTTAATCTGCCTGGAGTATTCTCCCTTTTTCTTACCCTTTATGGAGTTGTAAATATATGTTTTTCGATATGAAACTCAAGGTCTGTTCAAATCAAACCATAAAATCACCAGTGGATGATGGGTAGTTTTCTTATCATTATTTCTTATGAATAATTGTTAACCACATGTGGTAGTTTTATTTATGTAATTTCCTGGGACGATTGTTAATACAAATTTGAAAGACCTCTCTAAGTACATGTGTTGTTGCATTTTTGTATTTATCTTCAACACTCACATCCTGCACACTGATGTCAAAGTACCAAATTTTCAAGCAGCCATTTTTCCCATGATGCAACTTAAAATTGAACCAATTCAACCTTGTTTGACAGAGCTCGATGAGTTCTGTCAAACAAGCCTGAAAATAAACAGACTGTCATCTGCAGAATGAGGACCCCAGAGGGTGAATTTGGTGATGCTACCCTGATACGCAGGTTAGCATCACTAAATTTACTCTCTGTGAACCTCAGTCTGAATCAAGGTCTCAAGTCTAAACAGCATGAGGTGCCCAGAGGATAAATTAGCACACTGTATGGGATGGCATCAGCAAATTAAACCTCTGGGGACCTCATTCTTCAAATTACAGATTGCTTAGTTTCAGGCTTGCTGTTAAACCTTTACCCAACAAATCGCCTGCATCCGCCCGCGTAATATGCAAATTCAGCAACTGAAAAAATATTATTTTTCGAAAAATTTCAACAAAACCATATCATGTGACCCCTTTTTGGAACGAGCTCGTCGAGCTCGTTCCAAAGAGGGGTTACATGATATGGTTTTGTTGAAATTTTTTTGAAAAAATTTAAAAAATGATATTTAAAATAATAAATTTTGATTTCATCGGCATTGGGTAAAGGGTTAAACAAGGTTTAATTGGTTAAAATCCAGGGTGTATTATAGGAAAAATTTGCAGGGTAAAAGTTGTACATTTTGACATCAGTGTTGAAGGGGGGTTAATTATTGAAAAAAGCTATAAATACCATTAATATGGATTAAATGTATACATAAATGTCAGTAGAGTTATTGTTAATATTTAGTTTCAATATATACAAGTAAAGTAAGGTTTTAATATCAAGCTGGAAACTTATGCAAGTTATTTCTTAAGACAGTACAGGGTTCCCGCGGGCCTTGAAAAGCCTGGAAAAGCCTGGAATTTCAAAAATGAAATTCAAGGCCTTGAAAAGCCTTGATTTGGCTCCCTGGGTCTGGAAAAGCCTTGAAAAATGAAGCATTACACGCCGAGTTGAGATGAATGAAATACATCCGAGACGGTTTGAGTGGTTCATCTACGATAAGCCTGGAAAAACCTTGAATTTAACTTACTATTAGCCTTGAAACTCCTTGAATTTGGGGTGTATATGGCCTGGAAAAGCCTGGAATTTCATGCCAGGTCAGGTACAGGAATCCTGCAGTAGATTTGCAGAGATTTCTAGAATTACATGATATAAGGAAAAGTGTTTGTGTTTATTTTGCTATAAATGTACAGACTGAAGTAAAACAAAAACAGTACACATGAAGGAGTCAGGCTGCTGGCCTCTATAAAATACTTAAATGTTCATAATGGATAAGGATAAGAACCAGGCTAGAGCTCGCTGGGTTTTATCGTTAACTTTGAAAATATAGTGGTAATAATAATAAGTGCGGTACAAAATTATATTTTTCTAAGAGAAGGGTGTAAAAGCAAAAAATATGAAGCAATTTTAAATAGTTAAATCACCGACTTTGAGATGAATGTTTCTAACAGCCTTGCCTGCAAACAGTTACGTCTTTTGTCATAATTCATATTTATTTTGAAAGTGCTCTGATATCGTTTTTTGCTAAGTTCGTTAAAAATGATTTGACAGTAATTGTGGATTGAATTTTCTCATCCAGTCAAATAGGTTTAGTTCTTAATTATCTTGGATGCAGTTTCTCCTTAGTGTGACACCAGAATTTTAAATAAGTGAACTCGGTCTGAATTGTTTATTTTTTTGTATCCCTTAGCAATAGTGGATGTGAAACGGCTGTCCCATGTGCAGAGAGAGACACGATAGGTGCATGCGAAAGATCCCTTCATAGTATTCGAGAAGAGTAAGGCTACAAAGTTGCAGCTACAGAATCCATCACACGTACCCTCGCCATTTGGCCAAGGAGAGACTTTAATATAAGTTGTATAACCTTGCCAATCCTTGGAAAATAAAATTAGCTTAACCCTTTACCTAACATGAAAAGCAGACGACACTTGCAAAAAAAATTCTTGAATAACTATTATTTTTCTCAAAAACATAGGTTATGACCCCTCATTGGAACGAGCTCAACGAGCTCGTTCCAATGAAGGGTCATAACCTATGTTTTAGAGACAAAAAATGAAAAAATAATGAAAATTAATTAGCCATTTTTTAGAATAAAGCTGGCCGGTTTTGGCTGTTGTGTTAGGTAAAGGGTTAAATCTAAATAGCAGCTAAATATTGCAGCTAAAATGACAATCAAAACTTAAGTAAACAAATAAGCTATTTAATGCTGAGTAAAAAAATTGTTTCATTAATTGGTTTACAAAGTTTTAGTTATGGTGAAAGACTTTCAGTAAACATAGAATTCTTTTGGCTTCTAAATGGAATAAATCCCTTTCTGGCATTAGAATGTATGACTTAATTTAGACACCTACTAATATGGCACCCCACAGCATCACATAAAGCAGAATAAGTTCGTCTTTCTCATTCAAGTAAAAAAGTCAACTATCAAATGTTCTCTGTTATAGTCCAATGTTCATAACTCTTTTCCTAATTAATCTATCTCATCCACTCATAATATGTGGAGAGTGGATTGTAACAAAATCACCTGCAGAGTGGAATTATCACCCAAAGTATCACTTTCAAACTCTGTTCATATGGAACAAAAGCAATGTTTCCGTCAATGGACCACCTGGTTTAACCCGGAGGCCCATTGGCTGGAACTGTGCTTGTGCTTGTTATGCTTTGCAACAAATTTGCAATTATGCTTGGGTGGAATCTCCACTCTGCAGGTGATTTAGTGATAATACACTCTTCAATTTTAAATTGAACGGTTTGAAAAACAAATTTTTCAAAAAATGTCAACAAAACCATATCACGTGACACTCATTGGAATTGTTCTTTTTAAGCTCATTGCAATGAATGGTCACATGATATGATTTTGTTGATATTTTTTTGAAAAAAATAATAATTAAAATAAATTTTGATATTGTGTGTGCATTGGTTGAAGGGTTAACATTTTAGGTCACATGATGTTTTGAGCTTTACTCTAAAAAGTATTTCAAGATATTTTTCACAGAATCTAGTCATGGCTGCTGTGAAGCAGCCTTGACTAGATTCAGTGAAAAATTCATCTAAATTTAACTGAAAATATCATTGGCGAAAAACGCACTCAATTTACACAGGGAAAATTTGATTAAATATGCCCAATTATACTTGTTTCAGTGGCCAGGACTGGAATATCTGCCAGCAGCATGCAAGGAGTTAATGGAGGAACCTGTAAACTTCTGTTAGTCTTTCAAGTGCTTGTTGTTATTAAGGTTTCTTATTAATTTATTTCAATTCATTTTCCAATTAATCTCTGTGGTCTTGTATGATATTTTACTAATTCATTTGCTTTTATTTTGTATTTTAGTGCAAGAAAACGTCCAGTCCTTTATTATAGACCCACACCACCTTCATCCAGCTCAGACAGTAGTCGGTCATACAGTAGATCTCCACGATATCGCACTCGCAGTAGAAGCCTAAGCAGTAGTCCATTCCGACGGAGGAGGCGTAGTTGGAGTCTGAGCAGTTAGGCAGTTAATATCTTAAAGAAGTAATATATATCTATGGCGATGTGCAATATCGTGATTATTTCCACAAGCAAGACTTGCATGTGGTAGAAGAGATCTCATTCAACTTTAAGCATATAATGGATTTTAACTTTGCTCATCATTCCTCTAATGCTCACAAAAATAGGATTTTTGAGAAGTGAAGCGTTGCTGGAGATGGGATTAGTGGCTCTGATTAGACTGGATTATCCAGTCAACCTTTTCAGTTTGAAGGTGGTAAAATCACCATTTTTTAGAAAGACATTCCTAATAGAATACAGAAAAGCTTGCTGCATTGAGTATTCAGTTGAATGAATCATAGCTTGAAATCTTTGATAATGCTTTCCTGTGTTAGAATGCTTGACTATTAAAATAAAAAAAACTAT
The DNA here is from genome assembly GCA_031216915.1 of Pictodentalium vernedei. Classification (NCBI taxonomy): domain Eukaryota; kingdom Metazoa; phylum Mollusca; class Scaphopoda; order Dentaliida; family Dentaliidae; genus Pictodentalium; species Pictodentalium vernedei. Next base: position 492,217,954 of record CM062294.1, on the reverse strand, counting down.
GATTTCAGGCCCAGAATATTAAGTATTTTACTCACCTGAAAGATGTGGATATTAAATTAGTGGAAAGTGTACATCATAACAAGGCAATAATCGTAACAAGGCAGATTTGCACAGAGGTTAAAAGTCTGAATATTTTTTAACCTTGCATTCCAGTTTTTTAAGGCTTATATAGGAAATATTTTCAATGAGGTACTTGAATATTCTCACAATGTCAGCAAATTGTGTTCAACAAACTGCAATTTTTTATACCCTCAATGATATTTTTAGCCTCTAAGCAGTAATCTTAAAATCTTATTCACCTCTCACTTTTATTTAACTGTTTTGATAAAGTAATTCAATGACATTTGGATTATATCCTGTGAACACTGATTGAATACTGCTGTTAACAAGTCAAATTTTAATAACACAGCCTGTTACCTAACAAATCAACCTCATCCACCCGCATAATTTACTAATTCAGCAGTTGTTCAAGAATTATTTTTCAAAAAATATCAACAAAAACATACAGTATGTTGAGAGTGTATTGTAACTAAATCACCCGCAGAGTGGAGTTATCACCCAAGCTATAATTTTCAAATTTTGTACAGATCGACAAAAAAACACAAGCAATGTTTCAGCCAATGGACCTCCGGGTTTAACCCGGAGGCCCATTGGCTGAAACTTTGCTTGTGGTGGTTAGAATTTGCAACAAATTTCCAATTATTGCTTGGGTGGAATCTCCACTCTTTGGGTGATTTAGTGATAATACACTCTCCATGTACTGTATCATGTACGCCTCATTGGAACAAGCTTGTCAAGCTTGGCCCAAAGATCACATGGTATGGTTTTGTAGAAATTTTTTGAAAAGTTTGAAAACTGTTATTTAAAACAATAAATTTTGATATCGTGTGCATAGGATAAAGGGATAATTGGACCAGATGTCTGGGATGTGATTCTTTGAAAGCTGTCAGTATGAATATTAGTGGTTGAATAAACTTGACTTCCTACTTCATAAAGACATAGATAATGAAAGTGACCTTAAAAATTACAAAACAGAAGCAAATTGCTTTTCATTTTTATGTGTACCCAAACCATGTATGGTACACATAATGTCGGCATCCGGGGTGGCCCTCCGTCGTTTGTCCATCCTTTGTCTGTCTGTCCGTCCAGCATCCGTATCCATTTCTTTGGCATTCGTTAACTTGAAAAATATTGCTTGGATTGTCATGTTACTTTATATTTGTGTTCAAATCACTGATGTGCGAGCTGTATAGTTTTTGGTGTAATTCTGGTAATTTGATCCTGAGATATTAAACTCTTTATCCTTCAAATTGAGAATTCTTCCAATCCCTTTGGCATGAGATAACTCCAAAAATATCAATCCAATTGTCATGTTACTTTATATATATCTTCAGATTACTGATGTGCCATGCTGTGTAGTTTTTGGTGTAAATCTGATAATTTGAGATATTAACCCTTTATCCTTCAAATTGAAAATTCCTCCAAAAATTGGTTCTGAGATAATAACAGCTTTCTACTAGTTGCGCATTTGGGTACACATCTGACGATTTAATCTGCCTATTTTCTTTATTGCTCCCCACATTTTCGGGGAACTATTAAAATAGCCATTGTCTGTCCATGCATCCATCCCACTTTGGTTTCCCAATGATAAATTTGGTATATATGATGTATCAACGTAAAATACAGGTCAAGTTCAAATCGGGGGGATGTCCAACAATTTTTGCCAAAGTTATGCCCCTTTATCGACTCCGAAAATTCAATTGTTTTGGTTTCCTGATGATAACTTTAGTTATAGTTGGCCAAATCAAATGAAATTTGGTATGTAGGTGTATCAACATAAAATACAGGTCGTGTTCGAATGGGGGTGCAGTCCAACAATTTTTGCCAGAGGTATGCTGTTCTTGCTAACCCTTCATGTGTCGAGTTGTGTGCAGTTAGTACGTTGGGGAGCCTGACAGTTGGTCGGTGGTTCTCTCCAGGTACTCCGGCTTCCTCCACCGGTAAAACTGTCTGGCATGAGATGACCCTGGCTGTCAAAAGTGTCATTAAACCCCAATAAATAAATGAAGCTAAAAAATGTAATTGCTTGTTGCTTAAAACCTTGCTAAACACATATATCTGGCCAAAGCAATTCATAAAAATTGCCATTCAAATTTTATTATTATTTTTCATTTTTGTCTGAAAAACATAGGGTATGATGCCAAATAGGGGTCATAATCTATTTTTGATGGGGAAAAAAATGGAATTTTTTTAGTTAGTAAATAAATTGTTTTTTGCAAGTGTCATCTAGCAGGTTGCTGGTAATGGCCTCTATAACAATACTATAAGAGTATAAAAACTGGATTAATTAGAAAATCAGTATTTTCATGACTTCAGCCTTGCATTGTGTATAAAATCAAATCATGACAGCTGGAAAGCAATCAATGAATTAATTGGTTGAGAGAAGAAAGCCCATATTGGGCTTTATTCTGAAGTGCAGATACCACAACTTAAAGGCTTTATATTCTGTGGGTGTGCTTCATATTATTTTTGAAGTGGAATAGTTCAGTCTTTATGGTTTTCCTTGTTACAGCTCAGGCACTCTCCCATAAATTAAAACTAGACAAAGACATGTGAACAAATTCTAATGACCCAAAATAACTTCGCACTTTACCAAGCTTTAATCTTCTCACAGGAGCCATTGAAAGTGGAACATTTTGGGGTTTTTTATTATAGACAAGTTCCCTCTCATTGGAACTGTGAGAAGTAAAGCAGTGCTTGTTTACTTTGATAAACAAGCCCTGTTTTATTGATAAAATAGGACCCAATCACCAATGCCTGGGGTGGAAGGCCTCTAAAATAGGCAATATGGGTAAAAATGATTGGCTGGACTTGACTTTGTATCCATGTTGCAGTTATGATTAGCCATTGTGCCGAAATATTGGACCATAAATGTCATTAAATAAATAGACAAGTTCTGATTTACTGGTTTAACTCCTTGCCTGCAGCTGACGGATATTCCTGCCTAGGAAGGAAATCGCTTGACATTAAAAGAAGTCCAATTTGAGGATATTTAACAAAATTTTCTTCTGTAAATTGTACAGACTGTTTAACCAATGATTTCTTATTTCAAATTTTCATAAGTTTTTCATCAAATCTAGTCATGGCTGTTTCACAGCAGCCATGACAAGATTTGTTGAAAAATATTTTAAAATTACTCAGTGGGTTAAGAGTTAATGAGGTGAGGTCTTGTAACCAGTGCCTGGGATGCAGGTTCTCTAAAGTGGGCAGCGTGATTGTAAATGATTGTCTGTAATTGACTTTAAACTTTGTAGTTGTCATGATGTAGCCTTTGATGCTGAATATGACCTTAAGTGCCAATAAAGAAGAAAGAGTTAATCGATTATAACTTTGCCATTCTCAGATCTCGATCATTATTAAGTTACATTTATCAAAGCATGCACACAAAAGCATTCACAGTTATGTCGAAAACTTAAACTGGCTTAAGGCGGTGGTTATAAATTTGTTGTCTCTCATGCATTGAAATCATTTGATGATGCAAACATTTTTATTTATATATTGTTCTGTAAAATATTGTTGAGAAATGCTTTAATGTACAACCCGATGTTTTGGTGAAATTTGTCGAAAGACAATGATTACTGTATTAAAAAATGTTTTATTTTATTTCACACAAGGAGAGGAATGGAGTTTGCTTTTGAAAAAAATTGATGTGAGGAAAATTTTTTTTTAGTGTGGGTCGGCATATCTGTGTGTATGTTGTGTGTGAAAGGCAGGTGGACTAAACTATCTTAATGAATTATTGCAAAAATTAAAGAGTTTGTTTACCTCAGGGTGTAAAATTATTTGTGAAAAGTTTTGCTAGTGGTTACTTTCCCTCAGAACATTCAAGCCGGAATATAAGCAATCTGTCATTTTTAGAATGAGGTTCCCAGAGGGCGAATTGGCTGATGCTATCCCATACAGTAGGCCAATTTATCCTCTGGGTACCTCTTTCTGTTCAAGTTTGAGCCCCTGATTCAGATTGAGGTTCACAGAGGGTAAATTTAGTGATGCTACCCTGCTGTGCAGGGTAGCATCACCAAATTCACCCCCTGGGGACCTCATTTTGCAGATGACAGTCTGCTTATTTTCTGGCTTGAGAAAGCAACAGGGGGATTAGGAAGCATGAAAAGCCATGGGGTACCTCAGTTTTGGAGGTAAAGCAGAGAGAAATGTAATGATGGACAACCATATTGTACAAGAGTATATTCTTCGTATTCTACTGTCATTATACCAAAGATATCGACCAGTTGTTGTTGTCCTTGTTTTACCATGATAATAGTATTATTATCTTTCTTTTAGGAGATCACTTCATTATTATTTATGTTCTTAATTAATATTGCGTATATATGTGTGTGAACGACAGACAAAAAGAGTGATTTGTGTGAAAAATTTTGTCTGGAAAGCAAGTTCATTGGCACTGATAAAGTCGGACACGGTAGCCAATGCCTAAGTTACAGATCCTTTATTTAACCCTTAACCCTTTACCCAACTTAGAGAATATCAAATTTATTATTTTAATTACTGTTGTTTTTAATATTTCCAAAAATTTCAATAAAACCATAACATGTGACCCCTCATTGGAACGAGCTCCATGAGCTCGTTCCAATGAGGGGTCACATGATATGGTTTTTTTGAAATATTTTGAAAAATATAATTTTTTCAACTGCTTAATTTGCAAATTATGCGGGCGGATGCGGGCGATTTGTTAGGTAAAGGGTTAAGTGCTTGGCGATTTTTTAAACATTTTTGCTTTGTCTACATCCTGTGGTTATGCAGTTGTTTCAAGGCAAGTCTTGGCTGCCTGTGTAGGAAGCCAAAACTTGACTAGAAACAACTGTCCAGGTACTTGGAATGTAACTTGCAAGTTTGTCCGAAGAATGCATGTTGGGACACTTATTTTGTTGCAGAAAAAGATGGTTAGTATTGGAATTGGGTCTTTAACCGTTTACCTAACGAATCGCCCGCATTTGCCTGCGTAATATGCAAATTCAGCAGTTGAAAAAATGTTATTTTTCCAAAAATTTCAACAAAACCATATCATGTGAACGAGCTCGTTCCAACGAGGGGTCACATGATATGGTTTTGTTGAAATTTTTTGAAAATTTAAAAAAATGATATTTAAAATAATAAATTTTGATATCGTCTGTGTTGGGTAAAGGGTTAACACCTTGCTGTTGTAGGCATTCTCCCATAAATTGTAACCAGGCAAAGACGTGAACAAATTTTGTTGACAAGAAATAATTTAACTTTCTACCTGTGAAGGGTTGAAGGATTTATATTTGGTAGACACGATCATTATTATGTCCCCGACCTCCAAAGGAGGATTAATGGGTATCTAGTGAAGACCTCTGCAAGTCCATCCGCCTGTCCATCCATCCATCTGTCCCTCCGTCTGTTCATACAAACATTTGGGATTGTAATTTCAAAGCCATCAGTCAGATTTGGATCTCCATTGGTATGCTGATAGACCTGCATGGGGGAACAGATATGCACAAGAAACTGGTTCCGTGACTTCCGTCCCATAATTTTCCCAGAGTTATGGCCTTATTTCACTCTCTCAACTTAGAATATTTTTCTGCCCACAATACCTATAAGGCAACTTCAAACATGCCTGTGGGCCGGGGACATTGGCCCTCTCTTTGCTTAACCCTTGTTGATTGCTGATGTTGTACTCATTTTTTTTTTCACAAACTCTCATAAAATAAACCTGTGTTGAATCAAATTTGAGCATGAGAAGATATAAATATGTGAGAGAGAGAGAGAGAATATATGGAAATGTATGCATGTATATTTATTTATACCATGATTACCTATTCTACTATATATAGAAAGCCTATGACATAAATTTTAGCTTTACACGCCAACCGTGGTGAACATGCCAGCTATGGGATTTCAGTAGTAAAAATGTACACCTACAGTGGAACTGCATCCATGTTGATCTTTGGTGACCCCACCTTGAATGCAAACTTGTCTAAATTTATCACTCGTCGCCTCGTGAAGAATGAGATGAAACTCGCAGTTATTTATTACGTTTTTAAATAAGTTTACCTCATAAGGTATCAAAAATTAACAAACACATGTTGTCCCATGTTAATAAAGCATCCACAACTCAAAATAATATGTTATTATGTTATTAAAATGAAAAAGGCCTCGTAAATTGCGGTTTCGTTTTCTATTTTGTTTCGGCGATAAAATTGCCAGTGGAAGTACTGCCCATCGGTGCTCATGTAAACAAAAACAGACTCACAGATGTGAATATTGATTTATTAAATATTTAAACTCTTATTAATCTGACGATCATGGTATAAATAAAATACACCCAAAGTCGCTTGGTGTACCAAATGTTTACCACTCGTGGTGAAGTGGCGTTAACCACGTGCCGTAGGCTCATGGTTACCGTATTTACTCTATGTATTGGGACAGCTGAAAATAATTATTTTCACAGGTGTCCCAATTCTTAGAAAATGGGGAAAGAACAGAACCTGGTCTTGATTTGATGCTGAATAAAGTTGTGTGTGATTCGTTTTCCATCACTATATATACGAAAATCGCCATCCAATTTTTTTTTTAAATTTTCATTTTTTGCTTCCAAAACATAGCTTATGATCCCTCATTGGAACAAGCGTATTGCGCTCATTCCAATGAGGGATCATAAGCTATGTTTTGGAAGCAAAAAATGAAAATTTTTAGTTACCCAAGAATTTTTTCTATGAGTGTCGTCTGCTACTAGCGATGGGCTAACTGGAAACAAATCTCCTGAATGTCCCAAACTTTGGAGCATAAAAAAAATATAGTTTTCTTGAAAAAATGTGTGTCCCAAATCATAGAGTGTCCCAATACATAGAGTAAATACGGTAATGATTTGTTTTTGATGGAAAGTAAATATCTTTACCAAAAATGTGTGTCTGAAATGGCTGTTTACATTTGACCTCTACATTGGGTGGAAGTTTATGTAAATAATAATTATAATATATATTTTCACCACCACACTGCTGAATGTTGTTGAATTTATTATTATTATTTTAAAGTTTGTTAGCATTTTTGTTCAACTGATTCAGTGCCATATACTTTTGATAGAGCCCATTGAAAAAGGCCTGAAAGTCCTCATATGAACTGCAACATTTTTTTCATTAATACGGTACAGTAGAATCCTCTTAATTGAATATCCATTTTGCCAGTGAAAATTATTCAATTAACAGGAGTATACAATTAACAGGGAATTGGTCAGTTTCCTGTGTTCTGGAGGTAAACTGAGCATTTATTCTATTATATCTTGTTTGACAGAGCTCATAGAGCTCTGTCAAACAAGATATAGTAGAATAAATGCCTGTATTTTGATAGAGCTCTGTCAAACAAGATATAATAGAATAAATGCCTGTATTGGATGTAGTGAGGCCAAAAAGGTTGATAAGGGGAATTTGGTGTGTGTCACAGTAATTTTTTCGACATATTACAAAAATTTATATACAATTAATAGGAATTTACTCTACAACCCATATGCAATTAACAGATCAAATTTGTACTGAAGGTATGGTAAATGGTTTTGTGTTTGAAAATTATATTCAATTAACAGGGATATACAATTAAGAGATATCCAATTAAGTGGGCTCCACTGTATATGTTTTTGTCTGAGCTGGAGTTCTGTTGTCACAGTTTATATGAGGCAGGCAGGCACTGTATAATCAATTTAAAAAAAATAATATTGGTGGACAAAGTTTAAACTGAAATGAAGGCAAGAAATGTTTTGGGCATACAAAGCTTTGAGAAAAAAGGCACATCATTTAATGATAATTCAGGAATAATTATCTGGTGAGAATAAATTTATCTTATAACCTGTTAAGTATTTTCTTCAGTTTTTCATAAAATCATGTCATGGCTGCTATAAAGCAGCTATGGATTGATTTTATGAAATATTCAATAAAGCCTTGTCTAACGAAATCATTGTTGAGAATACAGTGGAACCTTGTTAATTGAATAGCCACTTTGCCAATGAAAATTATCCAATTTAGAGGAGTATTCAATTAACAAGGGTGTTTCACTCTCCTGTATTCTAGAGATAAACTTAGCATTTATTCTATTGTATCTTGTTTGACAGAGCTTCACGAGCTCTGTCAAACAAAATATGATTTCTTAAATGCCTGTATTGGATGTACTGAGGTCAAATAGGTCTGTAAACAAGGGAAAACTAGGTAGTGTTGGTAATTTCTCAACAGGTTGCAAGATTTTTTATGCAATTAACATGAGTTTATGCTATAACCTATATTCAATTAACAGGTCAAATTTGGAGATATGGTAAATGGTTTTGTGTTGGGGAAATCATATTCAATTAACAGGGTTATATTCAGTTAAGAGATATCCAATTAAGTGGGCTCCACAGTACTGCTACTATTCATATGAGGAGGGGGTCTGGTAGCATTGCGGTAACTGGTTCTTGTCAGATCACCGAAGTTAAGCAACATCGAGATCAGTTAGTCCTTGGACGGGTGATCGTCTGAGCAATTGATTCGGACTCCTGCGTTGTGTCCTTGGGCAAGGCACTTAACCTTGATTTTCCACATGGGAGCAGGATGACGCCGTGCATTATGGCATACTGCACGTCGATGGTGCGCATGTATTCAACCAATCTAACCCTGCCTGTGCTGCAGTGCGAAGTTACGATGTTGGGGAGCTGGCAGCTGCTCGTCGCTGTGCGTTTTTTTTCTCCGGGTACTCCTGCTTCCTCCACCCGTAAAACTGTCACCGACACGATATGACCTTGGCTGTTAACCCTTTACCTAACGTAATGGCCAAAACCGGCCAGCGCTATTCTCAAAAATCCTCAATTAATTTTCATTATTTTTTTCATTTTTTGTCTCAAAAACATAGGTCATGACCCCTCGTTGGAACAAGCTCGTTCCAACGAGGGGTCATAACCTATGTTTTTGAGACAAAAAATGAAAAAAATTAGTTATTCAAGAATTATTTTTGCAAGTGTCGTCTGCTTTTCAGGTTAGGTAAAGGGTTAAAGTGTTGTTAAACCTTAATAAATAAATAAATAACAATTCACAAGGGCATATTTTATCAACAAGAGCCAATAACACACTTCTACTAGATAACAAAGTACTTTTATTTATTCTGGGTAGGGTAGGGTATTCTGTGTTGGGAAATCTGCCTACAACGAGCAAAAAATTAATCTTATAAAGAGCCCAGTGGCTCATGGCTAATTTGAGCATTGAACTTTAAACCAAAAGGTTGATCCTGGCCCACAACATCTGTGTTGTCTTTGGACATGATACTTAATCCCAGTTTCCCACATGGATCTGTGTGCAAGCCAGAAAATAAGCAGACTGTTATCTGCAAAATGAGGTCCCCAGAGGGTGAATTTAGTGATGCTACCCTGCACAAAAATAGGTACCCAAAGGATAATTGACCCACTGTATGGGATAACATCAAATTAACCCTCTGGGGACCTCATTCTGCAAATGTCAGACTGCTTATTTTCTGGCCTGGCTGTGCACTAATGTGTACTGCACATCGATGGTGCATGTGGCTTCAACCACTGCTAACTCTGCATGTGCTATGTTAGTTTGCTGGAGGGTCTTGACAGTTGCTTGCCACTGCTTGGTGGTTCTTTACAGGTACTCCATCTTCCTCCACCCATGAAACTGTCAAACATGATATGTCCCTGGCTGTGGAAAGTGTAATTCTAAGCAAACAATCCTAATTATAAGGAGTTAAGTTGCTCATTGGTTAGTACATTGGACATCAGATAAAAAGGTCTCCGGTTTGTTCCAAACCCTCACCATCGGCATTCTTTCCATGTGCAAGATACTTCTCACAATTTTCTAAGTGGGAGCGCCATTGTACCCAGCCAAGACTTAAAGCACAATAATGGTGCACTTGCCCTTTACCAACACTAATTCTGTTTTTACTGAGTAATTTGAAAAGTTACTTGGCACTGCTCTATGGTTCTGTTTTTTCATGCTCCCTCTCTCACTCACAAAACTGCCTAATCCGATATGACCTTGGCTGTTCGAAGTGTTGTTAACCCATAACCCAACATAACGGCCAAAACTGGCCAGCTCTATTGACAATAATTGCCATTCAATTTTTATTATTTTTTTCATTTTTTGGCCTCAAAAACATAGCTTATGACCCCTCATTGGAATGAGCTTGCTGAGCTCGTTCCAATGAGGGGTCATAATCTATGTTTTTGATGCAAAAAATGAAAAAATTAGTTATTCAATAATTTTGTTTGCAAGTGTCGTCTGCTTTTCATGTTAGGTAAGGGGTTATACCTCAATAAACAATCCTGATCATAAATCCAACCATGTCGACCACTTTGGGCATTTTCATATAAAAACCATTTGCTGAATACATTTGGCTGAACCAGAATTAACCCTTTGAACACCTTGTTTCCTAGAATGGTATCGCCTTTGTGTACACTTACAGTGAGATTGGTCAGTCCAATATCAATATACGGGGAGGATAAAATAATAACTGCAGTCCACAGCCAACTGGCTGCAGACTGCAGTTATTATTTTATCATCAATGCCCCACGTATAGATCTCTTATAATAAGACAAAAATGGGACAAAATTATAAATTGGACCAAAAAATCGGCCTTACGAGTTCAAAGGGTTAATAGGCCTATCTCTCAGGAAAATCTTTATGTAATCATTGGCCTTGCTCTAAAACAGATGGATATGGATCAGACAAAAATTCTCCACTGGTAGTTTTATAGCTGTTTTTCACAGATATGAAAGAGTAATATTTGTAGCAATTAGTATCAAAACATTAATAAAGACAGTCACAGTTTTCATTTTGTTAGAAGCAAGTTGGGGGCAAAATTCTGATTGTGTACAAAGGTAGCCAATTTGTTTATGACATGCTTGAAGGACAGTCTGGCTTTTGTTATTATATTACAGCCTCCTGCTTCCCCTCTCTGTATAAGCCATCTTTCCTCATGGCCAATGTTATATTATGACCCATGAAGTATGTACTAAGAGACTTTAGTAAGACTTTTTTGTATCTTGCTTTTGTTTATGAAATGGAGGTATCTTTTACACTGTCAGAAACAGGTCTTAATAAGCCTATCCCACATAACTGCATATTGTTTGTTTGGGGGAAGAAACTAAATGGATGTGTGGGCATTTTGTGTGCCATACATACTAGTCTTGACATTAACTGGTTCTCCACTGGGAAGTACTTATACTGAGTTTAAAATACTTCATATACTACAAATAACCGTGGAACCGTTGGGAAATGGGGCAGTGCTTGATTATTTTGTAAACTAGTTCTGTCTGATGGTTATAATAGAATGCAGTTATTAATGCCTATCACAGGGAGTACGGTGGTTAAGTGGTTATGGCATTGGACTTCAAACCGAAAGGTCCATGGTTTAGTCCACCCAGGGGTAACTGCACTGTGTCATTGGGCAAGACACTTAATCCTGATTGCCTGTGTGGGGGTACAGTGGTGCTGTGTACTAAGGCGTACAATATGTTAGGGTGTCTTGACAGCTACTTGCCAATGCTCAGTGGTTCTCCCTGGATACTCCGGCTTCTTCCCCCAGAAAACTGCCGACATGAGGTGACTCTGGCTGTCAAAAGTGTTGTTAGACCCCAATAAATAAAATAACGCCTACCACAGGAGAATTATAAGGCAGGTTGTATCTGTTTAACCTTTACCCAACAAATTGGCCGTTTCCGCCTGTGTAATATGCAAATTCAGCAGTTGAAAAAATATTTTTCAAAAAATTTCCACAAAACCATATCATGTGTCCCCTCATTGGAACAAGCTCGTTTCAACGAGGGGTCACATGATATGGTTTTGTTGAAATTTGTTGAAACATTTAAAAAAATGATATTTAAAATAAATAAATAAATATGCATTGGGTAAAGGGTTAATCGGTTGGCTAAACTTCACTTTATGCTTATTTTGTGTTCATGATACAGGTATGTATGCTCAAAGCAACCTTAAACACCAATAAGCAAGCAAGCATATACGGGGAATGTGCTTCATATTCTTTTGTGGGCACAGATATTTTACTCTTGGATTTGTCTTGTTGCATTTTATTGGAGAGAGCCTGCAGACACTTTTCAGGAGAAACTTTACAACCAAAATTTACCCTCTGCACACATGATCAAAATACCCATATTTCGTGTAACAATATTTTTCCCCACAATGCAACTAGAAATTTAACTAATTCCATTGAGCTCTGTCAAATAAGATTTATTTGGAAGTTTCAAGTTGCATTATTGGAAAAATTTGCTGCTTGAAATTTTGCTATTATGTCATCAGTAAGCAGTGTTAATCCAGCAATTTACCAGTTAACTCTTTGCACGCTGATGACAAAATACTAAAATTTCAAGCAGCAAATGTTTTCCATAATGCAACAGAGTATTTAACTGATTCAGTCTTGTGTGACTGAGCTCATTGAGCTCTGTCAAACAAGACTGAATTGCCTCAATTCCTAGTTGCATTATGGGTGAATTTGTAAATTGAAATTTTGATATTTTGACATCAGAGTACAGAGGGTTAAAACAGTTCAGTTCAGTATTGCAGGGAGTTTTTGGCCAGAATATTAATGCTTACATTATTTACACTGAACATATCTGCTCTGTACATTATATTCATTCAATTCACTGTTGGGAATGTTTTATATTATGTATAATTGTTAATCAATGCTTTAATTTCTACTGCAGCAGATAGTACATATAGGACATATGAGTGTAGTTTCATTTGTCAATCAACATTTTAATGTCAAAAAGCAACATGCTTAACACAACTAAAATATCTTTGCATTTTGATTTTATGTTTGAAAAACTGAAATATTGAATATCCATGAGTGTTAGACAACATATTCTTCGGAGTATCCTGTTAGTTGCAAAAACTAAAAAGTTCTTCATGTCCAGCATAATTGCTCTTGATTCTTATCTCCCTTTGTCCATGAATTTGAATATGCTTCAAGGCAATGTCAAGAAATCAAGAAAACACTGTTTCAGCTGTTCAGTGGCAAATCTTCTAAAATGGGAACAGCATCTCAGTGTTTGATTTTACTGATGAAAATTATTGTTATTAGTGGCATTGATAAAGGGAGAACACTGAAGATTTCATCATATTTTCAAGTTCTTTCAGATTTTTACCACTTTTCCAACAGCCGATTCATGGTATTGGAATACAAAAATTATTGCTAAGCGTCAGAAAGAATTTATCTCTTTGGAAAGCTTTCAAAATTTTACAAGGTAACAATGGAAGTCCCTCCCTCATGCTTTGCAGTTCAACTTTCCTTTAGAAATGTGTTCTCTCTAGTGATAAACCTCCGCAAAACTCCAAAATATTTTTTTTTTTCTTTTTGATATTACTTTGTGCAATGTCATTCGGGAACTTGGGGCTGAAAGGTTTAAGATTCATTTGTAGAAGACCACAATCTTGAATTTCCAACAAACCTGAGAATGGATGCTTAACCCTCTGCACTCTGATGTCAAAATGGCAAAGTGTTCAGCAGCAGATATTTCCCATAATGCAGTTTGATATTTAACCAAATATAGCTTGTTTGACAGAGCTCTGTGAGCTCAGTCAAACAAGATATAATTGGTTAAATTCGTAGTTAAACAAGAGAAAAACAAACAGAATGATTGGAGAAAATTCTGTTGCACAACCAGAGTGCTGGGGGTTAATCAGAAGCTTCTACACCTGTTTTTCTCAAGAAATTCATTGTTTCATCCTTCAAGATGTTTTTTTATTTGCTCGGGTTAAGTGACATGTTCAACAATTAGGGTCATATCGTGTTGGACAGTTTTATGAGTGGTGCCAGCTGAAATAATCCAAAAAACTGAACTGTAGAAAATAACTGGACTTCAACTTACAAATCAGGATAAGCATAAGTTGATGGCAAGTGTACTGTTAACATTCTGTACACCTTTGCGCACTGTTCAACCCAAGGATGCAAACTCCACAAAAAATATTGTTAACCCTTTACCTAACTCGAAAAGCAGACGAAACTTGTAAAGAAAATTCTTGAAGCACTAATTTTTTTTATTCTTAGTGACAAAAACATAACTTATGACCGCTCATTGGAACGAGCTCGTTGAGCTTGTTCCAATGAGGGGTCATAAGCTATGTTTTTGTGACAAAAAATGAAAAAGTAATCAAAATTGAATGGTGAATTTTGTGAATAGCACTTGCCCATTTTGGCCATTACATTGGGTGAAGGGTTAAACAGCTCATAACATGCGACAATTCTGTTGCAGGGATGTTGATACAACAGGAGTGTGTGTGGGTTGTCTAGCACCACCTACCCACCCCTCGATCATTTGGCAAGTTGACAATAGTTGAAAATTCAAAGCCCCTAAATTGGAAAAAGGTGAAAATTTCAGACAGGGAGCAAGTGAAATTTTTCCACACGTCTAGAATTGAACCAAAATAATGGGAGTTTTTAGACTGATAAATAGGCAAAATCTACCAAATATTGATTGAAAAGTTGTAAAAATCACCACAAATATCGATTTGAAGTTGGAATTTGTAACTACCAAGAGTCAAAGTTGGACAATTGACAGTCAATGGGGGTGTACAAATGGAATTCCACATCTTAACTGACTGAGTGCTGGATGCCCATATTTGGACTTTATTCTGGAGTGAGGTAACCCAACTTAAAAACTTCATATTATATGGATGTGCTTCATTTTTATTTTTGGCATGAAGTCATTTATTATGTTTTGGATTTTCCTTAGTATAATTTATCAAAAGATTGCCTGTAGTGCCATAAATTGTAATAACTAGGCAAAGACATGTGAACAAATTTTGAAGGCCAGGAATAATTTAGTGCTCTACTAGTTAAAACCAGTAGTTGAAAAAATTTTGACTTGGGAAGAGGAGTGATGCTAATGGAATTTTCTACTTGTTAGAAATTATGTAGTAGTAGTCAGAATTTTGCCTTCCAGAAGAGTCGGGGTGGACAATTGGAAATCTAAGAGTTGGACCCCCCGCCCCACATCCAAGTCCTTTGAGGTTGAGATTTCATAAATACAACATTCCAAAATTAAGACCAAATGATGAAAAAAAAACAAGAATAGCATGTTAAGTTCAGTATATCGCATTCCTTTTCCAAGTTGGTGATACTCTACATTGTGTAGAAAGACAATGAGGATGGAGTACAGGCAGGCCTGAAAATAAGCAGTCTGACATTAGTAGAATGAGGTCCCCAGAGGGTGAATTTGATGATGCTATCCCATACAGTGGACCAATTTATCCTCTGGGTACCTCTTTCTGTTTAGTTTTGAGACCCTAATTCAGATTGAGGTTCACAGAGGGTGAATTTAGTGATGCTACCCTGCTAGGCAGGGTAGCATCACTAAATTCACCCTCTGGGGACCTCATTTTGCAGATGACAGTCTGTTTATTTTCTGGCTTGAGTACAGGAGACAAAAATCAACGATCCGAGTTGGAATTTATCCTGTATCTCATGAACACCAAAGACAAACTTGAAGTAGAGGTGAAACTTCAACCAGTCCCATGTACCCATGTACTCTACCCGAGTTGTGCTCTGTATTTTTAGCTGTGACGAGCAGCTCTATATGTGGCAATGTCGGTCGGTCGGTCGGTCTGTCAGTCGGTGTATCACCAACAAGTTTAAAAAACACCATAACTTCTAAAATACTTGATGAAATGACACCACACTTGGTATGCAAGTGTATCTTCATGATATCTACACCCTCTCAATAGTGCATGTCATTCGGATAATTTCTGTCATATTTATGGACTTGTCACCAATGAATTTTTTTGTCACCAACGAGTTTTAAAACCTCATTGGTGTTGCACGAATCGTCGCTGCTTCGGCACTGTGACAGTGCATCTTGTTATCTAACAGTCGTATAGATTTTGGCCTGAAAACCATGAGAAACGGTGCGTATTACATAATGTGCTCCATTCCGTATCATATAGATGACTCATTCCGATTGCATATCATATAGACAACTTGTTTCTGGTAACACAATGGGCTATCATAACAGGTGCATGAACACATTCAATGTATGTTTCAGTGTTCAACTCAGCTGATCGCTTACAAAACAAAACAGAATTCCTTACAGATAGCGACAGAAATAATATATAGAAACTCCACAATTCAATATTACACCTACCCGGTTCCTGGGGATGTGCCCACGTCGCACACTCGTAAATTCAAGTGGATCATCATAGGAAGTGACACTGAGAGTGAATAATTTGACAACACAGCTTCAAAAATTGTGGTGACTGCATTACTCATTGTTTGTTAGAATGCACAACAATATAGTTCCATAAAATATGGGGTTTTTTTTAAAACTGTTTCTTGCCCAACATTATGTCCCAAAACTGTATTAATAATTTAAGATTTAATCTGTTTATGTGACAGAATTGTTAAATAAATGAATTATCATGATAATGTGCATGTCCTGTGATTTGCATCAGATGCTTGGTGGTATCCAAAAATGGGATCACAACTCGCCAGCAGAGCCAGCTCGGTGAGATCCCATTCTGGACACCACCTCAGATCTGATACAAATCACAGGACATAAACATTATCATGATAATAAAGCCAGAAAATAAGCAGACTGTCATCTACAAAATGAGATCCTCAGAGGGTGAATTTAGTGATGCTACCCTGCATAGCAGGGTAGCATCACTAAATTTACCCTCTGTGAACCTCAGTCTGAATCAGGGTCTCAAAACTAAACAGAGAGGTACCCAGAGGATAAATTGGCCCACTGTATGGGATAGTGTCATCAAATTCACCCTCTGGGGACCTCATTCTGCAAATGTCAGGCAGCTTATTTTCAGGACTGAAGTGATAATCTGTTTTTACCATGATTAAACTAGAATTAAGTGAATGACACTAATATTTTTGAGAAAAAAAATATCTCCTTTGGTGGCCTGATAACTTTTTTGCTTGGCACTGTTTTGTGTGGAAGTATTTCATTCGAGTCTTAACATCACTCAGACGTGTAACGTCCAGTCAGATGCATTCTAACATGAGGTTCTTACGCATAATCCAGATTCCATACATGGTGTACCTAGAACATTTCTCAATGTCTGTATTGTATTGGGTAACATTGAATACATGCAGGAATCGTGGTGTAAAAATTTGGAAAGGTAATTGCCTCGGCCCTGCGAATCTCAAATTCAGCGTCAATTTGAATCATACAGACGATTTTAAATTGAATTCCGAGACTTCAGGTTGTGAATATTGTGCCTTCTTACATCTATGAATATTGTCTGTCTCCTCTCAGTTATTGAATTCAGTCATGACTCATTCATTTGGGTAAGTCAATAAAAGAGATGATTATTCCTCAACAGAATCAAAATTGTTTCAGAAGTCCAAAAAGAGATACGTGGTAGAATTTTGAGAACATTTCGATGAATCGAAAATTTCCAAACCTGCATGATTGACTTGAATCAAATCAAATTTCCAAGCATCACAGTGACCTATCATTTCAACCAGATCTTGACCCTGTGATAATCTGATCAAAATCCTCTGTACCCTTTTCTGATCAACGTACATGTACTCCAACTATTGTTCACATTGTTTTATTATTGCTGGAGGGTGGCGCGGTGGCTCAGTAGGTAGAGGTGCGGGCTGCAAGCCGAGAGGTCCTTCGTTTGAATCCCACCTGCGGCAACCGTGTTTGTGTCTTTGGGCAAGACACTTCACCCCCATTTCCCACGTGGGGGCACGGTGACGGTGTGTACTAAGGCGTAGTGCACATTGATGGTGCACTGTCTTCAACCAATGCTAACCCTGCTTGTGTGGAGTTAGTATGTTGGGGAGCTGACAGTTGCTCGCCGTTGCTCAGTGGTTCTCTCCGGATACTCCGGCTTCCCCCACACGTAAAACTTTTCGAGGTCATGATTAGCCATTGTGCAGAAATGTGTGACCTTAAACACCAATAAATAAATAAATTTTTGCTGGAAGAACTTGGCTGTTCTATTAACTGGTTGACGGCTAGATTATTTTTGGTGGTCTGAATTTGTTATTCAAAACTTGTTTTATTACAAATTATTGGAGAGAATTTATATAAACAAAAATATTATTTGTGTTTGACTGAAAATGAACAAGGAAAGTGTTGGCTTTTGCTCTGGTATCCTCATTTTTTGAAAGCCCTGATAGTGGCTTCTTGCACTCAACCAGTTAACAATGGGTGATGATGAAAATGAATATGGATAATTTTATAATTCTGAAATGTTCCGAATGGTTTTAGAAAACTGCTTTTGCCTTCTCTGGCTTATAAAAATCATCTCATGATATATTTTCACTTGAGTGGATAATCTAACAACTGTTGTTAATTATTATTATCATTAAATGAAGTTGTACAATTAAAATGATGTTTTATAGAAGGTTTTGTTGAGTTGTTATTGGTAATTTGAGCCTTTCTCATGGCAAATCTCAATGAAAGTCTCACTTTTTGATGGTACAGTAGAATCCTCTTAATTGAATATCCATTTTGCCAGTGAAAATTATTCAATTAACAGGAGTATACAATTAACAGGGATTTGGTCAGTTTCCTGTGTTCTGGAGGTAAACTGAGCATTTATTCTATTATATCTTGTTAGACAGAGATCATAGAGCTCTGTCAAACAAGATATAATAGAATAAATGCCTGTATTGGATGTAGTGAGGCCAAAAAGGTTGATAAATAAGGGGAATTTGGTGCGTGTAACAGTAATTTTTCCGACATATTACAAAAATTTATATACAATTAACAGGAGTTTACTCTACAACCCATATGCAATTAACAGATCAAATTTGTACTGAAGATATGGTAAATGGTTTTGTGTTTGAAAACTATATTCAATTAACAGGGATATACAATTAAGAGATATCCAATTAAGTGGGCTCCACTGTACAATGAAGCCAACTTAATTGGATATATATTAATTGTATAATCCAGTTAATTGCATATAATTTCCAAAACACCAAACCATTTACCATGCCTTCAGAAAAAATTTCACCTGTTTAATTGAATAAAAAATCTTATGTCAGAATATTACCTTTACAATCACCAAATTCTCATTATTTATGGACCATTTTGGCCTCAGTACATCCAATACAGGCATTTATTATCCCCTGCCAACATAGATGTAGATTTGCATGTGGTCAAGAATTTCCGATGCGATGAATTTTGCATGGTTACGGCCCAAAATTTCCATCACAAAGGCTTGTATGCTTAACCCTTTACCCAATTTTTCAAAAAATTCCAACAAAACCATATCATGTGACCCCTCTTTGGAACGAGCTTGTTCCAAAAAGGGGTCACATGATGACATGATATGGTTTTGTTGAAATTTTTCGAAAAACAATTTTTTTTCTGTAGCTGAATTTGCATATTACGCGGGTGGATGTGGGCGATTTGTTGGGTAAAGGGTTAACACCTACATTTCGGATTTTTACAAAACATAGTCTGAAGTATCTGTATCAAGTGTAGATGTGCATGTGATAAGGAATTTTCTTGGTTACGGCCCTTGGTAATAGCAAAATGTCTGTCTCAAATGCTTGTCTGCATAACTCTGCCTGCAATTTTCATTGCATTTTTATGAATTTTGGTGCGCAATATCAGTATCATGTGTACATGTGCATATGGAATGGAAGTTTTAATTTGAATAATTTTTCCAGTGTTATAGCCCTTGTCGACTTTGAATTTACCAACATTGCAGGTTTTTGGAAGATATCTTCAGTTGCGATCCATATGGTTCCTTCAGTTGCAATGAACAAAATGAGATATTTAACCTTGTCCAATGAAGTCCATTCACCATCTTGGTGTTTGTTCATCCATCTTGATCACCTCATATGCTTATTCCTATCATAACATAAAAGTCAGCGGGGGATATGGATGTCATTACACTGTCTTGTTTAATTAGAATTACTTGGATATTCACTGAATTATGTATGTTTTTAGACCTTTTTGGCCTCAGATTATCCAATATAGGCATTTAATCTTTATATCTTGTTCCACAGCGCCTTATAAGCTCTGTCAAACAAGATATATTTATTTATTGGTGTTTAAGTTCACATATTTCTGCACAATGGCTAATCATGACCACGACAGTTTTATGGGTGGAGGAAGCCAGAGAGAACCATCGAGCAACGGAGAGCAACTGTCAGCTCCCCAACATACTATCTCCACACAAGCAGGGTTAGCATTGGTTGAAGACAGGTGCACCATCGACGTGCAGTATGCCTTAGTACACAGCGTCACCGTGCCCCCACGTGGGTAATGGGGGTGAAGTGTCTTGCCCAAGGACACAACGCGGTTGCAGCAGGTGGGGTTCGAACTGAGGACCTCTCGACTTGCAGCCTGCATCTCTACCAACTGAGTCACCATGCCCACAAACAAGATATGGAATAAGATATAATGGAATAGAATAAATGTTCCAGTTATAACCAGAATACAAGAAAGTGGCCAAATTCTTGTTAATTGGATACTCTTCATATTTGAATAATTTCTTCTGGTTGAGCACTATTCAGTTAACCCTTTACCCCACGTAACAGCCAAACCCACCCAGGTCTATTCACAAAAATCGCCAATTAATTTTCATTTTTTGTCTCAAAAACATAGGTTATGACCCCTCTTTGGAACGAGCTCGATGAGCTCGTTCCAAAGAGGGGTCATAACCTATGTTTTTGAGACAAAAAATGAAAAAAATTAGTTATTCAAGGATTTTGTTTGCAAGTGTCATCTGCTTTTCATGTTAGGTAAACAGGGAGTGTGCTAGCTCAGTGGCTAGAGCATTGAACTTGAAAAAAAACGAAAGGTCTCTGGTTCACTGCTGACAAGTGGTAATTACATTGTGTCCTTGGGTAAGACAACTAGTCCTGATTACTGAAATGGGGGCATGGTGGTGCTGTGTGCTAAGGAGTACTGCTTGTGCAGAATTAATAAGTAGGAGACTATGACCATTGGTTCAGTGGTTCCCTCAGGATATTTCAGCTTACTCCAGTCTCTTCGAGACCTATTTTACAGAACAAATCCTCATAAAGTTCTGTCGTTCTTGAAGGAAATCAACCTTTTTAATAAATTTTAAATTGTTTTTAATCAAGACTCTTCAAGTCTCAGTTCATCAGGTTGATTTTGAAGCTATTCAATTCTCTTCTTTCATTATTGTTTTAATCACTTTGGTCTTTGACAGATCTCTTGTAGTTCTTTTCTATTTTTATTTGGTCTTTTTACTTCATAACTGAACATGAGTTTTTACTTTCCACTGTTTTCTCGCCACGATATGGCCTTAGCTGCTGATGTGGTGTAAGCACCAATAAATAAATAATAATAAATAAATATAGCTTACTCCAGCCATAAAACTGTCCGACACAATGTGGTCCTGGCTGTTGAAAGGGTTATTAAACCCAAATAAAACAAACAACAGGCATCCACTGTATTCTCTTTCCAAAAGAATTCTTGGAATAAATTATATTTGAGATGGGAGTGTGGTGGCTCAGTAAGTAGAGATGCAAGCTGTAACTCCAGAGGTTCTATATCAATTTGTGTGCAGTTGAGCAAAAAACTTATTTTACCTCAGAGCTCTACCACTGGAATTTCCCACAATGCACTGTGTGAGAATTTTGAAGTAACCAATGATCAACAGGTTGGGGTAGAACCCACCTTATCTTGATATATAATTTGCCAATCAGTGATTGACAGGTTGGGGTGGGACCCATCCTATTCATACATATAAATGGCAGAGTGTTGGAACTGTATTGCCACTCTATTAACTCGCTTCTGAAAATGATGAATTCACGCTACGTCTGTGAATTATGTCAAAAATCTTACTCTCATAAAACTAATTATTATCGACACAGACGAAAATTACACAAAAATGTAAATTTTAAACACACTATAGGGGGAGCAAACTCAGATACAGCCAGGTTAACAACCAGATCTGTCTGTAATGAACCACCCTATCCTCCAGTGCATATGAAATCAGCCTTTAGTTGGTGTCAGGGACACCTGAGGCCCCGTAAGGCCTGGGCTGACGTGGGGTTATTTAGTCCCGCTGATGAAGTTGCAGGAAAATTAGACCAACGTGGAGGGTCGGAATCCAAGTGTCGCGAACTCGGCGCAGATAGCTGAGTTAGACCGACGCCATGATTCCTTCTCTGCCAAATTGGCCTGAAATAGGTTCGATTTCCGTTAGGTGTGATTCCTAATCACTTCAGGCTGTATAATGGAAAGAATGATTTAAAGTAACAACGATTCTTTTATTTACACATAAAAATAAATCCGTTTCAATATTTCAACAATCAACAATTCAATTCTTTTCACAGAAAATGGGTCACTACGGTTAAATAATTCTAAACAATCATATAGTCATTCTATAGCCCTGTACTGGCACTATAGTCTACACACTGGAAATGTTACTACCGTGAGCTCGCTATAAGAGCTTCACAAATCTGAAATGTTATTACTGTGAGCTCGCCATAAGAGCTTCACCCGCTTAGGCTCAAATGTCAACGTCTGCGCGTAACTGTACCTCTGGCTGTCGGAGGGTTCCGACCAGCAATGTTCGTCATCTATAAACCACCGTACTTCTGATTTGGGTCAGATATTGTCTACTCATACCTTATGTGCCTTTTGAAAGTCCTCCGTGAAAGTCCTATTGAAATATCCACCGTTCCTGGTTGAATTCACGATTCACAAATGCCCCTTTTTGTGCTAGGGCGAAATTGTCACTCACACCGATCTCCAGTCGGTATTACGATGTTCCGACAGCAAAATAAACTACTCAGAACGCAATCAGTCTGACGCTTCAAAGGGTTAATACGCACAGTACAATTAACCTACACTTCTGACTATTGCAGGCCGATACCTGCTACTCGACAATCTAAACTTTATCGTAACACCTGGGGTGTTCCTTCTCACGAATTCGGCCCCGTAGCCGCCTATCAATGTTAAGCTAAATCAATCATGGAATGCCCTCTCTGGCGATTCCAGCCGTGTCAGGGTCCTGTGATCGAAGGTACCCTTGTGCCAGGAAACAGAGTCCGCCTGTCCTGGACTTCACCAACGCGTGTGTGACCCCAAGTGTGTGTCTAATGCTCTGCTCTTCCAGGTATATATACTTTTTACCCTAAACTGTCAGGTGGACCGACGCTCATCTGTCCACCTGTCAAGACGGTGGGAGATGACGTATATCGAGGCAGAATCAATACAAGTTATCTCACGCGTGACTTAACGCTGACTTCACTTGTCGAGAAAACCGATTCGTTCTTGCCATGATTGTTAGGTGACGATACGATAGACATTTCTATCGTTTTAGAATCTCGTTTCTTAATTGACCGTGACGATAAATGAGATTAGACCTTATCTAACATACCGTTTCTCCCCTGGGTCCCTGCGCTAAAGCTGGATATACACCACGTGTGTTTTTTCTATTTCCAGCTTTACAGAGAAGTGAAATTCACGTGGGTTTTCGCCTTGATGCGGAATATATTTTGAACTTACAATATCTTTAAATATGAGGCCCCTTGCCCCTATATTTAGGCTGGCTTTGCCCTGACAACTCCCTTCCCGAGAGAAACACCCTGTGTATCTCTCAAAACACAAGGGGCAATGCCACGTACGCTCGCCTCTCACACCTTTTTACGATCTACCATCATGTTCAAGACTACAAAACTGTGCCCTAGTGGTCGTGGGGTTCATGACCGGGCTCATGCGTCGGCCATACCGATTCCCACGGCACACACGCTACCACATGCTCCCGTCTTGCGGGTTTACATATGGAGAGTAGCCTTACTCTTAGATTTGCAGCACTCTCTCTCTCTCTGTAATACTATATATTTACACCTAAACATACACATTTTTATACACGTTCGCCCATTTTGCAAACAGTTCACTTGGCACTCACTCCGACGAGTAACACCGTCCGCGCCTTTGCGTCAGATGGGTTAATTCCAACGGAGTGTAACTTCGCCTCCCGTTCCCCTATGTCTTGTGAAGGGGCAAACGACCCCTGCATTATGTTGAGCCTCACCCTCGCAAAGCTCAACCAGGGGATTAAAATTGTGCCTCACACACTCACACATTCAACACACAGATTTCCCGACCGCGCCTTTGCGACAGACGGGGTTAGTGTATCCCACACTTACAAAACTCGACACACAGGCTCCCCGTCCACGCACACGCGACAGACAGGGTAGTGTATCTCACATTCGCACTCACAACCAACTCTAGTCGGCAGTCAGAGCAATAATAATACTAAAAATAAGAAAATTTCTTCCGGGCCTTAACACCGGGTTTACGAAACTCATCACCTCACCCACAAAAATATTTGCGACTGGAGCCCCCGTCCCAGACACCAGGCCCACAGCCACCCAACTATTGCTTCTTTATAACCACCGACCATTGGTAGGGGCCCGGTTCCCAGTATCCCCTTGGGTAACCCTTGACACACCCCTACTTCTCGCCCCGCCATTTCTACGGGTATTCCACCAGGGTCCCCATACCCTGTCGTTGTCGCATTCCCAAGAGCTTCCCTTGGCGCTATATCCCCCAGGCTCACTCGTCCCGGCGATTACCGTCGTTCGAACGACACTGGCCGTCCTTGGCCCTTGTGCCGTCGACCCCCCGGTCCATTGCGACGACTTCTTGCGCACATTGGGCGCTGTGTGCCCCCGGCACTCTCTACGTGGTCTCCGCCACCTAGGATGCTTCTCCTTTGATTTGTGGACCCTTTTCTCGGTCCCCTGGGCGCCCATCTTAGCGGTCCCATCCACTTTAACAAACTCAACTTGTGTTAACCCGTGCCCCCTCAATTCTGGGGAAGTTTGCCCAGCCATTTGCGTAGGTCTGGCCTCCCCCCTCCACACAGGTGACACCGACTTCTGGGGGAGCTCAACTCCCCCACATAAATTTGCTTGATGGTCTTTCCCCAATGATCCCATCGGTTTCCCTCGCTGTTTAGCATTTAGCCTGGACCGCCTGCGACCCCTTCTCCTTAATTGGACAGGAGTCGTCCCTCCTGAAACTTCCTGACATTTCGTCGTGTAGGGACCATCCCCTAGACCTTCGGATTGGTTCCCCCTGGGAACCTTCCCTTCCTTACTCGTTGGGCCCTCACTTGGCCCCCTATCCCTGGACCATAACTCATCAGGGCTTGCCCTCACCCCTGGGATATTACCTATGACCAGGTCATACACAGGTGATTCAATGCACATGGCTTCCACTTCGCCACAATAAAATGGGGTATCCACCGTTATCCTCGCAATGGGGAACCTTCTAACGGTCCCATCTATCAAAATACACAAATGGTCACGACCCAACAATTGCTTCTCGTCAACCAGTTGCCTTCTAACCGCTGCAGAGGAGCACCCAGAATCCCGGAGCAGACGGATCTCCCTTTGTCCCACATACCCTGGGTACAGTGGCATATCAACCTTCTCCTGCAAAGTTGTGAGCCTCTCACACATGCCACTTATTATCGGGACAACCTTCCCGCCTTCCAGCCTTAATTCTCCCTCTTGTATACATTCCCGGAGGGGACTGTGTTCTGGACCGATAGTTTGACAGAACGCTGCCGTCTGTCTACTGGGCCCTGGATCTACGCGGTCACCTTGCTTCCAACCCCTTGGTGCTGCGTTCCCGACCCCCTGCTGAGGTGGTCTAATGTTCCCAGTGGTCCTTACCTGCTTCTGCCAGCAGTCCCTGGCAATATGTCCCTGCTTGTTGCAGATAAAACAAGTGGTGTCCTTGGGAGCGCTCCCCTTCCGGCTGGTCTGCGACGCAGGAGGATCGGGGTGGTGTTGCCTTACGGGTGCCATTGCCAACCCGTTTGCCCCACCCCTAGCCGATTTGGGTGCGTTTACACTCCCACCGTGGGCCTCGATGTAACGTTCTGCCACAGTTGCCATCTCATCATAGGTGGGCGGACCCCTTTCCTTGATGAACAGGCCCAACTCCTTGGAGCATGTAGTTAAAAACTGCTCCCGGAGAAATAGATCTCGCAGGGCTCCATATGACTCATTCACTTCTGCGAGATCAGTCCAGCGGTCAAAGTACCGCCTAGCTCGGGCAAAATACTGAGGCACTGTTTCTCCCTTCTCCTGCTTAATCTCTCGGAACTTGGTCCGGAATCCTTCTTCAGTGAGCTGGTATCTCCGAAGGATGGCATTCTTCAGCTCACTGTAGTCGTTAAGAAGTGCAGGAGGCATACTGGTATAAGCCTCGAGGGCTTTACCTGATAACAAAGGGCTCAAGCACATAGCCCATGTGTCTTCTGGCCACATTTGACTGGAGGCAAAACGCTCGAACCTCTCCAAGTACGAGTCCAAGTCATCTGTGTTTTCATTGAAATGAGCGAGATGGGGGCGTGGGGCATGAATTGCTACCCCTGCACTCCCATCCCCTGAGCGCCGACTTTCATTCTCCACATCGGCCCTTGCTCTGAGGAGCTCTAATTCTCTCTCGTGCCTCTGTTGTTCGAGCTCTCGCTCTGCCTCCCTTGCCTCCCTTGCTAATTGGGCTTCCCTCTCTCTCGCCTCATTTGTTAATTGAATCTCTCTCTCTTTCGCCTCTCTTACTGCTTGGGCCTCTCTCTCCCTTGCATCATTACGTAAGGCAATCTCCTTGGCCTCACGTTTCTGCTCATCTTTAACGAACTTCTGAAGTTCGGCCCCCTCAAGGCCCATTTCCTTGCCTAATGATACCAGTTGGGCGAGGGGTGTAACAACATCCATTTTGATTTTTTCTTTCTATCTTCAACACTCGTCAGAAAGAATGAAGAAGGAAAAGAAAGAAAGAAAAAAAAATATGGCAATTGATCCTAATTTACCTCTGTAATTTAACGTAATTAAACGCACCAAATATTCTGAAACCTACCGCAGTTATAGTGGCTATTAAGTATCCTTTTGGGGACTACTGTATTGCGATATTAAACCCTTGAACGGCATCAACTGACCGAACGTGTCAAAACCTACACAGAACCGCCGTTAAAATAAAACAAAATTTCCATATAGCCATTTTTTACCTTTTAGAAATATCCTGGTAGCGCTCGCCAATCAATGTCAGGGACACCTGAGGCCCCGTAAGGCCTGGGCTGACGTGGGGTTATTTAGTCCCGCTGATGAAGTTGCGGGAAAATTAGACCAACGTGGAGGGTCGGAATCCAAGTGTCGCGAACTCGGCGCAGAGAGCTGAGTTAGACCGACGCCGTGATTCCTTCTCTGCCAAATTGGCCTGAAATAGGTTCGATTTCCGTTAGGTGTGATTCCTAATCACTTCAGGCTGTATAATGGAAAGAATGATTTAAAGTAACAACGATTCTTTTATTTACACATAAAAATAAATCCGTTTCAATATTTCAACAATGAACAATTCAATTCTTTTCACAGAAAATGGGTCACTATGGTTAAATAATTCTAAACAATCATATAGTCATTCTATAGCCCTGTACTGGCACTATAGTCTACACACTGGAAATGTTACTACCGTGAGCTCGCCATAAGAGCTTCACAAATCTGAAATGTTATTACTGTGAGCTCGCCATAAGAGCTTCACCCGCTTAGGCTCAAATGTCAACGTCTGCGCGTAACTGTACCTCTGGCTGTCGGAGGGTTCCGACCAGCAATGTTCGTCATCTATAAACCACCGTACTTCTGATTTGGGTCAGATATTGTCTACTCATACCTTATGTGCCTTTTGAAAGTCCTCCGTGAAAGTCCTATTGAAATATCCACCGTTCCTGGTTGAATTCACGATTCACAAATGCCCCTTTTTGTGCTAGGGCGAAATTGTCACTCACACCGATCTCCAGTCGGTATTACGATGTTCCGACAGCAAAATAAACTACTCAGAACGCAATCAGTCTGACGCTTCAAAGGGTTAATACGCACAGTACAATTAACCTACACTTCTGACTATTGCAGGCCGATACCTGCTACTCGACAATCTAAACTTTATCGTAACACCTGGGGTGTTCCTTCTCACGAATTCGGCCCCGTAGCCGCCTATCAACGTTAAGCTAAATCAATCATGGAATGCCCTCTCTGGCGATTCCAGCCGTGTCAGGGTCCTGTGATCGAAGGTACCCTTGTGCCAGGAAACAGAGTCCGCCTGTCCTGGACTTCACCAACGCGTGTGTGACCCCAAGTGTGTGTCTAATGCTCTGCTCTTCCAGGTATATATACTTTTTACCCTAAACTGTCAGGTGGACCGACGCTCATCTGTCAACCTGTCAAGACGGTGGGAGATGACGTATATCGAGGCAGAATCAATACAAGTTATCTCACGCATGACTTAACGCTGACTTCACTTGTCGAGAAAACCGATTCGTTCTTGCCATGATTGTTAGGTGATGATACGATAGACATTTCTATCGTTTTAGAATCTCGTTTCTTAATTGACCGTGACGATAAATGAGATTAGACCTTATCTAACATACCGTTTCTCCCCTGGGTCCCTGCGCTAAAGCTGGATATACACCACGTGTGTTTTTTCTATTTCCAGCTTTACAGAGAAGTGAAATTCAGGTGGGTTTTCGCCTTGATGCGGAATATATTTTGAACTTACAATATCTTTAAATATGAGGCCCCTTGCCCCTATATTTAGGCTGGCTTTGCCCTGACAGTTGGAACAATGCATTAACAAGTGGAAATATTTTGGGGCTTGCAAATAAGCTAGAGCCAGTAAAATCGCTAGTGATGGGGGAATCACTGAGGAAAAAACCTATAGATGACTCAACCAACCTACCCTCAAGCAGAATTCAGTGTATTGAACCACGGGGGAGTGAACAGTTGCAGGAAATACGCACACCACTGAATGCTGTAGCTGTCCCGCCCATAGACCAGGGTATGAGACCAATTCCTGAATCTTCAACATCGGGTTCTGAAGAGAAAGGGCTGCTGAACCAGACAATCTTTCAGCGCCAATCAAATTTACGCAAAGAAACCACCAAACCACACTCCTTAACGACTAGTTTTTCAGTGGAAAATTATCCGGACTGGTTAGCCGTTATACCAGATTCCCTGCAGCAGAAGGCACTTTTGTTACTCCAGATAATAAAGAATATACCCAATTTATCCTGGGATGAGAAAGATCGACTCGTGTATAATGGCATTACAATTTCGGGCTCCAATATGTGTGATCTAATAAATGATCTGCTGTGAAAAAGAAAAGATTTTCAACCGACAGGGTCGAAAATTTTGGCAAACATCCTTAAAGATCAAAATATCCCAAGGGGGCTGATCGGAAATCAAAAACAAATTGGCTTGTGTCGTCCAGAAAACAATATCTCTGCAAAGCTGCGATGGACCAGCCTCTGAAGAATGGCTCCTGGAAAAGATTGCGAATGTGGAACGGACTTCGTGGAAGCTCTCATGAAACAGGACGAAAAAGCGAAAACTCACCCCAATAGGGTGACATTCTGAACAACAGCCATTACAGACAACTAAAAATGCGGCCAGCAGCATATACCAGTGTTCATTTTACTGCAAATTTCATATCCATTTAATTCTAATTAATTTGACTAGTTTTGATTTCTGGTTAATATGGATAATTAAAAAAATGCAATATATCTAAGATTTTTTATTTTGTTTTTATATGTGGAGTCTCCTAAACTACAGAGTGCCTTTCTCGACCTTCGCCCAGTTCAGGAAATCTACATAAATTACTGAATGTGATTTAATAAAAAATTCGGCAAATATTCAAATCAAAAACTGTGATCCGATAAAAATTCGGCTGTTATTAAGTGGGTACATTATTAATATTTGGGAATGTAGTCTAATAAGGCCATATTTTATCAACAAAAAGCAGGCACACGAGTCATTCTCGCGTATTATCTTGTTTTTATATAGGCATTTGTCAGAGAAAGGTCTGGAGTTTTGTACAAAAATAAGCATTTTACCACAAAGTTACGCTATGGTCATAGCTGCTGATAGTGGCACATAGAAAAAAAATGGCGTTCAAAAATTAATTTTTACATGCACTGTAGTATGGTTCAATGAATCAGATTTCATTTCGATTTGCGCTGTAAGGGGGGTGGTAAAACCTAGAAAAAAAAACAACAGCTTGAACGCAATTAGTTTCCACCCGTACTGTATCGGTGAGAGAGAGAGAGAGAATTGAAACGTTTTTGTGATCATGGTGGGCAAAGGGTCGGTCGGACTGGCGTAGTTAGATTCATTAAACATACTAATCGGCGTGTTACATCAGTAACTATCCTATATTTTTACTCAATTGAAAAAAAAAAATATATATACAGGTCTGTAAACCAGCTGCGTTTATTTAGAATGTCTGCAGAAAATACGCTATTCCATTACACCCGGACATCAAGTTCAAGTTATAATTAAACGTGACAATTTTACGGGTAGACTCCGGAATATCCAAAAGAGAACCACAGAGCAACGACGAGTAACTGT
The DNA here is from genome assembly GCA_031216915.1 of Pictodentalium vernedei. Lineage (NCBI taxonomy): Eukaryota > Metazoa > Mollusca > Scaphopoda > Dentaliida > Dentaliidae > Pictodentalium > Pictodentalium vernedei. Next base: position 492,187,555 of record CM062294.1, on the reverse strand, counting down.
CATCTCACCAACATCGGAAATCCGCACAAGCAGGGTTAGATTGTTCTAAAATATGCATAGCACCAACGTGCAGTACACCTTATTACACGCCGTCATCATGCTCCCATGTGGATAATCGGGGTAAATTAACTTGCCTAAGGACATAATGCGGGAGTTCGAATAGTGTACGTAGCTTTGGTGCAGCTCTAGGTGGGTTATATTTTCCCAAGTCTCGCAAATTTGGGTGGCTAATACAGAGTCGCATATCCTTTTACCATTTTTTTTTATCAAGTAACAGCGCTTTTCAACTATTAAAATGAGGGGGATGAAAGTACTGTTGATTTTCCCCCTAACAAAACGAAGGGGGCTTGGCCTGTTATTATAGAATTGTAGTTTTTTTTTCATTTACTTAACGATAGTTGGAGCAATCCGGAAAGAACCATAGTGCAGAGGCAAACAACTGTCAAAGTTCTACACAGGGTTATCATTGGCAGAAGGTAGTATGCCATAGTACACAACGTTATCGACCACCCCACCCCCACATAGGTAATTAGATAATATTAGCTTTTTCATGCTTTTACTTAGATGGGTGGGTTATTCTTCAGTGAACGTTCAAAAAATAAATCATACGGGTTAGTAATAGCGCGGGTGTGATTTTTCTATGATTAAACACAGTCCGTAGTGCTATCACCAAATTTTTTTCATTTTTAAACGCACTGGTCCACAATTAACTGTTAAACACTCAAGGGCTGTTTTGATAACCGACAATTTATTTATATTTATTTATTGGTGTTTAAGGTCTGCACAATGACTAATCATGACCACGACAGTTTTACGGGTGGAGGAAGCCGGAGAGAGCCACCGAGCAACGGCAAGCAACTGTCAAGATTCTACACAGGGTCTGCATTGGTTGAAAACAGGTGCTCCATCGATGTGCAGTACGCCTTAGTGCACAGCGTCACCATGTCCCCACATGGTCAATGGGGATGAAGTGTCTTGCCCAAGGACACAACCGACAGACATTCCTGAATAAATCGATACGCGTATTTCTGTCAAACTAATCCGCCATTTTGTTTTTTCGACAAGTGTCTTGTGGAATGAATTTTTTAACAAAAATTATTAATATATTATATTAAATGAACATACGCTATTTATTAGGGGGACAATCTCATAGTAAATAAGGGTTAAGAGTGTGGTAAGTTATGAGAGGAGACTAATCGCGGTAATTTGATCACTTAAAATTGTGGGAAAGGCGTATTTGGGGGCCTGACATGTCCATTACATTTAGAGAACTGAACTGGGGTTCGAGATAATTTAGCTATTGTGAGGGCTGGGGGGAGGGGGAGAGAGGTTTCCAAAAGTTTTTTTTTAGTATTGGATGACCTGGAGGAGGGGAGTTCAGGAAAGTTTTAGGTACTGTGAGGGGTTTACAGGGGTGTGACGGTGAGGGTGTGGGATAATGGAGGTGTCTGATTGGTTAAAAAAGTGTGTGTTTGTGACAAAGCAACTCTTTTTAAGATTATGGTGGGGGCGGGGGAGAGTGGTTTCCAAAAGTGTTTTAGTATTGGATGACCTGGAGGAGTGGCGTTCATGAAAGTTTTAGGTACTGTGAGGGGATACAGGGGTGTGGAATAAAAAAATGAATTATTTAACGAAAATTATTAATATATTATATTAAATGAATATACGCTATTTATTAAGGAGATTACGTCATAGCAATTAAGGTTATTAAAATTTTAAACATATGACCGCACATTTGTCTCCTTCAACCCTCCTCATAACCTCGTTTGACCCCCCTTATGAGGAACGTCTCCACCGGTCAATCGAGTTGTGCATCTCTGCTACTTGTGGCACGATGACGGTTAAGTTGAATCAGCTGAAACCCGCAAATCGCGCAGTTAAATGTTGAGTTTTGACATTTCTCCATGTTTTTTTCTAATGTATCTTTCCTATTATATGATTTCAGACAAAACGTCCACTGGAACATCTTGACATCGACGTCTGTTCGATGTACACTGCCTCTCTCTTTTGTTGAATTTGCTATTGAAACACAAAATTGACAGTTCAAAGCACCTTCTTGGTGGGTTTTCAGATGATCCGTTAATTCATCAAAGTATTGGGACATAAAGTACAGCCATGTATAGCCTCTCCCCCGTGTACAGTAGTCTCATGGCGATTTCTCATGTGATTTTTTTTTTTGAGAATCAGTCAAAACGTAGAAATCGGACCGTTAAAAAATTACTTTATCGCGTGAGGCGTAAAATCAGAATACCTTGGTCTATGAGAGTTTTTCGACAGCCATAAAAACGAGAAGAATAAACTTGCATTATTAATATGTAAGAATCACGCCAAGTTATTAAATCAAATTATACCTATAAAAATAGCCACAATGGAGTCGTTCACAGTCTTCAGGTAAAAGCAAGACACATCTTGTCACGTGAGATCATCATTGATTTTTAAATACATGATAGCATGTCCAGTCTAACGATATTTATGACCGGTCGTTAAAGTGTGACAATAGATTTAATTGCTTCAACATCTGTCAGTAGTTGGCGTTTGAAAAGAAAAATCGATTTAATGACACCCAGACACGCGATGACCTTTGCGGGTCAGTCAGTCGATAGCATTCATATATATGTCCAGTACGTCATTATTAATTCATTTATTAATATACTAATTATTATAATCAACCCTAATTACAATCATTAATTACATTAATTACATTAATTATGCAACAGTCATAAAAGTGATTAAAAAAATATTAATTAAGTGACGTTAATTACCTTACGTAACTTTTTAATTAAGATGACGTCATCGACCCAGGACTCCGGGCCCAGATCTCCGGCCCAGCCCTCCGGACGAATAGGGTCGAAAACCACATCGCATACTACTGCCACATACTCTCTTTTTTATAACCAATGCAAACTTGAAAAAATAAAAATTAAATGGTTCATGTCTGATATTTTACCCAAGTTAATAAAATTGATAAATTTATCCCACGAGTGCAACAAGGCTTTGCAATGCTCAAGGGACGAAATACACCACCACCCATGCTGCTCTGTACATTAGGAGGCCTAAAACATAAAACAAACTAAGAAAATTAACTTCTGATGGCAAAGAAATAATTACAAAAATAAAAAATAAAATAAAAAACTGCCCGCCCGCATGCAATTTTACCAAAAAAAAAAAATGGCCTGAGAAACAGAAGATCTACATGCAGCCAACACTTGTTAAGGAATCAATGCTAAGCCACTGACTCATGGGGCAGTGAAGTAGCAGAAGTTTTGAGAACTTTCCTGATTCCGTAAAGGTTATCTGATTTTGATTCCTGAAAGGTTTACACCTCATTCATTTCAAGGTTTTGTTTGGATCGTGGAATATTGGAAAACTCAGGGAAAATGCAGAAAAGGTTTGGAAAAGTCGGGGAATTTTAAAAATGCATTATTTCACACAAAATACTGTGAAAGTTTTTTTTTAACCCCACCCAATAACATTGACACACCAATTTACCACATAAACCCAATAAAATGTCTTTTATATAAAGTTCACTCCATTTGGTCATTTCAGTCTCCTGGTGTTTTACTTTTGTAAAATGTGCTGTTTTCCTTCATTATTATTAGTTTAAACTATAGGAGGTACTGTGGCGTTGCGGTAACTGGTTCTCCCCAGATAACCGAAGTTGAGCAACGTCGAGCTCGGTTAATCCTCGGATGGGTGAGCGATCGATGCGGACTCCCGCGTTGTGTCATTGGGCAAGGCACTTAACCCCGATTGTCCACATGGGGGCACGGTGACGCTGTGTACTAAGGCGTACTGCACTTCGATGGTGCGCATGTCTTCAACCAATCTAACCCTGTCTGTGCTGCAGTGCGGAGTTACGATGTCGGGGAGCTGGCAGCCGCTCATCATTGCTCGGTGGTTCTCTCCGGGTACTCTGGCTTCCTCCACCCGTAAAATTGTCACAGTCATGATTAGCCATTGTGCATAAGTATGTGACCATAAACGCCCATAAATAAATAAATAAATAAATAAGCCACAGACTCACTCTCTGTTCTCTGTCACCAGACAAATAAAATAAATAGTTTAAACTATTGCCATGGTGCATGTGAACGTCTTGTCAGGCTGCGAGTCTGTCTTGACAATTTACAGCCCGTAGTTTTTTTGATCAACACCAAATGTTATATTCTTTGGCTTCATGCCTTGATATGGCCATCTCATGCTTCCTGCAATGGCTACCACTGCAGCCATCTTGGATTTCTAGAACACAGGATACGCATCAATTTTTAGCTGACCTGAGGGAACGTGACTTACCATTTGCGGTCCATTGCCTTCGTCATTGTTGTCCTTCATGAAATTTACATTATCTCAATCCCTGTTAATTGAATACTCCTGTTAATTGAATAATTTTCATTGGTAAAGTGGCTATTTAATTAACTGGGTCCCACTGTATGAGGATTATCCTTCAAAGAGCTTGTTCAGATCCACCAGGCAGAACAATTTGTTATTTGGTTTCATTAGTATGACTCCTAGATTAAGTTTCTTTTAGGGATGATGCTTGACTGATTTGTTGGTGAGGGGGGGGGGGGGGGAGGGGGTGGCGAGAATCAGAGGGGTTTGACACTGAATCCTATAGAGAATTTACTGTAATTATTTAGATGAATTTTGTCCATGAGTGAGAGGATCAAGTGTGATCAAATTGAGTCAGCTGTATATGTGGGTGGATAAGATTAATATGACTCGCCAGGTCACATGAGGGGGTGAGCCATTGGGTGCATATTTATTTTTATTTTTAGCTCAACTTTGGCGAAGCCAAATTTGAGCTTTTGTCATGGCCCGTCGTCCGTCTGGCCGTTTGTCCGTCTGGCCGTCTGTCAACAATTGGATACGGCTCGGGCTAGAGGCCGTATTTATGAACCGATCTTTACGAAACTTCTTGGGTACCTTTGTTATGACCGTGGGACGAGAACGAGTGTTTTTGGGTACGGTCCGAAATTCAAGATGGCCGCCAGCTGCCATTTTGTACCGACGATGCAGAAATCTGTTTTTTGTACAGAACTTCCATATGAAAGCTCTGATTTGAATAATTTTTTGTATGAATGTTTAGTACCATGGGATACATCACATATAATACGGGTTTTTCTCTCGTGCGTAAATTGTGCAAATTAGACTAATTTTGATGTTTTTTGGTGTTACTTTCAGCACTGTAAGTGCAAATGCCAATACGACTCGGGCTAGAGGACGTATTTATGAACCGATCTTTACGAAACTTATTGGGTACCTTTGGTATCACCGTGGGACGAGAACGAGTGTTTTGGGGTCCGGTCCGAAATTCAAGATGGCCGATGGCAGCCATTTTGTACAAAATTAGGTGCAATCAGATTTTTGCACAGAGCTTCCATATGAAAGCGCTGATTTGAATAATTTTTTGTGTGAATGTTTAGTACCATGGGATACATCACATATAATACGGGTTTTTTTCTCGTGCAGAAATTATGCAAATTAGATGAACTTTGATTTTTTCATTGCGACTTACACGCAGTAAGTACACATGGCAATGCGGCTCGGGCTGGAGTCTGTATTTATGAACTGATCTTCACGAAATGTCTTCGGTACCTTTGTTATCACCTTGGGACGAGAACGAGTGTTTCTGGGTATGGTCTAAAATTCAAGATGTCTGCCAGTGGCCATTTTGTACCGAAATTAGGTCTAATCAGTTTTTTGTACACAACTTCTATACGGCTCAGACTAGAGGCCATATTTATGAACCAATCTTTACGAAACTTCTTGGGTACCTTTGTTATCACCGTGAGATGAGAGCGAGTGTTTTTGGGTGTGGTCCAAAATTCAAGATGGCCACCAGCAGCCATTTTGTACCAAAATTAGTGCAATCAGTCTTTTGTACAGAACTTCTTATGAAAGTTTTGATTTGAATAAATTTTTGTATGAATGTTTAGTAACATGGAATACATCACATATTGTAAGTTTTTTTTTTTCGTGCAGAAATTATACAAATTAGATGAACTTTGATTTATTCAGTGCTACTTACACAATGTAAGCACACATGTCAATATGGCTCAGGGTAGAGGCTGTATTTATGAACCGATCTTCACAAAACTTCTTGGGTACCTTTGTTATCACCCTGGGACGAGAATGAGTGTTTCTGGGTGCGGTCCAAAATTCAAGATGCCTGCCAGTGGCCATTTTGTACCAAAATTTGGTCCAATCAGTTTTTTGTCACAAGTTCTATACAGCTCGTATTTATGAACTGATCTTCACAAAACTTCTTGGGTACCTTTGTTTTCACCTTGGGACAGGAACGAGTGTGTTTTGGGGTGCCTTTGTTATCACTGTGCTATGAGAACAAATATTTTGGGGCTGAGTCAGACCCAAAGATTTCTTTTCTAGTTTAGCATCTGACTGTAGCCCACCTTTACAATACTTTACCTATACATTTGTTACAGGCAACGGTCAGTATTTATGTACAGACCGTTACAATACTTTATATGTACCTTTGTTATCAGGTCATTACCTAGATGTTTGTCATTGCTGTGTCACATACTATACATGTACATGTCTTTGTCTTGACAAGTTGAGCTACAGTGTCATTGACACTTTCATTTTGCTTTAAATTGAGTTTAAAGAATTTTGAGTGATTTTGCAGGATTTTCCGAAAAAAAAATTGTTCACCTTGTTGACCACATGCATGTCAGGTTGGGGTGAGGGCATTAAGTAACAATTTTAGCTCGACTTGACAAAGTCAAGCTGAGCTATTGCCATCACTTCTCGTCCATCGGCATACGTACGTACATTAGTATGTTAGTACGTACGTCCACAATTTCCTTTGGCACACCTCACAGGTCGAATTTATGATCAAATCACTTTGAAACTTGTTTGGGGATGACCTCTAGCTGGGAGCTATCGATTTTCTTCCATTTCCGTCAAAAAATGTTGCCCCGGCTAACGTTCTTAGAACTTAGTTTAGTCAGAAGACCTCAATATTTCCCTTTGGCACACCCAACAGGGCACATTTATGATCGGATTGCTTTGAAACCTGGTATGCTTGTTTGGGGTGACCTCTAGATGGGAGCTATCGATTTTCTTCAATTTCCGTCGAAAAATGTTGCCACTGCCAACGTTCTTAGAGCTTAGTTTTGTCGGACCTCAATATTTCTCTTCGGCCCACTCTACAGGGCACATTTATGATCGGATTGCTTTGAAACCTCGCATGCTTGTTTGGGGAGACCTCTAGATGGGAGCTATCGATTTTCTTCCATTTCCGTCAAAAAATGTCGCTGCGGCCAACGTTCTTAGAACTTAGTATAGTCAGACCTCAATATTTCCATTTCCGTCAAAAAATGTTGCCACTGGCAATGACCTTCAGTGAACTTAGTAAAAATGCAATTTAGCATCAATATTTCCCTTTGACACACCCTGCAGGGCACATTTATGATTGGATTGCTTGCAAACTTGGTGAGCTTGTTTGGGGTGACATCTATATGGGAGCTGTCAATTTTCTTCCATTTCTGTCAAAAAATGTTGCCGCTGACCTTTGAACTTAGTCAGACCTCAATATTTCCCTTTAACACTGCCTTCAGGGCACATTTATGATCGGATCACATTGAAACTTGGTATGTGTGTTCCGAGTGACCTCTAGATGTGAGCTATTGCTTGTTTTCATTTCCATAAAAATTATTGTCGTTATCACCAACCTTTGAACTTACTGCATTTGTGCATCAGCTTATCCCTTTTGCACTCTCTGCAGGGTATATTTATGAATTTTCATAAAAAAAAACCCATTGCCACAAGCAATGACCTTCTACTTAGTGCATTTGTGCATTAACATCTTCCTTTGGCATGCCTCAGAGGACACATTCATTATCAGGTTGTTTTGAAACTTTGTATGCTTATGCAGGGTGACAAAGATAAGAGCTATTAATTTTCTTTTCAAGTCCATCAAAAACTGTTGCTGTTAGCAACAATCTTTGAATTTATTGTATTTGTGCATCAACATTCTTTGACATGGCCTACAGGCCACATTTATCATAGGATTGTTTTTGAACTTGGTGTGCTCATTAGGCAAGAACTTTAGATAAGAGCTGTTGATAAGCATTCATTTCTGTGAAAAAAGTTGCCATTTACAATAACCTCTGAACATACTGCATTTGTGTATCAACATTCTTCCTTTTGCCAGTCTTACAGTTTACATTTAAAAATGCATGGATTACTCTGACATTGTGCACACACACAATGCTGTTATGTTGAAATTTCATCAAATAACATTGGTACCAATGATCTTCAATTTTGCCATTTCATTTATAACTTACCAAGTTGAAGTTTGTCAAGTTGAGCTACAGTGTCATTGATACTTTCATTATTACACGCCTGTTCTTTGAAACCCTTATCTACAGCAACACTAAACCATGCGGAAAATAAAAATCTGTTCCGCACATGTGTGAAACGGAAATTGTTGACAGACTATTTTATAAAGAAGCGAAATTCCACAGGAATTTTCTACAAATCTTATACCGCAATTACAATTTCAATCCCTAGCGATAGCTAAAAGTCGTCCCCTGAGTTCCAAGGTGTTCTATGTGCCTTTAGGCACATAGAACACATTGGAACTCAGAGGACGAAAGAGTAACACAGGTTCCCCTCGCAAGTTTGGTTGGCGACAAAATGTGTTCTTTTTGGTGATAATTATCAAATGAATTGTTGAGTGTCCTTCTAATAATTGTTTTATAGACGCGTAGGTATGTAATAAACACAGAACGACCCGCGTGTGTGAATGGGTTAATCGATATGACACTTGTGCCATCACGGAAGGATAAAACTCTAGGCCTGTGGCCTCTCGCTCTATCCTTTCGCTTTGGCACTCGTGCCATATCGATTAATCCAATTACACACGCGTGTCGTTCTGTGTATTTAGCTCACCTGAGCTCAGTTCAAGGCAAGTTTTAGTTATCACATTTCATCCAGCATTCAACATAAACTTTACATTATCGACTTCTCCTCATAAACTACCTATTACAATCATTTGATACTTGGTATACAGCATCCTCAGAAGGCCAGATTCAGGTTTGTTCAAAACAAGTCTCTGGATTCATATTTGAGATCACTATCAACACCCAAATTTTAACTTGGTGCAATATGAGGAAATTTATTTACAAATCTTCTTCATGAGATCCACTAGTCAAAAACACATGACATTTGATATACTGCACCTTCAAATAAAATCCCTGGGGGCATATTTGGGCTCCATATGGCAACTTGAACTTTAAAAATCTTCTTCAGATCTACCTGTCAGAATCTTGATATGCAACATCATTAGGATGTTCAGATTCAAGTTTGTTCAATTCAAGTTCCTGGGGTCATACTTGGGCTATGGAAGCCCGAATTTTAACTTAGTGCAATATGAGGAATATTCTTTAACTGTTTACCTAACACGAAAAGCAACCGACACTTGCAAACTAAATTCTTGAAAAGCTAATTTATTCATTTTTTGCTGCAAAAACATAGGTTATGACCCCTCATTGGAACGAGCTCAACGAGAAGAAGGGTCATAAGCTATGTTTTTGAGACAAAAAATGAAAAAATAATGAAAATTAAATGGCGTTTTTTGTGAATAGCGCTCTTCCTTTTTGGTCGTTACGTTGGGTAAAGGGTTAAAAATCCTCTTCTTCAGATCCATTGTTAAGAATCTTTTGGGTGAGTGTGTGTGGGGGTGGATGTCAAGTGCCTTGGGTCATATTTGGGCTCCCGATGGGATCCCAAATTTTAACTTAGTGCAATATAATGAATATTCTTTAACCCTTTACCTGACATGAAAAGCAGACGACACTTGCAAAAAAAAATACCGGTAACTAATTGTTTCGTTCCAATGAGGGGTCATAACCTATGTTTCTGAGACAAAAAATGAAAAAATAATGAAAAGTAATTGGCGATTTTTTAGAATAGCGCTGGCCAGTTTTGGTCATTACGTTGGGTAAAGGGTTAAAAAATCTTCTTCACATCCATGAGTCCGCTTCTTCCGTGACTTAGTATTGCTGCACTCTTACTTGTGCTCCCTTTTAACTTAGTGGGTTATGGGGAGCATCTTCTTCAGACCCACCAGGCAGAATCTTTTCATATTTCAAATGTAACATTACTATAACTCCTAGATTAAAGTTCAAAGTTGACTAATTTTGGTAGGCATCAAAGGTGTTTGAAATTTAACACAGAACCAAGTGCAGTATTTACTATTTGTTTAAATGAATTGTGCCCACTCGTGACAGAGCTGATTGTGGTCGACATTAGTTAGATGTAAATATGAGTACATAAGATTAATGTTTCCACATATGGGGACCACTGGGGTGGGGGGGGGGGGTGGAGTAAGAGAGTCCATTGGGCAAAACATTTTAGAGGGTTGTGAGTGATTTTATGAAAAAAACAATGAACTTTCATCCCTGTTAGCAGGTGGGTGGGAGGGAGTCCACTGGTGGATTTTTTATGTCCTCGAGAGATTCTCTCGGGAGCATTGTTTTCACCATGTCTGTCCGTCCATCCGTCATCTGTCCGTCCGTTAACCTTTGTTTTTTGTCAAATAACTAAAGAACCGCTTTTGTGATCAGATCATTATTTTAAGGCTTACTTGTGGATGACCAGACAATGCTTCCTTTCAATTTTGGTCCATATTGAATTTGGTTTCTGTTCAATAACTAACGAATGCTGACTCGAATCATTTTTAGCTTAACTTGACAAAGTCAAGATAAGCTATTGCCATCACGCATGCGGAAGTCTGTTGGTCTGTGAGTCTGTTCACATTTTCCTTTAGCACAGGCTACACCCCGTAGTTCTTGTCCGATCGTCAGGAAATTTCATATGCAGGTTTGGGGTCATGTCCAGATGAGAACGTCCCCTTTTGGTCACGATCGGTCAACCGTCATGGCTGCCCGAGCCGAAAACCTTTAGCACAGTCTACAGGTCGTATTTATGAAGGGATTTCATGATAACTTGGTAGGATGCCTCTGTATAATATCTAGACGAGTACGTCCCCTTTTGGTCATGGTCTATCTACCGTGATGGCTACCCAAGCCTGAAACCCAAAAACTTTTAGCACAGTCTACAGGTCATATTTAATATGGAGGGGTTTCATTGTAACTTGGTAGGATGACTCCGTATGATGTCTAGATGAGAACTTCCCCATTTGGTCGCGATCTGCAACCGTGACGACTGCCCGAGCCCAAACCCCAAAACCCTAAGCACAGTCTACAGGCCGTATTTATGGAGGGGTTTCATTGTAACTTGGTAGGTTGACTCCATGTAATGTCTAGATGAGAACGTCCCCTTTTGGTCGCGATTGGTCAACTGTGACGGCTTCAGGGGCCCGAAGCCCCAAAACATTTAGCACAGTCTACAGGTCATATTTATGAAGGGATTTCATTGTAACCTGGTAGAATGACTCCAGATAATGTCGAAATGAGAATGTCCCCTTTTGGTCGCAATCATTCCGCCGTGACAGCTGCCCGAGCCCAAAACCCGAAAACATTTAGCACAGTCTACAGGTCGTATTTATGGAGGGATTTCATTGTAACTTGGAAGGTTGATTCCATAAAATGTCTAGATGATAACGTCCCCTTTTGGTCGCGATGGGTCAACTGCGATGGCTACAGGGGCCCGAAGCCCGAAAACCTTTAGCACAGTTTACAGGTTATATTTATGAAGCGATTTCATTGTAACGTGGTAGGATGACTCCAGATAATGCCTAGATGAGAACTCTCCTTTTGGCCGCGATAATTCAACCATGATGGCTGCCCTAACCCAAAACCCGAAAACCTTTAGCACCGACTACAGGTCGAATTTATGAAGGGATTTCACTGTAGCTTGGTAGGATGACTCCAGATAATGCCTAGATGAGAACGTCTCCTTTTGGCCGCGATATTTTAACCATGATGGCTGCCCGAGCCCAAAACCCGAAAACCTTTAGCTCAGACTACAGGTCGAATTTATGAAGGGATTCCATCGTAACTTGGTCGGATGACTCAGTATAATGTCCAGATGAGGACGTCCCCTTTTGGTTGCGATCGGTCAACCGTGATGGCTACACAGGCCCGAAGCCCAAAAACCTTTAGCACAGTCTGCAGGCCGTATTTAGGAAGGGATTTCATTGTAACTTGATAGGACGACTCGTTTTGGAATAATTTCACTGTAAATTGGTAACTTTCGTTGATATACATTAACTGTGAGGGCCACATACATTAACTGTGAGGGCCACATTAACCCACCCCTTTAGTATAGTCTACACCTCATATTATGTTTATTGAAAACATAGCATACAGGGAACAGAAATTAACATATTCCCAATTATCACAATTCTTGTCTTATTTCACAATCCTTTCATAAACATTGAACATTATCCTTTTCTTCAAACATAACACACAGACAAGATAAGCTGCAGTGTCATTGACACTTTCATTAAATTTGTCGATGAGCAGGGGGTGATCCAAGCTCCAGAGTCACCAGTCTAATTATCTTACAAAGTTTGCGGGCGATATAGAAATGAGTCCCGTCAGTCTATCCGTCGGCCGCACATTTTGTGAATGCGATAACTTGATCAGATGTCTGATTTTCACGAACCTTGCTATTGGCATACATTGTGAGAAGATGTCGGTCAAGTTCGATGTTCACCAAATTTTGCAGGAGTTATGTCCCGTTTTATTGGAATTCGCTGTTTTTTATGCCCCCGCTAATTTAGGTTGGGGGCATTAAGTGTTACCCTTGTGCGTCCGTCCGGACATACGTCCGTCCGTCCGTCCGTCCGTCCGTCCGCGCTATAATACGGGAGTTACGAGGGTTTTTTTGTGTAAAGGCAGGCATTATGAGCTTACCGAAATATTATGAGCTTATTTGATATATTATGAGCTTAATTACTAAGATATGAGACTTATGAGGCAAATCACGAATTGTCGGGGTTTATATTAAGGGTTAGGGTCAGTTCAGGGTTGGGGATAGGGGTAGTTTCTCTTCAGCATTAGGGTTGGGGGATCTAACCGTTTCTATGCCCCCGGAATTTCCCGAAAAACGAGGTTTTAACCGTTGTCCGAACGAATTAAAATGATAAATTTTTCCGTAATGTTTTAAGCCCACAACTCCTATTTTTAGCTCAACATTGACGTAGACAAATTTGAGGTTATGCCATGGCCCGTCGTCCGTCAACAATTCAATACGGCTCGGGCTAGAGGCCGTATTTATGAACCGATCTTTATGAACCTTCTTGGGTACCTTTGTCATCACCGTGGGACGAGAACGAGTGTTTTTGGGGTGCGGTCCGAAATTCAAGATGGCCACCGGCAGCCATTTTGTTCTGAAATTAGTGCAATCAGTTTTTTTGTACAGGACTTCTGTATGAAAGTTCTGATTTGAATAAATTTTTGTATGAATGTTTAGTAACATGGAATACATCACATAAAATACGGGTTTTTTTCTTGTGCAGAAATTATGCAAATTAGATGTACTTTTGATTTATTCAGTGCTACTTATACACAGTAAGTGCACGTGTCAATACAACTCGGGCTAAAGGCTGTATTTATGAACTGATCTTCACGAAACTTCTTGAGTAACTTTGTTGTCGCCTTGGGACGAGAATGAGTATTTTGGGGTGCGGTCCGAAATTCAAGATGGCTGCCGACGGCCATTTTTGACCGAAATTAGGTACAATCAGTTTTTTGTACAGAACTACTATATGGCTCGGGCTAGAGGCCGTATTAATGAACCGATCTTTACGAAACTTCTTGAGTACCTTTGTTATCACCGTGGGACGAGAACGAGTGTTTTGGGCGCGGTCCGAAATTCAAGATGGCCGCCGGCAGCTATTTTGTATCGAAAATAGTGCAATCAGTTTTTTTTGTACAGAACTTCTGTATGAAAGTTCTGATTTGAATAAAATTTTGTTTCAATGTTTAGTAACATGGAATACGTCACATATAGTACATGTTTTTTCTCGTGTTTTTGGGGTGCGGTCCGAAATTCAAAGATAGCCACCGGCAGCCATTTTATTCTGAAATTAGTGCAATCAGTTTTTTGTACATGACTTCTGTATGAAAGTTCTGATTTGAATAAATTTTTGTATGAATGTTTAGTAACATGGAATACATCACATAAAATACGGGTTTTTTTCTCATGCAGAAATTATGCAAATTAGATGAACTTTGATTTATTCAATGCTACTTATACACAGTAAGTGCACATGTCAATACGGCTCGGGCTAGAGGCTGTATTTATGAACCGATCTTCACGAAACTTCTTGAGTAACTTTGTTGTCACCTTGGGGCGAGAATGAGTGTTTTGGGGTGCGGTCCGAAATTCAAGATGGCTGCCAGTGGCCATTTTATACCGAAATTAGGTGCAATCAGTTTTTTGGACTACGTTTGTTATCATCATGGGATGTTAACGAGTGTTTTGGGGCTCGGCCCAAAATTCAAAATGCCTGTCGGCAGTCATATTTACGGAATTTGTGTGTATTACATTTTTTGTACAGAACCTGTAAAGAAGAGTTTTTATGTCAGTAATGTTTGCTATAAATTTATTGGGTGCCTTTGTTATCACTGGTATGAGGAAAAATATTGTTGGGTTCAGTCAGACCCACTCGAGGACTCAAAAAGGGAGATAATTAAAAATCTTTCCCAAAAACCCCAGACAAAATAATGTTTCTTGAATTCAGCATCCCTAGGATGTGTGTATTCAAATGTGTTGAAGCCAAGTTCCTGTGTTAATATTTGGCGTTGTTTGGGGATGGTAAACATTATTGGCACAACCCGATTTTCTATTTCCAATGAGAAAAATAAAACTTCCTCACCCGTGGTAACCCTATGAGCTAAAGAAAAAAATTCAAATACCTATATTATTAAGAAGGACTGGACAAATATTTATTAATTAGTATGAATCAACCGTAAAAGGGTTTTAATCAAACAGGCCAAAACAATTGCTAACATTTGGCTTATGGTGCACCATACAAGGATCCCCATTGTAACATTAACCCCGTGGAGATTTCTTTTCTAGTTTAGCATCTAACTGTCATCCACCTTTACAATACTTTACCTGTACATTTGTTACAGGCTATGGTCAGTATTTATGTACAGACCTTTACAATACTTTACATGTACCTATGTTATCAAGTCATTACCTAGATGTGTGTCATTGCTGTGTCATATACTATACATGTACATGTCTTACACAAGTTGAGCTACAGTGTCATTGACACTTTCATTAAGAATGTCCGTCCATACGTCCATCCCGAATATGGTTTCCGGACGATAAATTTAGTTTATCTGAACGAAATAAAACAGAATTTTATACATAGGTTTATAGCCACATAATACAGGTTGGGAATCATAGTGGGCCTGATCCGATATTTTTTGGCAGAATTATGGCCCTTTTTCGACTTTAAAAACATGTTGATATTGGTTTCGGCACGATAACTTTAGTTTGACTGAACGACATTTAACAAAATTTTATTCATAGGTTTATAACCACATAATAGAGATTGGGAATCATAGTGGGCCTGATCTGATATTTTTTGGTAGAGTTATGGCCCTTTCCCGACTTGAACATAAAGCGGGGGCATTAGTATCCCATGGATACATTTTTCTTGTTTCTGATAATGACATTGTAAATGCGATAACTTGAAAAAATGTAATCAGATTTTTATGAAACTTGATACAAGCATATATTGTGAGAAGATCTCTTCCAAGTTTGATATTCACTAAATTCAGTAGCTTTTTGTAGGAGTTATACCCTTTATTGATTGAAATTTGGCGTTTCTCTGATAATGGCTTTGTGAGTGAACGCGATAACTCAGACAAATGTAATCTGGTTTTTACGAAATGTGGTATAGGCATAAATTTGAAGAAAATCTCGGTCAAGTTCACTGTTCACCAAATTTTGTCGGCTTTGCAGGAGTTATGCCCCCTTTTCTTGAAAAGTTTGTGTTCGTCAGATATTGACTTGGAAAACGCATTAACTTGAAAAAATACAATAAGATTTTCACAAAACCTGCTACGGGTATACATTGTGAGATGATCCTGGTTTTTCATAAATATTTGGCTCCACTTCTTTCTGCGGGCGAGGAATTTTTTATCTTATTTTTTTGCTTATTCTGATAGGAATTCGACGCTGTTTTGTGCCGTTTGTTTACCCAGTTTTGTGGAACCGTGCGCGCTGACGACTGTTGAAGCAATGTGATGCGCATTCACCTACAAAGATATACGGGTATTATTTTCCTGCCCCAGTTTTATATATTCCAATCAATAAGTGTTTAATTTTCTCTTGAAAATATCCAGATATTAACATAATTTTTGGAACTCTACGCGGCGTAATCGTAAAACTATGACTGTGGTGAGTCTTCATTTCCGATTGTAATGTCATCAAAATATCGATCAAATCAGGTCTCTATTGATCAATAGTCTACCCTTTATTCACAGAAAATGTGTTAGGAAATCTTTCAGATTCAATCGTCCAGAATATATCAGTTGGTCGGAAAAGCAAACCGTAGATTCTCTTTTCCAACCAACTGAAAATTCTAGACGAGTGGGGCTAGATTCTTCCCAGGCCATAACATCGTCGAATTGCTTACAAAATTATACTGGTGACTTGGGAGCGTGGGATGATCCTAAGCAAATTGTGAATTGTATATTTAGGTTATCTTTGGGCCCTGAGATTTTAACATTATGAGTAATGTAGAAAACATTAAACAGTCTTCTCCAGCCACATGACTGTTCCAAATGCTTTCATGTATGATTATTTGATATATTTCATATTTGGAAGGATCGTTCACAAGTTTGTACAAATCGAGCCTCTGGCATGCAATTTAGGGATGTCGTTGGGGGTTCAAGCCAGTTTTTAACAACATGGGTAAAGGGGAAAACAATAACCCTTTACCTAACGAATCGCCCGCATCCGCCCACGTAATATGCAAGTTCAGCAGTTGAAAAAATATTATATTTCAAACAATTTCAACGAAACCATATCATGTGACCCCTCGTTGGAACGAGCTCGTTCCAACGAGGGGTCACGTGATATGGTTTTGTTGAAATTTTTTGAAAAATTAAAAAAAAAAGATATTTAAAGTAATAAATTTTGATATCGTTTGCGTTGGATAAAGGGTTAAAAGATATTCTCTTAACCCTTAAGGGCCTGCATATTTTTAGACATTTTTGCTATACGTTGAAAGTCTACCTCATGTGGCTTTACAGTTGTTTCTAGTCAAGTATTGGCTGCCTACAGAGGCAGCCAAGACTTGCCTAGAAACAACTGACAAGGTACTTAGAAAACAAGTTTTGAGTTGACCCAAACAATGCATGTTTGGGCACCTGTTCCTTTGCATTAAAAAGTTGCCAAAATCTGAATTAGGCCTTTATGGGTTAAGACACCAGTCCAATGCTTCCTTACTCGATATATTACATTTTTGCAAAGATGATTTATGAATATGTTCAAATCAAGCATCCGGGGTCAAATTTAGAGCTGTTATGGGGCTCTTATCTTTTTACTTGCTGAACTTGATGTAAAAACTTTAAATTATTTTCTCCCAAACCACTACTCCAAATGTGTTAATATTATATACATGAAGAATCTTTACAAGGAAGATTTACAAGTTTGTTCAAAACGAGATTCTGTGGTCAGGCTGTTATGGGTAGATCAGGGTGAGTGAAAAGAAATACGCTACACTACTATGAAAATATCCCGAGCAAACAGGCGTACAGCTATTTTCTGCCATCTTTATAAAATAGAGGCAGAATCAAATATATCTTCTATACCTTCGGTACATATGGCGATAGAGTTAGCGCAATACGGGTGTAAAGGGTGTTCGTGCACACGGTCGATTTAGGTCAAATGCACAACAGAAATCTGGCCCATGCAATTCGGCCAGCAATTACAGAAGATGCGACTGAGCTAAGTATTTCGTGCAACAATACTACCAGCTCTGTGTAAGGACAGCAGGACAGCTATACAGTCCAATTATAGCAGTATTGTTAGCAGCCAAGAGCAGTACCAGCACTAACAGGAGATAGTAGTAGGGTTAGTAGTAACAGCGGACAGTGCCAGAAAGCTGTATAAAGCAGACGTCACGCGTGTCCATGTGCTGCATGCGGTGTTTACTAACACAAGAGGCACGTGTGGGGAAATCGGGTACCATGGGTCAGGTATAGACATAGAAACAAATAAACCAGTGAAAGGAAACGTCGCATGTGCTATGAACTTATGTTGTGCACTATCACCCCAGCATATCCTAGAGATGTCTGGCCTCCTCTTGGGCACGGAGTTATAGAAATAATAGGGTTAAGTTGATTGGTCAGGATCGGTTATAAAAGCTAACAAGTCTGTAGTAGTGTCTCTAGTTATTGGTGATGCTGGCCGACTCTTGAACAGGGCAGATAGTGGTGGCTGTGGTACAAGCCAGAAAGAGGAGTAGAATACTATAGCACTGGATGAAGGTAGTGAAGCCCATCACAGGACAAATATCGGTGGCTGTGGATTAGTCGATAGCAATAGTCTAGGATCCACGAAAGACTAGTTGTAGGAACTAGAAAGCGTATAGGAGTCATGAAGACAATGGGATAATAGAGGGTCAAGAAGTCCCAGCCAGGAGCCAAGACGTTAAAGCCAGGAGCCGTATGGAAGTAAAAGCCAAGACGTCGTGATAGAATACAACCCTTTACATAACATGAACGGCAGGCGACACATGAAAATAAAATTCTCAAATAACTAAATCTTTTTCATTTTTTGCGTCCATACCATAGCTTATGGCCCCTCATTGGAAAGAGCTGAACGAGCTCGGTCCAATGAGTGGTCATAAGCTAGGGTTTTGAGATAAAAAAAATGAAAAAAATAATGAAAATGTAATGATGATTATTGTGAATAGCGTTGACCGGTTTTGTAACGAGCTCGTTCCAATGAGGGGCCATAAGGTGTGGTTTTGAGATAAAAAATTAAAAAAATAATGAAAATTTAATTGCGATTTTTGTGAATAAAGCTGATCGGTTTTGTCGTTACTTTGGGTAAAGGGTTAACCCTTTACCCAACGTAACGGCCAAAACCGGCCAGCGCTATTCACAAAAATCGCCAATTAATTTTCATTATTTTTTCATTTTTTGTCTCAAAAACATAGGTTATGAGGCTCGATGAGCTCGTTCCAATGAGGTCACTCTTGGGATTGTTTATTTATTGGTGTTTAAGGTCACATATTTCTGCACAATGGCTAATCGTGACCACAACTTGGATATAAAATCAAGTCCAGCCCTTCGTTTATACCCACGTTGACTATTTTAGATAACTTCCACCGCAGGCACTGGTTACCGGGTCTTTTTACAAGTAAATAGAGCTTGTTCAGCCCAGTAAACAAACACTGTTTCATCTCCCAGAGTTCCCATGGGGAGAATCTTGGGATAGACAAGTCTTGAATGTAAGGCTGTTCGAAAGAGAAGGTTCTTCCACTTCACCGTGAGACTCTGGTAAATTGGATGGTGTACTCTAGAAACATAAAGGAGAAGAAAAACCTTGTCAGGACGTAGTCAGCATATGTCAAAAAAATTAAAATAGTAAAGCATCGATTCCACTCCAGGTGTGGGGCGCTTCTGTGCTACTGCAATACGCTCCGGAAATATGGAACGTACTCTTGGGCATACCCTACTTGGTTAATGGTTCTAAAGCATCAGGTTGGTTAGTAGTTCTATGAGCTAGCAGTAGACCAACAGAGGTGCGGTCTGTCCATATTATACTACCATGCCACTCCACTACATGAAGCCCGACACATCCTTACCCGAACAACGTAATGTCGGATTGTACAGTGGACATGAATAGCGGTTAACGTATCTATGTTGTTGCATGTGTGCAATGACTACCATGCCATTCCTGTACAAGAAGTCCGTTATATCTAGATCCAAACAACGCAATTCCGGGCTGTACAGTGGACATCAATAGCGGCCAACGTATCTATGACGCTGTATGTGCACAATGACGTCACAACGTCAGTAGAAACGTCAACCATTGCGCAAGGAAAGGTTTCGAGAAAACTCGTCTTCCCCATCAATTGTTTACCACATACACTGTAAAACATTAACGTAATTTTTTACGGTCATATGACCATCAGCTAGTTTCCAGGCATATGACCGTAAGTATTACGGCAAACCGTAAACAATTTTTAACTGTCATTTGCCTATATTCCCGTAATTTTGTCTTTACGGTTTGCCGTTATTTGTACGGTCAAATGCCTGGAAACTAACTGCCAGTCATATGACCGTAAAATAAAAAATTTCAACCATCATTTGCCTTATTTTCCAGTAAAAATTACCATCAAAACAATTACGGTCAAAAT
This sequence comes from Pictodentalium vernedei, assembly GCA_031216915.1. Classification (NCBI taxonomy): domain Eukaryota; kingdom Metazoa; phylum Mollusca; class Scaphopoda; order Dentaliida; family Dentaliidae; genus Pictodentalium; species Pictodentalium vernedei. The sequence goes on along the minus strand of CM062294.1, from coordinate 492,167,232 downwards.
TCCCAATCAAAGGTCTCTGTAACGCTAATTTTCCCATCGGTAAGGACCTGGGCCCCTTTCTCAAAAAGAGTAAACAAATCCCTGGGTATGCCGGCCTTAGCGGAGATCTGTGGCCACAAGCCATAAGATCCACCGAATAGCGGTGATGCAGTACAAACAGTCTGCTATTCTGCATGATTACCGAAACAATTATACACATAAAACATTGACGTTTTTTGATTTTCATGTCCAAGACTGCAGTGAACATGACTTGGCCACAAACTAACAAATTGATAGTAATACGTTGTTGTTCGTCTTCAAAAGCATCGGTGGTCCTTCTTGGAAAGGGCGACTTCCAGAGTGGCATATGGCAAGGCTGATCCCATAATTCACCATTTGTACCGACGTGCGCCGTAATTGCACAGCGTGATGGGAGAAATACGTTCATTGAATCAAATTCGCGGTTTTTTCTACGGCAACACCGTTAAAATTAATTTACGGCCTCGAGACCGTTGTATTTGACAGTAGTTAACCGTAGCATTACGGTATTGTTTTACAGTGTACCCATACAATAATATATACCCAAAGCCACGCACATACAAACATCACCATACATATCATAGCATAGCATAGTATAGTATAGGCTTACATGCAGTACGTATACCACTTGTCACATCCAGTTGTGGCAAGACTTGTGGCAAGGCTCCACCGAATATTCCGGCAGATAGGATCTGATTCATATGGGCTATACCCACCACACCTCAACACGCACTGGAATCCAAGTTATCTTTCATTATTTGACTTTAATGAAAAAATAGGGGGCGCGGTGGCTCAGTTGGTAGAGGTGCAGGCTGCAAGCCGAGAGGTCCTCGGTTCGAATCCCACCTGCGGCAACCGCGTTGTGTCTTTGGGCAAGACACTTCACCCCGATTGCCTACATGGGGGCACGATGACGCTGTGTACTGAGGCGTACTGCGCGTCGATGGTGCGCATGTCTTCAACCAATCTAACCCTGCCTGTGCTGCGGTGCAGAGTTCAGAGTTACGATGTTGGGGAGCTGACAGTTGCTCGTCGTTGCTCGGTGGTTCTCTCCGGGTACTCCGGCTTCCTCCACCCGTAAAACTGTCACGGTCACGATTAGCCATTGTGCATAAGTATGTGACCTTAAACACCAATAAAATAAATAAATAAATAATGAAAAAATGTTGCCTATGAAGCTCGGGGGCATGCCATGCCAAATTAAGTTGTGAGATATTTTCTGCTGATGGGTTAAGATTGTGTATCCCCATCTCTTTCGAATGTTCTCCCTTGAGGAAAAAACCTCTCACGCCAACTAGAGAATCTTGGGTACTTTTATAGGCTTAACTCTTAACCCGCTGAATATTTGCAAGATATTTTTCATCACATCTAGTTATGGCTGCTATGAAGCAGCCATGACTAGATTTGATGAAAAAGTATAATACAAGAAATAATTGGTGAAAAAATCCTTTCAATTTACAGGGAGAAATGTGATTAAATGTTCCCAAATTATATTGATTTCAATGACAAGAGAAACCCTGTGCTGGGCAAGAATATCCACCAGCAGCTTGCAAATAGTTAAGTACCAAGAAACTTGAGGAATAACCGTATGAAAATGGCTTAAGAAATATCAGGATGAGAGGTCTTCGGAGGATACCCTGTCGGAGAAACTACCCACTTTATTGTGTGCGTATCGGGGGATATCCTAGCTCCCCTGCCGGGGTAGCACGGTCCCCTTGTCGGGGGAATCCACACGCCATCACTGAGTGAGAGTACATGAACCAGTTTTAGGCATTTCAGGCATGAATGTATATAAGACCACACAAAATAAATTAATTGACTCTCAGGCAATTTGTATTTAAATCAGTGAGGGAGGGAGGGAGGGTTTTATTTATAATTTTAATTTTTTTCTTGTATATCATGAGTATGTATTGAGAGGCTTTCCACGGACTTTTCACTCACAGAATATACAAAAAAGTGCATAAATATACAAATTAACCCTTTTAATTTTAACTCTCAAGAGTCTAATTCCAACTTAGATCACTTTTTTACTGTAACAGAACAGTTACCCCCAATATGCTGTGTCAGGAAAAAATTGCATGTCACATTCTAGGTACCTTGGCAGTCACTTCTATGCAAGTCTTGGCTGCCTATATAGGCAGCCAAGACTTGCCTAGAAGCATCTCCAAAGCGACAGGATAGAGATTTTCTTTAGCTATGCTCTTCAGATTTCAGTTATATACATCCATCAAAAAATGTAAAAGTTTCGTGTCTCCCCATTTTTGAAGACACTGCAAGGCAATAAAAACATCCAATGAAGGGATTTAATTTCAGTTAGGGCTGCACGATATTCAAAACTGAATACCGGTATCGGTATTCAGAAAAATACCGCGGTATACCGGTATATCGAAAACTGTTCAAATATATGAACACAAGTACCACAATCGAGACTCGAGGCATCACAGTCGGAACGAATTAGCATGCCTTAATGATGCGGTTCGAAAAACCTTTACCCAACGCAGACGATATCAAAATTTATTATTTTCAAAATTAGTTTATCAGACTTTCCCCAAAGATTTCAACAAAACTATATCATGTGACCTCTCATTGGAACGAGCTCGTTCCAGTGAGGGGTCACATGATATAGTTTTGTTGAAATTTATTTTTTCAACTGCTGAATTTGTATATTACGAGGGCACAAGCAGACGATTCCTTGGATAAAGGGATAATATTATTCATTCGGGGCTACATTTAGAAAACTCAAGACATCTTGAAAATTAAATTGTGAGTAAATAAATAATGACGATAAACCGATATTTTTTCGTTGAGGGATTGCCCGAGAATCAAAACAATTCTTTTTTAGCCTAAGGTTGACATTTTTCAGGAAAAGTGGTTGGGTGCGAGACCCCCCTCCCCTCCCACTCATAATTACGCTGCTGGTGAAACCAACCACCATGTCATTAGTTGGTATAAATATAATAAATGTGACAGGTCTGGATATATGAAGAAATTAGGAGATATTTTTAGTTTGAATGATTATTTTGAAAAGCCAATTAATAGAATGTGAAAATATATTCCACCACTCAAAACACTCACCAATAATTCAATATGTACTTCGTAAGGATCAGTGAATCTACTTATTGTGTGTGGGTATGTAATCACAGAGTTATATTTGTAGACGGATATGTCGATATTCTATCCCTTCTGGAATTGCCGTTTTTATAGAAGTAATTGGAGAATTCCATATCGGAACAAGCGTCATGTCTTAACAAGTTACACAAAACTGAGTTCAAATATTACAAGGCAGTCAGATTACTGAGACTTCAATCCTCGGTAACAGATATGAAGGCGAACAGCAATCGGAAGTCTTTGATATTTTCGTTTTTCTGGGACAAAAATGGCTACCTGAAATGATGGCTTCTCTGTAATAAAGACGTTAAAACTTAAATATTTGCTCAGGAATCCCGATTAGATCTGAACTGGAGAGATCCCTCATACTTATAACACACTCTCGTGTTCAGATTCAGTTGTGCTGTCCACAGCTTTCAAAGCTGTCTCCAGAAATGAAATCCTCGGCATTCTCATGAAGACTTTTTATGCTCCCTCAGAATCGCAGTTCTATCCGTTCCAACTCGGGAAAAACAGAAAACGAATACCATTTTCTTGTGGAGATCGACGGTTTTAGTAATCTGAGTAAATTTGGGCAATTCAAATTTATATTTGAAAATAGAAGCCCCAGTCTATGCAAAAAAATCTGCAGCGTTATCCGAGATTTTTTCGCCAGACGATTATATGTTAGTGAAGGGTATGGGAAATTCTGGTTCGCGTATAAAATTTACAAAATATAGTACTTCGATCAAGGATAATTGGTGGATGGAATGGAAATGTTTGTATTATATTTTTCTTCATGATACTTGTATATTCTCGCATACTGCCCTGTGGAGGATGTTTTATGCAAATAAATATTTTGTTATGTTATGTTGTTATGTTATGTTATGTTATGTTATGTTATGTTTGTTATGTTATGTTATGTTATGTTATGTTATGTTATGTTGGTATGTTATGTTATGTTATGTTTGTTATGTTATGTTATGTTATGTTATGTTATGTTGTTATTTTGTGTTATGTTATGTTATGTTGTTATGTTATGTTATGTTATGTTATGTTATGTTATGTTATGTTGGTATGTTATGTTATGTTATGTTATGTTTGTTATGTTATGTTATGTTATGTTGTTATGTTATGTTATGTTGGTATGTTATGTTATGTTATGTTATGTTGGTATGTTATGTTATGTTATGTTATGTTATGTTTGTTATGTTATGTTATGTTATGTTGTTATGTTATGTTATGTTGGTATGTTATGTTATGTTATGTTATGTTATGTTATGTTATGTTATGTTATGTTGTTATTTTGTGTTATGTTATGTTATGTTGTTATGTTATGTTATGTTATGTTATGTTATGTTATGTTATGTTGGTATGTTATGTTATGTTATGTTATGTTTGTTATGTTATGTTATGTTATGTTGTTATGTTATGTTATGTTGGTATGTTATGTTATGTTATGTTATGTTGGTATGTTATGTTATGTTATGTTATGTTTGTTATGTTATGTTATGTTATGTTGTTATGTTATGTTATGTTGGTATGTTATGTTATGTTATGTTATGTTGGTATGTTATGTTATGTTATGTTATGTTTGTTATGTTATGTTATGTTATGTTATGTTATGTTATGTTATGTTGTTATGTTATGTTATGTTATGTTATGTTATGTTATGTTATGTTATGTTGTTATGTTATGTTATGTTATGTTATGTTATGTTATGTTGTTATGTTATGTTATGTTGGTATGTTATGTTATGTTATGTTTGTTATGTTATGTTATGTTATGTTATGTTATGTTATGTTTGTTGTGTTATGTTATGTTATGTTATGTTATGTTATGTTGTTATGTTATGTTATGTTATGTTATGTTATGTTATGTTATGTTATGTTATGTTCTCCGATATTGAATCAACCTACTTCCGCTTTCACTCAAAATCATATTGATATCCGATGTCTGTTACTTCAACACCCGCTCCACCCCATCCCTCCCCCACCCTCACACACCCATTTCCCTACAAAATTTGGTGAATAAAACTTTACGCATAGAGGCTTTTTAACCCTTTACCCAACGCAGACGATATCAAAATTTATTATTTTAAATATCATTTTTTGAAATTTTTCACAAAATTTCTACAAAACCATATCGTGTGACCCCTCAATGAGCTGAATGGCGAGTTTTGTATTTTCTGTACTCTCAGTCTGATAGAGGAGTAATGGAACTCTCATACAATGCAAACTACAAAAATCTGAGAGTTTCATTGGTTTTAAAACGTCACATGCAAGCTGCCTATAAACAACAAACGCCATGTCAAAATATTTATATGGCTGACAAGAGTGATCTTCCCTTTGTCGATTGATCTTAAAAACTGTTGGCCGACGGTAGTCGCTTCATGTAAAACAAGATTAATTCTGTCATTTTCTGTTGATCACAGTTTAGTACACCCTAGAATCAGTTGGGTTAAAAATCTACCCATACCAACTGGGTTGAGTGAATATGAACCCATTTGGGTTCTTATTCACTCAACCCAGTTGATTTGGGTTAATTTTCAACTCAATTGATTTTAGAGTGTGCATGGAAAGATATACTCATTATTGAGTTTGTTAGTACAAATAGTACACTATCATGCTAGTTTAGTGGACGGTTGAGGATCCAACTGGCATATATTTAGTCCACCTGGGTGCTTAAGCTTGGATCCATGAACTACAACTTTGTTTGTTGGGTCCGCAAGTTTCTAACACGCCAAGTACCAAACCATCATGCACTCTAAAATCAGTTGGGTTAAAAATCCACACATCATGCATGTGACTTTTCGAAATCAACTAAATTCTCAGAAACTGGTAGTCGGTAAGATATATATACTGCATAAATGGGACATCTGTACTTTAGGGTTTAATATATTCTCTGGTTTTCTAGGAACCGGGAACGGGAATGAAGTTACCCTCAGAACCGAGATCTTTTCCGGGTAATATCAAGCAACTTTACGAGGGTAATATGACGCATTTATTTTAATGATAATGAGCATATTTCACTGGCAATCTCCCATCTCCAAACGGAAAAGTTTTTTCCCGAGATAAGTATGAAAACACAAACCCGCTTCAGTCCCGTCTTTATTTTCAGAATCACTCGCATTATCACCTCTACCTTCTCCAACATCAACACTCTCAATTCACTACCTTCACTAAAGCAGAGGAGACTGGTGACGGCAGTGAAGAGGGTGTTGGGGAGGTAGTGAATAGTGAGTGATGCTAGTGTTTCTGAAAATGAAGACGAGTTTGAAATTTGAAGCGGGTGAATAAGATCTTGCTGCTGAAAGGGAGGGTGGGGAGTACCCCAGAACTGATTGAGAGCTACAGTGATTTGTTGAAAATGGTTCGTCAGGAATCAGGACTGTAAAAATTTCAGGCGTGGAAGGGCTGACGAAATCCTGCAAAGTTTCAATTCAGAAAACTTCAGTTCAATACACAAACAGTGCCATGCTTCATTCCCGGTTCCGTGCTGTAGATTTCCCGGGTATCGGGGTCGGCTTTCGGAACCCGGGAACCCGGGAATTCCCTTTCCTGGGATTAAACCCTACTGCAATTCCATCTCTCTAGAAATTCCAGCTTTGGTCATCTCCCTTGATATATAAGGGGTACTTTTCTAGTTATGCATATTAGGACTGAGAAAAGCGAGTAATTGAGCCCGCATTCACTCATGACTTTTTCGAAAATTTGCGATCATGGAGTGGTAGGTTAGACAAAGCCGAGGATAGGATTCCGGGCATGGGGAGGCGGAAATTTCTGATAGAGGTACTAACAGGGCTTGCCGATGGCAAACTACGAATTGCAAAACATTGGATTGTGGGGAGAGTGTCAACCATCGGTGTGTGTCCGGGGGAGGGCGTCTGACTCTCCCCCGGGAAGTTTTACAGAAGTCGAGCATAGATAGTGCTTCCCGGAGCTATCGTACAACTGAGTTAAAACTAGAAGTCCTGTCACGAAATGCACACAAATAGCACGTAGATCTGCGCGTTAATCTACGCGTTATGACTATAGAAAGGCTATCAAATTATGTACATATCGCCTGTGCACATGCAATGTTTCAGCCAATGGACCTCCGGGTAACCCGGAGGTCCATTGTCCGAAACATTGCCTGTGTTTGCTATGAGTAACCAGGAGAACCTGCCATGCTTTGGATGCCATTTGATATGGCAATTGCGCGCAATTCCTACGCGCAAATAAGCCTAGATAAGTGCGCATTTCGTGACAGGACTTCTAGTTTTAACTGTAGTTGGAGGGGGTATAGGAATGGTTTTTCCCCATGTTTCCGTCTTTCCTTCCGTCCTTCGGGTCGTCCTTCCGTTTTTCTGTCCGTCTTTCACTTTTTAAAGAAAGTCGTTCAAGATATATTTCTCAAGTTTTGGTGCTTTTTAGTGATAATTATTCCTTCAAGACTTATTGTCATTCTTGGACAAAGATTTTCTTGTCGACACATTTAGGACTGTCATGATTAATCGATTAATCGATTGTTGATCGGTCACGGCGAACTCGATTAGTATTTTTCGTTGTCGAATAATCGGTAAATTTTATCCCGCTTTGGACGTTTAATAATTAAAAGAAAATTTGATGAAAAAAACTATTGTTTCTAAAGGTAAAGAGTTAAGAACATCGATGTTAAACCCCAAGAAGCCGTTGGAAGCATTTGCCATTCAGGTACATTCATCAAAGCTTTGATGTTCTGAACTTTTGAACCGTCAATGTAATAATCAAGACCGATCGGAAGTTGCGAAGTTTCGCAACTGCCGATCGGTCTTGATTATTACACTGACGGTTCAAAAGTTCAGAACATCAAAGCTTTGAATGTACCTAAAAGAGGATCGTCTTCGTTGTTTACCGGAGGTAGGTCAACTGACTTGAACTTTATTTTTATCGACTTCAGAGAGAGGGATGTCATCTGGGTACGATTAATCGATTATTATCGATTATTTGCGACGATTAATCGATTCCTAAATTAAAAGAATCGTGACAGCCCTAATCACATTACCAGTTCTTGTGATCACATTTCAAAGAAAACCGTTTAAGAGTTCTTTTCCAAACTTAATATATAGCTTTCTGGTGATAACATCATGAAGGGGATTGCGAACCAACTGTATCCAAGTATTTCTTCGAGAGTAATTGCCCTTGTTGGACTAAGAATTTCTTGTCATCACATTACAATTTGTTGTCACCACATTTCAGAGAAAACCTTTCAATACATTTTTAGCTGCGACTAGCAGCTCTGTAAGTGGCATTGTCGGTCTGTCGGTCTGTCTGTCGGTCTGTCTGTCGGTCGGTCTGTCTGTGACCAACGAGTTTCATGTCGATCTGTCTGTGACCAACGAGTTTCAAAACTCACTAACTTTTGAAATACTTGATGGAATGACTTTATATTTGGCATGTAAGTGTATCTTATTGATGTCTAGCCACTGTTCAGTCTGTCGGTCTGTCTGTGACCCACGAGTTTCATGTCGGTCTGTCTGTGACCAACGAGTTTCAAAACTCAATAACTTTTGAAATACTTGATGGAATGACTTTATATTTGGCATATAAGTGTATCTTATTGATGTCTAGCCACTGTTCAATGCATGTGTTGTTCCAAATATTTTTCTTGGAGTTATGGCCCTTGATGAACTTAGAATTTTGTGAGATTGCACCACCCGTCGCAGCTACGGCGTCGATGTCGCGATTTTTTTTCTTAATTTAATATATAGCTTTTTGATGGTAGAATTAAGAAGAGGATTGAGAACTAGCTGTGTCCAAGTATTATTTGAGTTGAACTTGTTGGACCTTGGTGGCGAAGAATAGGCCATCTCATTGGCGTTGCACTTAATTTAGCAATGAACCTCGGAAATTTTTCGGGTCATCGAGCTGCAGTACTACCAGATGAAATACGTTGAAGGATAAACACAAGAAAATGTATTGAATTTCTTCTTTGTTGATATTTGCAAGCCCTGACATTATTTCGTGGGAAGATCTAAGGAAGAACTTTCAAAAGAAACAGTATTTATTAATAGTGCTTGAATTATCAACACATGTTTCGTCGCCTGAGCGCTAGAATGTTCTATGTCCCCTATGGGACATAGAACATTCTAGCACTCAGGCAACGGTTTTTCGTCGACGGCAATTTTCCGTGTAGCGGCTCTATAGGGGACGAGTGGCCCCAACAACATCAACTTCAGGTCTAGGGAAGGGTGATTGTCCCCCAACAAGAATGTAGAGCGGAAGACACCCCTTCACCCTATCCAGGATCTACACTCATGCAAGAACAAAGACGTTGTGGGTTATTTTCCATAAAATAGCTCATTTACGATATTGTTCATAATATAAAGCGCGAATGCTCATTACCGCAATTTAATTCTGACTTTACTGGAGAGAAAGATCGACTTTTTTTCAGAATCAATTTTTAAAACGACTTCTGTCAGGTTATCATCTTCACATCAACGTAATCAAATCCTTGAATGAGAAAATAATTGTCAAGTAGGCAGTCGTAATCTTTACTTCTTTTCTTTGCATGCCTCGCACACACCGAGAAATAACTAAAAGTTATCAACAGAGGCTACCCTATAACCCTATCGAAGAAAGAATATATACTTCAAAAGTAAAAATTGAAAAAAGAACAAAATTTGGAAGCCGTTTTCTGTAATATTGCGATGTGACTAATAATTATTTGGGTACAATTATGGGGTTTTTTTCAGGGGTGGCGCGGGGGCGCACCCCTGTCCCCACCCCTCGTGGAGGAGTGTTAGCACCCCGTCTTGGAAATCGGTCAACTTTGTCGGGGAGATAAAATTATGCAAACACCATAGAGATAGCGTTAATACACCCGAAGACCAGATACACGTAGACAGTAAGAATAACCCAGTAACCGTAAATGGCGAGAGGGGGTCAAATCAAAGAAGTCTTTGGGTGGCCTGCGTGATAAAGAGAAGCGAGGCTTTGAAGAGTACCTTGATGGCACCTTTGGGGGGTCACTGTTGTTCAAGATGAGGTCGCGATCCCTAGAGCTGAGGGGAAAAATTGGGAAGGACAGTGAAAGGGAGTGCCAGATGTGTAATTTGGGCATGGTGGAGACCCTGGAACACTTTCTTCTAGAATGCCCAAAGTACCAGTCTAAAAGAATAAGATTCACTGGGAGTATAATGGGGAAGTGGGATGGGAGAATGAAGGACATGTGGTTAGGGGGGGGGGGGGGGACTCAAAGGAGAGGGTTAATATGCTAATCGGAGAGATTGGGAAGAATGGGGCAAGGGATGTCATCAAGCAGTTCGTCTACGAGTGCTGGGAGGAGAGGAGAAGCATGGGAATAGGGAGGCAGTTGGGAGTACAGGGGTAACCAAATCCTTCTCGTCCGAGAACCGCGGCAAATCAGCCGCTGGCCAAAGTGTTATTATTATTATTAGTGGGCAATCCCTGCGTCATACAGGCAGATTTAATAACACTGTGAGAATTCCATATTAGTCAGATACCAGAAAAATTTCTACACACTCACCGGTCGACATCCATCTAATCTCTGTTGTGAGTTATATCGTACTTATTGAAGTTGTGGTTTGTCGACCTAGGGTATCAAGAACAGGTGTCATGGCGAATCGCTATGACACCTGTTTTTGATACCCTAGTTCCGCAAGTCACAATGTTTTTTTCTTTTTATTTCATTTTTTGCCACCCCTGGTTTTTATTAAGATTGTGTGTTGACAGTAACAACTGCAGACTGCACCCCCTGGTGCCTATATGTGAGTTCGAATTAGGGGCGCATGACATGCAGATCACTAAACCATCTGTAGTTAACGTCGAGGCATCCAGGGAATTTAAATACCGTCTTCCCACCGGATTTTCAGTTTTAAAGCCGTATTGTAGATCTGAGTATGTTTCTATCAGATCCTTAGTAGGAAGCCGAGAAGTTCTCGGTTCGAATCCCACCTGCGGCAACCGCTTTGTGTCCTTGGGCAAGACACATCATCCCCATTGCCCACATGGGGGCAGGGTTGGCGTTGTGTACTAAGGCGTACTGCACGTCGATGGTGCAACTGTCTTCAACCAATGCTAACCCTGCTTGTGTGGAGTTCGTATGTTGGGGAGCTGACAGTTGCTCGCTATTGCTCGGTGGTTCTCTCCGGATACTCCGGCTTCCTCCGACCGTAAAACTGTCGTGGTCATGATTAGCCATTGTGCAGAAGTATGTGACCTTAAACACCAATAAATAAATAAATAAATCTACTAGATCTCATTCTTGAGCAAGACCCCACATCGTGTAGTCAGTTACAGTATTGTATACCTCTGACAGAGTAATCCGCCCCTTGTTTATTCATCGTTCAAAATATGGGCTGACGTTAACCGCTTTACGCTAAACATAAAGACTCCACATCGTTTATTATTCATCGCAGTTGTTTGTTCCATACTTAGAAAACAAAGATATTCTTTAGACAGTTTGTTAGTGACCCAATACACACCGGATATCCCGACAACTCGGCCTGTCAGAAGATGAGTCGGCCTTTTACGTGGATTCTCGCGCGCGTTTAGATACATGTCTGTTCAAAGGCGATTTCATGGAGAAAATAGCAAAAGAGAAGGGGGGAAACGGGCGTTTTGAGTCGGAAAGTGTTTATTTTCCACGTCTGTTCCTTTTTACGTTGCAAAATGTCATTGAAGTGGAATACTCTTTACTTGAAATCTGATTTTCTAAATTTTATCGCCGAATTTCAATTTCAACTGGCATATTTTGCTACAAATATTCATCACGCCTTCAGTTGTCACTGTTCCTACCAATATTTAACATCTTTTCGCCCCTTTCATCAGGGGGGGGGGGGGGGGGGGGGGTCTTCCAAAAAATTCCGGACACAAGGCCTAAAATATTTTTTTCCACCTTTTGACCACCACCCACCCACCCACCCACGTGCAAAAAAAATATTTTTTTCCTCTGACCACTTGGACACCCACCCCACCACCTATATTTTTTCAGTGTATCACCACAGTGGGTAAGGAAAAATTATTGCACTGAGCTTCCAGTTATCAATCCTTGCCTTAATTTGAATCCTTATCTGATAACTGTTTTTTTTCACATCTTTGTGTTCTGGTGGTTCTAATACCTGATGACAGAACTTTCAGTTGAGCATTTGTAAAATCTGTCACCTAACACTATTGTAAATCTCACTGTCCATCCTGGTCCATCTCTGAAAAAAATGTCAGCATTGATTTCTGCATATAACAGCATATAATGTAAAAATTAGACTATTTTTGTGAACATCAAATAGAGGATTAAAAGAATCTTCTTTTGCTGCATAGCATTATGCTCAGCTACTCATCTATATCCTCTGGCTCAGTCAGGGTCAGTTTTCAATTCAAATATTAACTGTAACTTTTGTTTCATGTTTTCACGAGATAGCCAGACAAACCCTCTGTGAAACCCTGGTACTATCACTATGAGCTTGAATTAAGTAAGTGGGGTTTTATATCAAAGATGCACAGTGAGAATTTTCATTAGTTTCAGGTTACAAGAGCTCAACTCAGAGAAACTGGGCATTTAGATTGTTTTCCGTAAATTGTTTACATTATTTTAGATGTTCTGCTAAACACATTGCTACTCATTGTAAAATCTAAATTGTGCCGTGATGATTCAGCTATGAAAATTATGTTAACCATTCCCAAATTAAAATTCATAAATTTCCACTGATTGTTTTTAGTCAAACTGGAGTACACTATTCTTTAATGCATCTAATTTAATTTACAAAAAAACGAGAACAAATCCCCTAATCAGCCTAGTGGAGCCTTATTCACTAACCCTACCTGACAAACAGGCGCCTATTAGACTACTAAACAACAATATAGCCTTGTTATGTGAAAATAATTTAAAAAAAAAAACATCAGGAAAAAAATTGCAACTCCAGGAAAAAAGGTGTTTTGGCCCCCATCCGACCACCCACCCACCCCGGCCTTGTGTCCGGAATTTTTTGAAAGCCCCCCCCCCCCCCCTCCCTGATTTCATGCCAGAAAACCGTTCAATGTTTGAAAGCAATACCCCTAAATATGCATTTTTCATAACGATATGCCAGTTGATAAAGATAAGACGGCCTGGGGAGGAGGGGGGGGGGGGGGAGGAATGATTGGTCGGCCTGATCTATCCAATTTAAGATTTTCCAACCAGGCCGACTTATCCTTCTCCTCAATACCCACCTTATGAAAAATTCAGAATTGAAGATTCAAGATTGAAATTTTAAACGTTTCGTGGTCATGGAAGTGTCCCGTAGATGCCAGACATTGAAGGGGGTATTAGTTGATGGCGGTTTACTAATTAATTTTGGACAAATATGCCGGTTGAAACGGAAATTCGTGGATAAAAAATGAACAGTCAGAGATTCTCACAGAGATTATTCTCTTGGCTCAATAAATTAGGGGTGAAAATGAAAATATTTACGTAGAATGAACACTTACCGACTCAGAACGTCCGTTTTCTTCACTCTCTTCCGCCATTTTCTCCGTCAAATAACAAACATGTATCTAACGCGCGGGCGAAACTACGAAAAAGGCCGACTTATCTTCCGGCAGGCCGAGTTGTCGGGATATCTGGTGTGCAATATGTTATTATTAGTGAGTTATCGTGAAAACTATCCCCATGAAAATGCATGGAGGTGGAGCAGTGCTTGTTTAACGTAGACTACATTAAGTAGAGAACAAGTTATGTTTCACAGGCAGAATAAGGCCCCTAACCAACGCCTTGAGTGGAAGTCCTCAAAAGTGGGTAAAGTAGATTTAACACTTTACCTAAAGAATCGCTCGCATTTGACCGCGAAATATGCAAACTGAGCAGTTGAAAAAATTAAATTTTTCAAAATATTTCCATAAAACCGTATCATGTGACCCCTCATTGGAACGAACTCATTGAGCTCGTTCCAGTGAGGGGTCACACGATATGGTTTTGTTGAAATTTTTTGAAAATTTTTAAAGAATGATATTTAAAATAATAAATTTTGATATCGTCTGCGTTAGGTAAAGGGTTAAACGTTTGGTGTCCCTTTACCTCAAAAACATACCAGTTCCAATGATTGGTCAAAAGTTATGCTTTGAGACAAAAAACTTTAAAAAAATAATAAAACTTGTGTAAAAAATAATAAAACTTGAGCGATGATGTCAATAGCGTTGGCAGGTTATCTTTGTTAAAAGAATAATGATAATGCTGTGTGGTTGAATAAAACTCCCGAGGGATCCAGCACAGCAAGACGTAAGACACGACCAATTTATTCCTCCGTACAGCATATAGACCAGTATAGACCTCGAAAATAATGTAGCCGTGTATTATCAAGGGTGTCGGAAACATTCGGGGGCAAAAAAAAAAGGTGGGGGGGGGGGGGGGTGTATCAAAAACGACACTCGACTCGGATCGTGAGTAAAGACCGGGAGTTTACAACGTATTATAAACTATGATCTGGTACTCAATAGCAATGATATTAAAATATATGCAATACCAAGGGAAAATATAAAGCTTTAGAACTCACACCCGCAGATATAGCCCTTTTGTTGATTATCGACCAGCCTCCGCCATTATACTTCATACACCCCCCCCCCCCCACCCCCACTACCATTGGCACATGTACATTACGTTAAAAATGAATCCTCGAGAGCTTCCCAGTTACAGTTCTCGGAAAGTAAAGTCTTTTCTACATGTACACGCCTGGCGAAAATAGGCACGCGGTGCCCTCCCAGCCTTAAGGCAAAGGGGCAACCCTCCCGCACTCCGCTTCCGGCGCCCTTGCATATATGCCTAGTTAGAATCTTCCCCTCCTTTCCAGACTCTTGGAAAATAAAGCAGTCGTATATTATTCATTGAATTAATAAATTCTTGCAATTTGGAATGCAGGGTAATATGGAAATATAAATGAATGTGGCACCACGTTATTTGGACGCTCATTAATTCATCATTTGTTCGCCGAATTTATGATGAGAAAACAAGAAAACGAGACACAAGCAATGATTATACATGAGATGGTTTACATCTTTTGTTTATACGGTAAATCTTCCAGATTATCATATTGATAAAATCAAATAAATGAGAACAACGTACGGAAATAGCAGAATGAAATGACTATTCAACATCAGCAAATCCTTGGTCGATATTTTTTTTTTAAATTAGGGTTTAACGACACATTAACAGCCGGGGTCATATCATGTCGGTGACAGTTTTACGGGTGGAGGAAGCCGGAGTACCCGGAGAGAACCACCGAGCAACGACGAGCAGCTGTCAGCTCTCCAACCTCGTAACTCTGAACTCTGCACCGCGGCACAGGCAGAGGTAGATTGGTTGAAGACATGCGCACACCATCGACGTGCAGTACGCCTTAGTACACAGCGCCATCGTGCCCCCATATGTTGGCAATCGGGGTTAAGTGCCTTGCCCAAGGACACAACGCGGGAGCACGAATCAGTCGCTGAAATGGTCACCCATCCAATTAACCGCGCCCGACATTGTTTAACTTCGGTGATCTAACGAGAACCGGTTACCGCGACGCCCCCCCCCCCCCCCCTCCACTGGTCGATATAAGCCAGGAAATGTTTCATCGGTCGTCATGTTACGAATATATTTAACTCATTCTACCCAAATGATATCTTCCTACACACTTTCTCGACTTATGTCGTCATGAAAAAAATCTGCTTTCGATAAAGTTATCTCCCTTCAAATTATCAGACGAGCGAGGAAGGTCCAATTGACTGGTTGAGTGCTAGAAGGCACTTTTTATTTATTTATTTATTTATTTATTTATTTATTGGTGTTTAAGGTCACATATTTCTGCACAATGGCTAACCATGACCGTGACAGTTTTACGGGTGGAGGAAGCCGGAGTACCCGGAGAGAACCACCGGCGAGCAACTGTCAGCTCCCCAACATACCAACTCCACACAAGCAGGGTTAGCATTGATTGAAGACAGGTGCACCATCGACGTGCAGTACGTCTTAGTACACAGCGTCACCGTGCCCCCACGCGGGCAATGGGTGTGAAGTGCCTTGCCCAAGGACACAACGCGGTTGCCGCAGGTGGGATTCGAACCGAGGACCTCTCGGCTTGCAGTCTGCACCTCTACCAACTGAGCCACCGCGCCCCGCTAGAAGCCACTATCAATGCTTTCAGAACAAATGAGGGTACCAGAGCAAAGCCAACATTAACCTTGCTCATGTTTCATATTCATTCAAATGCAAATAATATTTTGTTTATATAAGTTTGTTTATTATAAATTATTGGAGAGTGCCGGTGGGCGTGGTGCCTGTGGGCACTCTCCAATAATTTGTAATAAAACAAGTTTTTAATAATAAAGTCAGACCACAAATAATAACCTAGCCCTCAACCAGTTAAGAGAATCAAGTAATTCTATTACTAGAAAATAAAGCCAGGTTTCCTTTTGTTACTTTTGATAAACGAAAACAACAGGCAGCTCTCAGAGCTGTCTGTTGTTTTCGTTTATTAAAAGTAACAAAAGTAAACCTGGCTTTTTATTGCAATAAAATTAGAAGCAACCAGTTCATAGATAATTCGTCATTCTTATCACACTTACCAACACTAAACTCTGGCTCTTTGTTTAACGAAATGTATTTTAACAGTAATTTGCAAGTTTTTATTTTCCCCAGGAAAGAAAAATACAAATCTCACTTCCTAGAATTTTATAGTAATGGAAAGGACAGTGTCTGTTTTATTTGTCACGATGCACACACTATTGATATAATGGACAGAAAAAGTTACAGTTCCAATATCAAAGATGGTGAAAACGCCGGTTTTTGTATTTCTCAGTGGGTTTCAATGGAGAATAAAAGTGAAACATTCAAAGCGATTGGAAAAAATTGTAAAAAAACAGCTTCTGTATTTTTAGCTCGCCTGAGCGAAGCTCAAGGGGAGCTTTACTAATCACTTTCTGTCCGGCGTCCGTCGTCCGTCGTCCGGCGTCCGTCGTCCGTCGTCGTCCGTCCGGCGTTAACTTTACATTATCGACTTCTCCTCCTAAACCACTAGCCCAATTTTATTCAAATGTTGGCTAAATGTTTATTACCTAATGCCAATTCAGATTTGTTCAAATGAAGTTGCCCCTCCTCCTGGGTGGTGCCACGCCCCCAAGGGGCACCAAAATCTTTGTAAATCTTTTTCTCATGAACCAGCAGTAGCAGAGACTTGATATTTGGTATGCAGCTTCCTTTTGAGGTGTAGACTCAGATTTGTTCAAGAGAAGTTTGTGGGGCTATACTTGGCGTCGTTATGGGAGGGGCAAAATTTTTTGCCCCGCCCAAAATTTCTATTTTCCAAACCGAGAGGCTGATTTGAACGAAATTTTATGTGAGGGCTTATTGGGTCATGAGTACTTGATTTATGCAAAAAAAATTTTCCCGCAGCCCCGTGGGAACCGCAGGAGCTAAAAATAGAAAAAATTTAAAACGCCCATATCTCCAAAACTGCACGGCACTGAGAATTTTTATTTGGTGTGCAGCTTCCTTAGGACCAACAGAAAGGATTGGTAAAAACAAATTGCCATCGGTTTTATCATAGGGTACAGTTTCGGGACTTTGAAAAAGTGCTGAGTCAGCACTTTTTAACACTGTAGGCAATGGGAAAAACATTAAAAAATCTTCTTCTCCAGATCCAGCAGGCAGAATCTTTTGATATTTGGTATGCAACATTGTGGGGTGGATCTGTTTCAAGTTTGTTCAAATCGGCCCTCTGGGTTTATATTTGGGCTCAGTATAGGAGCCCAAATTTGAACTTACTGCATTTCAGGCAAATTTCTTTGAAAATCTTCTTCTCCAGATCCAGCAGGCAGAATCTTTTGATATTTGGCATGCAACATTGTAGGGTGGATCTGATTCAAGTTTGTTCAAATCGGCTCCCTAGATTCATATTTGGGCTCACTATAGGAGCTTGAATTCGAACTTAGTGCATTTCAGGCACATTTCTTCAAAAATCTTCTTCTCCAGATCCAGCAGGCAGAATCTTTTGATATTTGGTATGCAACGTTGCGGGGCAGATCTGATTCAAGTTTGTTCAAATCGGCCCCCTGGATTCATATTTGGGCTTACTATAGAAGCCCGAATTCGAACTTAGTGCATTTCAGGCAAATTTCTTAAAAAATCTTCTTCTCCAGATCCAGCAGGCAGAATCTTTTCATATTTGGTAAGCAACATTGTGGGGTGGATCTGATTCAAGTTTGTTCAAATCGGATCCCTGGGTTAATATTTGGGCTCAGTATAGGAGCCCAATTTCGAACTTAGTGCATTTCAGGCAAATTTCTTAAAAAATCTTCTTCTCCAGATCCAGCAGGCAGAATCTTTTGATATTTGGTATGCAACATTGTAGGGTGGATCTGATTAAAGTTTGTTCAAATCGGCCCCCCTGGGTTCATATTTGGGCTCAGTATAGAAGCCCGATTTCGAACTTAGTGCATTTAGGCAAATTTCTTAAAAAATCTTCTTCTCCAGATCCAGCAGGCAGAATCTTTTGATATTTGGTATGCAACATTGTGGGGTGGATCTGATTCAAGTTTGTTCAAATCGGCTTCCTAGATTCATATTTGGGCTCACTATAGAAGCTCGAATTTGAACTTAGTGCATTTCATGCAAATTTCTTAAAAAATCTTCTTCTCCAGATCCAGCAGGCAGAATCTTTTCATATTTGGTAAGCAACATTGTGGGGTGGATCTGATTCAAGTTTGTTCAAATCGGCCCCCTGGGTTTATATTTGGGCTCAGTATAGGAGCCCAAATTTGAACTTAGTGCATTTCAAGCAAATTTATTAAAAATCTTCTTCTCCAGATCCAGCAGGCAGAATCTTTTGATATTTGGTATGCAAAATTGTGGGATGAATCTGATTCAAGTTTGTTCAAATCGGCTTCCTAGATTCATATTTGGGCTCACTATAGAAGCTCGAATTCGAACTTAGTGCATTTCAGGCAAATTTCTTAAAAAATTTTCTTCTCCAGATCCAGCAGGCAGAATCTTTTGATATTTGGTATGCAACATTGTTGGATGGATCTGATGCAAATTTGTTCAAATCGGCTCCTTAGATTCATATTTGGGCTTACTATAGAAGCTCGAATTCGAACTTAGTGCATTTCAGGCAAATTTCTTAAAAAATCATCTTCTCCAGATCCAGCAGGCAGAATCTTTTGATATTTGGTATGCAACATTGCGGGGTGGATCTGATTCAAGTTTGTTCAAATCGGCCCCCTGGATTCATATTTGGGCTCACTATAGAAGCTCGAATTCAAACTTAGTGCATTTCGGGCAAATTTCTTCAAAAATCTTCTTCTCCAGATCCAGCAAGCAGAATCTTTTGATATTTGGTATGCAACATTGCGGGGTGGATCTGATTCAAGTTTGTTCAAATCGGCCCCCTGGATTCATATTTGGGCTTAATATAGAAGCCTGAATTCGCACTTAGTGCATTTCGGGCAAATTTATTAAAAAATCTTCTTCTCCAGATTCAGCAGGCAGAATCTTTTGATATTTGGTATGCAACATTGTGGGGTGGATCTGATTCAAGTTTGTTCAAATCGGCTTCCTAGTTTCATATTTGGGCTCACTATAGAAGCTCGAATTCGAACTTAGTGCATTTCAGGCAAATTTCTTAAAAAATCTTCTTCTCCAGAACCAGCTTCAGAATCTTTTCATATTTGGTAAGCAACATTGTGGGGTGGATCTGATTCAAGTTTGTTCAAATCGGCCCCCTGGGTTTATATTTGGGCTCCGTATAGGAGCCCAAATTTTAACTTAGTGCATTTCAGGCATATTTCTTAAAAAATCTTCTTCTCCAGATCCAGCAGGCAGAATCTTTTGATATTTGGTATGCAACATTGTGGGGTGGATCTGATTGTGATTCATGAACGTATTTATTTGTAAAGTTGATAGAATCTTAGACAAAATTTGCAGAAAAGATCTACTATAGAAGGGGTGGTATCCAGGGTGAACCGTTTACCCAAATCTAGCAGTACTAATGCATTATTCACTCAAATCTCCGTTCAAATTTTATGACCCCTCATTGGAACACACGCATTCAGCTCATTCCAACAAAGGTCATATGCCATGTTTTCGAGACAAAAGAATAAAAATTTTAGTTATTCATGAAATTTTTAGGCAACTGTTGTCTGTTATTCACATTGCTTCATGAAATTTCAGTACTTTTAGAAGTTACCTCAGTAATCAAGGGTAAATTCCCCTTAATTAAATGTCGCCTCTAAAAAACAACCACTTTGCATATCTTACCTTTTTACCAGCATAACTGCCAAAACTTGTCAGCATTCTTTGCAAAAATCGCTATTCAAATTTTAATTTTTGTCTCTTAAACATACATGTACTTATCGCTTGTAAATACCCCATTGGAATGAGCTTTTTGAGCTCATTCCAATGAGAGGTCGCACACCATGCTTTTTGAGTCAAAAAAGCAATTTTTTAGTTATTCCAGAATTTCGTACGTAAAACACAGCTTTATGACTTCACATTAAAATGAGCTCTCTAAGCTTGTTCCAATCAACATTCACGCACTATGTCTTTCACACAAAAAATAAAATTTTCCATTTATTCAGGAATTTTGTTTGCAAGAACACTCTTACCCCCCCCCCCCCCCCCCCCCCCCCCCCCCACACACACACACACACACAAACACAGACACACACATCTAAAAGTTCGGGCAGCAAAAAAACAGTTACTTCAATTTTTAAATGCATTATAGGAACAACTTGCCTAATCAAATTTAAATACTTTTGCATCATTCTGTATCTAGAACAAACCATTTACCATATCTTTACGCAAAATTCTCCAGCATCATTCACAAAAAAACACCATTATTTATATACTCACATTTCTGTCTCAAAAATATACCTGATCTTCCCATACCCCTATTGGAATAAGCTATTTGAGCTTGTTCCAATGATGATAAAAAAAACTAATATTTTGGAAAATTTGTGAAAATTTTTGTTTTCTTGCATGCAAATATGTACATGTAGCACATGGAAGATATCCACAGTTGGGGAGAGATGTCCAAGGCTATCTCTTCACATTCCTTGTTTGTGCTTCAAGCTAAACCAGTTTGTCTGCAGAGATAAATTTGCTTTATTAAAAATCATTGGAGATTGGCCACACACCAATGATTTTAAATAAAACTAATTTTAGGTAACAAATGTTGAACTTCAAACAAAATCTATCACTCAACCAGTTAATGTTGATGAGGCATGACATGGTGAAGGTGACCTAAAATACTTCTTAGAGTCACTTTGTCAGGTGAGAGATTAAGGCCACGTGGGGCCTCTTGTTATACTACTCTGAGGGAAAATGCCTGAAGTTTGTGAAATTATGCGCACATCGATAATACAAATTCACTAACAATTTTTACATGAAATTCCCATACCCTTAGTATTAAATTGGCTGACAGCTTTGGGATATTAAGGGGAGCTAACTTTCCTGTAAATCTCTTCCATTGTCGAAAACTGTCAGCCATGTAACCTTTCACAACAAACCAGCAAATATATATTTTAAGCAGACTATCCCCGAGAGTAAGCCAAATGGGTCATTTGTTCCTGTCATACTGCAAAGAAAAATGTCGAGCTGTGATTGGCCACCTTGCCGGGTTACATCGCTGATCTCAACAGAACTGGATTACTGGAAAGCTAATAGTAGGAGAGGGATGAACCGTGCCCCATTGGCAGGACTCCGGGCAGGATCCCGGAAGTGACGTCATGTCACGTGACCCAGTGGCGCCATGTTTGGTTGTCATGGTAACCCGCGTGAGCGGCCATCTTGTGACGTCATCCCCATAGTGATACGCGGTGTTAGTGCGCATGCGCAGCGCGTGTTGTTAGGGTGATACGTGTTTCCAGAAGACTACAAGAGCCTATCAATTGGAACAGTTTTGTTACTGTCTTTAGATTTTCTGGTCTGTTCAGGCTAGTTCTAAACCCATCCCAAGTACTCTTGTTCTTGTTTTCCAGATAATCCAATCAGTTCACTTTATTGCGGGTAACTAACCAATCAGATTGCTTGATTTCCCATAATCTGTATACAGAGTTGTCTCCCTTGTGTAACAGGAGGAGAGATAAGTGCGGGAGCCGGGGTTCGAACCGTCGACCTCTAGCACACAAAGCGACCGATTTACCACGAGACTAAGAGATCCGGACCAACCAGGCTGGTTGGTAAATGGCCTTTATACCTCGACCGCTACACTACTCTCCCCTTCTTTTGACATTCACCACATGTGAATCTCACCCAAGTTCCTCTTCAGAGCGGTCGAAACACCCGCAGTGCCACCTACTGCTGAGGATCGGACGAGCCCCCAAATGTAACAGGAGGAGAGATAAGTGCGGGAGCCGGATTTCGAACCGTCGACCTCTAGCACACAAAGCGACCGATTTACCACGAGACTAAGAGATCCGGACCAACCAGGCTGGTTGGTAAATGGCCTTTATACCTCGACCGCTACACTTTTGTATAACAAAAGACTATATCATTCCCAAAGACAATAAGCTATCGAGCAGTTACTGAAGTAATTGCTCGAACGACTCGAAGCCAATCGAGCAAATGAGCTTTAGATCAATTGTTCGATCGAGTGACTCGACTCATTGCTCGAACGACTCGAATCCTATCGAGTAAATGAGCTATAGAGAAATTGCTCGTTCGAGTGACTCGCACGTACTGCTCTTCGACTCATTTCGGTATTTGAGAATACCTATGGCCTCGTATTGTATTATTTGAGGATACCTTTAATAGGATACTTATCTAAGGATACTATTACTTGTTTGGCCCACCCTTCTTGGCAAACCCCAGGACATGCCTATCCCAAATTCCCCTTATAAACTATGGAGCAGTTACTGAAGTCACAGTTCGAACAACTCGATGGGATTCGAGTCGTTCGAGCAGTATGTGGAGTCATTCGAACGAGCAATTGCTCTATGGCTCATTTGCTCGATGAGGTTCGAGTCGTTCGAGCAGTATGTGCGTGTCACTCGACCGAGCAATTGCTCTGAAGCTCATTTGCTCGATGGGCTTCGAGTCGTTCGAGCAATGACTTTTCAGTAACTGCTCGATGGCTTATGGGGGGAATTTGGGATAGGTATGTCCTGGGGTGGCATAGAAGGCTGTGTCAAACAAGTAATAGTATTCCCATGTAAGTATCCTATTAAAGGTATCCTCAAATAATAATACAATACCAGGCCATAGGTATCCTCAAATACCGAAATGAGTCGAAGAGCAGTATCTGCGATTCACTCGAAAGAGCAATTGCTCTATGGCTCATTTGCTCGATGGGCTTCGATTCTTTCAAGCAGTATGTGCGAGTCACTCGGCCGAGCAATTGCTCTAAAGCTCATTTGCTCGATGGGCTTCGAGTCGTTCGAGCAATGATTTAGCAGTAACTACTCGATATATTCTTGGGTTTAGGAATGATATAGGTCTTGGTTGTACACAAGGGAGATAACTTTGATACAGATTATGGGAAATCAAGCAATCTCATTAGTTAATGAGCGCCAATAAAGTGAACTGATTGGGTGATCTAGATAAACGAAACAACAAGAGTACCCAGAATAGGTTCAGAACTAACAAGAACAGACCAGAAAAGCTAAATAAAGTAATAATAAACAAAGCTGTTCCAGCTGATAGACTCTTCTACTCTACCAGGGTATACACCGGGTCAAAAGGAACATGGCCAGGTAGACGAAAACTATTGCATATATAGATAGAAGCAGAGAATTCTGAAAGAATTCGAAATAGTACAAGTTGTCGGGTTTATTTGGATAATTCTACGAATCTGGAAATCACTCCTGTTTAATCGAACACACCCTCCGAACATACCCCTGTCTTGTTGTATGCCTTTGGGACAAATAGCAACCACGTGCTACCATCGAAACCATCATGACGACCTCCAGTATACAAAATGGACGACGGAAACACGTATCATCTTACCAACACGCGCTGCGCATGCGCACTCACATCACGTATCATTATGGGATTACGTCACAAGATGGCCGCTCACGCCAGTTATCATGAAAACATAACATAGCCCCCACCAGGTCACGTGACTATGGCGTCACTTCCTAGGTCTGGGAGTAGGTCCGGTCAATGAGAGACGGTTACCTCATCTCCGACTACAAACCTTTTTTCACACTGGGTCGAACCGCATGGTAGCATTGTTACTAGCATTGCCCCCCCCCCCCCCCCACACACTTTTGTCGGACTTCCACCGCCCCTGGTAGACCTATAGATGGGCATTTATTTCACTCGTGGTCACAGCAGCTCATTGGTTAGAACATTGACCTTAAGATCGGGATGCCGAATGCTCAATCCTGAACGGTCATCTCCGTTATGTTCGTGGAACTTAACATGAGTTCAGTTTCAGCTGAAATGTTCACTGGAAAAAAATTCCTTGTACATAGCATGCGCCGCGAACGATAAGATGAAGTCAGAATCCGTACTGTAATGTCTTTAAGCATCCATCATCGATTAAAATTTTGACACAACGAATATGTTGCGTAAAAATTATATTGTCAGTATTTTGTTGTTGCATCTGCTGGCTTTAGAGTAATTATTGACGGAGTCCTATAGTGATCGCTCTGTCCGCGCATGTGCCCCCGCCCCTATTTGGTTCTCGGATTCTAACTTGAAAAACGTCTATACACGGCCTAGGGGAAAAGGATATATACAGAACCACACTTATGTTTGAATGGGTTAACGATTACTGGACGAGAGCGAGTGGCGCAGGGATACCACGAGAGCCGGTAGGCTCGAGTGGTTATCCCAGCGCCACACGCTCGAGTCCAGTAATCGTTAACCCATTCAAACATAAGTGTGGTTCTGTATTTATTACACACCCAACCATGAAAAAGAATTTACTATAATTAATCGCTAATTTAATTAAATAGTCGACAATTTGAACGGTTGAAAGAATTTTAGAGAGAAACGGGCAATTTTGTCAGAGAACCAGTCTTAAGTCTTTGACCTTGCCATCTGTAGAATCGCTGTTGATTCATTTTATTCGCAAAAAATGTCGATCCGAACACTTAAAACTCAAACGATTGTGTTCAGCATATATATCAGACGTCACAAATTATGAGGTCTCAAATGTGTTTTCAAAATTGTGTGTGCAGGAATCATTATATCTGGAGGATGGAAAATGTACAAGGATTTTAATTTGAATACGGTGCGAACTGGCCGCTCTGTTTAAATTTCGTGCTTTTAAAACTCGGGAGTGATATTAAAAATACAAGTTTGAACTCGGCTTGACGACACGTGCACTACTGCCATAAGGCTATCGCATGTGGACTGTACATCGATCATTTCTGTTCTGCACTGTAACAAACGTAAACACTGGACGAGAAAAGACATTTTGCGCAATAATTAACCTACTGGGGCGGTCATTCGATCGCGTTTGGAGTAACTGAGCCTGAGGGCAGTGAGGCAGTTTGAGATTCCATTCTGACTCTGAGTGAACTCTGCAGTCTTGGTAAGTTTGCACTTTATTTTTCAACATTATAAAGTTTCTGACTTGAAATTTAGCCTTCTTTTTATTTTACCTCAAGTCTTGATAACCTTTGTTTGAAATGGGCTGCACTTACAAATAAAAGTTTTAAGCTGTCCACATAATACTACAGTACACAGATATACAAAGGGAGAAATATATTGCATGATAACTGCAAGAAAATGTCATGTCTTGTCTCCACAGCACAAGTAATTTAGTTTATACACCTTTTTTACACCCCCCCCCCCCCCCCCCCACCCATCTATAACCTGACAGCATTTTCTTGAAAGCTCACAAAATGAGTATCCAGCAGTTTTAGTCAGAGGCTGAAAGAGAAATAAGGGGGGTGTTCTCACCAGTGAGCTCCAACCTATTTTGGTTAATAATATTTTCCAAGATTGATTAATGTTTACATTATTTTGTACTAGTAGTACTATACTTCACCAGTTTGTTATCTGAACGGTTCTGTCAATATTTTTTTCTTGGTACCGGTATCTGGTTCAAAACAAAATAATTTTTTATGTGTCTGCTCCAATATCTTGTCAGTGTCTTAAATTTGGAATTTGGTATTCTGAATTTACATTTAGTAAGTAGTTTTAAAGAGGACTGATAGAATGTGGCTAAAATGATAGGCTTTTTGGAGAACATTTTCTTGGGGATGGGGCTGACCAATCAAACTGCCCAGAACTTTTGTTTCAAAATCAAAATGCAGGCCCTTGCCTCGAATTTGCCTATGAAAATGCTCCTCCCACTGCCCTGATATTTGCCAAAATTATAAAAATACCCCTCCCTCTGAACACTCTGTTCTGAAAATACCAGTCCTTTTCAATGAAAACTGCAAAATTAACTGCTTATTGGTGAAGGGGGTGAGAGTGCCTCAACTCCCTCCCCATCTCATACACTCATGTAACTAAGTCACATAGGTGGCATTCGAATTAAGTTTTGTTGCTGAGAATTAAAGCAAAATAAGAAATATCCTTGTATAAAACAGAAATACTAGCAAAAATCCTAAATTAGTCATTTAAAAATACACATCAATCTGTGTCTGAAAAATATTGTCATATTGTATATGTATTAAATATTCTAATAATTATTTTTGAATTTCAGGGAAGTCATCTCATAAAATTGACAATATATTGCATTCATCAGACCACATGTATTTATCACCCCTTCCCTCTTCATGGTCTCATTCCCACCCTACTCGAGATTTTTCAGAATTTCTGTAGTGGGTAGCTGGTAACATTTTTTAATTTCCCTAGTACAATCTCCAGAAAGTCATATTTTAGCAATACTATTTCCCCCTAAAAAAACCCTTCCACCCTGCCCCCACAAAAAAAAAATAAAATAAAATAAACCTGTTGCCCCAACACCCACTAGCACGTGAAAACCATTGGTTCCACAAATGTAAAATACCGAGTTTTTCTTATAAAACCAGGCTTTTCGTTCTTTCGAATTTATTTTCTTTATTCAGCTAGAGTGGGGAGGGGTGTGTGGGGGGGGGGGGGGGTGGTGGTCATCTAGTAAGGGTGGAATTGGAGATAGTTAATTAGTAACTGCATGTTCTAGCTGTCAAACATCTCCAGGCGCTGTCGGCGTGTCGTCGTCTGTTTTTCCGCTTCATGTTAACCAGTATTCAAGATTCATTTAGTCTTGCTTCAGGAGGACAACTTCACCTTAACATGCTTTTCAAAGTATGTTTGCGTTGGCAAACGTGCTGCTTCATTGCCGAAGTGTGAATCGAATAAGATTACAGTTACACGGTAGGCCCCGTGTCGACTCGCCGGCAGCACGCAGCGATGAGGACAACATTGTAACAAAGTTTTATAGGAACTGTATTAGTGGCTGGCTGCAATGTCGAACCCAATTGGACTTTTTTGCACTAAAATTAATTAAGTTTTCCTCGATTTTCAATAACGAAAGAAAAGGTTGAGTTTCACTGTTCAATTTCTTGGCAGAGATCATGTGTCTTTCATGACTTTCAACAGTTTTTAGCATAGTTGTGCATCAAACATTTTGTGATGAGAATCGGTAATTCCGACAGATAAATATAGCCGATGGTTCTCATTGGTTATATTCCACTGAACGCTGCAAACTATAAGAACCAGTCTATCGAGAGAACTTGTGCACGCGATTGGTACTTTTTATCGGATCGCACTAGAGCTTTCTGGTTAAAATTACCGCATGCCCCTAAAATCCATGTGATCGTGACAAATACAGTTACGGGTGTGTAATAAAAAACCTAACGATTCAGTGTCACAGGTCACAGAATGCTCTCCTCCAGCATGCCCTCCTCCAGAGGTCCCTGTCCATTTTCCACTACAATATACGTAGTATCCGAACAAAATAAAAAGCAAAATCGAAGATATAGTTCAAGAATATGATGTGGTTTGTTTTACAGAGACACATCTACAGAATAGTTACAGTTCCACCAATATCCTCATTCCAAAATTTTCGGCCCCAGTTCGCAACGACAGAAACCACTCTGGTGGAGGAATAGCCGTTTATTTCTCGAAAAGACTAAACTACAGTCATAAGACCGAGCTGGAATTTGATGATTCCATAATGTGGTTCGAGATTTCTTCGAAATCCAGCAAAATCTTGATGTCAGTAACCTATAGATCCCAACAGTTTGCTAATCCCGAATATTGGGAACTGTTCGATGCTTCAATTGAGAATGCCCTAAATGTCCAACAGACTATAGTAATAGTAGGAGACTTAAACTCTGACCTAAGAAATGCGCTCTCCAAACTAAATGAAATAATAAATCGCTACAACCTCCGTAATGTTATCGTAAGCCAACAAGAGTTACGCCAACCTCCCAGACACTTCTTGATCCAGTAATCATTAGTGAAACAGTGAACCTTGTTGAGGTTGATACGCTTGACTTGGGCATGTCCGATCATTATGCAGTTTATATCTATGTCTCATTCGAACTTGACAATAGGCAGGCTTTCTATCGTACCGTTCGAAATTATAAAAAGGCAAATTTTAAACGAGCAAACGAACTGATCTGTCAGAAAGACTGGAAATCAAAAATAGATGACCACGCAGATGTTAATGTGTCCCAAAAAAAATTCTGTGAAAATTTTATGGAGATAATGAACACCACAGTCCCAAAATCAACAGTCCAAATACGCCCTAATGACAAACCGTGGTTTACTTCGGAACTCCGACTCGAGATTAGGCGTAGAGACCGTTTCAGACGAAGAGCTCTAAAAACAAAGGAGCCACACCATTGGAACTTGTACAAACATTCACGAAATACTGTAAATAACATGAAAAAACACGCAAAACAAATTTACGAAGATAACATCCAAGACAGATTATCGAACGCCCCCAGCCCTAGAGATTTTTGGCATATTATTCGAAATTTGTTAAACAAAACTGACGAAAAAATAATCCCGCCCCTTTATCGTGGTGATAGCCCCGATCCATCCGTTTTAACAACGGACGACCTAGAAAAAGCTGTAATTTTGTACGAAACTTTTATAAAAAACAGCACAATTGATGATGAAAACACCCAACTTCCAAACTTTCCTACAAAAAGTTACGTTATCCTTTCGAGCATTCTCTTTGATATAAAAGATATTACAGATGTTATTAAGTCGCTAAATGCAAACAAGGCCCATGGCCATGACGAGATCAGCATTAAAATGCTGAAGGGGACTGTCGATACCATCGCAGCACCATTGAGTATGCTCTTTCAAAAAAGTTTCGATACCGGAACATATCCAGACGAATGGAAGAAAGCCAATGTAATCCCCATCTTTAAAAAACTAGATCCCGCGGACAAAAACAACTATCGGCCGATCTCCCTTTTACCAATCTTAGGGAAAATCTGTGAAAAGTGCTCCTGAAATCGGTTTTTACTCATTTTCATCAGAATAATCTTCTATATAAATATCAGTCCGGCTTCATCCCTGGCCACTGCACTACTTTTCAACTTCTTGAACTATACCATTCGCTATGTCAGTCACTAGATGAACGACTGATGACTTGTGCTATCTTTTGTGATATCTCAAAGGCCTTCGAGAGGGTATGGCATAAAGGTCTTCTCTATAAATTGGAGCAATATGGAATCTCAGGTCCTCTGTTAAAATGGTTTGACAGTTACTTGAAAAATCGTAAACAACGAGTATTGGTGAATAACACATACTCTCCTTACAAGCTAATACAAGCTGGAGTTCCTCAAGGATCTGTCCTGGGACCTTTCCTCTTTTTAGTCTATATCAACGATATTGCAGACAATTTAGAATCCCTTACGAGATTGTTTGCTGATGATACATGTCTTACTAACGGTAAAAGCTCCAGTTCTGAACTAATAACCATTTGGAATAATGATCTGGCCAAAATATACTCCTGGTCTCAGAAGTGGCTGGTGTCCTTCAACCCATCTAAAACGCAAGCTGTCTACTTTTCTCGAATCCCTAATCATAACCATCCAGATTTGTTCTTTAACGAAACTCCGATACATTTCTCCGATTCACATAAACATCTTGGTTTAATCCTGCAGTCAAACTTGAAATGGGATCGTCAGATAGCGGAAATTTGCAAAAAAGTTAATGCACGCTTGTCCAATCTGAGAAAACTCAAGTATAAACTTGGGAGGAAAACTCTGGAACAAATATATTTCTCATTCATCCTGCCACTCATTGATTACGGTGATACCGTCTGGGACTGTGCTCCTAAGCTTCTTCTAATGAAACTAGACCGACTACACCACGATGCAGCAAGAATAGTGTCTTGTCTCACACGATCTGTTTCATCCGAGCGTATACTCTTGGAACTTGGATGGCGCTCACTCTATGAGAGAAGGCACCATCACAAACTGTGTGCTTTTTTTAAAATATCTAATAACGATGCTCCAGATTACCTTGTTGAACTATTACCTCGTACTGTAGGTGAAACAGCAAATTACAATTTACGTAATTCTAACAACTTATCCATGTACCAAGCGCGAACAGAACAATTTTCAACTACATTCTTCCCTTCATCTTCCAAAATTTGGAATGAGCTCCCAACTAATACCAAAACTGCGTCAACACTTTCTGTTTTTAAAGGCAACCTTGCTAAACTGAACCCTTCCGTTAAACCACCTTCATATTTCTATACAGGAACCAGGAAAGGAAACGTTCTCCACTGCAAACTACGAAACTGTTGCAGTGATTTAAACCACGACAAATTTAACAATTTTATCTCCTCTACCCCACAATGTACTTGTGGCAATCCCCAAGAAGATGCACACCATTTCTTCTTTCAATGCCCGAACTACCACCCTCAAAGATTGACCTTTTTTAATGCTGTTATCACGCTCAATATATCTAATGTTGACGAGCTACTTTATGGAATAATCGGTTTAACAACAAAGCAAAACGAACTTTTATTCAAGAAAGTTCAAACATTCATCCTTGCGACCGGCAGATTTGAATAAAATCACCTGAACCCAAACGATGCATATTGCACCCTTGGTTGTGTACTAGCGTGCGTTGGGACAACCGTGGCGTGCTGTGGAACTGCATTTTAATTTGAATTTGAATTTCCACCAATTTGTTCTTAACTTACACGCTCTCTTTTTCTAAAGACGATAGAGATCCAATAATGCAAAAGTCAGCAGGCGAGCCTAGACAACGGCAATCCTTCACTCTCTAATCCTATAACTCTTTAACACCTCGAGCCCCGGTGACCCTTTTTCGGACAAAGCCAGTGGAACACCCCGTTTTCCGTGACAAAATAATGTTAAATAAATAAGTAGTACAGACCAACCACTGTTTCCAACGTGTGGCCCCAAGGCTCCTCGTTGGAAATACTGATTGGTCAGCTCTAAAATATTGAAAATATTGAAAATAGACCCTTCTAGCTAATTCTAGTGTACTGATGTGGACGATACCACCGGAGCTCAAAACGGTTAAATCATTATCTCTCTAAATCTCCAATCTTCAACCCTTCAGCTGATGACTACACTAATTCTTAGTATTTCTATATTGTATATAATTGTGCCGCAAATGTTTAATTATTCTTGTTTAAGGAGAGGAGTTTTTGTAAGTTGTGATAACTTGTTCTCCGATCCGTTTTGCTGTACATAGTGGCAAATAAAATATGTTTAAACTAAACTAAACAGAATGCTCTAACCTGAAAATGGTTTCCGTACTGTAATTTAATAATATTTTGGCCTAGGATCATGAAACTTCACTGGTAGGGGAAAGGAATGAACCGCATACATTTGAGGATCCAAAATTTAAGGCTTACAGGGTGCTTTAACTCGAAAACTGTTTCTGAGCCGTAATGACAAAGCTTTGGTCTTGGATAATGAAACTTCACAGGTACACTGCCTTTAGGAAGGTTATGCCTCCTACCGATGTGGTGGTCAGTGTCACATGGCGCCCTAACCCGAAAACGGTTTATGGAATACATGGCCCAGAAGCATTGAATTCCACAGCAACACTGAAAGGTGAAAGGGGTGTATGGTTTCTGCGCTGTAATTTGACAATGTTTTAGTCTAGGATCATGAAACGTCACTGGTTGGGGATAGGTATGAAGCATTTGGAGATTCGAAAATCAAGGCCACAGGGTGCTCTAACCCGTTACTGTTTCAGAGTTTAATTTGAGTTATTTGACAAAGCTTTGATCTGGGAAAATCAGTGGCGTAGATGAAGGGGGGGGGGCCAGAAGTTTTGTCGGCAATTTTTTGGGACCATTTTTAGGCGAATTTATGCCTAATAACATCAAAATGCTGGCTTTGGGGATAAAAACATGCCATTTTGGATATATTTTGGGTAAAAAAGACCAATTTTCAGTACATTTGCAGTAAACAACAGATTCTTTCTGTTTGTTTGGGTTTTTGTTGTTGTTACACTGTCGGAAAATTTTCGGTATGTCGGAAAATTTTGGTCTTGCCCCTCCGCCAGCGAAAAGCTATCTACGCCACTGGGGAAAATGAAACTTCGCAGTTACACTGTCTTTGGGAAGAGTGTACCTCCTGTCAATTTAGTAATCCGAAAACATTTTGTACTATATGACCTGGTCGCATGGATTTTCACAGGTACACTGCTGCTATGGGAAAGTAGTGAACCCTATCGATTTGGGGTCCAAAGGTGGAGGTCACAGGACGCTCTAAAAAGGAAAAGAACTCTAACGTCACAATGCTTTGATCTAGGATTAAGAAACTTCACAGGTACACTATCTTGGGGAAGTAACTAAACCCTGTCGATTTGGGGTCAAATGTCAAGGTCACGGGAGTTCTAACCCTAAAGAAGCTTCCAGACTGTAACTTGACAGCGCTTTGACCTGGGATCATGAAACTAAACAGGTATAATGACAAAGGGATGGGGGTGTATCCTATCGATTTGGTGGTCCCATAGGTCAAGGTCACGGTGTTCTAACCCGAAAATGGTTTCCGGATTCTAACTCCACAATGCGTTGATTTAGGATAATGAAACTTCACGGGTACATGGCTTGGAAGACAGGGATGGACTTTGTTGATTGGGGGTGGGGTCAAAGGTTAAGGTGACTGGGTGCTTCAGCATAAAACAGCTCTAACTCAAGAAAGTTTTGGCGTAGGTTTATTTGCGAGACCCCAATGGTGGTCTCCATCTCAGTTACGTTTAGTCTATGTTTTACAATCCACGGATGGTTGATACTACAGTTAAATGTTCAAAATTCCAAAACTGAAAACAAAATTATTGAGGTGTCTTTTTCTGACACCTTTTCGACTCGCTACCTACTGCAACCAACAGCCCCCCCCCCCCCCCACCCACCCCCCTCCCACACACACACACTCACTGATCTGAACGTCAGTAATCTCTCCAAATCTCAACCAGGGAAATGATTTCTACATCCCATGTGGTGTGCATCATCTGGACAGTAATAAATTCAGGTTTTAAAAATATGAATTTGCTTGTATTTGCGGGAAATCTCTTGGATGCAAGGTTCACCTGGGACTTCATAAATTCACGAAACAAGAAAAATAAATTTGTTTATATATTGTCAAAATTCATGGATTTTCACAAAGAAGCCTGCGAATCATACATTTCGATTCAAATCGAATTATGTCTACCATTCGAAATCGAATCGAACCTCGAATAGAATCCGGGGCGTCTTTAAGATGTTCGGTCGGGGAGGCTGGAATCCTGATTTGTTCCGACTGTGATACCTCAAATCCTGACTGATAAAAAATTCCAGCTACATAGTTAAGGCATGCCTTCGTCGAAGGCATGCCTTGGTGATGTAGTTGGAATATTACTCAGTGAGGATTGAAGTTCGAAAAAAGGAAAGGGTGCGAGAATTACCGGTGCTTGGCACTGCACGGAGCTCATGTAATGGCATATCGTCGACATTGTTTGGAAACTTGAAATTTGCTTTCAACGGTGGTGCTGACCAGTGAGTCTGTATAGGTGCACTGCCAAAAATATAGGTTCTCTTTGGAACCAAAACTGGTTCTAATCTTGTCCCTGAGATGGCACCAGTTCTGTTTAAACCGTATTCATTTCAAATCAAATAAATTTATAAAGATTAACATTAAATATTAACAGAATTAAACATAAATTGAGGGGGTTTCAGCCGAAAGTTTAGAGCTTATACGAGGTTGTCTCAAATCATTATTAAGCAAAGGAGATATGAACAGTTGGCATATCGAACCAGTTTTGGTTCTATACAGAACCAAAACTGGTTCGATATGCCAACTGTTCATATCTTCTTTGTATAGAACCAAAACTGGTTCGATATGCCAACTGTTTATATCTCCTTTGTTTCAAAATGTTTGGCGACTGCGTTGAATAAGCTCCAAGTTTACCGCTGAATGTACTTCAGTTCATGTAATATTCTGTTAAAATTGAATGCTAATCTTGGTAAATTTATTTGATTTGAAATAAATACTGTTTAAACAGAACTGGTTCCATCTCAGGGACAAGATTAGAACCAGATTTGGTTCTAAAGAGAACCTATATTTTTTGCAGTGTGGTACTTTAAACATATTTTATTTGCCATAACTATTGAACAAAAAGGGATAGGAGGACAAGTGCTTTCCACTTAGTAGAAACCTCCGATCCCATAACATGAATACAGAAAATGTTACAATGGCGAAACAAACAAGTTTTTGAAATTCATAAATGTAAAATAAACTATTTGAATGGGTTTATATATGTATGTGTGTATGTGTATAAATAAATATGAATATGTAGCAGTAAACAAAGACAGAAAAAAGGAAGAAAGAAAGAAAGAAAAGCTGTTGATGTCCCTTTTACATTCTGTATCTCTCTTGATTTGAATCAATTAATATACAAAGCCAAAGGCCCCTTGGGCGATGATCTGATTAGGATGTGTTAAAATAATAATAATAATAATAATAATAATAATAATAATAATAATAATAATATTAATAATAATAATAATAATAATCATCATCATCATTTCTTCGCCTTCTGTACTACAGCTTATGGACGTGTCTCGTTGGATCCTTGCTGATTCACACAAAAGGTAGAGAAAACGCCGCGTCAGCGACTCAGGCCTAAAAACAGCGCAACCGTGACTATCATCGTGACTGCACAATCTGTGTACCGATGCGCTGGCTCAACGTCACCCCGATGACGCGTCCATTCCGCAACCCCTCCATGCGTATTCTATATTGAGTGGATACCTTGAGTCAGCATTGTTTTACAAATATTAGATGGGAAACTCGTTGTCGAACCTCCCAGTGCTACAAATGAATTGTTGCACAAATTTAAAAATCAAAGTGTTAGTTTTGGTTTCTAACACCGGATCACCGTACAGTAGATTATCCACCGAATTCAGAGTAATATTAAGATTTGATAAATTACCAATAAGAGCGTTACGAGCGTTTGAATAAGATGGACAGACAAGGAAATAATGTTCTGCGTCCTCAACAACAGTTATACAATGTGGACAATATGAACATTCAGAAATGTAATTGAGGAATTTATCACTTCTCAGTTCACTCAGATATTGTGTTTTCTAGAACCATGCGAGAAATATGCAGGTGGTCTGCATACGGGGGGCGATATGAGTTTTTTGAATTCAGTTAGCGATGAGCAATTTCGCACTGATTGGGATAAATTGTTCCACGTTTCCGTGCAAGACGGAAAGAATGATCGTTTAAATAGCTCAGTTCGCATGCTGTAAGGCATAAAATTTGACGAATTGCGGAGGTTATAAGACGATGTGTCACAAACCCGTGGTGGTAGAAGTTCATAGAGAAAATCTAGCACATCGTTGTGTATGATTTTGTAAAAGATACACATCTTTTGAACGTGTCTTCTTGTTTCTAGATTATTCCACCCAACTTCTAACAAGAGGCGATCGCGTGATACTGATCGTGTCAGGCCCGATACGATTCGTGCGGCATCGCAGTGTATATCCTCAAGGCGCTTCATTAAATGTTGCGGAGCACCGCACCAAACAGGACTACCGTACTCTAATATTGGTAGCACGAAAGCATTATACATCTTTCCCAGGATCTGTCGGTTAAAAATGTGCTTCAATTTTCTCAACTGAGAAAGTCTTGCACAAGCTTTTTTACAGATATCATCAATATGGGCTTCCCAACTTAAGTTGGATTGAATAGATAACCCCAAATGTTTGTGGACAGCAACAAAATCTAATGTTTCGCTGTTGAAAACAATATTTGGAAATATAACATCCCTGCTGAGTGTAAATAGTATTACGTTAGTTTTTTTAGCATTAAATGTGACCAACCACGTGTCAGCCCATTTGTTAATTTTTTGGAGTTCGGTGTTCATTTTAGACTGAATTCCATGAGTATCAGAAGATGACTCTGTCAGACAAGTATCGTCAGCGAACAGTCGAACAACAGACTCGACAAGTGTGGTGTACAGATGTTATTAGTGTTAATATAGCAGAAATGATTCTCAGCCTTTATTTGGAGCATCGTTGGTGTCCAGTTTCCATCTGATTTTTTCGTTCGAATCGAACTGAATAGCAACTAAAACTTCGAAATCGAACCGAATCTCGAAGGGCCCTGTTTTCACAAATCAGAGAACATTTGAGTATCTGAATATGAGGTCGTCGTTTAACCCTTTACCCAATGCAGACAATATCAAAATTTATTATTTCAAATATAATTTTTTCAAATTTTTCAAAAAATTTCAACAAAACCATATCATGTGACCCCTCGTTGGAACGAGCTCGTCGAGCTCGTTCTAACGAGGGTTCACATGATATGGTTTTGTTGAAAGTTTTTGAAAAATAATATTTTTTCAATTGCTGAATTTACATAATACGCGGGCGGATTCGGGCGATTAGTTAGGTAAAGGGTTAAAACTAGACTCGCTTCCCCATCATGAAACTGGTGTTTTATTTAATTTAATAGGAATAATGATTCACAAATTTGATAACACGAATAAATAAATAAAGAAAAACAAAGTAATTGTAAATGCATAGATGGCATATGAAAAGTTTTAAAAATTCAGGAGCTGAAAAAATAGATTTTTCGACCGGAAACTAGCACTGTTCGTGGTCCACTGACCTGGTGAAGCAATACACTATCAGGAATCGTTTACCTCTTCGCTGTGAATGATCGAAGGGGCGCGGTGGCTCAGTGGGTAGAGGTGCAGGCTACAAGCCGAGAGGTCCTCGGTTCGAATCCCACCTGCGGCAACCACGTTGTGTCCTTGGGCAAGACACTTCACCCCCATTGCCCGCGTGGGGGCACGGTGACGCTGTGTACTAAGACGTACTGCACGCCGATGGTGCACTTGTCTTCAACCAATGCTAACCCTGCTTGTGTGGAGTTAGTATGTTGAGGAGCTGACAGTTGCTCGCCGTTGCTCGGTGGTTCTCTCCGGGTACTCCGGCTTCCTCCACCCGTAAAACTGTCATGGTCATGATTAGCCATTGTGCAGAAGTACGTGACCTTAAACACCAATAAATAAATAAATATATATATGTGAATGATCGAGGCCTTAAGATTTTACACAAAACTTAGTCATGCTTGTAGTTGTGGAGTATTCGAGGTGGCTAGGTTAAGTGTGTTGATAAGCCTCATCCACTCCCCGTATATATGCTATTTTTATGGAATAGCTCGGGATGTCAACAACCTGGGGTGGAGACATCAGAGTATCCCATGCCCCCGCGTAGACAGGATCCTATACTAGGGGTAGCCTAACCATTTTTTTTGGGGGGGGGGGGGGGGGGGGGTGAGACAATCATAATATTCGGGGGGCATTGTGGCAGGTTTCGAGTGCCTCCCCAGAAAACCCCTCATTTTTAGTACATTTTTAAAGGTTTTAATTCTTTCCATTTTGAAAAAATAGATTTTGTCATGCTAATTTTTTTCACGGGTTGCAGATGGCTAAACATGCTACATACCAAAACCACCCGTACCCTGATTCATATGTATAGGCCTACAAGTATAACCCTCCCTCACCTCCACCTGTTTTTGCATCTTTATTTTCTGGTGGAAATTGATGGACTCGACTCTCCACAGCGGCGTCGCTAAGGAGGGGTGGGTGTATGACGAATCCCTTCCTTATTTTATCAGTCGGGGCATCTTATTCAGGATTGGAATCTAAGATACCAATTTTCTCTGTTGCTAGTAATCAGGTAGAATTGATACTGGGAGTTCTGTCACACAAACAGTCGGACATACAAATGGAGACCCGTAGTATCCTCTTCGCGACATTGGGTGTCCATCATGACCAACATGGCGTGTACCGGCACTTTAAAGTTAATGAAATAAATAGTTGCGTCATGACCAGTACATACCATATACATGCTATTTACTTATTCATCAATAAATGTTCAAGAAGTCTTGAGTTGTTTAACCCTTTACCTAACCTGAAAAGCAGACGACACTTGCAAAAATAATTCTTGTATAACTATTTTTTTTCATTTTTTGTCTCAAAAACATAGGTTATGACCCCTCGTTGGAACGAGCTCGTTCCAACGAGGGGTCATAACCTATGTTTTTGAGACAAAAAATAAAAAAAATAATGAAACTTAATTGGGGATTTTTGAGAAAAGCGCTGGTCGGTTTTGGACGTTACGTTAGGTAAAGGGTTAACTAGAATCCCCAACTGACTGATATTCCGACTACATAATCAAGGCCTGCCTTCTCTGAAGGCATGCCTTGATGATGTTGTTGGAACATTAGTCAATCAGTGGCGTAGCCATGGGGTGGGGAGGGGGTGAGGGGGGCACATGAAAAAAAATTCAGTCATTCCCCCATGTTAACCCATATAGGGGGCATCAGGCAAGAAATTTTAATATCTAGCAGTTTCCTTGATTCTGAGTTCGTCTGCGTCCATAATTTGTGGGTTGTGCCTTTCAAAACTTATAAATTATGAACGCGAGCAGCGGGCGAAATTTCGGGGGGGGGGGGTTGTCTCAAGTTTCAAAATTTCTCTCTTGTGCTCGCCCCCCATATTGCCGCTGCGGGGCTCGGATGATGCAGCGAATCATATTCTGTATGCCCCTAGATATTACTCTTGCCCCCCCCCCCCCCCCACCCCACCCTAACTTTGATATCCTGGCTACGCGCGATGCCCCTGGCGCTCCACCTGAAAAGTGCTGACCATGTCTCTGGTGATCCTTTCATTAGAACGATTTGGGAGATAAAACAAACAAAAACAGAAAAAATGAGTTCCAATTTTATGTTTATATAGTGCTGTGTGGATTTGTTGATTCTGTAAGATGATGGTTAAAAAGCTGTGTACGTGATTCGCGAACAAAATCAAAACGTTGCCCTATATATACTCTTTTCTTTCAGTATGTTAGAATATCAACAATTCAAAAAAGGCTGTCAGTAATATGCATAAAGTCCCCGGATGTCATCAGGTTCTGAATTCATATACAGAGGAGCCCGTTTTCCAAAGTACGTTCCTCTCCATCCTCCAGAAAGAACACGACTGAAACCTGCTCTCCTCCTTCTGTCCATTGAACTGTCTTCGGTATCGTAAGGATATTGGTCAGGCAGAACGACTTCTTCTGGTTCGTCTCTTCTGTAATATCTACGGAAATTATATTGAGACGGTTTTCCACCAAACTTGTAGCCGCCTCCCAAAACCATGCCAAAGTTTCTCTTTCTCAGTGATTTCTTTGCTAACCGTTTACTCTCGGAATAAGGCTCATCGTCAAACGCAAATGGCGGGAACTCGTATGAGGCCCGTTTCGTTCTCACGATCTTTTTATTTTCACTCAATGTGCCTGAAGTTAGAAAGTACATGAGTAGTAAGGCACACGTAGAAGAGGAACAAAGGGATAGGTACTTTTTATTATCTAACACGAAAACCAGACGACACTTCAACAAAATTATTGAACAACTAAAAAAATTCGTTTTCGTCTCAAAAGCATAGCTTACAGCCCCTCATTGGAACGAGCTCGTGAGCTCGTTCCAGGGAGGTGTTGTCAGCTATGTTTTTGAGGAAAAAAACTGGAAAGTAATAAAATCTGAATGGCGATTTCTGTGAATAGCGCTGGTCGTTTTGCCGTTACGTAAAGTGAAGAATAAATAACAGAAGAATCGAACAGACCTGGCAGGCAGTGGTGACATCAGGACTTCCCCGACGAAGGTTCTTGTGCTAATCGCTAGGGCAATCCACAATACAAAAGGCAGTTTACACGACTAAACCTCTCTGACGGGAGGGGGACTGTAGCCCATTCTACCCCCCCCCCCCCCCCCCACCATACACATACATCTGCATTGGCACCACCCCTGTTGGCAGGTACTTTGAATTGTGTTTTTGTAGTCACTTTTCTGCTCGTTATTACCGATCTCTTGCAGCGCGAATGTAGACAAAATGGGATAAGTTTCGCATGCAGTGCAGGTGAATAATTTGCTTAGAAAACACTCATGGTGGCGGAGTTTCCGCCTGACAGACTGAATTCTAAGAAGAAAAAAACAAAAAAATCACAAGAAAAAGTTCAGCTGATGGATCTTCGTGTGTAACCCGGATATTCAGCTCTCCAACATCGTAACTCTGAACGATGCAGCGCGGCACAGGCAGGGTTAGATTGGTTGAAGACATGCGCACCATCGACGTGCAGTATGCGTTAGTACACAGCGTCATCGTGTCCCCATGTAGGCAATCGGGGTTAAGTGCCTTGCCCAAGGCCGCAACGCGGGAGCGCGAATCAATCGCTGAAATTGTCGCCCATCCAACTACTAACCGCGCTCGACGTTACTTAACTTCGGTGATCTGACGAGAACCGGTTACCGCGACGCCGCCGCGCCCCCGAACAGTGTTTGATGAGTTTAAATTGGAGATTGAAAAAATGCCCTCGCATCACCAGAAAGCACTATTTTTGACTTCCTCGGAGAAACACCAGAAAGCACTATTTTTGACTTCCTCGAGGAAACATCTCGCCCTGTCCATGACGCCACATCCACCTATTCCCGTCTAATCCTGACGTACGAACTGTACTTGGCATCTAACGTCCATATAAGGAATAATCGCTTGTTTCTATCTGTTTCGTGAGTTATGAACCCCCAAAAATCCCCCCCCCCAAAAAAAACAAAGGCCAAACTGTGTAAATGGGTGTGAATTAGTGAATAGGGGGGGGGGGGGGGGGTAGTTGAATGTAACGGCGAGTTCGGGTGTCTGGCACACTGCATGGTCTGGGACGCAAGCTGAGAGAAAGCGATAACAAACATTCCAAAAATTCTCCCAACTAACTGCTGTAGAACAAAGAAAACGCATTGATTACCCCGAGTCCACAGTAAACGTTTGATGTAACGTAACACCATTGAACATTTAATAGTAGGAAGGATTCTCTGCGTCATAATTACTAATCAATGATAGGCTTAGTGTGGCAAATATAACCTGAACACCGCATAAGATGTGAAAAATAGTTAACCCTTTACCCAACGTACACGATTTCCAAATTTCTTATTTTAATTATTTTTTTTCAAAATTTTCCAAGATTTTTAAGGAAACCACGTCATATGACCACTCATTGAAACGAGCTCGTCGAGCTCGTTTCAATGGGTGGTCATATGACGTGATTTTGTTGAACTTTTTGGAAAAATAATTTCTTTTCAACTATTTATTTATTTATTGGTGTTTAAGGTCATATACTTATGCACAATGGCTAATCATGACCGTGACAGTTTTACGGGTGGAGGAAGCCGGAGTACCCGGAGAGAACCACCATACAACGACGAGCAGCTGCCAGCTCCCCAACATCGTTACTCCGCACTGCAGCACAGGCAGGGTAAGATTGGTTGAAGACACGTGTACCATCGGCGTGGAGTACGCCTTAGTACATGGCGTCATCGTGCGCCCATGTTGACAATCGGGGTGAAGTGTCTAGCCCAAGGACACAACGCGGGAGTCCGAATTGATCACTCAGACGGTCACCCATCCAAGGACTAACCGGGCTCGAAGTCTTTTCAACTCCTCGGTAAATTACGCAGACTGATACAGCTGATTCGTTGGTAAAAGAGTAGTAAAAAAACATTGTTTTCGGCGAAAACGCACCGGAAATAATTCTGGGGCGAAGGCTAACAAACACTTATAGAATGGCCATTTCTGGAATTTTCGACTTCGACCGAGAGTGTTCTCGGTAATTCATTTGAAAAAAAAAAATCGCTAATCGTTGATCTTATAGAGAAAATTATAGCCTATTATATGGAAGTTTTCTGAAATATATACATAATAGGTGGTAGCTCATAATTTTGGTCATAAAATCAATTATTAGTTGCTTTAATGATCTAAACGTCGATTACCAGTCCTTTGTAATGATTGCGGCAGACGCAGAACTGAGATTTCACGCAAAATATAAAAGAAATCAGTAAAGTGTGTTTCTAAAAAATGAAAACATATTTCTCATTTTTTGTAAAGTTTTTCGAAAAGACAAAATAATACTAAAACATCGCAAAAAGAAGATATTCGAAATAACGCTATTAATTCCAAAACACTTGATATCTGATAACATTTCCTTTATTGGTGTGAACCCCTAAACCAAAGCACGCGATATAAAAATTTGTAATTTTAATTAGTTTCTTTTTAAATGTTTCAAAAAATTCCAACAAAACCATATCATGTGATCCAATCATTGGAACGAGCTCCTGGGTCACATGACATGGTTTTGTTGAAAAGTTTTTGAAAACAATTTTTTAAACTGCTCATTTTGTCAATCACGCGGTTGGATGCGGCCGGTTCTTTTAAAATCCAGTTTTGTGGCCACTATAAAATCGATCAAAACTGTCCTCAAATACATTTTTTCCTACTTCTGAACTTGTGGTGAAAGCAAATGATCTGAAATCATGTGTCGCCAAAATGCAGCTGTTAGGTTACCGTTTGACACTTTTAATGTCTAATTTGCAAATATTTCAATGAGGTAAACACAGTTTTGCGAAAAAAATGAAGGGGTAAAACAGTTACCTAATACAACTCGAGTAGTCGGGAGGGATGGGATAAGATATTTTGTTTGGGGGGGGGGGTTAGCGGAAATGACGTCATGTCACGTGACCCAGTTACCTCTTGTTGGGTTGTC
This sequence comes from Pictodentalium vernedei, assembly GCA_031216915.1. Taxonomy (NCBI): domain Eukaryota; kingdom Metazoa; phylum Mollusca; class Scaphopoda; order Dentaliida; family Dentaliidae; genus Pictodentalium; species Pictodentalium vernedei. The sequence continues at coordinate 492,124,178 of CM062294.1, read as the reverse complement.
ATGGTATCCTGCGTGAGCGGACATGTTGCGACGTCATTGTCAGAGTGACACGACAATTGTTTATGTTGCTCGAATTCTTCGAGAATCCTCTTTATCCCTTTACCCAACGCAGACGATATCAAAATTTATTATTTTAAATATCATTTTTTCAAAAAAAATTCAACAAAACCATATCATGTGACCCCTCGTTGGAACGAGCTCGTGCCAACGAGGGGTCACATCATATGGTTTTGTTAAAATGTTTTGAAAAATAATATTTTTTTCAACTGCTGAATTTGCATATTACGCGGACGATTCGTTGAGTAAAGGGTTATTAGAGTGGCACTTAATGCTGTATGCCTCGAAAGGCTTCTAATATGACGAGGTGTGTGTGTGGGGGGGGGGGGGGGGGGGTCTTTGTAGGCCCTTGAGTGAACTGGAGTATCTTTGTTCGATGATATTCTTCCAGAAGCCTCGGTTCCTGCTTATCTGAGTCTCTATCCTGGCGATACGCATCCTGATATCATGTGATATGTCATATGGCAATACATCAGTGGAAATAGTAAGCTGACAAGGAACTATATGAAATTACGCCATAGCTATGGTCCGAGGTCGTTGCTATGGGCCGATCACAGGGTCACTGACGACATGAGTCACGTGAACAGTGACGACATTTATGGCACCATTGAATAAAGTTAGAAATAGTATGTGTAATAACCTGTCACAGGGATTTGTATATACGGTACTTCAGTGTATTCAATGACGTCATAAATGACATCATGGTCACGTGACTCACGTCGTCACAGATCACATCACACATGCTATCACACCATGCATGACATAATAACGTAGCTCCATGCAAAGTTCAACATGACGGTCAATATGCACAGCCGCTATGACATCACTTCCTGTTAAACATAACTATCCCCAGATAACTATCCTTGTATAGCTATTCTTAAAAAAATATCCTCCGACAGATATCCTAAAAAAAGTATATATCACCACCTTGCAGGTATCCTCGAATGCCCAGTTGAGTATATGAGGGATGACAGATTATGCCTTACTGAGAGACTTCTTCAAAGCCTCCATGGGACGTAGATACACGCTAAAAACTAAAATGTTAAAACTGACACTTTCAATGTGTTAAACCCATTCTGATTCTTAGGGCTTGATTTTAACACTCAGAGTGCAATGCTTTAAGCACTTAGACATTACAATCGTCAGACATCTGAAACTTGAATGGATGGCACTTCCCATGTGTCTAGCATTGGTGGTTCTTCCAGAATCGTCCATAATTTGATTTGCGCTTAATTGGTGGGTACATAATTAAAAAGACACAACGCAGATGGCGCGGATCAGGCTCGAGAGTTCGAGCCTGATGCGCGTCATCTGCGTTGTTTCCTTTTAAGTGTCTCGACATTACACTTGTCAAGTGGTATTATTGTAACACCTGTCAAGTTCTGGGCTATCTACACTTGAACAAAGTGCTAGTTCAGCACTTAGTAGGCCTAAGTGTTAAATACGGCACTTCAAGTGTAGTTTTTAACACTTTCGTTTTTAGCGAGTATGAGGAATGATTTCCTCGCGGTCTCATACGATGAAAAAAGTGACTCTATAAAACAGACGTTTCATTGAAAGGGATTCCTGTAAACAGAATTCCGTAAGTGGAATTTTATAAGTGGGATTCCTAGCCGATTCCCTGAACTTGTCGGCGATGTTCGTATGAACACCAGTACAAGAGACTGGTGATATCAGTAGTGGTAGTAATAGCCGACAAGCGCAGGGTTCATATGACCCATCAGCGGAGGGATTACAGCTAGTACTTATTAGCTTAGAAAATAGAGGGTTAGTAGTCAGGTAGAAAGTAGAAGCAGAGGTGGAAGGCGGAAGGCATGTAGTGGGATAGAGGAATCCTCTAAAACGTATCCTCAAGTATATGTCATATAGTATGTGAAGAGCGGATTGTAACTAAATTCCCCGTGGAGTGGAGTTATCACCCAAAGTCAGTCCTGGCATTCCTTAGGAGTGCTGCACGCCTACTGCACGCCTAGAAAAAAATTTTCTGGAATGCCAGACCTGTTTGGACTGCCTTTAAAATCTATTATCATTTCGTCCCCTGAGCTCCGATGTGGCACAGAGAACACATTGGAAATCAGGGGACGATTTGTCAATGTTGCATTGATTCGCATTAATTCATAACCCATTCTGTGTTGCCTTTCGATAGATTTTGAGTGTAGAAGACAGTCACATAAGAATTGAATGCAACATTTTGAATAATGCGAATTATGTGCCAATTTTTCCAATATGTAGCTGAATGTAATACAATTTTCCAGTCACAATATTAATACATTGAGGGCAATATATAACAAAAATAGCATACAAGGTTTTGGATTGAAAATTGCAGGTGCAATTGCACTCCCAAGCAATCTGAGGCGGGCAACTGTTTTGCACTCCTTGATTTTCTAGACTGCCAGGCCTGCAAAGTATCACTTTCAACCTCTGTACACGTGGACAAAAAACACAAGCAATGTTCAGCCAATGGTCCTACGGGGTTAACCCGGAGGTCCATTGGCTGGAACTTTGCTTGTGCTTGCTTTGCAACAAATTTGCAATTATTGCTGTGTGGAATCTCCACTCTACGGGTGATTTGGTAATAATGCACTCTCCACGGACTGTAGGTACCAACAAATCTCGAGATGAGGTTATGGGGGATGACAGATAATACCTCACTGAGGGATTTCCCGATAGCCCTCGTGGTCTCATACGACAAAAAAAGGATTCTGCAAGAATAGACAGACAATGGAAGGGATTCCAAAGTGGGATTCCGAGTAACGTGGCGGTCAAATACCGAGATGAGGATAAGAGGAATAATAGATTATATTACCTCAGTGGGTGATTTTCTCTTGGTCCTCTTGGCCTCCCGCAACAAAAAAAAAGGATCCTACCAGCATAAACATGCCATAGAAGGGATCTCAAAGTGGGATTCTACGTAACGTGAACGTTAAATACCAAGGTGAGGACATGAATGATAATATTAGTTACGCCGTGTCTGATCACGTGGTACGGGTTTTTACCAACCCGAAGCCAGCCGTATCCCATGAGGCCGAATGGGATACGGCTGGCTTCGGGTAGGTAAAAACCCGTACCACGTGATCAGACACGAGGTAACGAATTTATTTTGAAGTACGATCTTTTTCGTGTGTGAACACACACAGCATGAGATCTTTTATCTTCCATTGTTGAGCCATACAGGTTTCTGTGGAATTTTTGTACAAAAGAGTTTTTGTGAAAATATGCCGATATGACAAGTATAAAAAAAAATATTGAATTTCTTTTTTTCTTTTTTGTTTCAAAAACATAGCTTATGAACCCCACATTGGGTGGTAATAGACAAGCTCATTCCAATAAGGGCTCATGAGCTATATTTTGGAGATAAAAAATTAAAATATAATACATGTACACTGTAAAACTGGAATGACGCGTCTACTACGGGATATGGACAATTTGTAGATTTCGGAACGAGGCTTCCACTGGGTATGGGAAATTTGTCAGTGGCTGGGCGGACGTATCGTGGGTTTCAATGAATATGGTCTCATACCACGTATCTATCAACCAATCAAATCAAAAAATTCACTTTAGTCAATAGGTAAAATCTATTATCATTCATGTCCTCTTATTGGAATGAGCTTCATGGGATACGGCTGGCTTCGGGTAGGTAAAAACCCGTACCACGTGATCAGACACGGGGTAACTAATAATACCCCATTGAGGGATTTCCTCGTGACCCCCATCGTCTCAGAAAACAAGCAGGGAGTCTACAAACACAGACAGACCATAGAAGAAGTTCTAAAGTGGGATTCAATGTAACGTGGTTGTTAAATACCTAGATGTGGATATCGAGTATGACATATTGTACCTCATTGCGGGATTTCTCACAACCCTCATGGCCTGGCATTCCAAAATACCTGGGTGAGGATATAAATGGCTTGCGGTTACCGAGATAGAGCCGGGAGGGGGGGGGGGGGGGTACGTTTGTAGTAATACTACAAGTCAATAGTAATGCCACACAGTGCTCAAAATAACATTTTTTTGCGTAGCAAAATGCTACAAATTTCCCAAAAATGAATAGCATTTTGTAAATATTACATAGCTATTTTTGTGTACCAGAGTTATGTTATGCTGTTTTGTATTGAATTCTTCTAAGTAGATAGAATAGTTTCCATCCATTTCTGGGCATTTCCAAATGATCTGCAACACATGAAACATTTACTATGTTTTTTTTAATTGAACTGCCATTAAGGGTTGCATGGACTTGGATATTTTCAAATAGCGTCTTGGTTGATCAATAGAGTTCTCAATATGGAAGTTGGAATTTTTAATTTGATGGGCTTGAAGTTATTTTTAATGTACATTTTATGCAATATGTTGTAAAAACAGGAAAAAATTTAAACCAACAGAATTCATCTTACATATGAAGTTGCTTATGATGCTTGATGGAGAGTTAATCTGAGTTATGCCTGGAATGTTTCACAATCAGAAGTAAAGCATCTGTGAACTAGTTTTCAAATTTGTTTGCAAATTTGCATTTACATTTGCGATACAAGATAATCAACTGCAGCCTAATAGGCTGCAGTTGATTATCTTGGATTGAACATTGTGTAGCTTTTTGCAAGTTTTGCATAGCAAAAAGCGACGCGACACCGCTTATTTTGAGCCCTGATGCCACAAGGCTAAAAGGGTGGTAGATTACTGTAGTAATGTGAATATAGTAGAGGCTGATCATAGGATATATAGTTGAAGTCCTTGTAGGAGCCAACTGTGGAGCGCTTAGATGGTTTATAATAGCTATATAGGAACCATATACACTCTAAAATCAATTGGATTAAAATTAAACCAATTGGGTCCATATTCACTCAATCCGGTTGATTTGGATTGATTTTTAGCCCAACCGATTTTAGTGCGTAGTAGCTATGTCATAGGTATCCTTAAGTACCCGGATAGAAATATAAGGGGTGCTAGATTATACCTCATTGAGGGATTCCCCCGTGACCTCATTTTCTCAAGTACCTGGGTGAGGATACGAGATACTTGAAGGTAAATCTCATCGAGGGAGTTCTTCATAGCCTCATATGATGACAGATGAACCGACTCGCATAGGTCTAGACACAATATGCAATGATAGTGAGCGATGTTTAGGTGAATGGGGTGATCTGATTGGTCGAGGTCACAGGTTGATACCGGACACAACAAGGAGCTGCTAGGACTAGATCAAAAGCTTGGATGCGAAAAACCAGGATAGAGACCAGGATGAGCAGACACCAAGAATTCTGGAAGAATCTGATCCAGCAAAGGTACTCCAGTCCAATTGAATAATACACGTCCGCCTATTAGAAGCCTTTTTAGGGCCTCTAACACAACACGCTACTCTAATAAAGAAGATTCTCGGAAAGTCCGAGTGAAATGAACAATTGTCGTGTCTATTTCGGTAATTTGATATTCTCCCATTCAATCGAACACACAACCTTCCTATTACAGGGTTCGTGGTCACACAGAAACCGCGTGCCACCATTTGGCAACCTCCAGTAAACAAAACGGACGACGGAAACACGTTTCACCCTAACAACACGAGCTGCGCATTCACACTGACACCACGTATCACTATGGAAAGGATGTCACAACATGACTGCTCACGCGGGCTGCCATGACAACCCAACATGATGTAACTGGGTCAAGAGACATGATGTCACTTCAGAGATCCCCTTCCGATGTACCTCAAAAAGGCCTTATCCATCCCTCTCATACTACTAACTGGGGCCAAAACTTCCAGAAAAAGTTTTTTGGATCACTAAAAATATTCATTTTATTTTGTGAAAAATACAGGTTAAGGTCCATCATTAGGACGAACCAGACGAGCTCGTTTTAATGAGGGTTAATCCTTTACCTAACATGAAAAGTAGACGACACATGCCAACAAAATTCTTGAATAACTAATTTTTTTCATTTTTTGAGACAAAAATGAAAAAAATAATGAAAACAAGGGCAACGCCCCCGGTCCCCCGACCAAGATGGCAAATTCAAGGGAGCTGTTAGGATGCAATTTGTTCGCAGAGCATGGCCATTTTTTAACTTGACCTGTATTTCCAACCAATTAAACCACATACTTAGTTTCGTTTCAATCAAATGATCCAAAGTAAAGTTATCATCCGGACAACACAAAAACCGTATTTTCTAAGTCGAAAAAGGGGAATAAATCCAGTAAAAATCAGTGGAGCGTGCCCATTTTCGAACTTGACCTGCATTTCCACCCAAATAAGCGGCATACTAAATTTCGTTTCAATCAAATGATCCTAACTAAAGTTATCATCCGGACAACACAAAAACTGTATTTTTTAAGTCGAAAAAGGGGAATAAATCCAGTAGAAATCAGTGGAGCGTGCCCATTTTCGAACTTGACCTGCATTTCCACCCAAGTAAGACACATACCAAATTTAGTTTCAGTAAAATCATCCAAACTAAAGTTATCATCCGGACAAGGCTGTGACGGACGGACGGACGGACGCACGCACGCACGGACAGACGGACGGACACTGCTGATTACAATAGTCCCCCGAAGGGTCGGGGGACAATTAATTGGCGATGTTTGTGAATAGCGCTGGCCGGTTTTGATGGTTACGTTGGGTAAAGGGATAAGCCATGTTTAACCCTTTACCCAACGAATCGGCCGCTTCCGCCCGCGTAATATGCAAATTCAGCAGTTGAAAAAAATATGATTTTTCAAAAAAATTCAACAAAACCATATCATGTGACCCCTCGTTGGAACGAGCTCGTTGAAACGAAACTAAGTATGTGGTTTAATTGTTTTTTTAAAAATTTAAAAAAAATGTTATTTAAAATAATAAATTTTGATATTGTCTACGTTTGGTAAAGGGTTAAGAGGAAAAGGGTAAAGTAAAGCCTCACCTCAAGTTCCAGACATTACATTTTTCGTGATTGATAATGGCGAGGTTGATCTGGAGAAGTCGAGAAAGTCGTGTTTCTCTTTCTCAAATTTTAACACAAAATCCACAATCCACAGGGCACCAGGGTCTTATAACAGACGTTAATACACTCATTTCAGTGCTGTTTTTTGCTACCATCAGTCAATCAAAACTATTATATTCCAATGATAAAAGCTATAAACCAATTACTTTAATCAAATATATCACCCACACCAATGTTCCACAATATTTCGTTCACACTCGTTTGCTGGACAGCTTTCAGGCCAGTTCCGGAGAGTATTCACATTCGTTTTAAACTTGTTTCACTGAGGTCACTTGAGAAATGTTTGTTGACAAGTAAGTGCATGGTTCACACAATCTGGTTAATTCTGCGTTATACAGTGAGAGCTATATACCACTACTTACCGGCTATGAGTAAAGTCAGAAAGCATTTCAGTGCTTCTGAAAAATGTTTCAACATCAAACCTTACAAAATTCGGCCGCCATTGCAACAACTTTGTTCAATCTGTAAGCTTCTTGCATATTATGTTTTGTATGTTATGGATACTAAAATTTACCTTAAATGCGTTTCAAATTGCTCTTATTTAAAAACAAATAAAGAAGTTTCAAAAACAGCCATAACTGCAAGTTATTTGTAAATGGAAAGCAGCAAGACGTGATGAATTTAAGGGGACGTCAAACCTAACTTTGGTCAAATTTCATGTAATTTTCTTTCAAGTCTAAAAAAGTCCCAAAATCAATAACCCCAATAAATTATATACCAAAATGCTTGGAATGACACATAGAACATGTGGAAACTGAAATTGGCCATGGAACTGCTGCCATGTGTAAATAGCACCACCTGAAAGTCTGCTGTGGCATAAGTAAGAGAACAAACTTTTTACAATAAAATAACAGCTGTATTCTATAAACATTTAAGTACATACTCGAAGAAATCTTTTCCTTATTCATGAAAGTAATAAAGATTGAGACCAAATATTATAAGTGGAGTGCTCACTGATTGAAGGCAGACATTTTCTTTTGTTTATGTTTTGATTTGGGGAGTTCAACAAAGGTCAACTTGAAGGAGTCCAGCAGAAGAAGTATGGAAGGACAAAAGAGTGTCTCCCAACATAAAGATGTATGTGTTACTGTGGTGGTTTGGAAAGAAACTATGATATTCTCCTATGTAGAATGCACTGCAAAGTCATACATTGTAGTTGAACAAATATATTTACAAACCCCTTGCACTGTAACCCCTTTTATCCCATGCATCAATTTGATAGTGATTAAATTGTTAAATTTGTCTGGTTTATCAATAAGTATAATAGCTTTGTTTAACTCTTGGACACCAATACACTCATGATATCTGTTGGAGAAGAAATAAGGGTAACTGTAACCTGTCACTGCAATAAACCATCTAATGTACTTAAAAGTACATTGTTATTCAAAACACATCAAATCAACCTTACATAACCATTATTGCATGTACTTTCCCCAAGGAGGCTTATTGACATATTGAGATCAGAAGGGCACATCCAGAGGGTCTCGCATATTTTTCTCAAGAACGCAGTACACAAAGCAATCCCCAAAAGGTCACAAGTGAGCTCCATTTGACACAAAAAATTTCCTTGGGGGGGGGGGGGGGGGGGGCTCTCTTCCTTGTATGACTCTACCTCCGGCACTCAAGGCATATGCCTTTTTTCTCAAAGTTTAACCCTTTTTTCTTTTTGAAGGAAGACCCTGGCCACACATGTTCCAAACACTATCAGACAGGTAACCCTCCAAATAAGTGTATCTGCAAAAATCATGTTACATTGCAAAACATTCTTTTTAGACTTTTAGTTCTGGACCTTTCATGCTTCTTACTTCCAACCATAACACTTAATTTATCGATTAATGGGTGAATAGAAAAGTCCTGCCATAATCAACATTTTGAGTTCCATAAGCCTTCAAAACAGCTCCGATAAAAGTGTCAAACATCAGATTGGTGGCTTTATACAGAATATTCATTAGGTTGTTGCTTGATAAGTAATAGGAACAAAATCTTCACCAGGAAATTCTGTAGCAATACAATTGAGGGTATTAGCAGGCACTTTGCAACAAATTGTAACAATTCAACTAGTTATAAACAAAATTTTCTAACTCAAAAGAGTGAAAAAGTACCACAACTCTGAAAAAATGTGGGAAGAAACACATACTACAGCAGCTACACAGGCATTGTTTACCCATGATGCTTGATCACAACACCAAATATCCTTCAAATTGGAGTAGCAATGGTTGAGATACAAGGGAGAATGTTGGTACATGTAATGATGAATGGGTAAGACTAAGATTAAGAGGACAGGGGTCACCACTGCACGGGCCTAGATGCACCTTTGATTTTCCAACTTCCAGGTCTGGGGCATAATAATCGCAACACACCTACCTTATCAGTTCATAATTTCAGTAAAATAAAAGAAATTATCAATTTGAATTAATTAATAGATGATGGAAAATATTTGGCTTCCTTCGCCTTCTCGTACTATTTAATTACCACAAACAATATCAGTTTGATGCCGACAAATGAAACTGAACGCATGTGGTCTGATTAAAAAGTAACTCGGCATGAATAATGAAGAAATTGCGAATATTCCATTTGTTTAAAAGCCAATTGCAGCTAATATTGACCGTGCATTCGATAATTCGTTTCGGTTTTGACCACACGGCCACGCTGACACTCAGTGACAGCGGTTATGTTTATTGTGATATGCAAATTGGGGGATGGTTTCCGGTGAAGGAGATTTGTCACATTTGTCAGTGTAAAACGATCATAAAAGACACTGATCGACGCTTGTATTACTATGGTTGGTTGCAAGAAAAAAACTACATTCTCATCATCGTCCAAGCGCACCTTATTTAAAAGCACGAATGCATCATTTTCAACCCATCTTCAATCGGTCCTTTGCAGACATCAAATATACCCGCCTCATATTCCATGGTTACTAGGAAGTAAATAACTTCACAACATCTGGGGGAAATCAACATGCTCAATATAGTTCCAGGTCACTTGGAATATACTTCGTGAAAAAGTGATTTCTGAAGCATTCTGCTTACTTTGTTATGAATATTGCCTTATTTTATGTGTATCGTCCCGATTTTATACACTCGGTTATTTTTTTACAAGTGGTTCATGTTGTCTTTCTAGTGCGCAATAATTCAGATTTTTTGTCAACAAAAAAGTTCAGACGGCCTGTAAACACGAGAGGGAATTTCGAACCATAATTTGCAGTTATGACATTAACAGCTAAGTATTTGCTGTCACCTGTTTGCAAATCCGCTCATACATTGTCTCGAACAAATAAAGGGCGTGATCACGTCCTTGCATTCTTACGATTGCCCAAATTGAGTATTTCTGCAAGAACCACATCGTAATCACATGACCGGAAAAACATCATTGAAACATGGTCACATCCGGAACATCAAAAATTTGTGTTGGTGTTATTACATTCTGTGTTGGTGTTATTACATTCAAACGTCAAAACCCACCAGAAGGTGTGTCAAAAAAACTGCTTTCTCCGAGTCTGTAGTATGTTATCATTATATTGAGGACAAGGCTTTCGAATTACCGATTATTTTGTGGTTTTACCGGTTCGTTACTTATGCCATTTGCAAATTAATCTTCTTCAAAATCCTAAAATTCACTTTTTTTCCTGAAAAAAATTATATGTACCTTTTCTATGCACTTCACTCATTATTTTGATATATAATTTGCCTTTCCTTACTTCTCTTATCTGTTTCTGAGGCATTGGGAAAAATGTCCAAAAATTGACCAAAGTTAGGTTGTTAAAGAACAATATGGAGCCTGACGAGCAGGGGCGTAACTTCGGGAGGGGGGACCTCACCCAAATCTCCCGATCTTGGATTTCGTCGGGTAGGTGTTGGGCAAGTATTGTGTTTAGGTCACCAAAATCAAGTAAATATTAAGAGAATCTTGAGCTACGTTGTTTATTCTCGTTCGATCATTCTCGAATCTTTTCTAGGTTGGTACAAACTTCCGGTATGTCGGAATTATCATAAAACGAAACAAAAATAAAACATATGCAACATTTTCCCCCTTTTAAAATTTGACATTCTGGGAATTCAGACAGTTCAAACATTTCAAGTTTCAAAGTCACTGAGATACGCTGGTCTGCGATGGTTCCTGTTCGATCTACGTTGTACATGAGAATATGTATCTGTCTGATCCAGTTTTGGCGTGTCGTCAGCAATTGGATCAGAATGACCATATAATCGTGCATGATTATGTTGACCTGAATTAGAACTGAGATTAACTTTAACCATGCGCCTAGCATTCCAAATTGTCAGGTCATTCAACTTGAATGTATATTTCCCTACTTTTGCCATAATTTCAAGTGGCTGAGAAATAGAAGAAGAAAGTTTGTGCCCTTTAAGTGGTCTTTTGTACGGAAGCGTATTGCTGCCACGTGGAAAAGACAACTTTTTCGTTTAAACGAAACTACGGAAGCGTATTGCTGCCACGCCTTTTGACCATAACCGTATCTCCAACCTTAAATTTAGGTTCAAAAGCAGACCTACGTTTGTCAGTGTACACTTTCGACTTATGTTGCTTTTTAGCAATTTTCTTAGCCAATTAGTTTTCATCACTCTGCTTAAGAGGTGGTTTTAACATGTCAAAAGGCATTCTCAGAGGTCGGTTAATCATGAGTTCAGCTGGTGTTTTACCCGTAACTGAATGTACAGTGGAACGATAAGTTCTCAAAATAGTGTGAATGGCATCACCGAATGACATGCCATCAGCCAAGTTACATTTTAACCCTTGCTTTATCACACGGTTGAAACATTCAACACCACTGTTTGCAGTCGGATTATACAAAGCAGCTTTTCGATGATCGATCCCAAATTGTTTTAGATATTGCTCAAATTCTGCAGACACAAACTGAACACCGTTGCCTGTCGTTATTGTCTCAGGATAACACCAACGAGTAAATAAATCATTCATTGTTTTGATAATTGATGATGACGTGATTGAACCAGTCAGTGCTATTTCTGGCCACTTCGAATGAAGGTCATGGAAAACGATGAGAAACTTTATGTCATGTGGCGCTATCTGAATTTCTTCGAATATATCAATCTGAATGTGCGTCCAAGGTTTTTTCTGGCCACGGCATCGGTTGTACTGGCGATTCATGAAATTTCGATGTTTTTTCATTCATGATACAAGATTCACAGTTTTTAACAAATTGTGTAATGTGATTATCAATGTCTGGCCACCAAACTGAACTTCTGCAGAGTTGCTTCATTTTGACTATTCCAGGGTGACCCTCGTGAGCCACTATGAGTATTTTGTTTTGAAGTGTTATAGGTATTACTGTCCTTTCTTCCCTCGCTAGAAGGCAGTCGTTCCATAGGCCTACTGAAAGTTCGTCTTCACTGTCTTGTATGGTAATAGATCATTTTCAACTTCGTTCGGCCAGCCACTGCGTGTGTACTCAACTACTTTTTTGAGCGCGCTGTCATTGTGTGCTTCTTGGGTTACTTCGTCAAGCGTTACCAAGTTTATTAGTGGCTTAGACATCACAGAAAAAATATTTTCTTCAATTTCAAGGTTTTGACACGAGTCTCTGATGTTGACATTTGTGGGCACAACACGGCTTAACATATCTGCGGGATGATTGTTCTTGCCAGAGATATACTCCACTGAAAAATTGTACTGCTGAAGTCGGTCAGCCCATCGGTATATTCGAAGCGGCTTATGGTCAGAGCCGGGCTGATTCAATAATGAAGTGAGTGCACGATAGTCAGTGCGGAGAGTGAATTTTCTTCCGTATAAGAAAATGTGCCAATGCTCACATGCAAATATGCAGGCTAATGATTCACGTTCTCCAGCAGAATATTTGCGTTCTGTAGGTGACAAAGTTTTGGAGGCAAATGCAATGGGACGTTCTTCGTTGTTTACCATTTGTGAAACTACCGCATCTAAAGCTACACTGGAAGCCTCAGATGTGACTATAATTGGTGCATCAAGGTTGAAATGTGTAAGCACAGGTTGCGAAATAATTTTAGTTTTCAAAGTCTGGAATGCGGTCGTTTGCTGTGTGTCCCAATGCCACCGTTCTGATTTTCGTAACAACTTACGTAGAGGTTCTGCAATTTCTGCATAATTGAAGATGAATTTTAAATAAAAGTTGGTAGTACCCAAAATGATTGCAGTTCTTTCACCGTCTTAGGCTCCGGTAATTTAACAATAGCCTCAATATTGGACTGTGTTGGTTTCAGACCATCAGCGGAAATTCTGTACCCGAGGAATTCAATTTCCGAAGCGGAAATATTACATTTATCTTTGTTGAGCGTTAAATTATGTGTATTCAACTTATTCAATACAGCGTTTAGTCTTTGGTCATGTTCTGCTTGTGTGCGACCATGCACTGCAACGTCATCTAATAAGTTGATGGTTCCTTTCATTCCGGCGAGAATAGTTGAAAGTACTTTTTGAAAACAACCCGCACTTGAACTCATTCCGTAGGGCATTCTACAATCTTGATACAGGCCTTCGTGGGTGATGAAAGCAGTCAGGTGTCGCGAGTCCGTTGTAAGTGGGATTTGAAGATAACTGTTATTCAAATCCAATTTAGAAAATACTGTTGAGCCACTAAATTCTGTAGAAAGCTCTTCCATCGTTGGCAGGGGATATTTGTCTGGTATTATCGCCTTATTGACTTGTCGCATATCTACACACAACCGAATTTCACTGTTCTTGCGACGCGCAACAACCAAATTCGAAACCAGGGTGAAACCATGGAGAAGAGTCAATTGTTTCAATAATGTGTGCATCTTCTAAACGTGCCAGTTCTTTCGAAACTTCGTCGCGCACTGGAAGTGGTAGCCTTCGTGAAGGCTGTGAGACAGGTGGAACCGACTTATCAACCCTTGGGACAATGTTCGTAACCAACAACTTTGCCAATTTAAGTAGTTGAGTGATTTTGGTTAGTGGAGACAATTCCAACTTTCTCACCACCATGAAAGAGGTTGAATCCGAGATTGTCGAATAAATCTACACCCATGAGATTAACACCACTATGTACCACATAAAATGGGTAGGAATCAAAAGTTCTGTCCTTATACTTAATAGGTAAAAACACTTTACCGAGTACTGGAATTTCTGAATTGTCATACGCCAATAAAGTTTTGTCCGGAGGTTCAATTTTGAATTTCTTGTGGCAAGTAGATTTCTGGATAATTGAAACTTTCGCACCAATGTCTATCAAAAGAGGTAGTTCTTCATCTTCCAAAAAAATTGAACACTGTTTAAATTTTCCCTGCTTATTCTCGGTACTGTTTTTGTCAAATACATTAAATATGGTTGTTTGTGGATCCGACTCGGCAAGTTTTTCCACTAACTTAACTGGTGTTCTTGGTTTAGTGGAGCTTCTAAAACGCACGAAATGGTCCATACGGGAACATAAACTACACCGCTTGCCTCTCGCTGGACACGACTGACTTTTATTCGAGTGTTTATTAGAACCACAGTTCCCACAGGCACGGGCTTTACATTTTGACCGCTGTATTTTGGTTGAATGTTTGCTTGTCTTTTAGTTTTGCGTACAACTTGTACCGTTGCTGACGGTGACTCTTTTGTGCCGCAACCTATGACACGTGATTCTTCAATTGCAGTCTCTTGTTGACAGACTGACAACCCTTTCTAATGTGAGCGTATCTGGCTCCATCAATAATCTCTCGCGAATGCGTGGGATAACTGTCTTTTCCACTAGTTGGTCTCGTACCATCTCTTGCGTGAGGGACCCAAAATTACATTTTGCATGACGCTAAATCTGTGATGGCCGTAACGAACTGGTGACTGGATTCATCGGGTAGCTGTTACCGTTGTATAAAACGGTATCTTTCTATCATGGTGTTAGTTTTTGAGAACGTTGTAAGCTGTTTGGCAGCGTCACTTAAAGTTGTCGTTTCTTGTAACGATCTAAATATTCTCTGCCCCTCCGCTCCCAAACAATGGATCAATATCGCCCGCTTTCGTTGGTCGGTGACTGCATCAGAATCCAAACCGCTTGCTATGAGGTACGTTTCAAAACTTTCGTATCATCTCTGCCATGGTATGGGCGGTTCCCCAGGAGAGAAATGGGGGGGGGGGGGGGGGGGGGCGGCGGAAGAGTGGCGTCCATCCTCGTAGCCATTTGTTGTGTTTGGGTCACCAAAATCAAGTAAATATTTAGAGAATCTTGAGCTACGTTGTTCATTCTCGTTCGATCATTCTCGAATCGTTTCTAGGTTGGTACGAACTTCCGGTGTCTCGGAATTTACATAAAACGAAACGAAACAAAAATAAAACATATGCAACAGCAAGAAATTAGGAAATACCAAGCTGGGTAGACGTCATTGCTTGCCTAACTAAAATACACTGACGCTTAGGTGTACTGAGTTGGGCAAAATGTCTTTCTTGTCCGACAAAAATATACATGCACACACTCTAAAATCAGTTGGTTTAGAAAGCAGCCCAAATCAACTGGGTTGAGTGAATATGAACCCAATTGGGTTCATATTCACTTAACCCAGTTGATTTGGGTTGATTTCTAAACCAACTGATTTTAGCGTGCAGATTAGACAGTGCAAGAAATGCCCGACTCACTATGTCGGTAGAATTTCACACCCAAGAGAGAGAGAGAGAGAGAGAGAAGAGAGAGAGAGAGAGAGAGAGAGAGAGAGAGAGAGACCTTTACCTGGCTCTGGTGTGTAATTGAAATCACTATCATAAAACTCTAATAAGTTCCTTCCCATGTAACTATTTTATCAATAGTTATAGAAAGTATATTTGTACAGAATAAGTTTTTGATAACGGCAATTAGGTATGTTCCAAATAGTTGGGCGAAATTACCGTGCCGTCGGGCACCAACATCCTACCCCCCCCCCCCCCTCCAAAAAAAAAGAAGTTAGATGCCCTAAAAGATGCATACTATGACCCGCGGGTCGTGGTTGTCAGTCTGCCTGTTAAATACGGTGTCTGTATCGCATACGTTGCCATGATTTCCCCCTCACCTACTTCCGGTTTCACTGGGCCTGGGATACAATAAATATATATTTAGACATAAATAGTTTTACCTTCTGTGGTAATGGTATGTCTGAAATTTAAGTGGGGAGACAACTGCTTGGAATTGAGGCGGGGAAAGAGAATTTTTCGATCACAGTACATTTTTTTTTAATCAACCACCCCCAACGCCCCCACCCCCACCCCAAAATAAAAAAAAATTATTATAAATAAATAAAAGGTAGATTGTCTTTGTTTAACAGCAGGACAGAGGTACAGGCACGCCACAGTGTTCAACTTGCAAACTGAAAGGGAAATTAGTGAGCGTGACTTTATCTCATCTTTCACATTGCTTGGGCATTAGGTATGAGGCAAATATTTTTTATAAAGGTTCTCAATAGATGGCGCATCCAAGAGATTAAAGACATTTTTCCTCTCCACCTCAGTTGTTCTTTCTAAATTCACATCTTATATATAGGCAACATCGATATCGTCATATCTGGACATTTTGTTTTGACAAAATTTAATTCTTATCGACCTTCTTAGACTCTTTTCGCCATGTCTAGCAATGTACGAATCTGTGTTACTTTGAATGTGTACTTGAATTCATTGAGCATTCGGCCTACGAGAAACTCACTCCATATGCTACTAGAACTACGGGAGCAGTGGGGTAACTTGTCATACTTGTTCTGTGGGCAACCATTGTTATGCTTCGCGGGTATAGGAAGATTTCTGATAGCGCAAAATACGTGAGCTAACTGTTTAAGCGACCAGAAGGTCAAATTAACACTGGAAATGATCAATTTGTTCTATAAACGTATAATGAAAAGAAAATCTAGTGTTTTTGAGTGGATACCGATCATTTCCAGCAATAATTCAACGCGTATTTACCTTGAATTGATGCATGAAACCCGCCAGCTGAATCAGATCGCAGGACGCTACTTGTTCCGAGTATCGATCAAATCACTTTCGCGTATCAATGCGCATCAGCTGTTTACTTTCATGCATTAATTCAAGGTTGAAACGAGTGGAATTATCGATAGGAATTACCAGTTTCTTATAAAAAAGCGTATAATAAAACCAAAATGTAGTGTTTCTGAGTGGAAACATTTGTCTCGGTCACTCATGAGATAATTTTCGGTATCCACTCAAAACACTAGATATCCTCTATATATATTCTGACAGTTGGTGATATAATATACGGCTGTGTAACAAAGCATAGAAAGGGCGCGCTGGCTTAACCCTTTGAACACTGGGGTATCTTCTATGTCAGTTCAACAGCAGCTGCTAGAAGAGTATATGTATTCATTATTGGGGGGTAGTCCAATTAATTTTTCCAACGTGCAGCATTGGGGCTACCCCAAATATTCACTTAGCAGCCATCCTACTTTATGAAATTATGACGTATCATGTTCCTAAGCCGAAAGGGGGCCTCTCAGGTCCAAAGGGTTAAACCTTTACCTAAGCGACTACAGGCACTGCAGAATGGTGGGGGGGGGGGGGGGGGGGCTTTATACGGGAAAGGGTGCTTGAGGATTGTAATAGAAACTGGCGAGCTGGAATTAGGACCAAGAGTTCTTTAGACGGGTTATATAAAAAAGGATGCGCCAGATTTTGTGGAGTACCTGGATGGATCGTTTGGGGGGGGGGGGGGGGGGTCATTGTTGTTGTTGTTGAAAGTGAGATCCAAGTCACTGGTGTTGAGGGCGAGAATCGGGACAGGTGAGGAAAGAGTGTTCAAAATGTGTAACTTAGGTGTAACGGAGACCCTGGAACATTTCATTTCAGAATGCCCCAAATATTTGCCTAGTAGAATAAGACTCCTTGGGAAACTAATGGAGAAATGGGATGAAAATACGAAGGATGAGTGGATGAAGAATGACATGAGTAAAAGGGTCAATGTTATAGGTGGGGAGATCGAGAAGGCGCCAGTTGGGGGAATTATGAAAAAAGATTTCACTGGGTGCTGGGATATTAGGAGAGAGAGTTGGGGTGGGGGGGGGGGGGATACCCCGGCATGGCACTGGGTTAATGTAGGCCTCCTCGTTAGAGGACCGCGATAAATCAGCGGAAGGACGAAGATTTATTATTATTATTACTTGCTTTTTTTTCTTAAGTAACCTAATATTTTCAGTTGTTGCCTCAGAAACATATCTTATGGACAAGTTCCAACGATGGGGTCTCAAGTTATATTTTAGCGGTAAAAATAGGAAAAGTAATAAAATTTAAATGTGTATTGTGCTGGGCGGATATGGGTGCTGCGTCAACGTTATGCAAAGCGTATCAATCCCAATTGGGGGATGAAAGATTGGGCTGGAGTATTCAAGGTCTATCAGATCGACATTGACACTAAAATATTTCAATGATTAACAAGATATACTCACTTGGTCGGTTTGCTGGTTTGGCTGATGATTCCACCACAAGTATTGTAAACAAACAGGCCGTGAGTACAATTGTTGAAGAATACATTCTGTAAATACATAAAAGTGAAAAAAAACTGTATGCAAACTGTCTAGAAAACACAAGATTAGATGACAACCATTCACTTTTAACTTTACCCATTAAAAATATTTTTTTGAAACACGATGAATTTTGAAAAACGATGAAGAAAACAATATAATTATTACATGGCTGATATTTGGTTGAATTTGCAATTTGATTGGTTTAAAACGATCGCATGCGTTGCCGGTATTATTCTGTACCTTTTTCGCAAGCCACTGGTGTCGTGACATGATCTGGTTAATTGAAGTTTTAGCAAAATGGATGAAGAAAGCGTGTCATACTACCATGTGCTGCGTCAATGAATAGTATAGGATGGGCGAATCAATCCCCATAAGCCGGACTTTTTCGGGAGCTTTCGTCGAAGCGTGTTTTTCGCTCAATCCATCTGGATTCTGCAAGTGGTACATTGTGTACATACTGTAAGTAAAGGGTGAATGTCCATGTGGATAATATTGTATCCCATACATGCAGTTACCTATATGGCCTCTGTGAGGGTCAAAAGTAAGCTGTTTCAAAATTTGAATGAGTCTAAAATCAAGGGAATATTTAAAAACATAGTGACCATGTACGAAGAAGCCGTCGGAGCCGGAGGGCCACTACTACCTCCTTCCTCGGATTTTTTCGTCTGGACCTTTTTGGACGTTGCCGGCGAGAGTAGAATGACCCTCGCATGCTCACCTCAACTCGCCGCCCTCGCGCGTCAGATGCTTCGCATCGTGGCTAATGTTTGAAATATAGTGCCCCACCCCTATACTCATGCAGAATCCTATATGGAACCACCACTCAAAGGAGTATAGCATTGCACTGTGGTGTATCGTGCGAGCCAGTTTTTCTGAGTGACAGCCAACAGTGACGTTTAACCCTTTACCTGACATGAAAAGCAGACGACACTTGCAAAAAAATAGACTGCTGAAACTTCAGCGAAAAACGTCACAACACAAACCCCCTTCCCCAAGATGACGTCAGGTTAATCAACTCCTCCCATCGGTGACGTTTGATGACGTTTAAACAACTCCTCCCATCGGTGACTTTTGATGACTTGAAAGCTGTTACGCTGAGACTGTCGTCACAGAGTAACAGTTTGCACACTATCAGACGAAAGCCAGGCCTGAAATCTAGTAACACGGTAGCAACTTTCCAATCTCAGAACCTGTTTTGCGTTTTTATGCCGCCGCGACGAATAGTCTAGGGGCATATTGTTTTACCCCTGTCCGTCCGTCCGTCCATCCGTCCGCCGTCTGTCCGGCCGCATCTAGGGTACATTGTTTGTCCGGCTCACTCCTCTCGCAGTTTTCAAGCTAGCTTTTTTTTTATTTCACATGATGTTTGTTCATATAACAGAAGTGTCAATATTGTCAGTATTTTGATTTGCTTGAATACTTCGCAAAATTTCAGGTTGTTGAACTTGGTCATTTTTTTTTTTTTTTATTTTTTTTTTTTTTTTGTAGAAATGCACCTTTACCAGAGGTGTGCATATTGTCAGGATTTTGACTTGCTTGGATATTTCACAAAATTACAGATTTTTTTTTTTTTGTAGAATTTCACCTGTATGGTACGTGGTTTGTGTGTGGTAGTAGACTTTGCGGGGCATCATATGTGTCTCACAGACACAGCTCATGAATACCAGTAACAAATCAGTTGCCCTTCAACCTTCTGTGTCCATGTGCTGGGCGGGGGCAAACTTCAGTCTAGTTTTATTAATGGTGAAAATATGTTATAATTATTCAATCTGTACTGTCGCGAAAAAGTGTACACCATCAACATATCGGTTTTTCGAAGACATGAAGGTCTATTCTTTAAAAAGCGATAGACGATTGTGAGGCGTCGTGTAATTAAAAACCTTTGGCAACTTTTTGTATTGAGCATTGTGTATTGATAGCAGCAACCGCCCCACCTTTATGATGGCGCAGATGGGACACTTTTTCTCGTGATACAAAATATTATTAGGCCTAGTTATTATAAGTTATTGTGATGAATTGACGGTAACATGGTCTGAGGTTTGCGGCTCGTAGCTTATGTTCAACCGAGACGCGAAGCGTCGAGGTTGAACATACGCTCCGAGCCGCAATTTGCGGCAAGCCTCAGACCATGTTAACGTCAATTCATCACAATAACGTATATGTTCCAATAGGCACTACCCATAGCTCAACACTACATTGTGAAACACGACAGGCTTATTTACTAAACTTGTGATCGTTAAAAGTTGCCTTGACCAAGGCAACTTTTAATGATAACAGGTTTAGTAAATAAACCTCTCGTGTATCCACGACGGCACTGGATAAATAATCAATAAACCAGATAAACTCATTCCATCTTAGTTCAAATCGTAAATCGGTTTGTAATTTAAACAACACTTCACCCGGAACGCCGTCTGCTGCACACGTGAAACATCTCGAAAAATGAAGCGGCTTGCTAGTCACTCCGTTGATGAAGCAGTTACGAAACGGACGACGTCATTGCAAATATTTCGCGTTGTGACGTCCGACGGTAACATTTGCCACTTGAGCCGTAAACATAGAATATACTAAGCGAGCTCTCGTCCAATCAGAGGAGGAGGATTTTAGTCTTGTTGGAACATATCTTGATGGAAGCCCGTGAAGATCCGTGGCGAGATAGAATAAGCCATCACAACCTTTTCTCTCGATTCGTTACATTTTAAAAATGTTCGAATCACACAATTTCGAAATATAGATGATAACGTTTAAAAGAAAAAGAAAGCCTTTAACCCTTTACCTAACCTGAAAAGCAGACGACACTTGCAAAAATAATTCTTGAATAACTAATTTTTTTCATTTTTTGTCTCAAAAACATAGGTTATGACCCCTCGTTGGAACGAGCTCGACGAGCTCGTTCCAACGAGGGGTCATAACCTATGTTTTTGAGACAAAAAATGAAAAACATAATAAAAATTAATTGACGATTTTTGAGAATAGCGCTGGCCGGTTTTGGCCGTTACGTTAGGTAAAGAGTTAAAAGAAAATTTATCATTTGAATCCCGTTTGGTCTCTTTGCAAAAGCAATGAATGCCCGTTTCTATCACGTGTGTGGTGATAAAAGGATTCCCAACACCTATGTTAATTTTCATTTCTCACCCCATCCCAACCAGCATGCACATTGTCCGGCTTACAACGCTAAAGATGGCTGCTTCCGAAACTGAATAAAGTTTTCATTTAGAACTGCCTGGATTTTCTTCTTTAGTATGTGACGCAATCACTGCCGGGTTACTTGTAGGTACAGTAGACTCTTGTTTCCCCCTTCTCACAGACTGGGGGGTGGGGTGGTGTTGGACCGTTCCCTATAGATTGAATGTGATATTTGATCATATTTCAAACAAATTGAAAAGAAATTCACTTGTAAAGCGCTCTATTACTTTTCATAATCAGAATTGGTTTATAAGCACTGGCTTTATTACAGTTTATTGTCGATGCCTTTACACAGTCTTCAATAAATTGTTACAAGTCGAATTCATATAAACAGGACTTTTTGCTTCCAATTGAAAATGAGGACTTTTACTCTTGGTGTCAGAACATTCCATTAGATTCCAAATATGAGCTTCCAGCTCTAACCAGGTAAGGCAAAACGCGCCCTTAACTCTCGGCACACTGGCTGTGTAATACAATTCTCTTCCATGGCATACTTTTATCCATGCAGGCCAAAGAGTTTAACCAGTTATATCTTGATTGACAGAGCTCATTCAGCTCTGTTAAACACGATATAATTAGTTGAAATCACAACTGCACCACGGGGAAATTTCGCAATTAAAAATTCCAGTATTTTGACATCAAAGTGAAAAAAGTTTGTTTTGTTTTTTTTTGAATTAATGAGCGCCACATTGTAGAAATGTATATATTTTTCAAACCGTCGTTGATGAACCCCCCTTTGAACGAGCTCGTTCAATTGAGGCGTTCTAAGCTAGGGTTCAGATGAAAATAATTACCAAAATGAGAACAGTTATAGTGGGCATAGCGCTGGGCGTATTTGACCGGTTCGTTGCGTAAATGGTCGATGAGAAACGCCTACAAAATGTATTTGTCCCCGGTGGCCGCACCAATGCAATCAAACTGAAATGTTTTACGATATCACCCAGCAACATTTCATATAACACAACTTACAGTTTACATTTGCTCTAAAAATTATAAAATAAGTGAAGATTTTAATTTTTGTCTTCAACTCATAGCTTATACAGTCGTCAATGGGTTGCGGGGGGGGAGGGGGGTGGCGCTCGGAGTGGTATCGCTTGGGGAGGCAAGAATAAAGCTAGTAAATTCAGATGTCCATATGAAACAACCATCAAAAAATACTTAGCGATGCTTGGGGACAGGGCGGCACCTAATCGTCGCCTCAGTGCTAGAATGTCCTATGTCCCCTACGGGACATAGGACATTCTAGCACTCAGGCGGCGAAATGCTTGGCCTCAGCTGAGCTTAAAACCATCCTCCATATGAGCTCGCGCTGATGAGCAATGATCAATTATGTTTTGGGGCAAACATTGACAAAAAAATAAACGTTTATCAAGACAAGACAATGAAATGGACAGAGGTAAAAAATGTAGCGTAAGTGTGAGCCGTCTGATTTGTCTTAATAAAGGCCTACAGTCCTGGTCCAAATTATTTATTTATTTATTTATTTATTTATTTATTTATTTATTTATTTATTGGTGTTTTAATGTCACATATTTCTGCACAGTGGCTGATCTTGACCATGACAGTTTTACGGGTGGAGGAAGCCGGAGTATCCGAAGAGAACAACCGAGCAACTGTCAGCTCCCTAACATACTAACTCCACACAAGCAGGGTTAGCAGTGGTTGGCCCCCACACGGGCAATGGGGTGAAGTGTCTTGCCCAAGGACACAACGCGGTTGCCGCGGGTGGGCCTGGTCCAAAACTCGACAGTATATTAAACGGGTGATATACAGCCTCGTAATATGTTTAGGTTGTCCCAAATTAATGGCTATTTCCGATGCTAAAAATAATAAAATTTTAATAGTGATTTGTCTGTGAAGAGCGTTTTATAAAGGGTTCCGAAATTTTGTACTCACCTTTGCTTCTCCCTCCCTTTTGTGAGATAACGTTCGTCAGATTTGAGGTAGCCTTCGAGTTGAAATGTCTGTTCACACTTGGTTGTGTGTTGTCTCCTCACAATCTAAGTGCGTTCTGTTTTTGTCATCACAATTTCATCCTTTTAAGCTGACTAATTTGGGGATGCGATCAAACTATTGTTTTAATTAAACTGAAGAGTCGTCGCGCCTATCCCGGAATAGATCCATAAATGTCAGGAATATAACGAGAATCGACTTCGAATTAAAATTATCGACGAGTCAACGACGATGAGATTACTGGGTTCTGAGTATCCTATTTTTGTTTATTCCAATAACAGTTGTTAACGTGCTACCTGCCACACAGCGTAGTATAAACAAAAAATACTTCTATTTTAGAAGCAAATATTTTTAAAATAAAATTACATCCCCATTCCGTGGATGTAGAATCTGTTGAAGGGGTACTGAGAGTGATAGGAAAAATTTTCTTCTAATTATGCATACAGCGTAGTATAAACAAAGAATACTTCTATTTTAGAAGCAAATATTTTTAAAATAAAATTACATCCCCATTCCGTGGATGTAGAATCTGTTGAAGGGGTACTGAGAGCGACAGAAAAATTTCCTTCTAATTTACGCTGAGGGATAGTTCGTACACCCAACTCCCGTCACCACAACCACCACCACCATACACATACACTAGATTGTATGTTCGGCAAGGTTAGAACTTTTATTTCAAGTAGCAAATCGTCCCCTGAGTACCAATGTGTTCTATGTGCCAGTAGGCACATAGAACACATTGGAACTCGGGGGACGAAATGTCTCCCGCAAGTTGACGTTCTACCAATTCAGTCTTGGTTGACAGACAGTTATGACTCTTGATTGTGCAAAAACTTTGGTGTTTTATATATATATTATTCTTTTTCCGTACAATAATTTGACTTTCCTCTTTCACAGATGAGTTTTTCTTATAACAAATAGAAGGCTAGGTTGTTTTTTTTCACACACCTGTGGCTAGTAATTCCATAGTTATCCCCCGTGATTTGTGCAATAGTGTTCTATCTTTTCCAACATTTGGCAAAATGATTTAAAATTTGACAATTTTTCTAATGATTACAAAACGAAGACCAAATTCAATTTTCAAACTTTTAGTCTATTAACCCTTTACCCTACACACTGTATCAAAATTTGGTTATTTTTTTTTTAATTTTCAAATTATGTGTACAAAACCATATTGTGACCCCATCATTGGAACGGACTCCAAAGGCGGACTGGCCGTATGGTCCACCGGGAAATTTCACGGTGCTCCCCCCCCCTATTGAGAGCCACCCAGGACCCCAAATCTACGCAGCTCAACACCTGTTTGCGCATGAAATTTCGTGAAAATGACCAAAAGATGAAATGGATCTGATTACACAGACTGTCGGTTTATCGAAATGCCCTCTATGTGGACTGTCATTGGCAGTCCACATAGAGAGTATTTCGATATTCCATCAGTCTGATCTGCCATTGATCGGCCAGGTGCAATATTACAGCGTTCTTTCGGTTAAAAAATCGAAATTTTCTTCGATTGGTCGTCCTGATGAATTCGGGGCCCTCTTCGGTGCAACCATTTTTGCCCAACGAGCGACAAAGATGACACAAAAACGCCACCGAAAATGTCCCTATGTGGAGAGCCATTGATCGCTCAGATGCAAGGAAGCAGCGTTCTTTCGGTTCGACAAAAGTCAAAAGTTTGTCCGGGTTCGGAGCCCGCTTTGTACGTTTCCCGGCAACATTTTTAACCCAGTTCGCCCCTGACGGGCTCATTTTGTTGAAATTTATTTTAAAATATATTTTTTTGTTTTTCTGCTCAGTTTGTATGTTACACGGGTGGGTGAAACCGATTTGTTAGGTAAAATGTTAACTCCATAGTTATTTCCCTTGATTATACAAAAACTTTGCTGTTTTGTTGTTTCCACACGGTTGCTTCACCTTGCTTTCGTATATTGATTAGTTTAGTTTAAACATATTTTATTGTCATTAGATTGAAAACTGACAAATAGGATTTGAACACAAGTTGTTAAACTTATATAAGTTCCTCTCCTAAAACATTCAGTGGCAGCTAACAAAAATATATTAAAAAAACCAATTTATATCTACAGTACAATAAACATGCTTCAAATAAGGTAACAGGAAACCAATTCATAGTAGGTAGAGAGAAGTGAAAGACACGACATGCAGGTATAGGATAAGATGGTGTAAAGCAAAAGAAAACAGAGGAGAGTTGGGTGTTGTGTCCTTATCGTACGGATGAGGTCATCGCAAGTCATCACCAAGCATTATCTTGATGTTAGAGAAAAGACACACCAAAAAGGGGGGGGGGGGGGGGGGGTGAGAGTTAACTAAAACGATTGCTACCTGAAATAAAGGACTGTACTAACATAAAAATCAGATCGTTTTCATTTTGTGATAAATTAGGTTTTCCGAAAAGAACATCGTCCGTGGAGGTAATGTTAAAATGAGAAAGTCGTCTAAAGAGGATTTCACGCTGGACTACGTAGTGAGGACATTCGAAGAAGTATCGAAAACTGTTTTCAAGTACGTGTCCACAACTACACCTGGACGTATCAGATATATAATTTGCATACTTATCACAGTTCAGTTCGCTACAACCATTCCTTAACCTACAATGTAGAATGTTCAGTTTCCCTGTTCCTGACGGGCTCGTTTTGTTGAAATTCATTTTGAAATATATTTTTTGTTTTCTGCTCAGTTTGTATATTACGCAGGTGGATGCATCCGATTTGTTAGGTAAAGTGCTAACTCCATGGTTATTTCCCTTGATTATGCAAAAACTTTGCTGTTTTGTTGTTTCCACACGGTAACTTTACCTTGCTTTCGCATATTCATTTAAGAATCGATTATTATTTTTTGTGATTATAAAATAAAGGCCAAGTTCGATTTTCAACTTTCTAATGCACTAATTCCAAAGTTATGATCCTTCATTGTTCAAAAACTTATTTTCTGCTTTCCATATCATAACTTTACAACTTTTTGGCGGATTGGTTGGAAATTCGACAGTTGTTCATATAAACACAAAATAAAAGCAATGTTCGATTTTCTGATTTTAGTGGACATAATTCTGTACTTACCGTCCTTATTTGAGCAAACACTTGGGGTGGGATGTGGTAGGGTATTTTTTTCGCATTTGTTTTTTTTTCATTTTACATTCCTCTTTGAAATTCGGCAGGTTTTCTTATCACAAATCGAAGGCAAAGATTGTTTTTTACATTCAAAGTGTTAGCAATTCTATAGGTCTCGCCCTTGATTGTGCAAAAACGTTATTTTTGAAATCCGGGCGATAATTGATTCTCAGGCAATCGTCTTTTCAAATCAGTGGGGGGGGGGGGGGGGGGGGGGGGGGGGGGTATTTTTAATTTATTTTTTTTTCTTGCATATAATACATGGTTTGAGAGGTTTTCCGCTGTCTTTTCACACACTGCAAATACACCAAGTGCATAATTTATTTATTTATTTATTTATTTATTTATTTATTTATTTATTGGTGTTTTTAAGGTCACATATTTATGCACAATGGCTAATCATGACCGTGACAGTTTTACGGGTGGAGGAAGCCGGAGTACCCGGAGAGAACCACCGAGCAACGACGAGCAGCTGCCAACTCCCCAACATCGTAACTCTGCACTGCAGCACAGTCAGGGTTAGATTGGTTGAAGACATGCGCACCATCGACGTGCAGTACGCCTTAGTACACGGCGTCATCGTGCCCCCACGCGGGCAATGGAGATGAAGTGTCTTGCCCAAGGACACAACGCGGTTGCCGCAGGTGGGATTCGAACCGAGAATCTCTCGGCTTGCAGCCTGCACCTCTACCAACTGAGCCACCGCGCTCCCCAAGTGCATAATTAAACAGATAAACTCATTTAATTTTTACCCTCAAGAGCCTAATTCCAACTTTGATCACCTTTTACTGCAACAAAACAGGTGTCTCAACATGCAGTCTATGGGAGAACTTGCAAGTTACATTCGAAATGCCTTGGCAGTCATTTCTAGACAAGTTTTGGCTGCCTATATAGGCAGCCAAGACTTGCCTAGAAACAACTGCAAAGCCACAGGATGTGGACTGTTTTCGGTTATTCTCTTCAGATTTCAGTTATATACATCAATCCAAAAATGTAAAAAGTTTCGAGTCTCCCAATTTTGGAAGACATTGAAAGGTAATAAAAACATCCAATGAGTGGGTTCAATTTCAATGAGGTATTACCTGAGAATCAAATCATTTATTTTTTGGGGGCCTGATGTTTTGAAATTTCAGAGTTTTTTTTAGTCCTGGTATGATTTTCATCTTCTTCATTCAAAATAAATTAGTAGTCATGGCTCTTGATTGTGCAAAACTCTGTTATTTTTAGATTTTTCACGCAGTAGAATTTTCTTGCATAATTATCTCGAATTTCAGAGTTTTATGTATCATTACAAAAGGAAGTTCCATATAGTTTATCTTTTTATATGAGCAACGCGGGTGGAGCTGAACATTTGAGAGGGCGCTTTTGGAGGATTATTCGGAATGTGACGACGGCAAATCGGTAGATATCAACTTGAACCATGTCGTTTTAGGACATTTTCCTGAAACCAGTCAAAAGGGCAGCCCCCCCCCCCCCCCCCCCCCCCAAACATCCGAGGGAACAGCCCGTCGCTTCCATGCGCCTCTCTCCTTTAGCACACGTGAATATTCTCCCACATCCAGTGTTTTAGAACTAGTCCATACTCTCTTGAATGTCCAAATTTGGTTAACCTTATTAACCCTTCGCCCAACGTAACGGCCAAAACCGGCCAGCGCTATTCTCAAAAATCGCCAATTAATTTTAATTATTTTTTCATTTTTTTGTCTCAAAAACATAGGTTATGACCTCTCGTTGGAACGAGCTCGTCGAGCTCGTTCCAACGAGGGGTCATAACCTATGTTTTTGAGACAAAAAATGAAAAAATTTGTTATTCGGGATTTTTTTTTGTGTCGTCTGCTTTTCATGTTAGGTAAAGGGTTAACTCTTTACTTAAGAACCGCCATATCCACAAACACTGCCATTCAAATTTTATCATTAATTTAACATTTAACTCCAAAACGTAGCTTATGACCCCTCATTGGAACGAGCTCGTCGGGATTTTTTCAACGAGGGGATAATACGTCGTGTTTTCGAGGTCAAAAGTTAAAATATTTAGTTATTCAAAAAAACGTTTTGTGGAAGTGTCGCACCCAATAGTGTTAGGTAAAGGGTTAACCCTTCCAATCCTGGTGCTTTTAGTGGTATCGTCTAATAATACTTGCATGTGTATAGCGATTAATTCGTCGCCGATCCTCCTGTCCAGTTCGGTGTTTATTGTGTTGACTAAACACCAGAGCCGCCGGAAGCACTTCAGGACCGGGGGGGGGGGGGGGGTCAGACCCCGGAAAGGGGCATTTACTCGCACTAGCAGCCATGCCATGACATGCCGAAATATTCATGTCTCGAAGGCCGAAGGCCCGAGATGGAGGGGTTTGGGACGAGGTGCCACCTCCCATCGGGAGAGGGACCCCCCCTCCTCCCAAACTCCCACATTGGATTTTGAAAGCTCCCAGAACGAATTTGGGGTGTATTTTAGCTTTACTTCGAGAATAAATCATAGAAAAAAATTGAGTGACGAACCTGGGAAGGGCATTCTTTGTCTCCTCTCGTCCCCGTGGTTCGATGGCAGGGAGGGCAGCTTCCCCTTCTGTCACCGTGCTTCCGGCGTCCCTGCTAAACACGGGCCGGCAAATTTTGCTTTATGCAAAAAGGTATGCATGCCGGGATGTAAGAGTTAAAATGGTTATCTGTGGAGAGAGTAAAGTAAACTCAAAAAAGGAAAAGAAAAAGAAATGGAGAAAAATTGACAATGTGTGTTTAACTGGTGGAGTGATAGAAGCCACTATCAGGGCTTTTGGAAAATGAGGGTACAAGAGCAAAAACCAACACTTTCCTTTCTCATGTTTCCTCTTCCGTCACACATAAATAATATTTTGTTTATATAAGTTTGTTTTATTACAAATTATGGCGAGTGTCTGTAGGCACTCTCCAATAATTTGGAATAAAGAAATTTTTAACAACATATTCAGACCACCAAAAATAATCTAGCCCTCAGTCCGTTAGGAAAAATAGAACATTTCTTAACAGTGAGTGAGTGAGTGAATGAGTGAGTGAGTGAGTGAGTGAGTGAGTGAGTGAGTGAGTGAGTGAGTGAGTGAGTGAGTGAGTGAGTGAGTGAGTGAGTGAGTGAGTGGGTTGGTGGGGGTTGAGTGAGTGAGTGAGTGAGTGAGTGAGTGAGTGAGTGAGTGGTGAGTGAGTGAGTGAGTGAGTATATCTTTATTAACGTGATATGACGACACTTGCAAAAAAAGTTTTTGAATAACTATTATTTTCATTTTTTGTCTCAAAAACATAAGTTTTGATCCCTCAT
The DNA here is from genome assembly GCA_031216915.1 of Pictodentalium vernedei. NCBI lineage: Eukaryota > Metazoa > Mollusca > Scaphopoda > Dentaliida > Dentaliidae > Pictodentalium > Pictodentalium vernedei. The sequence goes on along the minus strand of CM062294.1, from coordinate 492,094,167 downwards.
TGGAACGAGCTCGTTCCAATGAGGGGTCATAACCTATGTTTTAGAGACAAAAAATGAAAAAATAATGAAAATTAATTGGCGATTTTTGAGAATAGCGCCGGCCGTTTTTGACCGTTACGTTAGGTAAAGGGTTAAACAATATATATTTATCTTTTACGCCCGGCCATTTTGGCCTATATATCACGATAAAGTATACAATACGTCGCATGCTCGCTTAAATCTATGACACGCACGCATACCCACCCATATAGAGACACACGCACCCACCCATACAGAGACACACACACAGACACATCCACAAATAAGCATCTCTTAACACTAATACCTTAATATCATTCATCTTGTTACCTTGATTGCTTTTTTCATCTATTGAAAGTAATTATGATACTTAATCTGAAATATTAATAGTAGCTTAGTGTGGGGTGCCTCAGTGCAACGTGTGGGTTGGTCACGTACTAACCAAGTCTTCATATCTAATGATTCTTATAGAGAATTCGAAAGCAGCGTATATTTTTGATGATTTGTAAAGGTAACCATATTTTGAAATGCATTTGGTATTTGTATTGAATTGTTCAAAAATCAGAATGTCTGCTGCAAAGCGGTAACTATTTAATTTCTGCGGTGGCTTGGTTATTTGCACAAAATTCAACATTCCCATTTCATGCGAGGGTATTAATCTTAAATATTAATAGTAGCTTAATTTTCCTGTTATTTGAAACGTGCTTTGCGTGGGGCGCCTCGCTGCAACGTGTGGGTTCATATCTAATGATTCTTATAGAGACTTGGAAATCTACGTATATTTTGGATGATTTGTAAATGCAACCATATTTTGAAATGCATTTGGAATTTGTGTTGAATGGTTTAAAAATCAGGATACCAATGCACAAAATTCTACTTTCCCTCTTCATGTGAAGATATGCAGCTTGGTAGTCTATCAGTATTGTAACACATTAGCGTACGTCCGGGGAGAGGATATAGCCCCCTACACTTCAAGACTTGGGTTGGGGTGGTATGTATGCGCCCCCCTCCCCTCAAACAGTTTATGGCGCCAATGTGAAGAGAGTTAAAAAGACAGTTCTGGTGGTTACTATAGATGGAACTCGGTTGGATCGAAAACGTAAGTTACCACTTTTCCTTACTTGACACGCAGAAAGACACTGGCAGAAAGAAACTTTGACTTCCTGGAAAATATTATTTTTACCTCAAAAACATATCTTATGACTCCTTATTGGAACGAGATCGACGAGCTCGTTCCAATGAGATGTCATAAGCTACGAATTGTAATTAAAAAAAAAAAAAAATGAAAAACTAATAAAATTTGGATGGAGAATTTTGTGAATGGTATTGACTTAAATGGTTAAAATATATTTGACTTTCTGACGACTGATATTTAAGAAGATCTCAAAACATCGTTAAAACAATAAAGCGCCCTGGGGTAAATTTAGAATACGCAGAAAATTGAAGTAAAAGAAATGCGTGGTAATTATGCAATAATGACAAGATTGAATTCGGTTATCTAATATGTCAGTCATAAAGGTTTCTCGGTGTAAAACGTGACAGAATGGATTACATAGATCTTGTATCATGAATGTTTAAGTAATGGATGCCTACACACCAGTTTGTTTACCAATATTGCCATAACATCAGCATCAACAGTGAGTTGATGCTTAACAAAACATTCAGATCCAACTTCAATTTTACCCCTAAATTGTAAAGTGTTACGTTTTGGCCTTCGAAATATAGCTCATGGCGTTCGTTGGAACGAGCTGGACTGGAGAAGCTCGTTAGAATTGGGATTATAAGCTATGGCCTGAGAGCAAATAGCAAAAAAAAATATTAAATTTTTATTAAAGTTTTTGCGTTTTGCTCTAGCGTCTGCCTCTCCTTAATGACTGTACACATTACTAAAGCTTTGAAACAAAGTTTGCAGTCATTTGGACTTGGTGAACCAGTATTGAACCCACAATAACCCAAACGTTACCGCTCTTAATGTATTTTAACCCTTTACCCAACGTAACTGCCAAAACCGACCAGCGCTATTCACAAAAATCGCCAATTAATTTTCATTATTTTTTTTCATTTTTTGTCTCAAAAACATAGGTTATGACCCCTCTTTGGAACGAGCTTGTCGAGCTCGTTCCAATTAGGGGCCATAAGCTATGTTTTTGAGGCAAAAAATGAAAAGAATTAGTTATTCAAGAATTTTTTTGCAAGTGTCGTCTGCTTTTCATGTTAGGTAAAGGATAAACTTGAACTGAGTGAATGACGCTGATATATTTAACGGAAAATATCACCTTCCGCGGTCAGTTTACAGTCTCGCTTGACACTGTTTTGTGTGGAAGCATTTCATTTGCGTCATAACGTCACCCAGATGCGTGATGACCAATCAGATGCCTTCTTACATGACGTTTTCACACGAAGGCCGGATTCCGCGCGCGGTGTACCTAGCACATTTGTCAATGTCGGGTAACGTTGAATACACACATCATTCGTGATATAAAATTCAATAAGTGTTTGAATGAACACTGGCGTCACGTGGGGGGTTTTCTTGTTTTGTTTTGTTTTTTTTGTTTTGTTCTTGTTTTTGCTTTTTCAGTGGAGGAATGGGGTGGAGTTTTTTTTAATATTTTTGCTTTATTCGTTTTTTCTTCTTTTTTGTTTTATTTTTCTTTTGGACGTTTTTGTGTGTGTTGGGTTTTTTTGGACGGGGAGGGGGGATTTTCGGGGAGGGGAGGTGCTGTTTTGTTGATTTTTTTTTTACTCAATCTGGTCATGGTTCTATCTATTCCTTTTCCGTCAATCATATCCAGCCCAAGTACCAGACCGAATGATTCATTGATCGAATAGATAGAATTTTTTTAAATTTGCATATGAAATGTTTGAGGAATGTCTTTATACTGATACAGTTACATATGCCTCCTCCCCAACTTTTGCCACAGAGAGAGAGAGAGAGAGAGAGAGAGAGAGAGAGAGAGAGAGAGAGAGAGAATGTGTGTGTGTCTGTGTGTGTGTGTCACTTACTCTGAGGATGTGACAAAAGATTCCTTCGTTCATTTGTCTCTACCACGACATTTGAAGTCGAGACAAATGTGACATTCTGGTTCTGTGTTTAACAAATCTCCCAATGGACCGAAATATTTTTCGGCCCGATGGGGAAATTGTTAAATGTGGAACAACAAAAAAAATGTGCATTTTCTTTAAGGTAGAGTTGCGCGAGACCCAAACATATCTTTGTGTATTGTATTCCTTTAACATCCCACTATAAGGCAACATGACAACCACTTATATATATTAGTGTGTGGGTGCCCTTATATGGCCGTGCCCCCCCCCCCCCCTCCCAACACACACACAAGTTCGATATGCTTCTTATGTCGCTAATCCTCTCAAAATTTTAAACGTTTAAACAGATGCGTGACGACCAATCATATGCGTTCCTAACCCTTTACCTAACCTGAAAAGCAGACGACACTTGCAAAAAAAATTCTTGAACAACTATTTTTTTTTCATTTTTTGTCTCAAAAACATAGGTTATGACCCCTCATTGGAACGAGCTCGATGAGCTCGTTCCAATGAGGGGTCATAACCTATGTTTTTGAGACAAAAAATGAAAACTAAATAATGAAAATTAATTGGCGATTTTTGAGAACAGCGCTGGCCGGTTTTGATCGTTACGTTGGGTAAAGGGTTAAATGACGTTTTCACACGAAGGCCGGATTCCACACTCTCTGTGTACCTAGCATATTTGTGAATGTCGGGTAATGCGTTGACTACACACAGCATTCGTGTGTGGGTGCCCTTACATGGCCGTGCCCCCCCCCCCCTCCCTCAAACACACACGCACAAGTTTTATATGCTTCCTACGTCCTTAATCCTCTCAAAATGTTAAACGTTGTGTCATCATGTAACATATTTACGAAAAAGTACCTCCATGCGCCCCTCCCACATCTGAACGCACATTCAGTCCCTGAACCTCTGATCCAATGGTACAGTTTGCGACAAAAATGGACTTTTGAGTTATTTTTTCTTAATATTGGATTTGTCTTAAATCAGTTTTTGGTGAAGGGTTAGGTACGAGTGTAGTGAATGATGTCGGTAATCTCGTGGTGAAGAGAGTGTCATGTTATTCAGTCACATTACCATTTAGATTAAATTTGTAATCAATAGGACTTATATACCAATACAAACTAATGTCGAATTTTTTTGTTTTCATAGGAATTGGTCTCATTACTAAGTAAAGCTCATTGATGGGTTATCGATCGTATCTCTTTAACCCTCAAAGCCCGCGATGCTTTCCTCTGGGAACGCGGAAGAACGCCGTTCCCCTACCTTTGTCTGAGGCGGGACGCCGTTCTCCCACCGTTTTGAGGTCAGGAATAGCTTGCTTGTTCCATTACAACGAGCACTCACCATTTTTCTACCCACACTAAACCCATCCCAGCCTTGTCACTCGCATAGCCCCGCCTAGGTGACGTCCGTTTCTTTTGAAGAGTTTGAATACTAAAATTCAAAATTTTCTCGAAACTCAACCCCTGGACCCCTTCTACGAGAGAGGCTCACACACACTTCTTAATTTCAGAAAGCATCACTGCTCAAAGCGTTTTGTATGCTATGTGGGAAGCACTCAAGCTACCAGTCAAATTCCGTAAGGAATTCGACGCGGTTGTAGCTTGGAACCAGTCTACACTCTTAAATAGGCTATCGCTTTTGTTTTGATTTGCTCGTGGGATATTTCGGTTGGTCGTAAAAGTTAAGTGATAGAGTCGAGCGAAAAATCGAGGTTGCTCGATAGCTCATTTGCTTGTTAGGCATTTGGGTCGTCAGAGTTTAGTCTTTCCCTTTCGCAGCTCGTCGACGCTTTGGCTCTCTTAACGAAACTATCATCCATGTTTCTGGACACCCCATCACATACCTGGCATGTCTTTGGTGTCACGTTTCCCGATGCGAGTCGAAATATCATAAGAGCCGAAAGAGCGTTTACTCATGATGATACCTTTCAAGAATAGAAACCCTTCAGGAATGAGTACAAGGCAAACCGGTAAATTAGATACCCGCAAACCAAGAACACAGTTCTCCACTGAGCTTACACTCCTTCCCAAGAACCTGGAATAGTATAGACCCCCAAATCCAGCAATTAAATAGACCCAAATTTAAAAAGTCCTAAACTGATAAAGCCTTGAATAATTATCCCCGTCCTAACTCCAAATGTGACAACCCAACGTGCCCCGACTGTGTCATCCGCCAGCCATATCCTCTGGTATCTCATCCTTCTCTTCCCATCACTTAATCCTCAAATACATTCTAGCCCCCCTTGAATCACAACTAAAAGATCAGACAACTTCGTTTTGGGGAATGCACTTGATATCTTTCTTTTTTTACAGGAATGGCAGGAAGACAGACTTATAGGCTATGTCATTTCCATGCTGTATACTAGCTTATGTTCCCGTTTGCTGTAATGTTATTTTGTAATCAATGTACTAGTATACTGCAAAATAAAGATCTATCTATCTCATATGAGAGCTCAATAGCTTATTTGCTGAATGACCATTATCCTCGTTTCTCGGCACCCCATTACAGCACCCCTATCTAACAACCGTCTGGGACAACTGCACACCCTTTTCCAAGAGGAGTTGAAAGAGCAAGCAGTCTGTATTCGACTGTTAGTATTAGTGGAAGTGAAGTATGGTAGTGGTATTAGCCAGAACCCGTAGCGGATGTAGTCGTGCAGTGATGGGTGCTTAGAGCCAATAATGGAATTGATGGTGGCAGAAGACTTGACGGAGAAGCATTCGGCTGGGGAACGGTCGATTTGCTCCACGGTCGATTTGCACCATCGGGCGGTCGATGTGCACCATCGGGCGGTCGATTTGCACCATCGGAAAAGTCGATTTGCTCCATCGGAAAAGTCGATTTGCACCATTGGTTCGGTCAATTTGCACCATTGGTTCGGTCGATTTGCACCATAGTAGAGTCGATTTGCACCATTCATAAACACGGGTACTCGGCATGAAAAATGACATTTGATAACGAGCCTAGTGAACACCTAGAATGCCTTTCACAGAATCTATTTTTAGTACCTGTTTGTAGAATCCCTTTTTCGAAATGAGTCAAAGAGTCGCGAAACCATTTACTCCAAGGAGCATTCAAACCTGGAAATAAGCAATCTGACATTTGCAGAACGTGGTCCCCAGAGGATGAATTTGCTGATGCTATCCAACACAGTGGCCAATTTATCCTCTAGGTACCTATTTCAGTTTCGAAAACAGCCAAACCGGCCTCCAAAATTTTACCCTGAACGTCCGCCACAGTTTTACCCAAACCGACCTCCAAGAAGAAAAATAAAACTCCGCTATAGTATATTGTAACTGTTGTGTGATTGTTGCTCTTACCGGGGCGAGTGATGGGTTTCTTCGTAGCCCTCTCCCCACAAGCAGAGTTGGAAGGCAATCCTCAGACTCAATCGCAAAGTTCTCAATGAGTAGCGAGGCAATCCTCGCTGACTCCACGCGGTTTAATTCTGTTGAATAATTTTAATTTTTTTGTGACTTACTTTGTTTTTCTGTTACAGGTTCGATGTTCGTTCAACTCTTCCACTAATTCACCATCTTGGAATCTGTTGAGAGTTTTTTTCTGTTGGTCTTTTAATCTTGTTTCAATCGCGCTTCTGAATTCTGTTGTATAATTTTAATTTTCTGTTAATATTTCTGTGTTCGTTCAGCTCACCATTTATTTATTTATTGGTGTTTAAGGTCACATACTTATGCACAATGGCTAATCGTGACCGTGACAGTTTTACGGGTGGAGGAAGCCGGAGTACCCGGAGAGAACCACCGAGCATCGACGAGCAACTGTCAGCTCCTCAACATTGTACTGGGGCAACAGTTAGTGCTAGTAAGTTATTACTTTATACGGAAACAGGATGGGAACCGCTGCAAGATAGACGTCGCAAACACAAGTTAATTCAGTTCTTTAAAATGTACCACCGTATGGTTCCACCGCACATCTCCAGCAAAATCCCGCCACTTGCTTCCTCGATCAATCCATCATTTAGTCTTCGATCAAGCCAAAACCACCGTGTTCCATTCTGTCGGACCGAATTGTATAGGTCCTCCTTCATACCCAGCGTTACTGACCAATGGAACAATCTGCCCTTGACCGTCCGCGAAAGCTCATCATTGATAAACTTCAAGACTTTTCTAAACGATGGCAATCGACGACCGCCAAGGTTTTACTGTAGATCGAAATCTCGTACAGCCCAAATATACCATTGTAGATTACGACTTGAGTGTAGTAACCTCAACTTTCATTTATATCAAAACCACTTATCACCAACTCCCTTATGTCAGTGTGGTGAGGAAGAGACTTCTGGTCATTTTCTCTTGCATTGTCCAATTTTCTCTGATGCTCGTAATTATACAATTAACCTCCTTCCGTTTGGGACGGACTCCTCCACACTTCTTTTCGGTTCAGAATTCCTGAGTCATGACGACAATCGCTTTGAAGTGGTGCATGATTTTATATTATCAACTAAGCGATTTAATAATTAGCTTCAATGTAGTATTATCCTATCTTGTATTTTTTTTTTTTACTTGGGTTTAACGACACATTAACAGCCATTTCATATCATGCCGGTGACAGTTTTACGGGTGGAGGAAGCCGGAGTACCCGGAGAGAACCACCGAGCAACGACGAGCAGCTGTCAGCTCTCCAACATCGTAACTCTGAACTCTGCACCGCGGCACAGGCAGGGTTAGATTGGTTGAAGACATGCGCACCATCGACGTGCAGTACGCCTTAGTACACAGCGTCATCGTGCCCCCATGTAGGCAAGCGGGGTTAAGTGCCTTGCCCAAGGACACAACGCGGGAGCACGAATCAGTCGCTGAAATGGTCACCCATCCAATTACTAACCGCGCTCGACGTTGCTTAACTTCGGTGATCTGATGAGAACCGGTTACCGCGACGCCACCGCGCCCCGTCCTATCTTATATAATTATATACTATAATAAGTACTAACCTACCATTTAGTGGCACTTATATCAAGATGACATCTGTGGGAATAACAGTAAATAAAGCTACGCGTGTTTATAGTTGTAAACAGGCGAGGCCTTATTGGTAAAATGATACTCTGTTACTAATGCTTAGGTGAAATTCCCCTTAATGGGCGTCTTGGGCTTGGGATGGAGTCATCTTGGTTGTATTTCCATCTTATGTCACGATTAGCCTATTAAATAGATTAGACCTTAGACACAAATAAATAATTCTACGCAATGAATGTATCCACCCAGTACTCTCCAATACTTCCAGAAGCGCGACCCGGTCTGTTTTTTTTTTTTTCATTTTTTCAAGATTGTATTCATTATGATTTGCAAAACAGCTGAGCAAAACTTACCTAGGTGACTTTGATTACTGGTAGTCAGTTAATGTAATTTGTAATCGAGCTGGCTCTGCTTGAAGTCAGAGCAATTTCGCACATCGTGTCTCGGGGTCCCCCGTCTCTGCCTCTCGTGATGGCCCAATAACAATAATCTCCATTTTGAAGGCTCCATTTTCTCATTTTCGGACTGAAAATATGGGTCATGTCCTCACTGGAGTAGGCTCATTGAACATGCTCCAGTGGGGAGCAAGAGTTATACTCAATGGGCATTAAATTACAGTAGTTCACGATCTAAGAAGATCCTAGATGTAACAGCTCAATTGCTTTTGCAGTTCGATATGGTATTTACATGGTGCATGAGGGACGGGGGCACTCGGGCTACGATTTGCAAGCATAGTCATTGTCGTTTACCAAAAGCTTGTATAATGCAGATAAGTACTGTTTGTAAGCAATACTCATACCTGCTATTGTCATCGATGAATCTTTGCAATCTCGTGTAGGTGGAAACGGTCTCGTATAAGCTTACAGCTTACTGCCGAATCCACATCAGTGTTTGTAGTATATCTGTGTTATCGTTTGTCTTTTTCTTCGGAATAAATACTGTTTAAACTAACATTGTAACTATGTTCAAGCTCCGCTCAAGCAGGGTTACAGCGGTTGAAGACATGTGCACCATCGACGTGCAGTACGCCTTAGTACACGGCGTCATCGTGCCCCCATGTATGCAACCGGGATAAAGTGCCTTGCCCAATGGCACAACGCGGGTCATCCCGGACGGGAATCGAACTCGGGACCTCTGGCATAGAAGTCCAACAGTCTACCACTGAGCCACCGCGCTCCCAGCTCACCATTAATTCACTATCTTGAAGCCTGTTGAGGGTTTTGTTTAGTAGCTCTTTTAACCCTTTACCTAACATGAAAAGCAGACGACACTTGCAAAAATAATTCTTAAATAACTATTTTTTTTTCATTTTTTGTCTCAAAAACATAGGTTATGACTCCTCGTTGGAACGAGCTCGACGAGCTCGTTCCAACGAGGGGTCATAACCTATGTTTTTGAGACAAAAAATGAAAAAAATAATGAAAATTAATAGGCGATTTTTGAGAATAGAGCTGGCCGGTTTTGGCCGTTACGTTCGGTAAAGGGTTAACGCGTATCAATAGTTTCTATTTTTGCTAGATCACAGTTTTGATAGTACCATCTTGTCACTGTGTAAGTAACCTTTTCAGGAATTTTAGGGATTTGGAAACGACAAGTTGTGTTTATTCCGTTTGGGGTATTTTCAAATGGATAATTATTGGATTTTTTTGTACCGGTATGTGGATAAAATTTCGGAAAAGGAGTTAGGCCAACATTTTGCTCTCACAATTTTTATTATTTAAATTTTGCTACAATGTCATGAAAAGCCACTAATAGGCGAGTGTGGTTAAAAATGCGCGGAGGCCGGTTTGGGTAAAATTGTGGAGGCCGGTTTGGTTGGAGGCCGGTTTGGGGGTAATTCTTCTGTTTAGGCCAGAGACCTTGATAGAGATTGAGGTTCACAGGGGGTAAATTTAGTGAGGCTACACTGGTGCGAAGTGCAGATTTACCAAACTCACCCTCTGGGGACCTCATTCTTCCGATGACACTGTGCTTATTTCCAGGCTTGCTCTCATTGTTCTTCAACTCAGTTGACTAGTTAGAAACCACACATATCACCAAAGGAAGATAATTCATAAGAACTGAGTATGGGTGGGGTGGGGTGGGTAGATAAATGGAGCGATCTCATTGGTTAGCTGGTTATGGTAAATGATACATGTCTTACGGTTTTCAAAAAACGAACAGGAGTACACAGAACAGGGTTAAAAGTTGTCAGCAAAGACCAGAAGAGCCAAAAAACAGCAAGAAGACAACAAATTGACACTGATTCTAGGACAGTTCTGCTCTACAAGAGTACATCCAAGAACAATTGAACAGAATTTCAGTAGCTACAGTCATATAGCACTTCAAGCTTCTTTTACAAGTAGGCTCTTGGAAGAATCTGAACTAAATATATAGTTGTCAAGTTGTTCGTGGTAAATAGAAATACTCCCACTCAACTGAATATATCCCCTTCCTATTAGAGACCTTCCAATACCACCATTGGAACTGAGATGACAGACTTCTGTTAAGAAACTGTCACCCCAAAACCACGCTTCGCATGGGCAGGATACACCACATATCACTATGAAACTGATGTCAAAAATGGCTGTCCATGTGGGCTGCCATGAAAAAGCGATATGTCACACCATTCTGATGACTATGATGTCACTTCCCCTCTACCAAATGGGCCATGAAAGGTGCAATACATACTACTCATCTACCGCCCACTTAAGTAAATCCCCATCATCCGTTTACTTCCAACACTATTTTACCTGTTACTGGGCATATTCCGCTTACCAGTCGTCGCCTGAGTTCTAGAATGTTCTATGTCTCGCCTGAGTGCTAGAATGTTCTATGCCCCATAGGGGACATAGAACATTCTAGCACTCAGGCGACGCAGTGTCGACACTTTCTTAGCCGCTTTTCCATATTTTGTAAGTAAAATACCAAGATAAAGTGATATAACCACAGTGATAAAGCGATACCTATATTATACAAATGCAAGAATCAGGGCTGATATGAACATTCTAGAACTGCAGTTTATTTTATGATAATAATACACTGATATGTTGTGATATAATACACTGCTGGAAAGGCCTCAGAGAGCCCTTTCCAACGGTGCATTGCATGATCGATCACAGCAGTTCATTGTCATGGTCAAATAAAACTAAGTATTATTTATTTATTTATTTATTTATTTATTTATTTATTTATTTATTTATTTATTTATTTATTTATTTATACACAAAGAGTAAACAAGTTCATATCAAAGATAATATGAAGCACATCCATAGAATATGAAGCTTTTAACCCTTTACCCAGCTCAACGGCCAAAACAGGCCAGCCTTATTCACAAAAATCGCCAATTACTTTTCATTATTTCATTTTTTTCATTTTTTGTCTCAAAAACATAGGTTATGACCACTCTTTCGAACAAGCTCGTTCCAATGTGGGGTCATAACCTATGTATTTGAGACAAAAAATGAAAAAAAATAGTTATTCAAGAATTTTTTTTGCAAGTGTCGTCTGCTTTTCATGTTAGGTAAAGGGTTAACTGGCAGAATGTTGGAAGCCCATATTTGGGCTTTATACTGAAGTGCAGGTGATGCATCTTAATGGATTCATATTCTTTGGATGAGCTTCATACTATTATTAAATTGAAATCATTTAGTCTGTGAGGATTTGCCTTGTTACAATTTATGGGAGAGTGCCACTGTGTCCCCTAAGTTCCAATGTGTTCTATGTGCCCACAGTGGCGGCGCCAGAGTTACAGAAGTGAGGGGGTACAGTTGGGTATTGCCCGCCGCGCGTAAGTTTTAAAAATTTTCTCAACTTCGGAAGGGGACACCCCTCCCGAAGTTGAGAAAATTTTTAAAACTTACGTTGTAAATGGTGTTCTCTGGAGCATTCTCAGACAATTAAATTAAAACAGTTTTATCCTTTTGAAACTTACTGGTTAGGTCTTTCAGTTATAGAAAACGTCCGACATGGTGACATTTTAACGGATGAACGATGTTGTAAAGTGAGAGCACAAAGCACCAAACGACACTCAAATCGAAAATGAAAGTAGGCTGCATTCCAAACGGATGCGTTGCACGCTCTCGATTCTGGCATTCCTCGAATACTCTTAAGCGGTATGTTTCAGACCGTCTGAAAGTGGCACGCCTTGTTGCAATTTGGGCCCTCGACTCTTGTTTGTTGTTTGCAGCTACTGAGTGTGTGTGTGTGTGGGGGGGGGGGGGGGGGGGGGGGGGCACACACAAACATAATTTAAAAACTTCTCTGATTTAGTGCACTTGGGAATGTGGAATTAAGCATACCCACCATTACACCGCAACGTCCAATACAAAAATTAAAATGATAGTATTTTTTTACTACGCTTGGCGAAAAAAGTGGATGGGTAAGTACCCCCCCCCCCCCCCCACACCCCATACCCCCATGGCGCCGCCACTGTGTGCCCACTGACATATAGAACACATTGGAACTTGGGTGACGAAGTCTTGGCACTCGCCCATAAATTGTAACAAAGCAAAGTGACATGGACAAATTTGGATGGCCAAAAATAATTTAGCAATCTTCCAGTTAAGTTGGGTTACAACACTCCAGAAAAAAAACTCAATTTTGGACTTCCAGTACTCATCCAGTTACAATGCAGAATGCCATTTGTACACCTGTATTGACTTTAATTATCCAACAGCAGCTCTTGATAGTCACAACAAATTATAACTTCAAATCAATATTTGTGGGAATTTTTACAGCTTTTCAAACAATATTTGAAGGACTTTCATAACTTTCCAGTCTAAAAACTCCATATTTTTGCACAATTCTAGACATGTTTGGAAAAATTCCACTAACAGTCTGTCTGAAATTTCCAACTTTTTTCAATTCAGGCCTTTGAATTTTCAATTACTGTAAATTTGACGGATAATGATGAGGTGTGTGTGTGGGGGGGGGGGGGGGGGGGGGGGGGGGGACTCACACACACACCACTGTGGTAACGTCCCTACAACCTACTGATATATAACTGGAGCTTGCACCCTAGGGTGGAACATTGTGCAAAGGTGTACAGCAAGCTGAAAGTAAACTTGGTAAGTGGAAGTCCGCAGTTATTTGCTACAGCTTGGTCATGATTTCTGAGTGTTCCAACTGTCTCCACTCATAAAACACTCCACACGATAAGTCCCTAACTGTTGGACATGTCACTTAACCCGTGCAAACAAATATCTTGAAGCATGGAATAAAGAATTTCTTGATGTCCTGTGCTAAAACAGGTGTAAAAGCTTCAGCTTGAGAATCTCTTCGCAGGTTTGTTGAAAATTCAAGACAATGATCTTCTACAATTGAATCTTAAACCTTTCAGCCCTAAATTCCTGAATAAACAATATTCAAAAGAAAAAAATGTTAAGTTTATTTTGGATTTATATGGTGGTTTATCACTAGGGAGAACACATTTCTGACGGAAAGTTGAACTGCAAAACATGGGTGGCGCATTGCATTCTTGACTTGTAAAATTTTGAAAGTCTTCCAAAGAGATAAATTATTTCTGTCGCTAAGCAATAATTTTTGTTTTCCAATAGCATGAATCAGCAATATTTGCAAAGATGTTTACAAATATTCGCAAAGTTGTTTTAGAATATTCGCAAAGATATTTTTTTCCCATGGCACTGATGGGCTTCCATAATCAGCTGTTATAGCAGTGGTAAAAATCTGAGAGAATTTGAAAATACCACAAAATCTTCAGTGTTCTCCCTTTATCAATGCCACTGACAACAAGAATTTTCATCAGTAAAATCAAACACAGAGATGCGTTCCCATTTTAGGAACAAGATATGCCACTAAACAGCTAAAATAGTGTTCTCTTGCCTTCTTGACATAAATGTGACATCTGTATCTTGAATAAGCCTATTCAATTTAGTGTTCAGAGTTTGACAACAGTTTGTTGTAAAAAAATTGTGTGCTGTAAAAAATTCTAAAATTCATTTAATATGCCTTGAAGCATTTATTTATTTATTGGTGTTTAACCCTTTACCTTTTCAAAATATTTCAACAAAACCATATCATGTGACCCCTCGTTGGAACGAGCTCGATGAGCTCGTTCCAACGAGGGGTCACATGATATGGTTTTGTTGAAATTTTTTGAAAAATTAAAAAAAATGATATTTAAAATAATAAATTTTGATATCATCTGCGTTGGGTAAAGGGTTAAGATGCCATACTTCGGCACAATAGCTAATGGTGACCACAACATGGAGATTTCTTTATTGGGATTTAATGACACTTTCAAGAGCCAGGGTCACCTCATGTTGGACAGTTTTATGGGTGGAGGAAGCCGGAGTGCCTGGAGAGAACCACTGAGCAATGGTGAGCAACTGCTAGACTTCCCAACATACTAACTCCTCACAAGCAGGGTTAGCATTAGTTGAAGACAAGTGTAGTACTCGCGGTGGCTCAGTAGGTAGAGGTGCAGGCTGCAAGCCGAGAGGTCCTCGGTTCGAATCCCACCTGCGGCAACCGCGTTGTGTCCTTGAGCAAGACACTTCATCTCCATTGCCCGCGTGGGGGCACGATGACGCCGTGTACTAAAGAGTACTGCACGTCGATGGTACGCATGTCTTCAACCAATCTAACCCTGCCTGTGCTGCAGTGCGGAGTTACGATGTTGGGGAGCTGGCAGCTGCTCGTCCTTGCTCGGTGTTTCTCTCCGGGTATTCCGGCTTCCTCCACCCGTAAAACTGTCATGGTCATGATTAGCCATTGTGCATAAATATGTGACCTTAAACATCAATAAATAAATAAATAAATAAGTGTAGTACTGAAATGGTTAACTGGATAGTCGGTTTGAAACCGGTTACCTACCTAACCGATTTGAAAAATACGTCAACCGGTTGTCTCCAATATCGATAGCCATTCCACGGTTAAAACGTAGTAAATCTGCCGCTTCTCCTTTGGGATAGATTACACCTCAAAGCAGCACTGTATATATTGAGAAAAAATAGACTTTGACTTCAAGACTTCGTTAATGATCGGCAACTTCCGTGAGTACTGAGTAACCGCAGAAACTATTCCGTAGTATGTATACAAACGAACGTTGTCGAGTACTCGACAACATTCGTTTGTATACACACTACGGAATAGTTTCTGAGAATACTGCTTTCCAATTCCTATAGTTGTGACCCAAGATTCCCTGAAATAATGGCTATGGATAACTGGATATTAACTGGTTATAGCTCCCGGTTAGTCGGTTGTGAAAATGAGCAAACCGTTTCAGCCCTAGGCAAGTGCACCATCGACGTGCAGTACGTCTTAGAATACAGTGCCACCGTACCTTCACAAGGACAATCAGGATATAGTGCTTTGCCCAAGGACACAAACAGTAACCCCTGGTCGAAATCGAACCATGGATCCTTCAGTTTGAAGTCCAAGCTGTAACCATTAGGCCACCGTGCTCCCCAACATGGAGCTAAAGTCAAGTTTATAGTCAATCTTTTATCAGGCTTGTCATTTTGAGGCGGGCGATCGCACCGGGCAGCAGTCACCCGCCTGAGTTCAAAATTCCGTGGACGGTAAACGTCTGCCTAACCCCGATTTCTGCGGCCCATTAATTCAGTTGAAGGCACCTCAAAATCGGCCGCCTCAATTTCCATGGATTGAAGGAGGTACATGTAACAAAAGCTCAGTTTGTGAAGTTTGTAGTGTGTCGTCAACGCAGTCACCCAGACACAGTAAGTAACTTTCCAAATATACATTACGTGATGATGTACATCATAATTACACAAACCATGTACAGTACGTGGAGAGTGTATTGTCACTAAATCACCCGCAGATTGGAGGTTCCTACCAAGCAATAATTGCAAATTTGTTGCAAAGCATAACAAGCACAGGCAAAGTTTCAACAAGTGGACCTCCGGGTTAAACCCAGAGGTCCATTGGCTGAAACATTGCTTGTGTTTTTGTCCATATGTATAAAATTTGAAAGTTATAGTTTGGGTGATAACTTCACTCCATGGGTGACAATCCACTCTCCACGTACTACTGTACCTTAAAATGATATTAGTTATCTACCCAGCAGGCTGAAACAAAATGGCCCCCGCAAATTATAAATGACCCTCCTGCGGTCATTTTAGGTGAATCCCAAATGGCCCTCCTGTGGTGATTTGAGGCAAACTATAATGGCCCTCCTGCAATTTTCAAAATGACAAGCCTGTTTTATACCCATAGTGCCCATGTTAGAAGATTTCTACCCTAAGCATTGGTGACCGGGAACTATTTTACCAGTAAAACAGAGCTGGTTTACCACAGTAATTGGGGTATATCATTGTTATAAAGTAGATCCTGCTCAGTCAGGGTTTGGAAATGAATACAGTATTAATTCAAGTAAAAATAGTTGTCCAAGATTTTGTAATGCAGGCAAATGAAACAAGAGGCCTGAAGCGCTCATCTTGAAAAGAACACAATATAAACAGAGTGCAAGAATCAGTCTACATTAAGCAATCCATATCCATAGGCTACACTCTCAATCCTGGAGTCCTTCAGGAGTGACAAAAAAAATCCGGGCATCATGCCTTTTCTTCAGTTGATCATAATGTAAAATGTAGAGCTCCCCTATGAAGCCCCTTGATACAACCTATGTGGATTAATTTTAGTTACACACCTCTAGAGGGTACTGAATACAAATTTTTTAATTCTTCAGCAAAATGGCCAATTCCAGCTCCCATAGGGAGCCCAAATAATAACCCAGGCTCTCGATTTGAACACAGTTGAATCTGATTTCCCTAGAGATGCTGTGTACCAAATATGAACGCATTCTGACTATTGGATCTGAAGAAGAGAAATTTTAAAGAAATTTCTTCATATTGCACTAAGTT
The DNA here is from genome assembly GCA_031216915.1 of Pictodentalium vernedei. NCBI lineage: Eukaryota > Metazoa > Mollusca > Scaphopoda > Dentaliida > Dentaliidae > Pictodentalium > Pictodentalium vernedei. The sequence goes on along the minus strand of CM062294.1, from coordinate 492,077,306 downwards.
AAAATTTGGGCTACCAAAGTGAGCCCAAATATTAACCTATGGATCCAATTTGAACAAACTTGAATCTGATCCCCCTAGAGATGTTGTATACCAAATATGAAAGAATTCTGACAAGTGGATCCGAAGAAGAAGAGAAGATTTTTAAGAAATTCCCTCATATTGTACTGAGTTAAATTTCAGGTTCCCATATGGAGCCCAAATATTAACCCAGGCACTCGAATTGAGCAAACTGGAAACTGACCCCCCTTCCCGCCCCCCTCCCCCCCCCCCCCCCCCCCTTAGAGATGTTGTATACCAAATATGAAAGCATTCCGACTGGTGGATCTGAAGAAGAAGATTTTTAAAGAAATTTCCTCGTATCTATCTCACTAAGTAAAAATTTGGGCTACAATAGCGAGCCCAAATATATACCTAGGGATCTGATTTAAACAAATTTGAATCTGAACCCCTAGAGATGTTGCATACCAAATATGAAAGCATTCTGACTGGTGGATCTGAAGAAGAATATTTTTAAAAATTATCCCCCATATTGAACTAAGTTAAAATTTGGGCTTCCGTAAGAAGCCCAAATATTAACCTAGGGACTTGGTTTGAACAATCTTGAATCTGACCCTCATAACAATGACGTATATCAAACATTAAAAGATTCTGACTGGTGCTTCTGAAGAAGAAGATTTTTAAAGAATATTCCCCATATTACCCAATGTAAAAAATTTGGGCTCCTGTATTGAGCCCAAATATGAACCAATGGGCTTTATTTTAACAAAATTGCATCTGACCCCCCTATGAATGCTGTATACCGATTATCAAAAGATTCAGATGATTGGTTATGGAGAAAAGATTTTTAAAAATTTTTGCAAATATGCTGACTCAGCATTTTTCGATGCCCATTACAGAACACCCTAACATAACCGATGGCAATTTTTTTTTATCATTCAATTCTACTGGTCCTAAGGATACTTCGTACCATATAAAAGCTCTCTGTTCTGTGTGGTTTGGGAAATATTGGCGTTTGAAAATATTTCTATTTTTAACTCCCAGGGTTCCCATGGGGATGCGGGGATTTTTTTTTTGATTGGGTCAAGTACTTATGACCCAATAATACCACATACCAAATTTTGGGAGGGGCCAAAAATCTTATCCCTCCCATTACAAAGCCAAATATTGCTTCACGAACTTCGTTTGAACAAACTTGATTCTACACCTCAAAAGGAAGCTCCATAGCAAATATCATGACATTGTACACACTGGTTCATGAGAAGAAGATTTTAAAAATATTTTGGAGCTTTTTCCACAACTCCTTCCCTATTGGGCAGGGCATGTTGAGTTGAACAAAAATGCAATGCCCCTTTGGTACCATCACTCACACAAACTTTCACTTGAATTGGCTCAGTGGCTTTGGAGGAGAAGACCAAAACATGGTGTTGACGGACGACAGATGGACGGACGGATGATGGACGACAGACGGAGAGCGATGAGATTAGCTCAGCTTGACTTTGTCAAGATGAGCTAAAAATTGGTCGCCTATTTTAAAACAATGACCGATCCAATTTGTTCAGACCTTATTCTTCCATTACTCTATTTACTTCTGTCTGTCTTTGATTGTCTACTCCTGGTTATCCCTGAAACTGTCCCATATTCTTTTCTCTTCCCTTTTGTCATTTGATTGGTGATCACTTACAGCATATGGCTGTATCAAGACCACAACAGACAGCGGGCCCTGCGAAGCTTTGAGACAGTGAGATTCAATTCAGTTTCGAATCTTAAATTGCTATTTGGTTTGATTCGAATCGGCTGCACAATTCATTTCCATTTGAATCTTCTCACTGGAATATAGCTTGGCATCAGTCATCTTTGTCATCTCACAATACATACAGTTCTGGTGGAAATTGTACATTCATTTACTGGTGTTTAAGGTCACATATTTCTGCACATTGGCTAATCATGACCACAACATGGATATAAAGTCTAGTGCAGTTCAATCAATCGTTTATATCCATGTTGCCCATTTTAGAGGACTTTTACCCGAAGCATTGTTGACTGGGTCCTATTTTACCAGTAAAACACAGCTTGTTTACAATAGTAAACAAGCACTGCTTCACTTCCCGGGGTTCCCACTGGTGTGAGATTAAACAAGGTGGAATTGCTTAAATTTCTACAGTCAAAACTAGAAGTCCTGTCATGAAATGCGCACAAATAGCACGTCGTTAATCTACGCGTTATGACCATAGTAAGGCTATCAAATTATGCCTGTGCACAAGCAATGTTTCAGCCAATGGACCTCCGGGTAACCCGGAGGTCCATTGGCCGAAACATTGCCTGTGTTTGCTATGAGTAACCAGGAGAACCTGCCAGGCTTTGTATGCAATTTAATATGGCAATTGCGCGCAATTCCTACACGCAATTAAGCCCAGATAAGCGCGCATTTAGTGACAGGACTTCTAGTTTTAACGGTAGTTGCATTATGAGAAACATTTGGTGCTTGGAAATGTGATATTTCAACATGATTATGCTAGAGGGTTAAAGGCACAGAAACAAAGCTCACTTCCCGAGGTTTCTACGAGGGAGACAATGTCAATATAAAGCAACATAGCAAAACTGATTGCAATCTGATAAATACTTTTCAGATTAATAAATATCACAATTTATTCACAAATTCAAGTAAAAGCGTATAATAAAATGTAATGACTCCATCAGTTATCAGGAAATCATTTTGATATTCAAGGTTGTTCAAGACAAGAACAATATAAAACAGCCAATCAAAATTTATTGAAATCTGATGATTAATGTTAAAGTTATAGCATAAACAATAATAAATCAAGCAAAATTCAACAAAGTCCAATAACTTTCTTAATTTTTATCGATTTGTGGTGGTTATTGTATTTGTCTCTGATATTCTTAGTTAACTCTTTACCTAACATAGTGGGGAGCGCGGTGGCTCAGTAGGTAGAGATGCAGGCTGCAAGCCGAGAGGTCCTCGGTTCGAATCCCACTTGCGGCAACCGCGTTGTGTCCTTGGGCAAGACACTTCATCTCCATTGCCATCGTGGGGGCACGATGACGCCGTGTACTAAGGCGTACTGCACGTCGATGGTACGCATGTCTTCAACCAATCTAACCCTGCCTGTGCTGCAGTGTGGAGTTACGATGTTGGGGGGCTGGCAGCTGCTCGTCGTTGCTCGGTGGTTCTCTCCGGGTACTCCGGCTTCCTCCACCTGTAAAACTGTCACGGTCATGATTAGCCACTGTGCATAAATATGCGACCTTAAACATCAATAAATAAATAAATATAAATAAATAAATAAATACCTTACATAGTGTCCCGAGTTCGATCCCTGTCCGGGATGACCCGTGTTGTGTCTAGTGCTCAAACGACTAGTGAATTCCAAAATCGACTAGTCAATACCCAAAAGTCAAGTCGACTTCCACTAGTCATTGGTGATAACTTGTCTCCTTATAACAGTGTTGGTGTTCCGGTAGAGTGCTGAAGGTCCAAATTTGGCTTCACTTGGGCATTCATATAAAGCAACTTACTGGAACATTATTCTGTTAATGTGCTTCTAATTATGCTAAGAGTGAAATTATATAGTCTTATCTAATTTGCCTTGTTGCGATTTATGGGGGAGTGCCTATAGGCACTCTCCCATAAATTGCAACAAGGCAAATTAATAACATATCCTGATAGCCCAAAATAATTCAGCACTCTACTAGTACCAGTTAAAACAAACTACTGTCACTACTATTAGATGGCAATAGATGTATACATTGATTGCCCAATATTGCTGTTCAAACTGTCTGACAGTGGCACAGAAGGGATACTATTTACCTAAAAGCTTGAACTCCTCCGACTAGTCGACTGCACAATTGAGAGTCGACTACTGGTTTGCCCAGAGTCGACATCGACTAGTCGACTAATCGTTTGAGTACTAGTTGTGTCCTTGGGCAAGGCACCTTATCCCGGTTGCCTACATGGGGGCACGATGACACTGTGTACTAAGGCGTACTGCACATCGAAGGTGCACGTCTTCAACCGCTGTAATCCTGCTTAAAAAGAGCTCGAACAGAATTAGAATGTTGAGGAGCTGACAGTTGCTTGTCGATGCTCAGTGGTTCTCTCCAGGTACTCTGGCTTCCTCCACCCATAAAACTGTCACGGTAACGATTAGCCATTGTGCATAAGTATGTGACCTTAAACACCAATAAATAAATAAATAAACTAACATAGTGGCCAGAAAATTAACCAGATTAAGCCTACCACGGCCTAAAATATCTCGGAAGTTTCTCAGAAAACCATACAAATATGGATATCATTAGAACGAGCTTGTTGAGCTGGTTCTAATGATATCCATATTTGTATGGTTTTATTGAAAAAATGTGAAATTTGTTTTCGAAAAAAAATGAAATTTAATTTATTTTTAAAAAATACTGTATTAGGTTAAGGAATAAGCCCTTGCACATTGATATCAAAATCTGAAATTTCAAGTAGTTTTTTTTCCCGTATCTGCAACTAGGAATTCAACCATTGAAGTCTAGTTTAATAGTGCTCAATCAGCTCTGTCAAAAAAGATTGAATTGATCAAAATTTCTAAGCTGCATTGTGGGAAAAAAATTGCAGCTTAAAATTGTGATATTTCATCATTAGTGTTAAGGAGGTTAAGATAAGAAGTAAACAAAAAAATATTGAAATCAGATAACAACTGTTCAAGTTATAGCAAGAACACAAGGCTTATATTTCGATTCACGCAAAGATTCGTGCAACAAACCCAGTGAGAATCCATGTAGTTTCTCACTGCATCTCTGCTAGGATTCGCGTGAAAAGAATTAACCCTTTACCCAACGTATTCTCAAAAATCGCCAATTAATTTTCATTATTTTTTAATTTTTTGTCTCAAAAACATAGGTTATGACCCCTCGTTGGAACGAGCTCGTCGAGCTCGTTCCAATGAGGGGTCATAACCTATGTATTTGAGACAAAAAATGAAAAAAATTAGCTATTCAAGAATTTTTTTTGCAAGTGTCGTCTGCTTTTCATGTTGCATAAAGGGTTAAGTCAATTTAATCCTTTCCTTACCATAGCGGCAGCAAATTAACCAATACAATGCTAACTAATACAATGTATATCCTGGTACTTTGTCAATCAAATTGGACAAATATGGCTGTCATTGGAACCGGCTCAATGAGCCAGTTCCAAAGATATCCATATTTGTAAGGTTTTATTGGTAAATATTGTTTATTTTTCAAAATATTATCAAATTCAGTTTATCTTTTAAAAATTGAAAAACTGTGTTAAGCAAAGGGTTAACATGTGTTATCAGTATACAACAGGGATTCAAAAAAGGTGGCCTCATGGGATCCTGGGACACTCCTTGCGATAATCCCTGGAACAAGTGTTCCAGATGGATGGAAGGACAGACCTCATTACTGTATCACTTCCCTGCAGAGGGTTAACAAAAACTATTCCACTTCTCACAGGGCACTGATAGCTGATATGATTATCACCAAATATTGGTAAATATGTCTCTCAACCAGTACTTTTACAATACATTCCATTGTTTTTAGATAAAAGGTGTTTTTCGGACATGCCTTCCTAAATACAGGTACAAAAATATGAGTCTTGCTTTGCAGTGTCTCATCTCGCCTTCGCCACACATTCACACCTTGGACACCGAGGCGAGAACAACTGCTCAGATGGAATTACCTGCTGAGATACAAGATAAGCTGCTAAGATTGAAGGCTGCCCTTGCTATCACCTGGAGTATCCAGGTGTGCAAGGACATAATTCACATAGCAGCGGATTTTGAGAGAGAAGCAGAACCGGAGTCCTTGGAGAGGTGTAGCACCTTTCGTGGGGGAGGGGGGGGGGGAATTTCTTCCCACGCTGCACACTGGTCACCCTCCAAGTGATACTGAGAAGTCAGATGCTGAATCTATCTACCGAATCCAGAAGAAGGCACAGAAGAGGAGGAAGAGAAAGAAAGGTTCCTCTGCCAGTTGGCATGATTCCCGCCGAATGACAAAGAGTTCCTGGAGAAGAAAAAGAGTGAGAAGGAAGAGAGGGAGGCATGTGCGATTGTTAAAAGTTTGACTCCTGTCACCCCTGATCAACTTGTGTCCAGCACCTTGCAGGAGAAGGGGCCAGAGGATACTAGGTCATCAGAAGACGAATCAATCTCCAACCCACCAGACTCTTTGGCTGAAGAGGAGATGGAGGAGGGAGATTTGTCTGTAGTGCAGGAAGTTGTCTCTGATGATGCACCTTCCATCCCTCCTGCTCTTGCTCCTCCTCTTTTTTCAGAATAGAGCCCCAACCAGGAGGTGAGCACCATGAAATCCATGGAGGTGTTCCTGAGAGTGGAGGTTGATGATGAGGAACTGCGATCAGATCTGCAGTACGAATTCGAGGTCTTCCAAAAATGCAATGGGTCCAGACGACGTAATCACAAGGCTCCTGTTGATGAAAATAAGCCTCCACAAACCAAAGATAACAGGCTCACCAGAAACAACAGAAGCTGCAAGGACTAACCAAGTCAATCCTCCGGCACTCCACCTTCAAGGGGGGTATCACCAACACAGCCACCACCTGTGAATAGACGAAGGCACAGAAACCACTGAGTTCCGCAGTCTCTTTGCTCCTTTGCAGCGACCAAACATAACGGAAAATAACATACAGTCAGAACGGATCAAAAAGGGCTTGCTCCACAATGTCTCTGTGCGCCTCCAGCATGTGAAACCATTCCTTTTTTTGGCAGTGTCTCGTAATATTAATAAGTATTGAATAATACATAAATCATTTTACCCTTTTAACCCTTTACCCAATGTAGACAATATCAAAATTTATTTTTTTAAATATCATTTTTTCAAATTTTTCAAAAAATTTCAACAAAACCATATCATGTGACCCCTTGTTGGAATGAGTTCGACGAGCTCATTCCAACGAAGGGTCATATGATATGGTTTTGTTGAAATTTTTGGAAAAGTTAAAAAATTTATAGTAATTTATATATTTTTTATACTTACCAATGACCCAGACTTAGCTGGTGCTAACTCTAACAAAACCAGGGCCAAACACAAATTTTGCCCCCCAGTCCCCAAAATTTGCATCCAAAACAAAAAGAAATCATGTCCTAAAGGACCTCCATACTACGCCTCTACTGCGCATGCGCAGTGACGCAGTCGTCCCGAAATTGGCGCCAATTATCATTCTTACTGGCAGTGCCTGGTCAGCGCTATGTACTCAGCGGGGAGGCAAGAGTTCCCAACTCCAGGGAGGGCCATCCCCGTCTGGGTCATTGGTAAGTATAAAAAATATATAAATTACTATAAATTTTTTAACATTTTTATACTGTACCAATGACCCAGACTTAGCTGAATAGTAAACAGGCTGGAGGGCCTAGGACATAGAGGAAAATCCAATAAGCTCAACTATATAGTAAAGAGGTAACCCCTTAAGGAGAAAAGGAGTATTAGGCTTTACATGTATCTTTCTTATTTAATATTAAATTAGAAAGATACACTACCCTTAATAATTGAGCACAATAACATTCATGTTCTCTATTGACATCCAGTATAACCCTTATACTAATTATTTTTAAAGCAAGCCAATAAATAAAGTAGTCCAGAGAATTGAGACTCTTTATAATCATTTAAAAGTGTCCGAGTATTGTATATTAAAGCCCGTTTGACACTTGACATATACAAATGCTTCACACCGAGCTACACTTTAAAAATAAGACATGAATGAATTTAAACATTAATATTACACTTTAAAACCATCCCGGAAGCGACTCAGAAATACTGACTTGGAGGAGGCATTCCCTTGCTTTTCACTATAAAGCAGGTGACCTAAGGGAACACCCACCCGCCCCCCCCCTTCCCCTTGCCCTGGGTCAAATAGCCCAGAGCGAAGAGGGCAGCCGGACGGAGTCACTGCCGGAACAGAAAGCCTGCATAACTATAGTTGCAACTGTTTAGTGGACGACATTCTGAGCAACAGATAACGGACCTAAACAATGCAGGTCTCCAGAAATGGACTCAATATTTCTGAGATAAAAATTCGTAAATGTGGATGGCTGAGACCAATAAGCAGCCTTCATTAAATCTGTAATAGCAACACTATTAGCATAAGCCCAGGAAGTAGAAAGAGCTCTTACTTCATGATCAGAAATTTTAAGCACAGACTGCTGAGAAGAAGATAAATCTTCATAAGCAGTACGGATAGTTAACTGAATCCATCTAGCAATAGAATGGACTGAAATGTCCTTTCTATTAGGCATCAAAGACAGAAAGAAACGTTTCCGTCCCTTTCTGATAAACTGAGATCTCTGTTTATAGATACGTAGTGCTCTAACAGGACAGAGTAAAGGCCTACGCCCGTCTGAAGACGGAAGAGCCTTAATAACAATAGGTTCCGGATATTTATTAGGAGCCTGATTCTTAGCTAAAAAACCCACATTAGTAGTGAAGGTGATAGTGTTCCCAACACTACGATAATGAGAATCATCCACCGATAGTGCATGAAGCTCACTGACTCTTCTGGCAGAAGAGAAAGCTAAGAGAAAAGCTGTCTTATAAGATAAGAATTTGAAATCTACTGTCCCAAGAGGTTCAAATGGCTTTTCCTTCAATTTAAGGAGAACCCAAGCTAAATTCCACTTAGGAATTAATCTAAGAGTTCTGGGTCTATTTATCGAAAAGTTTCTAACCAACTTCGATAAAGAGACATTAGATCCAATTTGTAAACTATCATGATGTGCATAGGTATCAGATAACATAGATCTATAACCCTTTATAGTAACAGGCTGCAGTTTGATTTCGTCAAACAAGTATACTAGAAAGTTTGCAATGTCTGGTATAGAGGGATCAAATATATCTACAGAATGATCCCTACACCAACGACGAAAAACCTTCCACTTAGCCGCATAGTTTAGCGAAGAGGAGGTCCTCCTACAGTTAGAAATCGCGTCCACTGCTCGTCCTGTAAAGTGCTTGCCATGCAAGAAGGACCGCACAACGGAAAAACGTGAAGGTTGAGACCTTGCGGGTTGTGATGGAGTTGGCGCGATTTCCCCTGCGAAAGAAGATCCTCTCGTGGAGGAAGCTTCCGCGGTAGGTCCCACAACAGACACCTGAGTAGATTTATCCACGGTCTCTGTGGCGACAGAGATGCTACCAACAGAATCTTGCATTGAGATTGTTTTATCTTTAGCAATACTTGTTGAATTAACGGCGCTGGAGGATACGCATATCCTATCATTCCGTCCCAAGGGATCGACAGAGCGTCTACTGCAAATGCTCTTGGATCCGGACACGGAGACACATACGTCTGCAACTGATTGTTGAGATGTGTCGCAAATAAGTCTATCATTGGCCGTTCCCATTGGTAGCAAATCTGATTGAATACTTGTTTGTTGAGAGTCCACTCCGACGGCAACAAGCGACCCTTTCGTGAAAGGGAGTCTGCTAGCACATTCAGACGACCCGGTATGTGACGGACCGAAAGAAGAACGTGATGTTCTAACGCAAACAGAAGAATTCTTTCCGTTAGATTGAACAACGGAACTGAATGAGTGCCTCCCTGATTCCGTATATACGCCACTACTGTCGTATTGTCGGATAGGATTTGGACATGAGCATCGTGAATAATGTCCATCCAGTGACGTAACGCAAGCCAAATTGACATCATTTCCTTGATGTTTATGTGCTTGCACAGGAATTGCGGATCCCAAAGACCCTGGCATCTCAAATCCGTTGGGATTAATGATGCACCCCAACCTGTTTGACTGGCATCCGTCATAACGGTAAAACTCGGATCCGGCAACTGCAGCGGAACTCCTTGAGTTAACCACTGAATGTTTGCCCAAGTCTGAATCTCTTGTTTCACTTGATCTGACAAGAGAACGTCTACATCGAGCGAATGAATTTTCACACTCCAATTCTGAGTCAGGAAAATTTGAAGAGGACGTGTGCGTAGCCGCCCCATCGGAATGAGATCCGCGGCGGCTCCGCACAGACCTATCAGTCTCATAAATTCTCTCGCCGTGACTTTGTCTGCGTGCAGACAATAGCGAGCGTAACAACTGACTAATTTCGCTCTGGTTAACGGCAGACGAACGAGATTGTTGTGCGTCTCGAAGCTCATTCCCAGATGAGTGAATGACTTGGACGGCACCAGATCCGACTTCTCCTCGTTTACTATAAAACCGAGACGTCGGAGCAATAGAAGAAGATTCTGAACATCGTTCTGAAGCGTTAACTCGTTGCCGTACCTCTGAAGAATGTTGTCCAGGTAGGCCGACGTTACCGCAGACGAATGAGCTCGGAAGTAGATCATTACCGAGTTCATTACCCGAGTGAAAGCCCAGGGTGCTAGATTCAATCCGAAGCACATCGCCCGGAATTGATACACCACTCCCAGGACTGCAAAGCGTAGATACTTTCGGAATGTCGGATGTACCATGACGTGAAAGTACGCATCTTTGAGATCTATGCTCGTTGCATAATCGTTCACCCGAATACTCGCTCTGACCGATCGAATCGTCTGCATATAAAACTTCGGAGCGACGATCAGCTTGTTTATCCAGCTCAAATCTATGACTGGACGGAACGAGCCGTCTGGTTTCGGAACCAGAAACAGGTGGCTGTAGAATCCCAGAGATTCCTGGTTTTCTACGACCTCTACCGCGTTCTTCATTAAAAGAGACTGCACCTCTGACAACAGAGCGTCTCTTTTCTGTGGATTTGACGGAAGATGAGTCCACTTTGGACTTCGAGTTAATGGAGGCTTTCGTTTGAAGGATATCTTTAGACCTTCCGAAGTGACTCCTCTCACCCAAGTGTCGTCCGTAATCGACGCCCACTCTTGTGAAAAACTCGACAACCTTCCGCCAACCGGAACGCGATAGAGGTTTAAGCCATCACCTCCTGGACCTGCGAGGCCTGCGGTAGGAGAAACCACGTCTTCCACGACCCGCACCTCGCCTCGTCGACCTCGGGGCGTCCGACCGATTGTCCCGGCCTGAAGGACGTCCCGAACGAGAGTCGCTATCCTGACGGTCTCTCGAATAAGACCAAGAGAACGAACCGGAACCTCTATAGGAACCTCTCTTGGGCGCATTAGACCCAGAAGTGCCTGTCTTATTCGTGTCTGCTGTATCCGACTTCTTAGGAGCCGATCTGAACAACAGAGAATCATTAGCTTTCTTTTTAATTTTATCATAAATAGCGGAAAGCTTGCCGTCAAAGAGAAGTTCTCCTGAGACCGAAGCGACTCTAAGAGAGTTCTTCACCTTAGAATCCACTAGTGTGGATGTAGCTAGGGCTGCGTCACGTCTAACCAACTCCAGATTTGCCACTGAAAGGGCGGAGTTACACGTGGAATAAGCTACTGCCCTTGAAAGAAGTCTTAAAGAGGATTGTATATCCTGAAACTCTTCCCCTTGAAGGCGCAGTGATAACGCCTTAGTAAGGTGATCTGCGTAAGATAAGGCATCTAAATTGGCTCTGTTAGACGCAATAGCTGTTTCCAACACCGCGGTTGGAATAGAAGCTGATGACGGTAATGATAGCTCTAAGTCTTTCGCCTCGTCGTCCATACGCAGAGGAACTCTCGGTATACCCTGTCCTGCCGTATCGAATTTATTCCTTGCATTAATGAAAGGCAGGTTGAGAGTATTAGCGGACAAGAAACCTGCTTTCCCCGTCCTGGAAGCAAGTTTAAATATAGCGTTGTTCAATAATTCAAATGTTCTAGCAACATTATTGGACTGCGACGGAAACTCGGGAGCGATGTCCCTGAACCGCTCAAAAAATTCAGAGTCCAATGACGCTATAATTCTCTTGTCCGGAAGCGCAGCAGTCTGGCCCGACGGAACAACTTGAGGGAGAAAGTGCCGGATGAAGTCCACGGCAGCTTTATGTTGTTCCGAAAGGGATAGCTCCAAGTCATCCGTATCCCTTTCACCATCCGGTCGGACCTCACGATGTTCCCGGTCGTCCGCCCCCGATGCTTCGGCGGAGCGTACCGACCCAGCGCCGTCGGATAATTCTCGATCCGACACCGTTTCTGTCGGCTGCTGGGATGCTGCGATAAGCTGTGCTATCTGCACAAGAATGTCCGGCGTCGAGACCTGCGGAGGCGCAGTCTTTCGCTGCTTCGCCGAGGGCAGCTCCGCATCAGATGGCTCCCGCATACTTTTCCTATGCGAACGTCCGGAGTCCATCGGTCTCGAATCCCTGGCTGCCGGATGGTGTGACCTGGTCGCCGAAGAATCCTTCATCGGCGAAGCTGGTAATATATCGGCGGTCACGCAGCCAAGGTGCGGTCGTGTGCGCTGACGAGAAGAGGAAGCCTTAACAGTCTCTGCGGACTGCTTATACAACGGAGCGTCCCGAGCGACGGACGTATGCTCCACTAAAGACACATTTTGTACCACAACATCTGGTCCCAGATGTTGTTGTACGAGAGAGGGACCTCTCTCGCTCGCGGCCCGGCTGGACCTGGACGAGCTATGAACCGGACTAAAAGGCTTCCTCCGTTCTCGCTTACTATCCGCCGTCACTGGGTGTGCATCTATTATGTTTATAGTGCTCGCATCACCCAAAATTTCCTCTTGGACCGCATCGGACGAACCCGGCTGCCGAACCATTCGGTGAATGGACTCTACACCGGGCGAGCTAGCGGACGACATTTGTCTAATCTCCATGAGCACTTTTGCCGCTAGCTCTGAATTCATTTGTGACGACGGAAGCGCACTAGAAGAAGATAACATGGAAACATCACCCTGTTCTGGTTCCTCTGAAATAGAAACTGAGAGAGTAGAGTGACCTTGCGGAGAAAGAGCCGGCATCGCTCTTTCTCCAGAAACAACATATCGTGACACACGTTTCCAATGTTTCTCATCCCAATGTTCACATATAGGACAGGGATTAATGCGAGAACACTGACTACAATTAATACAATGATCACGAAAGTCAGAGGAAGATTTCTTCCTATTACAATTTGAACAACGTCCCTTCATTGTGAAAGAACAACAATAAGTCCTAGTTACTCGCAAAAACCCCTGACACAAAGATACATAATAACATGATCCATTAATAAATGAAAAAACAATTGCAAAACAAAATAATTTTGAAAAAATATTTTTTCAGAGAAGCCCAAGTTGCTGAAAAGTAACGTTGAGCCCCGATGGATCCGATGGCAAAGTGTGGTCAAAAATTTTAAATTTATATAAAATAATTAATGAGACACTTTCGGATAATATAAATGTATCTTATAATGAGATAAACTACCACAAAGGCAAACAGCCCCCCTCAAAAAAGGCTGTTGCCAATGAAAACAAACAGTGTAAACACACTAGAAAACATGACTCCAGGCACTGAAGAAACTGGCCCGGAATCAGTCATCAATTACACTCTATCTGATGCAAAACAGAGACTCCCAGGGGAGAATCTGTAGAACATCAGATGGAAGATGCAGAACACAAACGTTATACACCCATGGGTGAAAACGTAACTATGGGGAAAATAACAGAAAACATTCTGTAACCAAGCAACTCTCCCAGGAAATTTTAGAAATGAAATTTCTCAAAAATATGCCAAAAGCATGGGAGAATTGCCAGGGGGGACTTTAGAAGGCTAGGGGAGAGGAAACACTGAATAAGCAGTGCAACAATTAGCAAGAATGACAACAAGAGGCCCATGCCTCGAAAATAGGCAACTTAACATAATTTCATCAAAAAATTTTAAGTACAGCCCTGATTATTTTTTGCCACTTCTTTTTCCTCTCCTCCTTCTATCCTCCTTAGAATCACATTTTCTCCAAAAATTACGTGTCTGGCATCCTTTAAACTGAGATTTACAAGCACAAAGATCAGTGAGATGTTGACTGATGAAAGGCCAAACAGAGAATGATAATTGGCTCTAATTTCGGGACGACTACGTCACTGCGCATGCGCAGTAGAGGCGTAGTATGGAGGTCCTTTAGGACATGATTTCTTTTTGTTTTGGATGCAAATTTTGGGGATTGGGGGGCAAAATTTGTGTTTGGCCCTGGTTTTGTTAGAGTTAGCACCAGCTAAGTCTGGGTCATTGGTACAGTATAAAAATATAATATTTTTTCAACTACTGAATTTGCATGTTACGCGGGCGGATGCAGCCGATTCGTTGGGTAATTATTTATTTATTTATTGGTGTTTAACTTTAAGGTCACATATTTTTGCACAATGGCTAATCATGACCACAACATGAGTATCAACTCAAGACCAGGGGAGAGCGTTAATAAGTCATATTGCCCATTTTAGAGAAGGTTTGCACCTCCCAAGCATTGGTGACTGGGTCCTATTTTACCAGTAAAACAGAGCCTGTTTACCACAGTGAACAGGCACTGCTTCACATCCTGGGGTTCCCGCGGGGAGATTCGTTGGGTAAAGGGTTAAATATTTTTTCTCTGTTTGCCTCTAAACACAGCCTATGCCTCCTCATCAGAATGATCTTATCAAGCTCTTTCCAACTAGGTTCCATGTGCATAATTTTTTACTCAAATGAAAGTGTCAATGACACTGTAGCTCAACTTGTTAAGACATGTACATGTATAGTATGTGACACAGCAAGAACAAACATCTAGGTAATGACCTGATAACAAAGGTACATATAAAGTATTGTAACGGTCTGTACATAAATACTGACCGTAGCCTGTAACAAATGTATAGATAAAGTATTGTAAAGGTGGGTGACAGTCAGATGCTACACTCCGAGTGGGTCTGACTGAACCCCAAAATATTTGTTCTCATAGCACAGTGATAACAAAGGCACCCCAAAACACACTCGTTCCTGTCCCAAGGTGAAAACAAAGGTACCCAAGAAGTTTCGTGAAGATCAGTTCATAAACACAAACTGTATAGAAGTTGTGACAAAAAACTGATTAGACCTAATTTCTGTACAAAATGGTCACTTGAATTTTGGACCGCACCTAGAAACACTCGTTCTCGTCCCAAGGTGATAACAAAGGTACCCAAGATGTTTTGTGAAGATCGGTTCATAAATACAGCCTCTAGCCCAAGCCATATTGACATGTGCACTTACAGTGTACAAGTAGCACTGAATAAATCAAAGTTCATCTAATTTGCATAATTTCTGCACGATAAAAAAAACCGCACTATATGTGATGTATTCCATGTTACTAAACATTCATACAAAAATTTATTCAAATCAGAACTTTCATACAGAAGTTCTGTACAAAAGACTGATTACACTAATTTTGGTACAAAATAGCTGCTGGTGGCCATCTTGAATTTCGGACCACACCCCAAAACACTCGTTCTCATCTCACGGTGATAACAAAGGTACCCAAGAAGTTTCATAAAGATTGGTTCATAAATACGGCCTCTAGCCTGAGCCGTATAGAAGTTGTGTACAAAAAACTGATTAGACCTAATATCGGTACAAAATAGCCACTGGCAGCCATCTTGAACTTTAGACCGAACCCAGAAACACTCGTTCTTGTCCAATGGTGATAACAAAGGTACCCAAGACATTTCGTGAAGATCGGTTCATAAATACAGACTCTAGCCCGAGCCGTATTGACATGTGTACTTACTGTGTGTAAGTAGCTCTGAAAAAAATCAAAGTTCATCTAATTTGCATAATTTCTGCATGAGAAAAAAACCCGTATTATATGTGATGTATCCCATGGTACTAAACATTCACACAAAAAATTATTCAAATCAGTGCTTTCATATGGAAGTTCTGTGCAAAAATCTGATTGCACCTAATTTTGTACAAAATGACTGCCATCGGCCATCTTGAATTTCGGACCGGACCCAAAAACACTCGTTCTCGTCCCACGGTGATACCAAAGGTACCCAAGATGTTTCGTAAAGGTCGGTTCATAAATATGGCCTCTAGCCCGAGCCATATTGGCATTTGCACTTACAGTGCTAAAAGTAACACCAAAAAACATCAAAGTTAGGCTAATTTGCATAATTTACGCACGCGAAACAAACCCGTATTATATGTGATGTATCCCATGGTACTAAACATTCATACAAAAAATGATTCAAATCAGTGTTTTCATATGGAAGTTATGCGCAAAAATCTGATTGCACCTAATTTTGTACAAATGGCTGCCAGCAGCCAAATTGAATTTCGGATCGGACCCAAAAACATTCGTTCTCATCCCACGGTCATAACAAAGTTACCCAAGAAGTTTCGTAAAGATTGGTTCATAAATACGGCCTCTAGCCTGAGCTGTATTGAATTGTTGACGGACAGACAGACGACGGACAACTGGCCATGGCATAAGCTCAAATTTGGCTTCGCCAAAGTTGAGCTAAAAATGAAAATATTTAATCATTCAAGAAAGTTTTGTGCAAGTGTTATCATCAGAGTGTTGTGTTTGGTAAAGAGTTAACCTTTTACCTAATATACAGTACGTGCAGAGTGTATTATCACTAAACCACCCACAGAGTGGATATTCCACCCAAGCAATAATTGCAAATTTGCTGCAAAGTTTCAACTAATGGACCTCCGGGTTAAACTGGCTGAAACATTGCTTGTTTTTTTGTCCATACATGTATGTACAGAATATGAAAGTGATACTTTGGGTGATAACACTACTTGACAGGTGATTTTGTTACAATCCACTCTCCACGTACTGTAGCAGTAAAATCTACCCAGTGTATTACCCAAGAATCTCAACTCCAATATTTTTGCTTCCAGAACATGAGCTCATCAAGCTTGCTCCAGTGAGATGTCCTAAGCTACGTTTTTGAAGAAAAATAATAATTCTTTAATTTTTTAGTCCTGTCCCTAGTGTTCCAATACAAAAGGCCCCAAAAGAATTTCCATGACTTTTGCATTTGGAAAATAAATCCTTTTCTACGACTACCTTGATCACATTTCTTTATTTTTTTTTTTTTTGGAGGGTGGGTGGAGTTGACAGCTATATATAGTGGCCATTAAAATTGGATCATACCAGCTTGAATGAGTTGGACATGTAAAGTTCTCACACTAAAATTTTAAGCCCATGTTTTCATTGTAATTCCAACATTTCACATCATTTTCTCCCAAATTAATTATGTAAAGTTGAATTCTTCTTTATGTCCATTGGTGCTTAAATGCCCCTCCCCCCTCCCCACACACACTTCCACAATGATGTCAGAATAAGTAAATTTCAGCATGCAGTTTTTCCTTTCAAAACTTTTTTTTTTGCAAATTCAACTGGTTAAATTTCTAATTACATGAGGAAAATTTGCTGCTTGAAATTTTGGTATTTTGACATCAGTGGGCAGAGGGTGAAGGTCACTTTTTACAAAATGCTTGTGACCCTGCTTTGGAATGAGTTTGTTCCAATGAAGGGTCATAACCTGTCAAGATCGATTCGAATTTGTCCATGCTAAGGGTTAATGGTCAGGGATTGTAAATAATTAATTTGATATGTTTGCTTATAAAAGCCGCAAGTAGACACTGGGTACAAATTATTGTAGGCTAATTTATTAACTGCTTGATCAGGTGGGTGTTTATCTCTCGTTGAGAGGACTAATGGTTCCCCGCTGCGATGTTTAAAACTACTACACAACTTATATTTGAAAGTCCCTAATAGTAATTCGTTACTGTCAGCCGCAGATGGTGTTCCACGCTATGTGGCCCTCAAATAAGTGTCATCCCCGTAGTTCTAAATATCAGACTCACGAGCTTACAAAGAGATATCTCATCTATCTTAATAATGGAGTCCTATATCACAGAGGAACCGACTTAATGATTAATTAGACACGGAAATGCCATATAATGAGAGACTGATCATCGGTAGTCAGTCGACCTTGGATTGAGTCAGTAATCCATTGGGAAGAGGGCTCGGAGCTCTAGCCATTGGGGCTGTCATTTGTAGAAATTAATTGTGGAGACTAAGTGGGCTCCGTTTAAGTAGGCGAGTGGTTGCTAGGTTAAGTGACGTGACGCATAGGCGAAGTGTAGAGTAGTAAAGAGCTGTCGAGAGCTCGAACAATTAACTTAATCGAAGCTGTTGAGAGCTCGAACATTTGATTTAAGCTAAGAGCTTAGAGTGAGCTTAGTTGAGACCAGTAAATTAGATGCATGAACTTTATTTGTTTAAACAGTATACAGAAATTGGTATAAACGGACACTGGTGTAGAAGGCAAGTGGTTATGAAGTGACTACGATATCGAATGTGTAAAATTTAGTTAGACAGAGTTGGTTATAGTTGACTGGCAATTTAGCGTATTTGGAGGTTGAGCAGCGGATAATAGATAATACGTTATGTACGCAATCGCTTGAGAAGTGAAGAGGAAACCCAGGCGTGAGGAACAACCAGAAACATCTAGACAACAGCATCGAACACGGGGTACCCCAGAAAGAGCTCAAACTTTATGAGGGAAATTCATATGTGCTTTGTTTGTGTATAATGTATATTCTTGGATTGTTCATAGATACGTATATGTGAGTACATAGTGTTATTTTTATTTCCATTAAATTATACTCAAATGATCCAACATCGGTTATCGTTTTTAATATCAAGTCATGGACCCCTTAGGATGACGAATCTGCCCCAACAAAAATCACAACACCATGAGGCCGAGAGGCGTATGTTCACTCGAAAGCCCGGTTGTCCTCTGTGAGTACGGCCGAGCTCTGGAATGATCATAAATCTCACATATCTGCCCCAACGTGCTGTGACAAAAAACTGGCAAGTGCTACCAGGATTCATCTAAAAAGGTAACATTTTGAAAAGTTAAAAACCGACGGAATCGCTGAGGTAATTTATGGGCATGCCATGCCATTTTACTTATAATGTTCATGCAGTTTGCCTTTAAATAAGCTCTTGGTAAAATGGTAAGGGAAAATTGGCTTAGATAGCAGATGTGAATACGGGAATAGGAGACGGTTGAGCAGGCATTCTTTTTCGAAATTATTATTATTCTTATTATTATTATTTGCTTGTGGTTCATCTAATAGAAGTTGTAGTTATGGATACCGTTACCCCCTTGGCACAACTTGTGGCGCTAGGAAAGGAAATATGTCCGTGGGGAACAGAAGAGAGAGCAGAAAGAGTTAGCGTTGAGGCATGAGAGCGAATTAGAGACAAGTAGCCATGAAGCGCGAAGAGGCTGCTGCAAGGGCAGTGGAGAGAAGGGCTGAACGAGAGCATGAGTCACGTGAGAGGGAAGCAGTGCTTGAGCGAGAGAAGGCTGAAAGAGAGCATGAAAGAGAGAGAGCGCGAGTCACGTGAGAGGGAAGCAGCACTTGAGAGAGAGAAGGCTGAAAGAGAGCAGGAAAGAGAGCGAGTCACGTGAGAGGGAAGTGGTGGTTGAGCGAGAGAAGGCTGAAAGAGAACAGGAAAGAGAGTGTGAGTCACGTGATAGAGAGTACGAGAGACAGAGTTGTTGAGAGTGAGAGCCGAAACACAGGGAAGTAATGGTGGGACTGTGGACAACAATTCGGGAGGCCATGTAAGGGCTATGTACCCGAACTTGCCGAAATTTGACGAAAAAGCAGATGATGTCGATGCCTTTTTGCAAAGGTTTGAGAGGTTTGCTCAGAGCAATGGGTGGCCCGAAGATTCTTGGGGGGGGGGGGGGGGGGGGTGTCTGAGCCTGTTACTAACTGGCCAGTCTCTTCAAGTGTATGCAAGTATGCCCCCGGACCTAGCCAACGACTACGGTGAGTTGAGAAAGCTATTCTCAAATAGTATCAACTCACCAAAGATGGCTTTAGGGTTAAATTCAGAGAGTGTAAGGCAGGAAAGGGTGAAAGTGTTTTTCGGTTTGTGTCGTGAGCTTTCAGGTATCTTTTACCTCGAACTGGCAGAGATTGACGAGTTGTATCAATCGGGAACGGGACCACTCGCCCCCGGGCCAACTCGCCCCTTGCTGGTGGGCCAACTCGCCCCCGGGCCAACTCGCCCATGGGCCAACTCGCCCCCAGATGGAATAACGAGGCTTGGTCATGATGGGTGTTTAAAAACGAGTAACAACGCGCGATTTCAAAAATAATTTTGTTTATTTTAAAAAAAATCTCTCAGTTATTAACGATAATATAATTGTTTTACCTCTCAATTTTTACGTAACATAAATAATGAATTTTTATCAAACATATAATATTTATTTACAAAAGTATAATAAGTCTACGTCTTTACATAAACAGATGAACATTTCCTTAAAAAGGCTGCCGTTGACAGTTCTGGGGGATCTGCCATATATTTATCCCAATATTGTTGAATCTTTTGAGCCATCTTCCTGTATTTTGTTCGTGTATCCGTTTCCAAATCTGCAGCTCTGACGCGCAATTTCACTGTCTGTAGAAACTCACATCCCTGCCGATGGTATTCATTCTACGATGCCAAGCTGAAAATAGAAAAAAGTTAACTATTAAATACAAATACTAATAATAAATCTTAAATAAATAAATAAATTTAAATAAATAAATTTAAATAAATAAATATAAATTTAAGTTTGTATCATTACATACTATCTTTAAGTTTAAGTTAAAATGTAACTTTTTCATTTCAATTTCTAGAAATTCAGAAAAGGAGAATTTATTTTAGAAATACTGACCTTCAATATCATTATTAGTCCTCACTGTATGCCCGAAAATGCTCCACTCTTGGATTCCAAAGGTAGTTGAGTCAACCCACTGTTGTCAGCCACAGATGGTGTTCCATGCTATGTGGCCCTCAAATAAGTGTCATCCCCATAGTTCTAAATGTCAGACTCACGAGCTTACAAAGAGATATCTCATCTATCTTAATAACGGTGTCCTATATCACAGAGGAACCGACTTAACTAGAGGTACTGTGAGCAAACTCACAAAGTGATACCCCCCCCCCCACGCCTGAAATGTATACGTTAGATTATCTCCCCTTGGAAATGTCAGAACGGAATTATATTGCTTCATGCACATCTTCATATGGAGTTCTTCCATTGTGTAAAGTTTCATGAAAATTCTTCAAACAGTTTAGGAGGAGTTGTGCTTACAAGGGTGGACAGATTGTATAAGTTGGATTATCTCCCCTTGGAAATGTCAGAACGGAATTATATTGCTTCATGAACATCTTCATATGGAGTTCTTCCATTGTGTAAAGTTTCATGAAAATTCTTCAAACGGTTTAGGAGGAGTTGCGCTTACAAGGATGGACAGACGGTATAAGTTAGATTATCTCCCCTTGGAAATGTCCGAACGGAATTATATTGCTTCATGCACATCTTCATATGAAGTTCTTCCTTTGTGTAAAGTTTCATGAAAATTCTTCAAACGGTTTAGGAGTTGCGCTTATAAGGATGGCCAGACGGTATAAGTTAGATTATCTCCCCTTGGAAATGTAAGAACGGAAATATATTGCTTCATGCACATCTGCATATGGAGTTCTTCCATTGTGTAAAATTTCATGAAAATTCTTCAAACGGTTTAGGAGGAGTTGCGCTTACAAGGATGGACAGACAGACAGATGGACGGACAGGGTGATTCCTATATACCCCCCCCCCCCCCCCCCCCCCCCAACTTTGTTTGCGGATATAATGATTAATTAGACACGAAAATGCTATATAATGAGAGACTGATCATCGGTAGTCAGTCGACCTTGGATTGAGTCAGTAATCCATCAGGAAGAGGGCTCGAGCCATTGGGGCTGTCATTTGTAGAAATTAATTGTGGGGACTAAGCGGGCTACGTTTAAGTAGGCGAGTGGTTGCTAGGTTAATTGACGCGATGCATAGGCAAAGTGTAGAGTAGTAAAGAGCTATCGAGAGTTCGAATAATTAACTTAATCGAAGCTGTTGAGAGCTCGAACATTTGATTTAAGCTAAGAGCTAAGAGTGAGCTTAGTTGAGACCGGCAAGTTAGATGCATGAACTTTATTTGTTTAAACAGTATACAGAAATTGGTGTAAACAGAGACTGGTGTAAAAGGCGAGTGGTTAAATCTGTGGAGTGAAGTGACTATGATATCGAATGTGTAAAATTTAGTTAGACAGAGTTGGTTACAGTTGACTGGCAATTTAGCGTATTTGGAGGTTGAGCGGCGTAAAATAGACAATTCGTTATGTACGCAATCGCTTGAGAAGTGAAGAGGAAACCCAGGAGTGAGGAACAACCAGAAACATCTAGACAGCAGCATCGAACACAGGGTACCCCAGAAAGAGCTCGAACTTTATGGGGGAAATTCATATGTGCTTTGTTTGTGTATAGTGTATATTCTTGGATTGTTCACTGATGCGTATATGTGAGTACATAGTGTTATTTTTATTTCCATTAAATTATACTCAAATGATCCACCGTCGGCTATCTTTTTAAATATCAAGTCACGGACACCTTAAGATGACGAATCTGCCCCAACAAAAAACACAACACTGCGAGGCCGAGAGACGTATGTTCACTCGAAAGCCTGGCTGTCCTCTCTAGTACGGCCGAGCTCTGGAGTGATCATAAATCTCACATATCTGCCCCAACGAGCTGTGACATAACCTATATTTTGAAGGCAAAAATTGAAAAAAAAATCAGAACGGTGATTTTAGTGACCAGTTCTGAACAGATATGAACAATGCCAGGTGAAAGGTAAAGGAAGAATTAATTACCAAATTCTTTTCACTTTTAACCCTTTATCTACCCTGAATAACAGACAACATTTGCAAAAGAGGACTTGAATAACGAGCTCCAACAAGGAGTCAGAAGCCATGTTTTTGAGGCAAAAAATGAAAAAAATAATCAAATTTGAATGGTGATTTTTCTGAATAGCATTGGATGGTTTGGTTGATTACTTTCGGTAAAAGGTTAAAGCCCTGAATGCCTTGGCCTCAACTTTTTTAACCCTTTGAAACAGCGGGGCCATTTTTCCAGCCGAGGAACATGATACGTCATAATTTCATTAAACAGGATGGCTGCCTGGTAAATGTGTGGGGTAGATCAATCAATATCTTCAATGTGCATCCCCAAGGTTGCACGTTGAAAATATTAATTGGTCTACCCCCAAATAATGAATATGGACTCTTCCATTGCTGCCATTGAACTGATATGGAAGATACCATATGGGTTCACAGGGTTAAGCAGACCTGTTGTGCAAAATGAACCGGCTGGGCCCCTGAGAACTTCTTAAAATCTCAAACACAATCCTGATAACCTTTGTCACTGCAGGTGAACAGGTCTTCCTGATAGTGATACCATATTATTTGAACCAGTTGACTGATCACCTCCTGAGTCCCCCGTCAATCAAATCCTCATGGAAGATCCTCAATCTCTGCGTGGTAGGTGGACTTAACTCCTTGCATGCTGCTGGCGGCTATTCCTGCCCAGGACACAAAGTCTATTGCTACTGAAATTAGTATAATTTGGGCATGTTTAACCAAATTTCCCCCTGTCAATTCAATTGATATTTTAACCAATGATTTTTTGAGTTAAATGGAAATGAATTTTTCATCAAATATAGTCATGGCTGCTTTAGAGCAGCCATGACTATATTTGATGAAAAATATTTAGAAAATACTCAGCAGGTTAAGAGTTAAAATAACTGATAACCTGTAGACTGCCATTTTTTATGTACTCCATCTTTTTTTAAGTAGTCTTAATAACACTTGAAGCCCTCATGTTTTCAACAGTTTTATGGGTGGAGGAAGCCAGAGTATGCAAAAAAGAACCACTGAGCAGTGGCAAGTATCTAACTCCACACAAGCAGGGTTAGCATTGGTTGAAGATGCACTCGACATGTAATTTTCCCTAGAGCACAGCATCACCATGCCCCCACATGGATAATTGGGATTAAGTGCTTTGCCCAAGGACACAGGGCAGTTACCCCAGTGGGGATTGGACCACTGCTGCAACCACTGAGCCACCATGCTCCTACTCATTCTTTCAAGAGTTTAATTCAATGTTGTATGTATTTATTTATTGGTGTTTAAGGTCACACACTTAAGCACAATGGCTAATCTTGACCATGACAGTTTTACAGGTGGAGGAAGCCGGAGTACCCGGAGAGAACCACCGAGCAACGACGAGCAGCTGCCAGCTCCCCAACACCGTAACTCCGCACTGCAGCACAGGCAGGGTTAGATTGGTTGAAGACATGTGCACCATCGACGTGCAGTACGCCTTAGTACATGGCGTCATCGTGCCCCCACGTGGACAATCGGGGTGAAGTGCCTTGTCCAAGGTCACAACGCGGGAGCGCGAATCAGTCGCTGAAATGGTCACCCATCCAACTACTAACTGTGCTTGACGTTGCATAACTTCGGTGATCTGACGAGAACCGGTTACCACGATGCCACCGCACCCCCATTCAATGTTGTGATATATCCATTCAGTATTACTTTGTTTGCTAATCATTTGGTTGTACTTAACCCTTTACCCAACGCAGACGATATCAAAATTTTTTATTTTAATATTTGTTTTTTCAAATTTTTAAACAAATTTCAACCAAACCATATCATGTGACCCTCATTGGAACGAGCTCAAGGAGCTTGTTCCAATGAGGGGTCACATGATATGGTTTCGTTGAAATGTTTTGAAATATATATATTTTTTAATAACTTAATTTGTAAATTACGCGGGAGGATACGACCAATTTGTTAGGTAAAGGGTTAATATCCCTCCATTATTTATTTATTGGTGTTTAAGGTCACATATTTCTGCACAATGGCTAATCATGACCTCGACAGTTTTATGGGTGGAGAAGCCGGAGTGCCCGGAGAGAACCACCGAGCGACAGCGAGCAACTGTAAACTCTCCAAGATACTAACTCCACACAAGCAGGGTCAGCATTGGTTGAAGACAGGTGCACCATCGATGTGCAGTACGCCTTAGTACACAATGTCACTGTGCACCCACATGGGCAATGGGGGTGAAGTGTCTTGCCCAAGGACACAATGTGGTTGCCGCAGGTGGGATTCGAACCGAGGACCTCTCGACTTGCAGCCTGCACATCTACCTACTGAGCCACCGCACCCCAATATCCCTCTATTAGAAGCCCATGAGAAGACTATTGTGGATATCTGGCTTCAACTATTAACCCTTTACCTAACATGAAAAGCAGACGACACCAGCAAACAAAATTCTTGAATAACCAATTTTTTCATTTTTTGTCTCAAAAACATAGGTTATGACCCCTCACTGGAACGAGCTCGTTCCAATGAGGGGTGATAACCTAAGTTTTTGAGACAAAAAATGAAAAAATAGTGAAAATTAATTGGCAAATCTTGTGAATAGCGCTGACCGTTAAGTTGGGTAAAGGGTTAACCCTTTACCTAACAGCCACATCTACCAGCATAATTCATAAACTGAGCCATTGAAAAATAAAAATTTCAACAAAACCATTGAGCTTGTTCTATTGAGAGAGTCACATGATATGTTTTTTTTTAAATTTCTGGAAAAATTTGAAGAAAACAAGACTAACGTGACCTCCGGACTATCGCCAAATGGCCTGTAATACAGGAATGAAAAGTTTTCATTTGGATTTGGTGTTCGTGATAGTCCATAAGGGTTCGAATTTAATAAAATACATCTGAACATAGCAGCCGAAAGCTGTATTTACCTTATTTCCATAAGGTCAATACAGCCATCAATATGTTGGAACTTTCTCAACAGAACCAAATACATATGGATGTCACTTGAATTGGCATACAGTACAAGTCAAAATAAAATTGTTGGACAACTGCTAAATACTATGCATCTTTCTCTTCCTACACTGATAAGACCAGAAACTAACACAAGAGAGTTTTCCAAAAAATGATGCCAGATTCTGGTCTTATTAGTTCACAAGCTGCAGTTATTTTTTTTTTTTTTTATTAGGGTTTAACGACACATTAACAGCCAGGGTCATATCATGTCGGTGACAGTTTTATGGATGGAGGAAGCTGGAGTACCCGGAGAGAACCACCAGGCAATGACGAACAACTCCAGCTCTCCAATATCATAACTCTGAACTCTGCACCGCGGCACAGGTAAGGTTAGATTGGTTGAAGACATGCGCACCTTCGACATGCAGTACACCTTAGTACACAGCGTCACCGTGCCCCCATTTAGGCAATCGGGGTTAAGTGTCTTGCCCAAGGACACAACGTGGGAACGTGAATCAGTCGCTGAAATGGTCACCCATCCAACTCCTAACCGTGCTCGACGTTGCTTAACTTTGGTGATCTGACGAGAACCGGTTACCACGACGCCACTGCACCCCCAGCAGTATACATTATTGCAGTAATGTTACAACTTAGTTCGACTTGTACTGTAATGTGCAAGTTCTTTTGACAATATATCTGAATGGTTTTATTGGAAAATAGAGATAAAGGTGAATGGGCGGAATTTAGTTTATTTTTAACTGGTAGAGTGCTGGAAGCCCATATTTGGGCTTTATTCTGCAGTGCAGTTACTGCAACTTAGAGGCTTAAATTTCAGTGGCTGGGCTTCATATTAATTTTGAAGTGATCTTATTTAGTCTGTTAAGATTTGCCTTGTTACAATTTATAGGAGAGTGCCCACAGGCACTCTCCTATAAATTGTAACAAGGAAAAGACATGTGAATAAATTTTGGTGGCCAAAAATAATCTAGCACTCTACCAGTTAAAAAGAAACCCTTAACGATTATTCTCAGGTTATTTCCAAGCCTGCATACAGCAGTGGCATAGATAAAGGGGGGGGGGGGGGGGGGGGGGAGGGGGGGGTCTAGCCCCCCCCACCCCCCCCCCCACCCCCCCCCCGAAGTTTTGTCGGAAATTTTTTGGGAGCATTTTTAGGCAAATTTATGCCTAATAACATTAAAATGCTGGCTTTGGGGATAAAAACATGCCATTTTGGGTAAATTTGGGGTAAAAAAGACCAATTTTCAGTACATTTGCAGTAAACAACAGATTCTTTCTGTTTGTTTGGGTTTTTGTTGTTGTTACACTGTCGGAAAATTTTCGGTCTGTTGGAAAATTTTGGGCTTGCCCCTCCGCCAGCGAAAAGCTATCTACGCCACTGGCATACAGTTTATAGAGTGCAACCCACTTAATTGGACATCTCTTAACTGAATAACCCTGTTCACTGAATATAATTTCCCAACATAAAACTATTTACCATATCTCCAGTACATATTTGACCTGTTAACTGAATATAGGTTATAGAGTAAACTCCTGTTAATCAAATAAAAAATCTTGTAACCTGCCAAGAAATTACCCCGACTCTCCCAAGTTTTCCTTTGTTATAGACCTATTTGGCCTCAAAACATCTAATACAGGTATTTAATCTATTATATCTTGTTTGACAGTGCTCATGAAGCTCTGTCAAACAATATATAATAGAATAAATGCTAAGTTTATCTTTTGAAGACAGGAAAGTGGCACAATCCCTGTTAATTGAATATTCCTGTTAATTGAATAATTCCCATTGGCAAATCGGCTATTCAATTAACAGGGTACCACTGTACTTCATTATGATTCTAAGGGTGCATGCTGTCATTTTTTCTCATTGCTTCAGTTCCTGAATGCTGTCCTCGTGCAAAGTGCTGTTCATTATCCCAGTATTTATCTTTGGTATATACTAAACTTTTAGTCACCCTTTCAAAAAATGTAATTAGATTTTGTCATCGACCAACTCGCCTCAGGTAGATCTGGTAGCATATGGTCAGTCTTCAAACCCAAATGAGGTCATGTTAGCTTTGAGTGAGAGAAAAATTATCCAGAGTGGGTTTGGGGTGTGGGATGGGGAAAGCGTCGTTCATTTTCCCAGCATATACATATGGTACATACTAAATTTTTAGTCACCCCTTTCAGAAAATGTAATGAGATATGGCCAACAACAAACCTGCCTTCAGGTAGATCAGGATTCAGTTAACACATGACCAGTCTTCAAACCAAAATGGTGTCATGTGGCACTGAGTTGAAGAGAAAATATGCACTATGGGTTTGAGGTGTGGGATGGGGAAAGCTCACCCTTAGGGGTAAGATATTTGCACCAGAATGTTTTAATATAGATTTGTCTTGTTATATTTTATTGGAGAGTGCCCTTATAACAAAAGAAATGTTGGAAAATATATATTAACAATGAAAAATAGAATTTTAAGCTGGCAAAAAAAGACTATTTGCATAAAAAACAAACAGAAACAAGAGAACAAATTGCTCTATTAAAAGCTTTTGGCCAAAGGTCTTCATCAGTTTTGCTAGCTTCAGAAAACACTACATAATCAGTTGAATGCAAATTTCACAATGAAGGCAGAGAAAGGACATTAGACGTCGATTCACCCTTTACGTAATTAAAGCGTCAGCGAATGTAATTTTCATTGTTCCATGTGTTAAATCCTGTTTCCTTTCTCGTTTCCAATTTCGTGCACCAGTAATCTTCACGTATGAGTCTGAGTTGCTTACCCCCATTTACTTTGTCAAGAATACTGAAGTAAGCATCTTTCAATGAATGTCCCAGCCTGGAAAAGTGGATGTAACTGGGCATATGGTCGTGCAACTTAATGTCCCTGAGGTGTTCAGTTAATCTCTTGTGTGCGGTTCTCTCTGTCTCTCCGACGTATACCGCTGCCTGACAAACCTTACACACCAAACAATAAATTAAATTCTCAGTTTTACAGTTCACCTTTTCACACACATCAAAAGTGTTGGTATGAGACATATTACCTACTGAGTCAAAAGATAAAACCTTGCAGATGCTACACAAATCCCGGCATAGTTCAACGGGTGGTGATGTCAGCTTACTCGTTTTTCGATGCACTAGAATATCACTGATGTTGCTGTCTCTCCAGTATGATATGAGGGGCAACTCTTTGAATACCTCCTTCATCCGACTTGATTTGTGTAATACATCCAGATATTTGCATGTGATTTCCCCTATGTTTGGTAAGGAATCATTGAAAGCTGTAACGAGGAGAACCCTTTCACTGTTCTTATTTTTTATCTTCTGTTGCTGGAGTAGTTCCTCCCTATCGATAGGGTCAACCTTCCGTAACTCCCTTTCAATCAGTTTCGAGCTATACCCTCTTCTCCTCAGTTGACACTTCAAATCATCATGCTTTTTCCAATAGTCTGATTGTCTTGTGCAGATTCGCCTAAACTGAAGACAACCGACTGTTTTGTATGTGATGGGTGGCTTGATTTCTTATGCAGGATCGACATTTTATCATCAGGTTTCCTCTATAGGTCTGTGTATAGTTCACCTCTGGATAATTGAATCATTGTATCCAAAAACTCCAAGCATTCTGCAGAGTACCTCAGTTCCACTTTTATGTTAGGGTGTATAGCATTAGCATGTTCAGCGAATTTGTTTAGTTCATCTTCGCCATATCAGCAGGGAGTAACGAAAGCTTTTAATAGAGCAATTTCTTCATTTATTACTTTGGTCCCTTTATCTGGACCTCATGGAACAGAAACAAGGGGGCCTGAGGGTGCTCACCTAACATGGTAGCCTAAATATCAACCCAGGGAATTGACTTCAACAAGTTGCATCTGTCCCTCATAAGAAAAGCTTATACCAAATATCCAAAGATTTTGACCAGTGGATCTAAAAAAAAAAGATTTTTAATGAATATTCCTCATATTGAACTAAGTAATGACTCGGGCTCCCACAGGGAGCCCAAATATGAACCCAAGAACCTGGCTTGAACAAACTTGAATCTCACCTCCATTGGGATGCTGTATACCAAATGCCAAAAGATTCTGACTGGTGGATGTGAAGAAGAAAATGTTTGAAGAATATTCCTCATATTGAACTAAGTTATAATTTGGGCTCCCATAGGGAGCCCAAATATCAACCCAGCCCCCCCCCCCCCCCCTCCCCATAAGGATGCTGCATACAAAATATCAAAATATTCCGACTGCGGATCTGAAGAAGATTTTTAAAGAAAATTCCTCATTTTGAACTAAGTTATAATTCGGGCTCGCACAGTGAGCCCAAATATCAAAAGATTCTGATTGGTAGAACTGAAGAAGAAGATTTTAAAAGAATATTCCTCATACTGCACCAATTTAAACATTTGGGCTCCTATAGAGAGCCCAAATATGAAGCCAGGGATTAGATTTCAATAAACATGTGAAACAATTTTCCAAAGATGTTATGTGCAAGATTTGAAAGCTTTTGGAGCAGTGGTTTGGAAGAAAAGTAGTCTTAAATGTTTTTCCCATTACCCACAGTGTTAAAAAATGCAGACTCAGCACTTTTTCAAAGTCCCATAAAAGTACCCCATGATACAACCAATAGCAATTTTTTTTTACCATTCCA